>CM068359.1:6707372-7307372 GCA_034769755.1 Odontamblyopus lacepedii | reverse complement strand
TGAGATTTTCCCACGATATTATAATAAATATCGTAAGTAGTAATAAGTATCGTGAGGTTCATACCGTGATGATAAAGTATTGTGAAACTTGGATATCGTTACACCCCTACTTTCCACCACTGCAAAGTTACATACTGGGGCTTTAAATGGGCTCTGTTTGTGCTCATGTTCGGAAACATGCGACAACAACTTCCGGCGGGCTCTGTTCGCGGCAATAAGTCTGACAAAATGTAGGAAAAATGAGAAAATGTCCCAGTTTTCTTCATCTCCATGTCATTGTAGCGTTCTGTTATGTTCACCTCATCAACAATTCCAATTATACCTCGGTTTTCATCATTTCCCCACTGATGCACAACTCTCTCTCACACTGGGTACATGTGATTAGAAGAGATGAGGACGCCAAATTCCAGATGATTCCAAACAGCACATACGTCTGCAGGCTTCATTTTACCAACATCACATTTACTTCAGTGGGTTTGATCGCAGTCCAGTGTCGGGAAGTTGTACGTGATGTGAATAGAGCCCATTAATGACTAGTTTAGAATAATGTATCGCTATCTATTCAAAATTATGATCGTCCTGTTTTATCTTTGAACTTACTGTACGCAACAAAAATTTCTCTTCTCATTTTGTCCCATGACAATTCTTGCTTCAATTTTCTCTGCATATACTGGAAGTACCAAATTGCGTTGCCATATAGTGTGCACACATACATTCTCTCACACTCAGAGATCAACAAATATAACATTGTTTTGAAAATGCTGCTGAATTGAAATAGTTCTTGCTCACAGCTGTTCATAAGGTTTATTTTTGCTTTGGCTTCTGCTTCTTTTTTCTCACTTGCACACAACACTGTCCCATGGCTCATGTTATGAAATCCATCTGCCACAACCACAAGATGCTCAGCTATTACCACTGTTCACCGACATCAGACAACAGACCTTTGTTTACCACACATTTTGCTGTTTAAGATGATTTGCAGGAGACATATTGTGTGAAATGGACTTTTATGAGCTTTAAATATTGTTATAATGGTTTTCTATCACCGTTGGCTTACAGTACACAAAGTTATATTTTGATTGATTCATGCACGTTTGAGTAATCCTGTATTGTTAAATTGCTCGCTTCCGACTTGTGATGTCATAAGTTGCTCAGGAAGTGCTCCTCTGTCAATTTAATATCCATAGATCTTCAGCGGACAGTGCTCAGTCTGATTATTTCAGCTCTTCAATTGTACTCCGAAAAGCATCTGGAGTTCGAAGCTAGCAGTGATTGTTTTTGGCCGTCTCTGCTCAGGATGATATTTTTGCCATTTTCCTGTTTTGTCCTGACTTTAAGGCTTGAGGGCCCAGTGCCCAGAAAATGTATGTTTTCACCTCCCCCCTATCCCCGTCCGCATCTTAACAAGTGTTCACAAGTTAAAGTTAAAGTGAACTTTGTTGTCAATTCCACCATGTAACAAAATAACATAGGGGGATTGAAATTGTGATTCCACCAAAAAAACTCTAATGTGCAGTAAAAATCATGTTCATCTTGAGTGCGTTGATCAGCCTGATGGCCTGTGGGAAGAAGCTGTTGCATAGTCTAGTAGTGTTGCACTGCTGCTGCGATAACATTTTCCGGATGATAGTGCAATTATTTAAAAAATAATTTGACCCCAAGTCATACATGTAACATTTAAAAGTGTTGCATAGCCATTTTTAAAGCTTTTTTAGATCGATATTGTGGTTTACTATGAGCAAAATAATGACCTACGCACACTACCAGCCAAATGTTTGGACACACTTCAGTGATGTTTCTTCTTGATTTGTGTCCAGACTGTCAGTGTATGTTATAGTTCCAATGTAAATGCCTGATAAAAGCATGTCTCCTTTGAAGGTGTAGTTTGGTTTTATGGAGCAGCTGATGGAGCTATGTCACTTTATTTTATTTGGGAGGAGGTTCATTGGAGCTGAGGGCAGCGTCAGGCTTCATTTCCTCCAGGTGTGTGTGCTTTTCCAGCCCTTTTGTTTCTCTAATGATGTCAGCAAACACACAGGCCTCGGTCCAGCAGCAGTTTGTTGTTCCACGCTCCTGTCAAGACGCCGCTCAGATCTGTCCACAGTGTCAGTGCACTGGATCATACATCACATGGGCACACATCAGGAGGAGGCTTTGTAGAGGCTGGAAACAAGCAAAAGGTTTTGATACTTGACACTCTTACAGACATGTTTTTGCACTCTTCTCAGGAAGTTACATTTTAAATATCATTCATGGGATAATCTAAAAAATATATACTGAAATTTCAATTTGCCTAAAAATAGCCCTACCTGTTTTATTAATCTCAGATATGAAGCAAACAAGTTTTGTGTTGGTTCTAGAGTGGATTATCCAATCAGAAAACTGGAGGAGCTCCTTACTCTGAGTTGCCAAATCCTAGGACTAAAATCAGTTTGAAATAATCCCAAAATGGCTCTTTTTATTTCGACACATACATGTTCAAATAAACACACAGCCTACTGCTAGAGGGAACTGGTGTGTTTTGTTAGTGAAAGGCTTTGCCTATTGAAATGTATCAACACTTGGTGAATCCCAATCTTTTAGCAGTAACACTTGTAAGTGTTTTGTGGCCATACCGGCTTGTCAAAGCCTGATCCCGTTAGATCTCAGAAGCTAAGCAGGGCCGGGCCTGGTTAGTACTTGGATGGGAGACCACTGGGAATTCCAGGTGCCACAGGGGGGCGCCAGTGGCAAAAAAAACTGGTGTTGTGTCCTTAGGCAAGACACTTCACCCACATTGCCTAGTATGAAAGTGATGTGTGCATGGCAGGTTTCCCTTGAAAAAGAGATTAGTAATCTCAATGGGACTTTCCTGGGTAAATAAAAGGTTAAAAAGTCTTTAGTCAACAACATCTCATCGCTTTGTGTCTGAGCTCATTTGTCAAACAGGACCCTGCAATGAACCTTCTTTGGTTGTTTTTCCCTTTAGTCGTCCTCTCAGCATTACTCCAGTGCTTTATCACAGCTTTACTTTACGAGCCATGAGAACATCTGACTCACAATGAAAATTAAACATTTACTCTGGGCACTGCGTCAGACCAAGAGCCTGTCTTCACCTGACCCACGCTCACTTTATGGACAGAATCAGCTGAGCTGGTGTTGGCTGTTTGTCCTTTGGCTTCAGCAGGACACCCTGTACTGTACTTCCTGGTGGGCTCTTATGCCGTGGTGGTTATAAGAGGTGCTTATTGTTGGGGACCTCGTATCTCTGCGTCAATATTTACCCTGCACTCCTCTGCACACACTCTTAAACCCAGAGCTCTGGCTTTTACAGTGTCTTCTGCTCATGTCCACCTGTCTCACATGTAAACTGAAGGGAAGGTGCTTTTATGAACTATGGCTGTGTGTGCCATCTGATAAGACATGATGTATTTTTCATTTCCATTCATTTACATTGGTTAAAGCCCCACTATGTCACTTTTTTGCAAAGTCACAAACAAAAAAGCATGCGTCTTTTCTGTGCGTGGGCTTGCATCACCACAAACCTGACTGATTTAACCTGGCCGAGGGCCAGCTGCTTGTCTCCAAGGAAATGTTGCTTTGGCTGTAATATTCCACAGTATAGCATTAAATTTATCTAACTCTATGGAAAATTGTTTAAACTTCCCATTTCCATGGAATCATGCAGGTGACTTTCCATCACCAGAAAGTTAGTCAATATCACTTTAAAGATAGTAAATTGGTTATGATATCATCATCAAATTTAAATATAACCATCTGTTTTTCACATTTTTGTTTCTATCCTTTAAACACCAGATTATGTGGATTAAATAACATTTTGTCCTTCCAATAATAAATTATTATATATTAAATTATTAATCAAATTTAGAATCAGTTATGTCTTGACAGGTACTCTTTAAAGTACTCTTAGTATTTTTTCCAAATACTTTTTCACTCTTACTTGAGTCATTTCTTGGACTATATATTTGTACTTCCACTTTACAGTGGTAATATTATTTAAAACTGCATTGTGTAACTGGTGGAGGGTCCGTCAAATGCTTTTCTCCATGCAGTTATTGTTTCATCTGGAATGGTTTACAGTATGGCATTAAACCTTTCTATTGTCATGGAGACCAAACAGACCAAGTTACAGGTCAGATCTGTGGAGTGGCGACCCCGCTCACAGTCCGAATGTTTGTCTAGGTATTTTGAACTATAAAACCACCTGTAAGTGAATAAATGTAAAGTAGAACTCTTTAATGCCATGCTGTGGAACATTCCAGGCAGAGCAATGCAAGGACACAATGCACCTTTAAATAATATTATTTAAGATGAATGTTACTCATACTTGTGTACAGTTTTTGACACCCTCCTGTGACAACAGCACAATGACGGACTGACATGGGGCTGACTTACTTTTCTTGTGAAAGTGAAAGTTCAGTCACCTCTTAACTTTCATTTATTTGAGGCTTTGAAGCTAGAGCTCTTTCTCCCAGCAGTTTTGTCCTAAAAGTCCTCTGAATGGTGTTTTTTCCAGTCCTTCTTTTGGACAGTGAAGTATTTGCCAATAGAACACAACATGTCAGAGGGTAACGCTAAGCAGCCAGAGGTCACACAGAAATACATGGCAGGGCTGAGCTAGTGCAGGCAGCAGCAGGAATTAAACAAACCCCAGTGGAAAATAAATGTGCTGGCCGGAACATATACACTGGAGGGATTTAGATGGTTAATGGGACAGGTTAAGTGACAGGGACAGTCTGACAGTTAGCATCACAGCCATTTTTTATAATGATTTTTTATAATGAGAAAATGTTCTATTCCCAAAGTAGAATTAAGTAACAAGGAACAAGTACCTCATCAAACGTCGTTATGTCCCTGTGAGGGTTCATCATTTTTGGGGGTTTGAAGCCTCTGCTGTCTCTCGGTGTAAAACCAGTTTTACCATATGGCTGACACAACCCGAAAGAATTCTCTTGGGGAGATTTTTTTTTTTCAATGGAATCTTTTAATTTGATTGGTCGAAGCGTCACAACAGTGGAACAAGCTGAAAAATTAAACTTTTGTTAAATCCAGTTTGGAGAGTAACTCAACTTGTGCATGTTTTTCACATATAAAATATCCTGTATTTTCACTGAAACAGGCTGAAGTTCATCCGTCACCATGTTTGTTTTGGTTCATTTGGGAGCTTCACCTTTGGCTTCTGCACAAACCTCAGTGCTGCTCTGTGATTGGTTGTCTGCCCGTTTAACTGTACAGTCCTTCAAGATGGATTCTTGTGAGTTTGTGAACTCGCAAATATCGTGAGAATCCATCTTGCAGTGAGAGGTTCATTTAGTGTGACATTTCTGCTTTTGTTTCAAACTTTTTTCACCAAGGACTGCATACAGAAACATATTTGTAGCAGAGGGCCACAGACTGGTGGACAAAACGCCAAGACTTTCAGACAGATGCATTTTACATTGGTTTGACTTAGCCACAACACCTTTAAAAGTCTTGGAACACTCATTTTAGGTCTGTACCACAATGCAATGAGATGTTATTGAGGTTTCAGTGATAGAAATACTTGAATCTTCCATAAAAATCACTGTCTAAGTTGATTTGGGCCAGTTCAGCAGGCCATAGTTTGGACACCCCTGTTATAGTCCATTTATGTTTTGTGCTACACTTGAATCCCTTTTGGATGGATTGCCATTATATTCATTTTGTTGATGTTTCCAGCCCTTACTTTCCTTTAAGGCATGACATCCTCAGACTTGCACAGTGTTCCAACTTTAATTCTCTAATGCAGTTCTGCTTGGTTAAATATCCACAAAGTCAAGTCTGTACGAGCACTTATTGGTCTCTCTCTGCGCAGTCTAAAGACCAAGGCCGTGCTGCATACCATTGACCTGATATAGCAGCAAGTTTGCTTAATGTCAATATTTTTTATTTTTAGACATGTTTTTCTCAGAGGTTGTGTCACATATTTTTATATATCAGGTTTGTGAAGTTGTAGTGTATTATTTTGTATCCTGCATTTGTATATTTGTGGAGAATTATGGGAGCATAGATGATGCAGACTTGTGGGCTGAGCACTAGATAGAATCACACAACCAACCTAAAGAGGGGTCAAATAGGGCCTGGGAGAGATCGTTAAATTACTCAGACATGGTTTTGATGAGGGAACAACATTGTAACATGTAAGAAATCCTAAAAGTAAATTTTTGCATAGAAACTAAAAACTTAATGATGTACAATGACTAAACTTGCCATGCATTTAAGTCCTGTATTTCAAAATACTTTTAGCTGAAATGGTCTAAAATCTGAAACACATTTTTATACTAAAGAATCAACTCCATACTCAATACCCAGTTTGATACCTTAATGATCATTTTAAAAGCTCTTTTTTTAGACAATATTGTAATTTTCAACACAAAATAATGCTATATGGTCACTTTATCATATAGTTTTACACAAGTACTGAAATAACTCAAGATTAAACTTTTCAGAAAAGGTCAAATTATCTAGTTATGTTCACTATTCTGTCCTGTGAATGTGAGTTTTTTAGTATCGATACTTGCTTACTATCTAGGTTTGATATTAGTTTTAATATTGATCTGATTTTCTATATTCCAACAACCCTAGCCTAGTATGAGTCTTGTTTTCAACTTGAGTCATGCAGTTGCTGTTTTCATCCACTAGAGGCTGCTGTTAAACATTCCCTGTGACTGGATAGAACCACATGAGCTGAACTTTGAACCACCTTCTCTGAAACAGCCCATTTTACTCATCTTTTATGTGAGTTCAGCTACAGGTTTGACTAAAAGAATTGGCTCGTTGTCTTATTTTTTTTTTTGAATTTCCATGAAAAAATGTGCTTCATACTGTATCTGCTGCACTCTGAGTCGTCTTAGTTATGAAAAATGACATGTTTCCGCTCTGACGTTCACATACAGTTACATAGAATTCCCATAGTTACGCTGTACCGCAGTCAAAATGTAAAACTGTGTTAAAGGTGCACCTGCTTGTTTCTATGGAGCTGTCATTGCTCGGCTTAGAATGTTCCACAGCATGACATTAAACAGCTCTACCTTACATTTATTAAATTGCAGGTGGTTTTATAGCTCAAAAATGCCTATAAAAACAGGCATTCTGACTGTGAGCGGGGTCGCCTCCCCACAGAGCTGACCTGTAACTTGGTCTGGTCTCTGTGAAGAGTACCGTATTTTTCGGACAATAAGTCGCTCCGGAGCATAAGTTGCACCAGCCAAAAAATGCACAATGAAGAAGAAAAAAACATGTATAAGTCGCACCGGAGTATACGTTTTTTGGGGAAATTTATTTTATAAAATCAGAGACCAAGAACCAACATTTCATCTTGAAAGGCGAGTTATAGATGTTATAGTAATAAAAACAACCCAATAGAGAACAACCCATGGATCATTCATTCAGTCATTTTTCAATATTGAACCAAAAATAAAAAATGAAAAAACTTTTTTCATTATTATTTGTCTCTAAAACCAAAATGAAAAAAACTGATAATGATTTGTTTTTTTGTTTTTGATTTATATATATGCTTCATATATTTGGTCTATGGTCTGTCAGTGTGGAAAATTTTATATATAAGTTGCACCTGAGTATAAGTCGCAGGAACCACCCAAACCCTGAAAAAAGTGCAACTTCTAGTTTGAAAAATATGATATATGCCTGTGGACCACTATGGAACCTAACTGGATTCAAAACCACATGGGAATAGAAAAGAAAATACTACGTTTTAATGTTGAAGTCACATTCTTTTGTCTAAATAAACATGCTTTTTATCCTCCTTGTGTTATCAGAATCGGTATTGAGTATCGAGTGTATTCCGAGTTTGAAATTTCAGCATCGTGGCATCGCTATCGCCCAGCAGTGAGTGTAAAATTGTGTTAAAGTGAGGCTGATGCGCAGAGGTCAGTATCAAAGGGGAAATTGAATTGCCTTATTTTGAAAAGCTTGTCGTATTGAATTATTGAGTGAGTGGGACCGGGCTGTGCAGTTGACACGGAAGCCTACACCATGACATAGAAGAGAATACTACAGCTACAACGCCACTGTGGAAACAAGCTGTCACTATACCACACTATCAGTCCGCTCAGAGCTAGACTTTAAAGTGTGTGACGTCACTTTTTCGGTAAAGAGTCCGTCAGATGCTTTCCTCTGTGGATATGTCATTTCTTTACATTTATTCAAATACAGGTGGTTTTATAGCTCAAAAACAACATTCTGACTGTGAGCGGGGTCGCCTCTCCACAGATCTGACCTGTAACATGGTCTGGTTTGGTCTCCATGAAGGTAGAAAGGTTTAAAGCCATAGACAAAACAATAATATCTCCATGGAGAAAAGCATTTGACAGAGCCTCCACCAGAAAAGTTACACAATGCATCTTTAATACTTGTTTTTCATACACCAATGATCATAAAAATACACAACTTTTTAATACAAAGAAATCCACATCAAATAGTTGTTCCTGTATTACCTCGGGGTCATGTACTAGTTATACAGTAGAGGTGGGTACTTCAAAATAATATTACTCAAGGAGAAGTATAAAGTAGTGGTCCAAGAAATGACTCAGGTAAGAGTTGTACATTATATAACTTTTTGTTTAGGGGTCCATCACCTGTTTGTTTGTATGGAGATGTCATTGCTCTACCTGGAATGTTCCACAGTGTGACTTTAAACAGCTCTACTTTACATTTACACCTCAGTGGGGAACAGTATTTGATGAGCCCTTTAAAGAGTAACTTTCGGAACATAAGCACGAGAAAACATTAATTAAAGCACAATGTTGGTGTTTTTAAAGGACAGACACAAACATTTGAAAAACTAAATCACATCTGAAGGAGCTGCAAGAAACACAAATGTTCAAATCATTTCATATTCTCCACATAAAGCTTTTGTCACTTTAGACTTACGCAGAGGAAAGAGGAACCAAAACTTTTACTCAAGTGAGAGTACTGTTACTTCATTAACAGTATTACAATATTCTAAGTATACTGCTAGAAAAGTACTGTGAATTTCTTAAAAAAGTGACTTCAGTAAATGTAAGAACGTCCCACCCTGTCTACTTCCTTTAACACTAAACTGTGTCTTTTCTATTTCATGTTCTCCTGGTCTGCAGAAGTTTCTCATGTTGCTGTCGTGTCCTGTGTCTTTTCTATATGTCTATAAATGTCCCTTTTGAGCGCTCCTCACTCTCCTTCTGCCCCCCTTCCCTCTCTCTCTGCACCCTCTCTCTCCCTCAACCTCCCTCTCCCTCTATCTCCCGTTCCCCTCTCTCTTTCTCTGCCCCCACTTCTCCCTCTGTCCCTTCTATCTCCCTTTCTCTTCCTCTCTCTCGCCCCCCTTTCTCTTCCCCTTCCCTTCTCTCCCTTCACTCCCCTCTCTCTCATCTCCCCCTCCCTTCCTCTCCTTCCCCTCTCTCTCCCTTCCCCTCTCTCCCTCCCTCCCCTTTCTCTCTATTTAACCCTGCCCCCCTCTCTCTTTCTCTCTCTTCCCCTCCCCCTCTCTCTCACTTGCTCTCTTCTCCCTCCCCCCTCTCTTTCTCTCTTCCCGTCCCTCCCCTCTCTCACTCCCTCTCTCTCTTTCCCCCCCTCTCTCTCCCCTCTTGCTCCCTCTCCTTTCTCTCTTTCTCTCTTCCCCTCCCCTCCCTCCTCTCTCTCTCTCTATCTCCCCTCTGCCCCCCTCTCCCTTTCCCTCTCTCCTCTCCCCCTCCCTCTCCCTCCCTCTCTCCTCTGTCGGTCCCTCCCTACCTCCTCCCTCTCTCTTCTCCCCCCCGTCTCCCTCCCTCCTCCCTCTTCTCTCCTCAGTCGGTCCCGGGGGGAGCCAGCGCTCTTGTTTGTTGTTTTAAGCCTAGTCCCACCACTCTCTGGAGACACAACAGGAGAGGGAGCGCACACAAGAACCCTGTTATGGTGTTATGGCCTCTGCCGGAGCAGCCCTCGCCTGGGACATCCCACTCCAGGCAGCATCACACGGGACCAGCACAACCAGCGCTTTCTCCACCTTCATCCCCTCTCAATGAGCCGTTGCTTCTAATACCTTGGAGACTCTGAACAGAACTTTTCACATGTTTCAGGAATTCACAGCGGATTTGGAGCGCTTTGCAGACAGCTTTCATAATTTGATTTGGGAGATGGAGCGCTAACATTGCCTTTTTAGGTGCGTGTCCAAAAATGACGGTGTTATCTTGACATCTGGGGCAAAAATCACCTCGGGAAATCCCTCTCACTTCATTTCTTGACTTTTATGCTTTAAACTGAACTGAAAGTGGTTTGACTTGTTCTCACAGCCCTCACATGCATGTCCAGGTGCATTTGTTGTTACCATCTTCCTGTTTTGCATCCTGATTCTACTTTGCATTGCGGGTCAGAGGATTGTGCCGGTCAACATCTCAGGGAAGAACAATTTACGGACACAGCAACAACATGGCCATGACTCAAACAGGACCCAAACTTGCACATTTCTCCAACTTTTCTCTTCCACCTGCACCTGCAAAGTGATCTCCTGATGCTTCTGTAACCTCCCCAGCAAAAAATCTCTTCAAACTCCAGCTTCAAAATGATGAACAAAGATTCCCGGTTTTCCAGGAAGGGACCTGCTAATTTCTCCACTCGTAGGCACTCGTGTATTGGGTAAGCATTTTTCGAAAACGTTTATTCTTCTCAAGTTTTGGGGAAGTGAAGTCGTCCGGTGTTTGACAGTTCGGAGCTGAGTTATGGCGGCGTTTGTGAGATTTATGAGACAAGAGATTTCCCTAAGGTGCATGCATAGATATACTTGAAGTGAAATCTGCTTTTTGTCACATGTATTTAGACATAATGTGATCTTATCGGAAACTTGGCTGGAAGTAAGAAGATAGAGACGAAATGGAGTGGAACTGGAGGTGCTCCTATGGTTTTGGTGTGTTGTCAGACATTGTCTAGCAGGTTCCTTTAGATTTTTGACTATGATGGTTTAAAATTACAACACTTTTAACAGGCTCATATTCCGCTTTTTCCTGATCTGTGCGATCTGTGCTTGGAGTTGTGTTTTGTTTCATTCACACATGTTTAACGCACAAACCCTGCAGATTTAAACTTCAACAGAGTTCTTCTCTCAAACCCTTCACTAGAATCATTTAGATTATTTTAGACCTGAAATCACCCATTTCTACAGAACAAAAGGTAAAAAGGAGCTGTTAACTTAAACTACCGCTTCATGACATCACAAGTTGGAACAGAGCATTTTGAGTTTTGGAGATATAGACCGACAAACTGCGCAGCATGAACGAAAACACAACTCCATTATGTTTTTGTGGAGGTAACAACATTCATAATATAGGACTTCATAACTAAAACTTGTACAGAAGCAAAAGCAACTTAAAGATCAACTTTTAAGACATAATATCTGATGAGAACTGTATGTATTTTGAAGGATTAAACATTAAATAAAACGCCAAATCTGATATCGAGAAAGGTTACACGCAAAAATTAGAAAAATAAAATCAACAAACCCAGATCTCTTTGACTTAACACACTTTTAATAATGTGTTTCATGATCATGTTTCGCCCCAAATTGGCGTAAATGTTGCTTTATCAGATGTTTTTACTGACTTTACGGCGAGGCGGGTCAGAGTTATAAATTCTGGCGTTCACAGCTTGTCCTCATTTGCTTAAGTACACACTACAGGTTGTTAAGGTGGAGGGTGCGGTTTGACCCCGCATAAGTACCAGCACTCCAATTTTCAAAGTACTTTTCTAGCGGTATACTTTTACTTCTACTTGAGAAATATTCTTATTTCAATAACAGTTCTATAAAAGTTTTGGTTCCTCTTCCTACTGTGAGTGAGTCAAAAACAAAAGCTTCATGTGACGATATGAAATGATTTGAATGTTTGTGTTTCTTGCAGCTCCTTCAGATATGATTTAGTTTTTAAAATGTTTGTGTCTGTCCTTTAAAAACACCAACATTGTGCTTTGTTTAATGTTTTCTCGTGCTTATGTTCCAAAAGTTACTCTTTAAAGGGTTTCTTCTCTTGAAAAATACTGTCTTTTGAGCATTATTTAATGTTTTATTCTTCAAATTACATAAACTTCAAATAAAAAATTTGTAGGGATGTAACAATAACTGAAATCTGGTGATATCGTATCGTCAAAGGTCTCACAATAATATCGTGGACCATCACAATATATCGAATCCCAAGTCTCTTTGCTTAAATGAACAGTTCTGATGCAGAAATAGCTAAAAAAAACAGAGGGAACTACATAGACCATGATCCTTTGCTCTGTTTCAGTGCCGACGACATGAAGAAATAACTGTTCTGAGCACTTTGAAATCTTCAT
This sequence comes from Odontamblyopus lacepedii, assembly GCA_034769755.1. Classification (NCBI taxonomy): domain Eukaryota; kingdom Metazoa; phylum Chordata; class Actinopteri; order Gobiiformes; family Gobiidae; genus Odontamblyopus; species Odontamblyopus lacepedii. The sequence goes on along the minus strand of CM068359.1, from coordinate 7,295,054 downwards.
TCTTTGGATTAAGTCTTGTGAAGGCAAAAAGGAGCAGATTCTCAGTTAAAATATTACAATAAATCTGGTACAGTGAGATTTGGATTTCGTTCCATCTCTAATGACAATAAATGTTGTACCAAATGACTGGTCAAAGCATTTTAGAATGTCAGTCTTGTTATTCTGTAGAATATCGTAATATCGTAATCTTTCCCACGATATCGCAATAAATATTGTACCGTGATGATATCGTATTGTGAGACTTGGATATCGTTATCATTATAAATCAGATATCACATCTAGACAGTTACACTTATTCTTAGTAGTCATAGTTTGTGTTTCTTGCACTGGTCCTTCATAGTTTTTTGTGTGTGTGTCTATCCTTTGATAATACCTGTGCATTATTTCATATTTTGTTATTTAATACTAACTTCAAATTCTGAACTCTTTAAGTGACTAGGCCTGGGATGAACTTTGATAGAAAGGACGAGTTGTTGTGAGCCTTATTTCAAACAGATCTCCTCCTCGCTCTGAAGACAAATTAGTTCCATTCAAATTGAAATCTAAACAGCAGCGTCTCCAACTGCCAAGAGGGAGAATCATGAAATCGCCCTGACACTGGTCAAGACGCTGAGCTGTTTGCTAAGAACTTTTCTTTGTCCTGCTTATGTCAGATATTAATTGATACTAAAACAAGTATCGAAACTAGATACTCATTTGAGCAGGTATCAATACTAAAAAAGTCACATTCACAGCACAGAAATTAAGCTTTTTCTGAAGTTTTAGAATGATCTTGAGCTGTATCAGAACAAGTATAAGAGCACATAGACTAGTAGTAGGAATATTAAATAAAGTACTACGATTCAACTTTAGTGTTTTTGTTTTAAATTTGTTGTTTTGTAATTATATAATATTTCAAAATTGGAGAAAAAAACGTACTGCGATATAAAAAATCACAATCTATTGTCTAAATATTCATTTTTTTATGATCATCGTGGGATTGGTATCGGTATTGCATATTGAGTCTGTTCCTTAGTATCCAAATCGAGTTGATATTTCAGTATCGGGACAGGCCTGGTGTGGGAGCAGCAGCAGCAGCAGGCGAGATGGAGCACAATATGACCGGTCATGTGGTAGTCTACCTCTTTCATAACAGAAGCTTCACAGCGCTGGTGGAAACATGCCTCCCAGCCCTGCACTTTGAACACCACTGAACCAGGCAGAGCGTTTTGTTTGTTAGACTCGTGGCTGTTGTAAGATGGGTTAAAGTGATTTTAAGCTTCTTCAGACTGAAGCAAATTGGCGTTTTATGTGGAAGTTCAGAACTTGCCCCCATCACTACTCTAGTTTGTTGCCTTGACAGACTCACTGCCACAGTGAGATCTCCACCAAGGAAACACTGATCTGTGATGATTTTTGGCTTCTGACAGAATTCCACCACCTCTAGCAATGGACTTTAGCTTCAAACATGCCGGAGTTCCCCTTTAATATTTCCTGAATGTCTATAGAATGATCTTGAGCTGTATCAGTACAAGTATGAGAGCACATAGACGAGTATACACCCATGGAGCACTGTGGAACCTTACCTGGACCACTGAGGGATTACACACATATAAACCCGCGTAGGCATATAAAAAAAGTATAAGGATTTAATGTTCAAAATCAAACCTATTGTCTATTGACTTATTACTGTGGTATCAGAATCGGTATTCTTACTGATAAGAATACTATAGTCTTGCCGAGGAAACACTGATCTGTGCTGTTTTTTGGCTTCTGACAGAATTCCACCACCTCTAGCAACGGACTTTAGCTTCAAACGTGCCCGAGTTCAACTTTAATTTCTCTCCTATAAATGTGATTGTTTTATTATTAATACTCCTCAAATGAGTATCTAGTTTCGATACTAGTTTTACTGTCAGTTAGCATCTGAGTGTCAATCCTTTTGACAACCTTACCTCAAGTAGAAGTACAAAGTAGTGGTCAAAGAAATCACTCAAGAAATCAATCAAGTGTAAATGATTTTGAACTTAAAGAATAACATCTGATTTGTAATTTGAAGTTAATATAATCTGAAGGACAAAACATTAAATAATGCAAACAATCTTTTATTTTAAAAGGATAAACCACAAAATTAATGTTCAAATCATTTCCTATTGTCCACATAAAGCTTTTGTCCCTTGTAGACTTACTCACAGTGGGAAGAGGAACCAAATCATTTACTTTACTGTTTCTTCAATACAAATATCTCTCACATAAGCTTCTAAAAAGTCCATTTTCTGTACAGTAAATGTAACTGAGCACTACCTACTTCTGTTGATCAAATATTAACACTTGAAACTAACTGTAAGTCACTCTCCTTAATTGGCTTCGCTGTGGCTGCAACACGATACGACCGAGCTCAGCAAGAAAATCTACTACAGCTGTCATGAGATCCTCCAGGACTGCGCTTATGTAACACTACCCACTAAAACAGACACTCAATCCAGGCTCATGGGCTTATATGGGCCAAGCCTCCTCAGACAGGCCACAGATGGAGGCCAGGGTTCAGGGGACAAGGGTCACTTTGGAGAATTTTTCTATTTTGGATTTGCGTCATCTCGAGTCTGCCGGAAAAAAACCCCCTCAGAATCAAAGAATTTTAAATGACATCGCGAATTGGGAGCTTTTTTGTGTCCGTAAAGAGTTATCCGATTGTATTTGAAGGTTTGGGGTCATCTTATCTCTTATAAGGAAGTATCAGCCCAGCTTTTTCAGTTCCGATACCAATATTGATACTTAAAGATTTCTAACACATATTTAGATCTCTGTGTTACCTTTTTGTTTTGAAAATGCTATATGTGCCAAAAATAATACATTTCACGTTTGTTTTTGACACACTGAGTTCTCCCTCCCTTTGCTCTCCACGCTTCGTCGCTCCACCTTCAGAGCGCATCACATATTATAAGTGTTCGGACGCAGATGGAGGGCAGGGTTCAGGGGTCAATGGTCAGCTTGGAGAATTTTTAAGTTTTGGATTTGCGTCATCTCAAATTTGCCGGAAAATTACTCAGAATTAAAGCATTGTAAATGACGTCGCAAACTGGGAGCTTTTTCCGCTGTATCCATATAAAGTTATCAGACTGTATTTATTTTTTGCAGTTTCTTTGGGTGCGACGCTAACTGTAGGCACTGCTCTATCTGAGGCTCGTTAGACTTTAATTTGGGCTGTATTTTAACACAATCTGACCAAAAAGAACTGATTTAGCTGAAACTACAACCGGTGACTTTGATTTGTGTGATTTAAAAAGTCTTTCACACACAAAAATTACAGTCACAGTCACATTATCCAACAGTTTTTTTCCGATTTTCACTCAAACAGGACCATGCATGCTACCGAAAATATGTTCCTTTTTTTTTTGTTTTTGTTTTTTCCACCATAGAGATACATGTAGAACACCCCCAGCTTAATGTCACTGCAGAGTATCAGCGGAAAGTTTTTATGTCATCTTATAAGGACGCGCCAATCCTGCTTTTTCCCGATAAAGACGATACCGGTATGGCTTTTGGTGATTTGGAGTAGGTGATCCATGCTTTTATCCTGACTCGTAGAGAACACATTACACCCATTTTGTCATTGCATTGGCTTCCCGTTCATTTTAGAGTCGATGTTAAACTTTTATTGTTTGGTTTTAAAGCACTTCATGGACGGGCCTCAACCTACATCTCAGACCACATTGTTCCTACACTCCTTCGCACGCTCTGAGGTCTGAGGGCTCCAACTTAACATCCCAAAAACGAGACTTTGGGGTAGCCGGGCCTTTTCTGTGGTCAGCCCCAAACTTTGGAACGCTCCCCCCCCTCACATTAAGAGCGCCCCTTCAGTCGATTCTTTTAAGTCTCTTTTAAAAATACACTTTTACTCACCGGCTTTTAACACAGCATGAGAATCGTGTGCTCCTCTGACTCTCTTTTATTGATTTTATTTGTTTACTATTTTTCTATTTGCTAATTTTATTAATTTTTTTTTGTTTTTTTGTTTTAGGGTTTGTTTTTGTTTGTTTTTAGGTTTTTATTGACTAGCTTATTAGCTTATTAATTAAGGTCCTCTGACTGTCTTTTAGTGAGTTTTTTTTTGCTATTTTTCTGTTTGCTAATTTTATTTTATCTATTTTTATTTATTTAGGTTTGTTATTGACTTGCTTATTTATTATGGTCCTCTGACAGTCTTTTATTGATTTTATTTGCTACTTTATTTTATTTTTTTATTTTATTTTTTATTGACTTGCTTATTTATTATTTAATTTATGCTTTATTTTAATTCATGTGTTCATTTATATTGTGCCTACTCTGTGCAGCACTTTGGAGACTTTGTGTTGGTAAAATGTGTTATACAAATAAAGTTGGATTGGATCCATTTGCTCTTTGCGCTAAGGCCATGTACACACGTAGCCGGGTATTTTTAAAACCGAACATTTCCCCCCCTCCGTTTATAAAAATAGTTTTATCCACACCACCTCGTCTTCGAAAAAAATACCTTCCACACATAACCGAACATCTACGTTTTCAACCACATTCATACACATTCCAAACCTGTAGATGGCGTTATTTCCATCACTTAACTGTCACTTCCGCCTAAACTTAAACAACAGAAAACAGGGCGCCGAGCTGCTTTGTCTGGACAGACTCGGAGTCAGAATTGCTCCTAAACACAGTTTAGGAGCAATTCTGCTCTCAACACACACACAGCTCTCAAGAAACGACTCCGATCCATAGTCTGCTTTGACTTTGGCTTTGGCTTTTGCAGTCGCCTAAACAAATGTCGCACGTTTGACGTCAGGGCAGATTCATATTTTTTGGCGCAGACAGTGACGTTTTAAAATGCAAAACCCCAGTTATCTCTGTCCACACAAACACGCATAAACGGAGTTTTCAAAAATCTTCACTTTGGCCGGAGTTTTCCCTGAATACTCGTTTTTGATGCGTGTTCGTGTGGATGACAGGTCAAAACGCAGCAAAACATCTTCGGTTTATCAGATACCCGGCTACGTGTGGACAAGGCCTGAGTCACCCTCCCTTCAGAGCGCGATCACATTACATTCGCGTTATATTCCAATAATAAAACTAATACAAATCACATCAGGTTTGTGAAGTTCTGTTGTATTATTTTGTATCCTGCTTTTGTATATTTATGAAAACAACCTGAGCTGATGTAGAGCGTTTGAATAGGGGCCAGGAGAGATCGCTAGATTACTCAAACATGAATGGATGACATTAAAAACCTCTTCAATCAGGGTTTTGGTGAGAGAACTATGTTAAAACATGGTAGAAAGCTGAGCAAAGGGGGACCTGGACCTTGAGCTTGTTCAGCACTATTTTAGCTTTAACCTGATGTGCATTTCCATTTACCTACATCTACCTACATATAGCGCCCCCTGCAGTCTGGTTCAGAGGGTTTACGTGCATTGTTTTGTATTGAAATGGTGTGAACTCGGGGAAGGAGACATGTGCTTCTCTCTTACGTTCTCAGCTTCTCCAGCCGTGAGCCTTTGTGGATCATATGAGGAGATCAAAGCTACAGATTTCAGAGCACAACCTTAAATACAGAAGCACGCTCACAACGGGCCTATTCTCTTTACCTGATGTGTACTGACTGCTCCAGAGCCCCACACAAGGACACAGCCTGGGTGACTCTAATCGAAGTGTGCTGTTTGATAAGAACAGAAGTCAATTCTTATGTGACTAACAGATTAGCCTGGAGGACATGGGCAGTGTTGGCAGCACAGGTGGGTAAAATACACTAAAAGTGTATCAAAGAATATGTGAGGATTAAACAACTTACGTGTTGTCAGACTACCTGCGCAGTTAATGATAATTTGAGTCACATCATGCTGGGGGTGTTCTACATGTATCTCTGTGGTGGCATGTTCAGGAGTCTCAATGGAAACATAATGTACACAGTAGCAAACACTGACAAATAAGTTTTAAGATCGCCTGAAAACTAAAAAGTAAAAAAAAAAAAAATACAAAAGGATTTAAACAACACATTTTCAGGAGCCTGAGCTCAATACGAGCGTTCATGGTTCTGTTTGATTTTGAACAAAAAGTCTGTTTAACAGCACAAATCATCTCACATGTTGTAGTTCCAACTAAGTCTGCTCTTTCTGGCCAGATTGTGTTCAGATAAAGCTCAGATTAAGGTCTAACTTGAGTAACAGAGCTTCAGATGTAGTAGTACCTTCAATTAGCATCACACATCCAGAGAATGTTGATGTCATCAGCTGCAAAGTATCAATACAAAAATAATGCAATTATTTTTATAGTAGTCACATTTTTTATGGAAAATTTCTTACTGAGAAATTGATTCTTAAAATGCCACATTGTCATTTTATTAGAGGGAACCAGACTTTGACTGCAGCTGGTCTCGGACTCTGGAACAGTTTTCCTCTGGATATTAGAACAACCAAATGTTTAAAAACTAAAATGTTTCTATATGTACTTGTATTGTCGTATGCTCATTGTCACATCACCATGCTCCCATAAAAGCACTCAGCGGGTGTTATTTTACTATTTGCTCTGACCAAGACACAACCTGTGCTGAAACGCGTTGGCTGGTCATTTTCACTTTTACTTTTGGGCCTTGACTTTGAAGAACATCTGTTCAGAATGTTTCACTAAGAGAACCTTCTGAAGCTCTCACTTCCTGTGGTTTGAATATGTTGAAGTCATTGTTGAAAACTCATTTGTATGCACTGGAATGCTGAGCGGAGCTGTGCATTATATGTATTCTTTTACTTTCTTGCACTTTATATTGCCTTTGTGGTTGCAGCTGTGGTTGTTTTAAAATCTGCTTTCTAAATAAACTTGACTTGACTAATGACATGTAATTCTTGACAGATTTTAGAATCCATAGGACATAATATGTTTATTGTATTGTCGTTGTTAAATAGCACTGAAGATGAACACAGAGGTTATAAAGAGACCTGTGTGTGTAACAAAGGCGTGTGTCTGTGCCACTGTAATCCCACTGAATGAGTGTTCTAGTACCAGGACACCATTCACCACTTCCCCATACTCAGGCCACACTGGATTTGCCTTTAATGCCACAAACACAAACTCTCTCACTAACACTTAGAGTCACGTTTCTCACTGTAAAATTGTGCGATTTATTTTGTAATATTTTTGCAATTTTTAAAAAATGTGTTTTTTCATTTTCTAATGCAGAGTGGTCAGTATAGAATTTAAAGGTCCTATATTATGCAAACTTGACTCTTATGAGCTTTAAACCATGCTATAATCTTGTTACCTCCTAAAAACACACCTGCAGTTGTGTTTTATAGTCTGTCTACATCTCTACATCAAAGCTCAAAAATCTGAGATCCACCTCGTGATGTCATCAAGCATTAGTTTTCAAGTTAACATCGACCATTTACCTAGAGTTTATTAGAGATGTATGGAGTTTAAAAACACCGTGAAGCACTTCCTGTATTACCACATGACCTCAAGGTGGAACTGAGTGTTTTCCATTTGAGAGAAGAACTCGAACTTAAATACACCAGGTTTGTGTGTTGAACTGAATGAAACAAAACACAACTCCAGCTCTGTTTGTGACGACGAGACAACATTATAACAGATAAAAAATAGTGCTATATGGACCATTTTAAAGGCTCACTTGAGTAACAGATATTCAGACAGAGCAGTGCCTCCAGTTAGCAAAAAAGTAACATGGGCTTATTTGTAAAGTTATATATTGTTTTTTCGTTAATAAATAATTCGAGGTATTCTTTTAACATGCCTGGACTGTTTGTGTGTGGAGCTGGGTGGTGTTTGTGGACAGTTGAGGCAGTTGGACAGAGACAGCTGTGGATGTGACTGCGGACCAGAGATAATAAAAGACAACGTGTGAAGAGGAGGGGAGGAGCAGATAGAATGGCTTTGTGCTGAGATAATGAGGCTCACCACAACACCAGCTCAACACAATGCTCCTGCTTTTCTTCTTTTTGAATTTGAATACAGGGAGACACTTGAAAAACGTCTAAAAGTCTGATATCGTCACCTCTCGGGCTGGGAATCATGGAGAAGTTGCCAATAAGACGCATGCCACGATGCAATTCAAAAAATTACTAGTACTAAAAGTACTAAATCATGGCTGTGACACTAAAAGTCTTTGTTAAAACAATTCTTGTGCAAAATTAATATAAAATACACCCATTTTAATCCTCAAAACAGTGAAAATGTCACATGTGCTATCTTGTGTTTCCTTCCTCTGAATAAGCAACAAAACTACAGCTCTAACAATGTAGTAACGCAGTAAAATATACCAAAAAATACAATATAGCAGAAACTAGATACTCATTTGAGCAATTGAGAAATGAATAAGACCAAATGGGAATAGAAAAGAAAGTACGGCCATAATGTTGAAAATCACATTCTATTGTCTAAAGAAAGAGTGTTTTTTTGATCACTGTAGTCTCAAAGTATCAAAATTGATTTTGAAATTTTTGTATTGTGACAGCACTCCTCTGTCCAGACTGTGTTCCATGTGTTTGAAAAGCATGGCACAAATAAAGATCGACAGATCGATTGGCAAAAACATTTGGGTCAGGTCGGCTCCCACAGTCTGTGCCGCTCTGGAATCTGAGCGAGCAGCAGAGACTATGGTAAGTTTAATGACTAAAAACAACGTGGGCACTTTTTTATGGTTTGGGTGACCCTACAACTTATATATATATATGAAATTATATATTTTAATATATAACTGTTAATCATATTCTGCAGTTTACAAGCTGCAAGTAGTGAAATATGTGGGCAAAAACTGTAATCGAGCAGCAGAAAGAAAGTTTGGAATGTGTGAAAAACTTGTAAGGGACTGGGGAAAAGCGGAGGGAACTCGAACTGTAATGAAGAAAACAAAAGCTCATCGCGGACTAAAAACTAGATTTAACTGGAGTTGGTGAAGTTGCTCAGAAGTGACACCGAGGATGAATAATTCAGTGGATTTAGTGATTTGGAGTGAGATGGAGAGTTTGGTAAACTTGTTCTGTTGTTTCTGCTCTAGTTTTGTGAAGAACTGTTCATATGTGACGTGAAAACACCAGACACATGTTCAGCCTGTTCTTCTCTGTTCCATTGTTTTTATTATAACTCGCCTTTAAGATACTCCGGTGCGATTTATAATCCTGAAAATACAGTAACTGACCGCTTAAGAATAAGATTACACAATGAACCGAAATCAGCAATTCGCAAAGGTTGCAATTTTTGAAGTATCACCATTTTCACCATAAACAACGAAATCTCCTGTTTTATTCTGCATAAAAGCTGCTAACCCTATAGTTTATATCTGTACAAACATGTTCTGAAATGTGGTTCATGTATTCGTTTGTCAGTTCATATTTTATTTTGTTTTTGTGAGCTTTAAGCCATATTATAACGTTACCTTCTCCAAAACATACTGGAGTTATGTTTTGTTTCATTCACACATGTTTCAGTAACCCTTTATTATTATAGTCTGTCTGCATCTCCAAAGCTCAGAATGTTCTGTTGTGATGTCATGTAGTTGTAGTATTCAAGTGACCAGCTCCTTTTACCTTTTGTTTAGTAGAGATTGGAAGTCCCAGTGCTCAAATTATCCAAGTGATTCTAGTGAAAATGTATGGAGTTTAAAAACACAGTGGAGCACTTCCTGTATTAGCACATGACCCCTCCATCTCCAGCCCCTGCGTGGTAAACATGTGTGAATGAAACAAAACCAAACTCCGGGTATGTTTTTGATGAAGAAACAGCATTAGAACATAGAATAGAAAAGTATTTCGGCCTTTTAACTAACTTAACTAAGGCTGAAGTGACAAAATAACCCACAATTTGACATCTATAGTCACACTCACTTGTTTTATCGTGAAAATCTTGTCATCTTTCTCCTGGTTATTGCAAATAATCAACAGTTCAGTTATTTTCATTCCAACATTCACCATCGAGAGGCAGTATCTCCTTTATCTAGAGACGGGAATTTGAGGATTGCGTTGAAATTCACAGCCAACACAGCTCCCTTTTACCTTTTATTAGTAGAGTTGTGAAATTCCAGAGCTGAAATCATTCAAATAATTCTAGTGAAGGTGTAATTTGTTTGTCAGTTCTGCTGGATAAGTTTAAAATCTGAACTTTGAACAGAATCTTCATTAAAGCATAAATTGCTTGTCAGAAAAATTGTAGCCTTCCTTAAAGGTATACTTTGTAACTTTTCTGATTTGCTACGTGCTTGCTTCCACGGAGATGTTATTGCTTTGCCTGGAATACCCCACAGTATGGCATTAAATGTATCCTCCTTGCATTTATTTCATTAGGTGTGTTTTTATTGCTCAAAATGACCTTGAAAAAGCTGCATACTTGGTGTGAGTGAGTGCGCCTCTCCACAGATCTGCCTAGTAAAATGGCCTAGTGTCACTGCTTGCTTTCTCCAGGGAAATTAATACGTTACTGTGTTCGTGTCCACAGTTGGTGAACCCTGCTGAAAATTTCCTCAGTGCACCTTTAACAAAGATATGATTTTGTGTGATGTGGGGCTTAGTATGGAGGCCGGGGGAGCTCACGACAAATGCAAACACTGCAGTACAACAAAAAGCCACAACATACAGAAAAAATAGCCACAACACACCAAGAAAAGCCACAACACAACAAAAAAAATCCGCAACACACCAGAAAAAGGCCACAACACAACAAAAAGCCGCAACGGAAGTGACAGCAGGTCTCTTTTTTTCGACTCGGGAGAGTTCACAACAAATACAAATGCCACAACACAAATGCAAACACTGCAACACAACAAAAAGCCACAACACACCAAAAAAAGCCACAACACACCAAAACAAGCCACAACCGAAGTGGTCGCGGGACTCTGTTTTCCGACGGACCAAGCGAGGAGGATCAAGCGGGAAATGAATGGGAAAAGTTGAAGCAGAAGAATGTGAAAAGTAAAGGAACGCAGAAGTGAACGAAGTTGGAAACCAAAGTAAAAGTGATTTATAGTTTTGTGGCCAGGATCAATGTCACTGTCTGCCTGTCGTAATTTCCCGCTGGATCCCCCTCGCTTGGACCTTTGGAAATAGAGTCCCGCAACCACTTCCGTTGTGGCTTTTTTAGGTGTGTTGTGGTATGGCGTTTGCATTTGTTGCAGCGTTTGCATTTGTTACGAGCCCCCTGGCTTCCGTAGTTTAGTGGTGGTTTGCATCTGGAACTTCAGTCAGATTTAAGTGTGAAGTGAGTGTTTGGGGGAGGGGCAAATCACAGCAGTTTTGCATGTGTGTGTGTGCAATAAAGGCAAAACTAGTGGGAATAATGTGGTCCATATGCAGCACTGTACACCACCAGTCAAAAGAATGGACACACCCTCTCATTCAGTGTGTTTTATTCCTTTTATCTACTACTTTCTACATTTTAGATCCATACAGAAGACATCAAATATGCAATGGAAGATATATGGAATTACCTATCTTCAGATTCCACCGTTTGCTTTGTTAACGGTGCTGCAAACCCTTGGCCTTCTCTCGATGAGCTTCTTTATGAAGTTGTCATGTCAGGGTCAAGAAATGTGTCCAAAAAGTGACAAAAGCAGTGATAAAAACAAAGGCTGGCAGTTCATAATTTGAATGCCTTCGGTTAGAATCCATAATGGAAATAATCTTGGAATAAAGAACTATAACTGGACAAATGGTCGTGCAGCATAGCTTTTTAATGTTTATTTTCCGTGTTTTTCTTGGTTTGTTTAAGTGGGCTTATATAGCACCTTGTTAAAGTGAATTTGATTTCTTATCATTTTAAATGTGTGTGACTGTGACTTCTTCCAGCATGTTGGAAATATTTGTTTGTTTACGTCTTACAACTGGCGCAAATAGCGACGGCTGCGATCATTTTAGTTCAACAATTTCCACTTCAAAGAACATCTAATCTTCTATTCTAAAACAAACTACCCACGCTGTCGTCTAGACCTCTGCAAACATGCTCTGAAATGCATGGGATTCTTGCCTTTTAAAGGTCCCGTATTACGCAAAACTGACTCTTGCGAGCTTTGAGTCACGTTAGAATGTCGTTACCACTTCAAAAACATACCCGGAGTTGTGTTTTCATTCACACATGTTTGAGTCTACGTCTCTAAATCTCAAAAATGCTCAAAGTTAACAGCTATGTTAACATTTTATTCACAGTGTTTCTCGTTTGAGAGAAAAACACAAATAAATACGCAGGGTTTGTGTGATAACGTGTATAAATGAAATAAAACAAAACTCCAGGTGCGTTTTTGACAAGAAAATATCCTAAAATTGATCAGAAAATAGTGTAATATGAACGCTTTAAACAAATGACTAAACAAAAAACAGAAAATGTCAAGTGAGGCCAGTAAGGCAGAAAGTGTCAGTGTCAGAGGTCCCGATATAGCCTCCCTATACTCTGCCCCCTTCAATTCCTCCTGGCCCCCTCTGTTACCCCGGGCCCCCCTTGTCGCCGCCCGGTGGGTCGATAGGGGCTGTGCGGCTGCTCCGTGCGTCACTGCTGTACTCCATATTTTCAGCATGACTGATTTCCCCGATCGCCAATCGACCGTACGCTGGGACGGACTGACACGGGCCCAAACCCAACACACGATCTGCCTCCGAACATGACACCGCAGGAAATGATATCTTAACTTACACACAGAGTAATGACACCACCGGGCAAAAGTTTGGACACGCCGATACATTTGTTTCTTCTTTATTTCCAAGATGAATTACATTGTAGGCTCTCACTGAAGGCATCAAAACCTAACAAACAAAAATAAACTCTTAGAACTTATAGTATTATAGTATAATACATATAGTATAATGTATAATATTTTAATTTTACATAAATGTCCACACTTTGCTTTGATCACTGCCACATTTTTGGCATTTTTTGGCATTTCTTGACAAAGGTACAGTTGTGAAGCGATAACCATTTCAGGAAACTTTATCATGATGCTCATTGAGAGAAGTTTGCAACGGTGCTAACAAAGCAAACAGTGGATATTTTGAGAATTTTAAACTAAAATATACAAAAATACATGAGTTATTTTACTTGTTTTTCTTTTTTGCATAATTCTATATCTTGCGCCATATATTCTGTATGTATCTAAAATGTAAGAAGTAGTTAACAGAAAGAAAAGTAAAAAGCAAGAGAAGGTGTGTCCAAACTTTTGAATAGTAGTGTATATAATTTTTTTTCCCTCTTGCTTTACACAATCCACACTTTAAATTGATATTGTGAGTTTATTTGTGTGCGTTTCATTGATTTGATAAAACATTTGCATTTGTTCTGTTGGTGTTTCTGTTTCTGGATCTGCAGAAATGGGTGTGAGTTCTTGTTATCACCACTAGAGGGCAAAACATCCCAGGCTATGCCAGACGGGAGACTGAACTAATAACAGCAAAGTTTGACTTCAGCTTCAAAGTTTGTTCAAGTCAAAATGACTGTTACTTAATAATAAATAATAATAGGTACTTAAAAGAGAAAAGTTTTTGTGGTGCTTCTAATACATTTCATTTCATTTCCTATTTTTATTGGTATTTCTCATTATAAACTACACTGTACTGTTAACAGAGGTCAGTAGTACTCAGTCACATTTACTCAAGTAACTTTTTAAAGAAATTGTACTTTTCAGAATACTTTTCTAGCAGCATACTTTTACTCCAAAAAGACAAAAGTTTTATGTTGACAATATGAAATTATTTTAATGTTCTTGAAACTCTTTTTTTGAATAAGTATGGTTCATATTTGCAGTTTGAAATTATCATCTTCAGTGTGTAGATTACCTGGGCAGTCGGTGTGCAGTTATATTTCTGCAGTTATCAGTAATAAAGACAACTGATATTGTTTTCTTTCATGGCCAATACTGATACTGATTGTTTAGAATCCAGAGAAACTGAAGACCAATAAACTCTGCTGATATTTTTGGGCTTCTATGTAAGACAGATTTAGATTTTACACCCCAAATCATATCATTTAAATTCACCTCACACCCCTTTTTAATCATAAACCTGTACGAGAGCAGTGCAGTCATGTTTTGTGCAGTTGTCATTATCTCTTTACAGTATGAGCAGCAGGCAGCAGATTGATCCAAACTAAATATCGGTCTGTGCTGGAGATTTAATGCCAATAACCCATTCATTAAAAAGTGTGAATATCGGTGGGGGTTGGTCTGTGTCTAATGATCATAGTCTGTGTTCTGTGTCACACCTTATGTAATGTCCATTCTTCTCTCCTGAGCGTAGGGCCAGGGGGTCAGTGCAAAGGCTGTTGTACAGTTTGTCCTGCTCCTGGTTTGTGCATTGATACCTCAAACATTATTAGTGTGTCCGTACACTGATGCTCTGTGCCTGCTGGATTGTTTTAGCTAAAGTTAACTGCTCATTATTCATGTGCTGAACTCTCCCTAATTAGTGTTGTCCTGGCGTTCTTTTGATGGAGCAGAGGAACTGGAGTCATCGTTTGGGCCGAGCGGACGGTCACACTGCGCTGACTTCACTGGCTCGTTACACAGGAATGCAGCGTCCATCCAAAGCATGACCTCAGAACCCATCCGCCCATCAGGAGCCCAGGAGCCCAGGAGCCCGGAGACCACAGGGTTATAGGACCTGTCATTCCCCAATTTTAGTCTGAACCGAATTAGCATTAAAATTTGATGTGCACATGTCCGGATGCTTGCCACTTACTACTAGATATAGATATATCAATGGGCCGATATATCAGGCCGATATTTGGCCTTTTTAATGAAACGACTATCAGCCTTAAATCTCCAGCACTGGCCGATATTTAGTTTTGATCGATCTGCTGCATAAAAACAGACAAAAAGCTTTATTTTAACATACTCACAAGAGGAAACTGCAAAAAATGTGACTACACAGTTCTCTTATGGGTTTGTGGTGAAAAAAAAGACAGTGGGTGAGTTTGTAGTAAATTTAATTGCATAATAATCAAAATCGACCCTATATCTTATCGGCATCGGAAATGAAAAAAAAAAAGGTCGATCTCTGTTTATTACAGCATTCGAGTGTAATTATATTTTTTTGTGTTCACTGCGTTTACAAATGAAACTTTCTGTACAAACTCTATTTAACTTAACAAATGATGAACTCAGGTTTCAACTAACACATAATATTGTTCTGAAGAGGAAAATAATGAAAATAAAGTACATGACTGACGCAAATTCTGCAAATTACTCAAATTGGAGAATGACAGGAGGCACTTCCCTCTGTGTCGGGTCCAGCGCTGGAGCAGGTCTGTTCTGTCTCACATGGACCTCACCTCCTCCTGTGTGACGCAGGTGCACTTCATCCACGGTCCAGGAACAACATTTCTTCACTCAGACATGTCAGATACGGGATAACAGCACAAGGTCTAATCTTAACACTCCTGGATGTGTTTAAACTAGCCACTGTGAACTAATAACTGATTTTAAAACCTGAATCGTAAATACAATCACAATGAGCTATGCTGATATTTTGGCCACGTTTTCACAAACTCGCCCCTTAAGGTGCCAGCACCATCCACTCGTATGAGTGGAGTCTGCACCTGGAGCCGCTCCTGCTTTGGACAAACAGCCACCGACCCAAACTCTGCACTAGAACCCAGGAAATATCACCTCCAGGGGAAAAAGTGGGAGCAACTGTGCTCCTCATCTGAGCAGGCTGAAGTCTGTCTGTGCGTGTTTGTAAAGAGCTAGTGAAATGCAAACGGTGTATGACAGGCACAGGACTCACTGAATGTACACAGCAAAACCCTAACAATAGAGCTGCAAGATTAATCACAATCAAACTATTTTATATTGAAAACAAATTTCTGCTCCCTGTCAAAAATTTGTACATACCTTCTCATCGGTCTGAGCCAGGAACTACCGACTGGGGAGAGCTATTGTTCTTCACTGATTTCTTCATATTATTTTTTATCTGTAGGAAAACACATTTTCCCCCCTGAACGGGGGTGACACTATAGCGCCCCCTACCATAGATATGAAACATCAACATTCTCAGATTTGTACCAAGTTTGGGGATTACGTTCTATGCATGACTACAAGCAAAAAAAAAAAAATTATGGACATGGGGCATTTTTCATTGTTACCCAGCAGGGGTGCAAAGACTCCCTCAAAAAATATTTTTAAAAATCTTACACATGTGCACAAACATTTGCACATGCTTGGACCGGTCATGCTGAAATTTGAATGACTAATGTGCGATTTCGGCCTGAATGTAATTTATTATAAATCATATGACAAGTGTACACTGTAGCGTAGACATGAAACGTCAGCATCATCAGACTACTTACAGAAGACATTACATATACAGTACAAGGTAAATAGAATTATTTAGCTAAGGAAAAAATGATTTATTTTTTTTTTAAAAATATTTTATATTCATATCCTCAAATCCATCCACCTTTGTGCTGTTGACAGTGCTGCAAACCCTTGGCCTTCTCTTAATGAGCTTCATGATAACATCTCTGAAATGGTTTTCCCTTCACAATGTACCTTGTCTGAGTCAAGAAATGCCACAAGTGCAAACCAGGACTCAAAGCAAAGGGTGGCTATTTCAAAAGTGAAGCTAATATTTTAGTTTGCTACATTCCATACATGTTCATTTATAGTCGCCTTCAGTGAGAATCTACAATGGAAATAATCATGGAAATAAAGAAGAAACATGATTGGAAAGAGTGGCCAAACGTTTGACTGCTCATGTAAACCTATCCCAGGCTTGTTTTCGGTGTAACCACTTTGCTGCTTTGCTAATATTGAGCTGGTGTGTGTTGTATAAGATCAGTTGGGAGTTCTCAGTTCAAGTTGCATGTGTTTGGCTTGTGGGCTTCTCTATCAGATTGAACTGTGTGGTTAAGATGTGGTGTCAGATATAACCCTGAGTCGTCATGTCAGGGCGGAAACACACTGTTTACGTTGGACCAGGGCCAGACGACTGCAGGAAACAGGAACACATATAGACTCTTTAATATAGCTGTGTTTAAGCTTTTAAACTCACATGTCCTTAAAAGGTGTTTCTCAGTGACCAGAGGCAGATCCATGCTTTAGATCGAATGGTGAATTATATATAGGAAAGGACAAAATCAGAAAAGAATTGACATTGCAGGAACTACAACAGGATTTAACCTGGTCTCAAGTTGGATTTAAACAGGACTTAACAAAGGCTAAACTGGGACTGAAACAGGACTTAACCAGGACTAAACCAGGTCTAAATTTAGACTAAAACAGGACTTAACCTGATGGTAACTGGGACTTAAACAGGGCTAAACTGGGACTAAAACAGGACTTAAGCATGTCTATACTGGGACTAAAATAGGACTTCACCAGGACAAAAACAGGAGTTAAAATTGCCTAAACTGGGACTAAAATAGAAATAAAACAAGACTTAACCAGGTCTTAACTTGGTCCAATTAGTGAGATTAACACATGTCTTAACCAGGACCTTACCAAGTTTAAACATGGACAAAAACAGGATATTAAAAACTAAATAGGACCAAAACAAGACAAGTCTTAACTTGAACCAAAACAGGACTTAACCAGGTCTAAACTGGCACTAAAATGGGATTTAACAAGGTCTTAACTTGGACTAAAGCAGAACTTAACCACGTCTAAACTTGGACAAAAGCAGTCGGTAAAAAGGTCTAAACTGGGACTAAGACAAGACTTAATCTGATCTAATTAGTGGGAATAATGTAGGACTTAACCAGGACTCAACTGGGACTAAAACAGGACTTAACCAGGACTTAAGATGGTCTAGACTGGGTCTAAAACAGTACTTAAAATGGTCTAGACTGCGACTAAGACAAGACTTAACCTGGTCTAATTAGTGGGAATAATATAGGACTTAACCAGGACTCAACTGAGACTAAAACAAGACTTAACCAGGACTTAACCAGGTCTAGACTGGGACTAAAACAGGACTTAAAAAGGCATAAATTGGGACTGAAACATAACTTTAAAAGGCCTAAACTTGGACAAAAACAGGACTTAAAAGGTCTAAGATTGAAGTAAAACAGGATTTAAAATGGCCTAAAACAGGACAACCAGGTCTAAAGGTGCGTTAAATACACCAAATCCAAATTGTAACTAAACCTCGATTGGACCAGGGTTAAAACAGCCCCGTAACACTGCACTATATGAACTCTTGCTCCGTGCTTTTGCTTTTACATTGCTTCATGTCAAACACATACTGTACTTATCTATAACATATAAGTCTCTCTGCTTTATCTCACGGTTGCGATTCCAAAGCAGTGAGTCCACACCACTGATTGATTTAGCAGTTTAATTGGGCGCAGTCAAATGGGCGAACGTGGTCAAATCCAAGTCCATGTATGGGAATGTTTTGTGCCTGTTTTGTGAATGGGAGCCACGTGTTGACTTTAAAATACGTCAGTGTATCTATAACTCCCTCTCCCTCCGAGCCACTGGAGCGCTCATGTCAAATATATTTACTGGTCAATCTAGTACTACTGGTTTTTATTAAAGGTTCTATATTATGCAAAATTGACTCTTGTGAGGTTTAAGCCAGATGTTCCTCTTCAAAAACGCACCCAGAGTTGTGTTTTGTTTCACTCACGCATGTTTGAGTAATCCTTTATTATTAGTCCGTTTACATCTCCAAAGCTCACAACGCTCTGTTCCACCTTGTGATGTCATGAAGCAGTAGTTTTCAAGTTAACCTTTTACCTTTTGTTTTAAGGAAGCAGCAATAAAGACTTTTAAATCTTTTGTAACTAACTGAGTATTGTATATGTTTCCTTTTCTCAAACAACTCCTGGTATGTTTGCAATGAGAAAACATGATAACACAGATCAGTGTGTTCTCATAAGAGAGCTGCAGGGGGAGCTCTAGTGCACAAAGTGACAGACTACGTTCAGACTGCAGGGCTTAAAGCTCAATTCAGATTCTTTTGGTAAAATCCGATATTTTTGCAAAGTCGTTCACATTTCCAATTAAATGCGACTTGTGTGTGATCTCCAGTGTGAACTTTAAAGGCCTCAAAAGTGTCCCACATGAGCATTGGAGACATGGCGACATCTCAGGAGTGAGCGTGCTCAGTGTTTATGGAAGTCGCCTAAACATGGACGCTGCATTGAGATTTTAAAGTTGCTCTTGCGGGAGGAAACCTATTTCAGTAGCAAACACGTCGGCGTTGGGCTGTATTGGCTCACAACAGGAGCTTGTTACAGCACAATAGCCAAACTCTCGCTTGTTGATGACATATAGGTCGTATGAATGCGACCTGACTAAGCTAGCATGTTAGCTGCCGCGTGCCAAATAGGACAGGCGGCTCTTCCGGCTCCTTCTGACTCTGGCTCCCATTGACTTTACATTAGGATCTTGTGTCTCTTCTCTCTGTAACTGCTGCTGTAGCCTCATTATTTTGGTCTTAAAATGTTCGTATGAACCCGATCTATATGATCCTGATTTTTTTTTGCTATTTTGTCCTTCAAAAAAATCCTATTCATAACATAGAGCCTGGCTCCAGATTCGCTCCTGTAACCGTGGCATCAGGAGCCTCATTTGAGCAGAGCTAAACGCTGTGGGTGACGTCACACTTGCTTAGTCCACTCCTTTTATATACGGTTTATGGTTCAGACTGAAGTCATAAGATCGGATATGTATCAGTTTTAGGAGCACATATCCAAGTGGGCTGGGTCGCATTTGTAAAAATGGGATCTGTGTCGTTCAGACTGTCATTAAATGATCTGATACAGGTTGCATAGGGCTGAAAAAATCGGATTTGGGTCACTTCAGGCTGCAGTCTGAACGAAGCCTTAGTTCTGCTTTAATTTTGTGTTTTAAATAAAAACCATTCATTAAAAGGTGTAATTTTTCTGCTGGAAGGTAATGCTTAATATTTATATAATTAAGCAAATGCAAGGGAGATGTTTAATGTTTAATGTCCTATTGTGGACCAGGCAAAGAATAAACATAGAGACAAGCAGCAGACCTTGGAAGTTACACCTTTAAGATCTAAATGAACCAATTTAAAATTATAATCACAAATGTTTGTCTTGAAATGAAAATCACTATTATAATTGGATTTAAACGCACAGCCCCATTTAATGTGTCTGAACTCTCCTGTGGCATATGTTGATGGTGAAACACTGGCTGCTTCTCATTATGCTGCTGTCACTTGTTGCGGGTCTGAACAGAATACTAATGTAGTTCAGTTGTTCATGAAAGACAGAGGCTCTAAAGTACTGCAACTTCACTCGGACTCGGATCAAGACCTTTTTGTTTCTATGACAGAAACTTTGGCTGTGTCCGGACGTCCACTTTATCCCCTACTTAAGGCACGGTTTAGGGGTCACGCCATTGTTAGTGGTGTCCGAATGTCCAGTGTGTGAAAAAGCAGTGCGCTAGTTAGAATATTTATTTCAAACCTGTGCATATAATTCATATAATAAGCAAGAAACGTAGGCTGTGTCCAAATGCCCACCCTAGCCCCTCCTAACCTCTCATTCACGACATTTGCCTACACAAAAACAACAAAAAAGTCTCCCAATCCTGTTTTCTCCACCTCTGCACAGTGATTAAAATCAAACATTATCCTCTCCTGCCCTGATCTTGAAAAAGTCGTCCACTTGCTCATCTTCAGCTCCTCACTGGTTTGAACAGACATTAACACATTTCCCCTGTTTTATACACATACAAAACACATGGCAGACACTCAGTCTGGACCCATCAGTGTATGTCCCTTACATAATCCAATGCACTAACATTCCAGAATTACACAAATCTCCTGGTAATAAAACTCTTCTATCAACTATACGCGAAATGTCTTCCACCTACAGTTAATTCACTCATCCCAGAACGTAGTGAAACACAGGCCTGCTCTACCCGCTCAGTTACACAGGGCCTCATTCGAACCCGAGTGTACAAAAACAACTTTGGCTTGAATTCTTTCATACGCACATCTTTTCTGACCTGGAATGTGTTACCCCCCAAATAAGACCAGCTGCCTCTGTCACACACACGGTTTCACACATATTATCTAAAACCCATTATTGCCCATGATGCACTTTATTATTGAATTTTATCTTCTCATGCACTCGTATCTTGTTAAATATGCACTTTATAATTGTCTATTTACTCAAAGTACTTGTTGTGTGTTTGTAGTCATGTAATTTTGTAATAGGAACCAGCTGAGAAACAGTTCTTGAATTGAGTCTGGCCAGTCTACTGTATATGCAGCTTTACTGTTGCATGTTGATCTTTCCTTTAAAGAAAAAAAAAGAAAAGAGAAAAATAGCTTCCCTTCTCTGGCTGCCTGTGTGCTTTAGAACTGATTTTACTGATCACTTTTAATGCTCATTTAGGTCTTGCACCAAGTTACATTTCAGAAACTTGTACGAACCCTCAGCTTAGATCCTCAGGCAGGTCTCTGTGGCTGTTCCTCTTCAGCCTTAGATCCTCAGGCAGGTCCCTGTGGCTGTTCCTCTTCAGCCTTAGATCCTCAGGCAGGTCCCTGTGGCTGTTCTTCAGTCTTAGATCCTCAGGCAGGTCTCTGTGGCTGTTCCTCTTCAGCTTTAGATCCTCAGGCAGGTCTCTGTGGCTGTTCTTCAGCCTTAGATCCTCAGGCAGGTCCCTGTGGCTGTTCCTCTTCAGCCTTAGATCCTCAGGCAGGTCTCTGTGGCTGTTCTTCAGCCATAGATCCTCAGGCAGGTCCCTGTGGCTGTTCCTCTTCAGCCTTAGATCCTCAGGCAGGTCTCTGTGGCTGTTCTTCAGCCTTAGATCCTCAGGCAG
Source organism: Odontamblyopus lacepedii (assembly GCA_034769755.1). Lineage (NCBI taxonomy): Eukaryota > Metazoa > Chordata > Actinopteri > Gobiiformes > Gobiidae > Odontamblyopus > Odontamblyopus lacepedii. The sequence continues at coordinate 7,273,321 of CM068359.1, read as the reverse complement.
GTCTCTGTGGCTGTTCCTCTTCAGCTTTAGATCCTCAGACAGGTCTCTGTGGCTGTTCCTCTTCAGCCTTAGATCCTCAGGCAGGTCCCTGTGGCTGTTCCTCTTCAGCCTTAGATCCTCAGGCAGGTCCCTGTGGCTGTTCTTCAGTCTTAGATCCTCAGGCAGGTCTCTGTGGCTGTTCCTCTTCAGCCTTAGATCCTCAGGCAGGTCTCTGTGGCTGTTCTTCAGCCTTAGATCCTCAGGCAGGTCCCTGTGTCTGTTCTTCAGTCTTAGATCCTCAGGCAGGTCTCTGTGGCTGTTCCTCTTCAGCCTTAGATCCTCAGGCAGGTCTCTGTGGCTGTTCCTCTTCAGCCTTAGATCCTCAGGCAGGTCTCTGTGGCTGTTCCTCTTCAGCCTTAGATCCTCAGGCAGGTCTCTGTGGCTGTTCTTCAGCCTTAGATCCTCAGGCAGGTCCCTGTGGCTGTTCCTCTTCAGCCTTAGATCCTCAGGCAGGTCTCTGTGGCTGTTCTTCAGCCTTAGATCCTCAGGCAGGTCCCTGTGGCTGTTCCTCTTCAGCCTTAGATCCTCAGGCAGGTCTCTGTGGCTGTTCTTCAGCCTTAGATCCTCAGGCAGGTCTCTGTGGCTGTTCCTCTTCAGCTTCAGCCCAGGAGGACGCTGGTCCCGCTGTAGACTCCACTAAGAGAGAGAACGTGGAGGCTACATTAAACGAAAACCTAGATTTGTCTCAGATGCAGAGACCTAGAGTCACTTCGAATAGTAAGATGCAATCCATCAACACATCTGCAAACAAAACGTCTAAGTTGAACAAAAAACACCGGAACAAATACAATTCTGACTATATAAAGAGTAGGCAGGCCCAAGTCTTACAAAAACAAAAGAAACATTTATTTTTCCAGACAGTGAATCATGCCAAAGTGGTGTGGGACCCTACAATAAAACCAAAAGGCATTTTTGGAGGACATTTAAATATCAGAAGTCTTCTTCCAAAATGTGATGAAATTAGGATTCTCCTTCTCGATTCAAATCTTGACTATCTATGTATTAGTGAAACGTGGCTACATAGTGGAATTCCAACTTCAATGATTGATGTTCCTGGATACAAATGTTATCGAAAGGATAGAGCAACTGGTAGAGGAGGAGGTGTATTGATTTATTTTAAAGACTGTTTTAATACTAAAGAAATCCAATTACATGAAACCGTACCAACTGAGATTTTGTGTATAAGTGTTAAATTATCCCCACGAATGGAGTTTAAAATTCTTGTTCTGTATAAACCCCCCATCAAGTTGCCCACAATTTTTTATGAATGTGTTTCAAGAATTTTAAAAGTTTCAAACCAAATAATGAAGTAATAATACTAGGTGATTTTAATGTAAACTGGATGGTTAAATCTGACAGGAAACAACTAAAGAAGTTACAGCAAAACATGACTTTACACAACTTATAAAAGGCCCAACTCGTATCACTAAAACATCTCAGACAGCTATTGATTTGATTTTCACTAATAAACCAGATAGAGTATTAAAACATATAATCTGGTTTGTGGTCTCTCAGATCACAACATGATCCTAATCTCCAGGAAACTAACCAAAAGCATCTAAATGAGTACAGAAACCAGAAGACAGTGAGGTTAAGGATCCTCAAAAGACCAAACTGCATTTGAAAATGAATTGAAAAATACAGATTGGGATGAAGTGATACAACAAAGTCAAATGAATGACAGTTGTGATTTATTCATGACTAAAATGCAAAAACTTTTGAACAAGTATTTAAAACAATGTAAAAGACCACAAAGAAAAGTGCAACTCCATGGGCGAATGATGCAATACGACAGCTGATGAAAAAGAGACCTTGCTCTAAAACCTTTTATAAAACCAACTACAATACAGATTCACTTTTATTTAAAAACTGAGGAATCAAGTTGTGAATGAACTGGCGCCACTCAAGATCTGACTATTATATCAAAAATGTTTACTGAAGCTAGTGGAAATAGTAAGTTAATATGGAAGCAAATTAATAATCTAACCAAATTCAATGTTAATAAAACCACAAATATGAATTAAAAATAGGAGAAGATCATATTTCGATCCTGCCAAAGTTGCTAATGCATTTAATAATTTTTCATCCAATCAGTGCAGGATCTTGCCTCCAAATTTGTAGAAGATGAAATTAACAGAAGCCATTTAAATACAACTTATGAAACAAATGAAAATTCTTTGTTATCACTGAAGTTCATTCAACATCTGTCCTAAAGGCAATTTCCGACTTTAAATACTACTCTTTCTAGAGACACATACAATATGGATGTCGCTTTTCAAAACAATATGCTGAAGTGCTGATCCAGCCCTTGACCCACATTATAAATACATCAATTAGAACTGGAACATTTCCAAATATATGGAAGAAAACACTGGTAAGGCCTATTTTTAAGTCTGGGAATACTGCAGATGTCAACAACTATAGACCAATAAGTTTAGTTCCTGTAATGTCTAAAATACTGGAAAGAATTGTTTCAGAACAATTAATTGACCACTTAGAAACTTTTCATTATTTAAACCCACAACAGTATGGTTTTAGGCAGAACTATTCAACTAAATCTGCCATCTGCTCACTCTGGAGAATATCGTTCACACACTTGATAAGGTTAATAAGGGGGGTGAAGTCTTTCTGTACTTAAAAAAGGCCTTCGAAACAGAAAATTATAATCTTCTACTTTCAAAACTGTCTTCTTTTAATTTTTTCAAAGCAAGCCTTTATATGGTTTAAATCTTATCTGTATGGTCGAGAACAATGTGTGGTCATTGACAATGTAAAGTCTGCCTCATGTGAAATTAAGACACAGGCATTCCCAGGGTACAATCTTGGGGCCAACTTTTTGTCTTTATGTGAATGACCTGCCTGAAGTGTGTCCTGAGGTGGGCCTTCAGATGTACGCTGATGACACAGTGGTTTATGTGTCGGGCAAAACCCCAGCTTTCATCGTTGCTAAATTAACCCAAAGTCTGGAGAAAGTGTCAGATATTCTAAAAAAATCATTGCCTGACACTAAACACAAAGAAAACTAAATCCATATGCTTCTCTATAAAAGGACACAATCAGAAAACAAACTAAACATCACTATGAACAATGAACTCATAGAACAGGTAGAGCAAGAGAAATACCTAGGTGTGACACTAGACGCCCAATTAAATTTTTAAAAAGCATGTCAAAAATATATCATCAAAAATGAAAGCAAGCATTAAATGATTTAAAATTATTAGATACTGTTTGTCTTTGAAAGCGCCTGTGTCTTGTTAATTCAATTATTCTTTCTCAACTGTCATACTGCACTACTGTTTGGTCCCAAACCAACCCAACCACTCTAAAGCCTCTCGAACGACTTTATAACCGTGTTTATAAAATTTTAGACAAAAAGCCAATCAGATTTCATCACTGTCTAATTTTATCCAAATATAAGATATTAAATTTTACACATTTTTGCAATTTTAGCAATGTAAAGCTTGTATTTAAATGTTTGAATAGACTTGCACCTGAACCTCTCAGCAGATGTGTAAATAGACTCTCCACAAGGTCCACAAGAGCCACCACACATGGGGACTGCAGAGTTCCCTTTTGTAAGACCTCATTTGCACAGACTGTATTTTCAGTGAAAGGAGCAAACCTTTGGAACTCTTTACCTGCTCATATAAAAACTATAACCAGACTCTCCACCTTTAAGAAACAGACTAAGTCCTGGTTTATTCAGCAGCAGCAGTGTGATCATGTGTAACTGCATGTATGTTTGTGTGTGTTTGTGAGGGGAATGACAGTGCAAGTGTGTTTTATGTGCCTATGTATAATGTGATATTGTTGTCTTAGCTTATCCATTTCTTCTATTCTCAGTATTGATAAACCATTATCAATGCATTTTATTTTCTTTTTACTTACTGAAATCTGTTTAAAAGCCCTCCCAGGGACTGGTGTTGCGAATTAGCCTTTGGCTAAAACACTGTGGTACCTGCATCAGATGTTAATCTATGTTTGTTGTATCTGTCCCTATCAAATAAACAATAAATTAAATTAAATTAATTTAGATCCTCAGGCAGGTCCCTGTGGCTGTTCCAAAGTCCAGGCTCCAGAACAAGGGTGATTTTATTTCTTATTTATTTTTATTCTATTTTTTATTTATTTCTTTTGTTATAATGAACTGAAATGTTTACATCATTGTTTGTTATTGTGTGCCTTCTGTTTGCTAGTTTTATGCTTTTTCTATTGTTCTTTGCGACTTTGTAAACCTTGTTTTTGAAAGAAGGTAATAGTAATATTTATGTGACTATATAGCAGCTCATTACTACTTTTCGGGTCAAAATGTCTGCGAACTCGGAGAAAACTTGATTTCTGTCATAATCAGACAGTCACCCAACTTTATGGACCAATATTTAAAATAACAATACACGTTTTTGTCAAGATAGATGTCACGCAAACAGACTCAGCTATTCTAGTTTGCTTTGCTAGTCTTTAAAGGTGGCCATACCGGTTTGTCAAAGCCTGATCCTGTCAGATCTCAGAAGCTAAGCAGGGCTGGGCCTGGGTAGTACTTGGATGGGAGACCACTGGGAATTCCAGGTGCCACAGGGGGGCGCCAGTGGCAAAAACTGTTATTGTGTCCTCAGGCAAGACACTTCAGCCACATTGCCTAGTATGAAACTGGTGTGTGCATGGCAGGACTCCCTTGAAAAAGAGATTAGTAATCTCAATGGGACCTTCCTGGGTAAATAAAGGTTTAAAGGTGCATTGTGTAACTTTTCTGGAAGATGTCACAATCTGTTTTGTCTCCTGTCTTGCATATATTCAACTACAGGTGTTTATTGCTCAAAAAAATCTTAAAAACATGAATTTGTACTGCGAGGTCATGGGGTCAGCTCTTCACAAATCAAACCTGTCATTTGGTTTGAGGTTGATGGCTTGACTGTGGAACATTCTAGGCACATTTCCATGGAAACAAGACAAGTTACATGATGCAACTTCAAATACCTGTGTGCTGGTTAATTTTGAGCGTTATTTATTTCAGAAATCAAGTTTTATGGGAGTGACTTTTACTCTGCACTCCACTCACTTGCAGTCTATAAACTCTCCTTTACAGCGTATGTTCACGAGCCTATGAGGTTTCTTCATCCAAAACACACGTGATTTTGTTATGTTTGAGTAATCCTCCATATTTATGTCTCCCTTTAGCTCCAAACACATGACGCACCCACACCTCTTGACGTCATCTCAGGCTTCATACATCTTTCCTCCAGCACTCAAATTACTTTCTCTGAGCACTTTGATGCTAGAAAACAAATGAGTGATTTTCCTGGATGTAAAAAAATACTTTTAGTTGTTTTTCTACATACATACCAAGGTTAAAGGCGCCGTACCTGAATTTTACTGTTTTGAAAATGTGAAAAACTTTAAAGAAATTTGCTGGTGGAGGTTGCATCACCTGCTTGTCTCCATGAAGATGTTATTGCTTTTCCTGGAATGTTCCATGGTGTAACGTTAAACACATCTATAGCCCTATTTGCACGGGATAAGTACAACCTGGGGACGTCTGGTCATTTGTATTCACACGGGATAAGCGAAGTCCATAAATGACTCTATTTTACATTGACAAAGAGATTGAAAGAGAAAAGGACGCAGAAAAGAAAGATCGAAAAGGCCGTACACTTCCGGATTCTCGGACATCTGAATGCTTTATAATTAGATGCAGATAGATCAGCGTTATGTTGACCTGAAGAGATCCTTATGCAATATATGTCTGTACTGGGGCAAGACGTACGTTCTTAAAGCCCATTAACCACCGAATGGAAGTGGTGTACAGTGGTCCCTCGTTTATCACCGGGTTATGTTCTAAAAATAACCCAAAATAGACAAAATCCACTAAGCAGACAGCTTTATTTTTTTTTTTACAAGTATTATATATGTTTTAACCTCTTGAGACCCTGTGGCCCCATACGAGGACATTACATTTTTGCCTCTTAGCACCATGATTTTCAATTATTTTAAACTTTCACCTGTAATCAACTAAAAACCTCTACAGCAGCTCCCGAAAGTAAAAAAAACTGCATGGTAAAGTTTAGATGCAAACTTTATGAATAAAACCAATGTATTTATGTACAATAATGTCTCTTCATGTATCTTAATGTATCTTCATTTGGCATTAAAATTTGACACATTTTCTTGACCACAGCAGATGAGAGCATCAGTAAATGTCATGTCCTCGTTTGAAGACATTGGGACTATGTTATATTATTGATTGTACATGTTGTTCGGTAAACTTGGGAATATTTAGATGAGTTTACAGTTATAAATTGCTGGACGTTTCTGCTGCTATAGGGAAACTGCTGCCTGTCTCCACTTTTTGCACCTCTACTTTTTTTTGTAACAATTGAAAACCAGAAAAAATTAAAACTGTGGACCACATTTTCAGGCCTTTTTGTGTGTTTTTAACCTCACTCACTGAACCCCAACCCGCTCACGGTCGACCTACGTCACATTTGGCAGGTTTAGGGCTTGAAATAAACAGCTAATTGCTGTTTGTTTGTTTTTTGTAATTTATTTATACATTTTAATGTTTTTACATTTTTTAACCAATGGTGTCATACAGAAGACTTACTTAGTAGGTCCTACTTATCCCAAATAGCAAGAAGAAATGAAAAATGCACACCAGACAAAAGCTCGGGTCTCAGGAGGTTAAGGCTGTAAAATCCTTCACCACACACTTTATACACTTTTCTCAGACAGACTCCACGATATAAACTGTGGGGTGGGGGTGGGAAGCGCTCCGTGTTGGGCGCTGTTTTTTCTTCTGGGCGAGAAGATTCTTATAAACAGAGATGCCACCTTCAATTATGCAGAACAGCCAATCAGGATATAGAACACAATGCCCAAGTTGTACAAAAAAATCAGGAAACAGCGAGGTTGTGAAAGGTACGTTATACTCATCATTACACTACATCATCATTACACTCCCAGCCCTCTACCAGAGGCCTGGGAGCTTGAGAGTTCTGAGCAGTATCTTTGCTGTTCCTGTACTGCACTTTTCTGGACTGAGATGTCGTTGTCCTTCCTGGGATCTGCTGCAACCACTCCTCCAGTTTGGTGGTTACTGTCCAGAGTGCTCTGATCACCACAGGCACCACTGATGCCTTCACCTTCCGGGCTTTCTCCAGCTCCTCCTTGATCCCCTGGTATTTCTCTAGGTTCTTTTCTAGTTTCTTTAAACACATAATAATACTAAATAAATAAATACTAAAAAGTGACATATACAGGACGGAAATGATCTTGAGCTGTATCAGAACAAGTATAAGAGCACATAGACTAGTATACACTGAGGGAGGACACACATATAAGAGCACATGGGAAGTAGTAAGGATGTCCACACAGCAGACTTCAACAAAGGCATGCACTGTTAGCTTTGTTAGCTTTGTTAGCCCAGTTAGCGTGGTTAGCTTGTTGTGTAAAGAGATTGATGTCAGCCTTGTATGATGGGGTATTACAGTAAGCAGATAAGACACAGGTCCGCCCTTTATACAGAGTGTCCTCTCTCCCTCTCACAGCTTATAGAGGTCACCCAGGGCCCGGGGCTCTCAACACAAATACACAAAGTCAACATGAAACCCTACAGCCCGGATGACCAGCCGAGCAGCCGGAACTACACTTAAAGAGGCAATTTGTGTGCTTCTACTTCATTTTTACACACTATTATGGGATTATGTTTTCTGTCTAAGACTCATATTACACATGAAGGATTCTTGTGAGCTTTAAACCATGTTAGAATGTTGATACCTTGACAAAACATAACCAGAGCTGTGCTTTGTTTAGGGTCACCAGATGTCCCTATTTATTTATTTTAGTCCCAGTTTTGAGCCCTGTGTCCCCTGTCCCAGCAGATTTATACAAAACCACTGATTTCTCCCAGTTTTATACAAGAAATATTTCTGGTGTCCCTATTTTTAACCAATTTGATACACGTAAAGAGTAAAGAGAGGCATAAATTGTCTTTTTTTTGTTTTGTTTTTTTAGGTTTTTGTTTCGGTAAAATTACGGAAAATACAAAGAAAATATAACTATACTGACTCACAAGTTATCAAAAATAAGTCATGAATGGAAAGTGCAGAACAATTTTCTTTCATTACGCACTTGTTTCACAGTTTTGTTTCATTAACCCGTGTGTGATTGTGATGTCAAGATGTGGTAGTTTTCAGGATAACAGCTCCTTATACCTTTTAGTTCAGTAAAGATGGGAAATCCCAGGGCTGAAATCATCCAAAAAATTCTAGTGAAGGTGTATGGACTTTAAAAACACAGTGGAGCACTTCCTGTATTACCACATGACATCACAAGATGGTGGAGTGTTTACAGTTGGAGAGAAAAATGTGTGAATGAAAGAAAACACAACTCCAGGTCTGTTTGTGAGTACAGATTATTATAGATGTCATCCATGCATGTTTAAGTAATCTAGTGATCTCTACAGGCACTATTTGAACCATTACAGTTAGCAGTACAATCCTATGCTGCTTCTGAAGAAATCACAAAGTAAACACAAAATCCCACAACCTGGATGACCAGCAGAGCAGCCAGCATAACGTTTAAACAGGAAATATTTGACAACAGGGCAGTGAAGTGAACCAGGAGGCTGGAGAGTACCACACGAGACTCAAACAAAGTGTCCGACTGCAGCCACGTGTTTGTGTGAGGAGGAAAACTCACAACTTACAGTCATGAAACGGCTCATATTACTCTATTTCCTGATCTGTGTTTTTACGCTGTTTCCTCATCAGAAACATATCTGGAGTTTTGTTTAGCCTCTCAAACAGAAAACAATGGTGATGTCATGTGGTAATACAGGAAGTGCTCCACTGTATTTTAAAACTCCACACACCTTCACTAGAATCATTTGGATCATTTCAGACATGGAATTGCCCATCTCTACTGAACTAAAGGTAAAAGGAGCTGTTCTTGAAAACAACAGCTTCATGACATCACAAAGTGTGTGAATGAAACCAAACTTAAGTTGTTTTTTTGTTTGAGGAGGTCACAACATTCTAACATTGTTTAAAGCTCACAAGAGTCAGTTTGTGTAATATATAAATTCTAAGATGAACCACAGTACACCATCCATCCATCCATCTTCCGCTTTATCCGGTTGGGTCACAGGAGCAGAAGTTTGCCCTATGAGGGCAACGGGGAGGGCGGACCCACGTTGTCCTTTGGAGGTGAGCCCGGCCAGGCACGACGTCCTTAATTTCAATTCACAGGGGTGCTGCATGTTTTGGGTTGATGGAGAAAATTGGAGTGCCCAAACCCATCCAGGGGAGAACATGCAAACTCCACACAAAAAGGCCCGGGCGAACCAGGGATCGAACTCGGAACCTTCTTGCAGTGAGGCAGGAGTGCCACTCAGCCACTGTGCTGAGTGGCACTGTGCTGCCTAGTACAAACATTTCAAAACTCCATTTCCATTCTAAGGAATAGACTCATTACTCAGTACTAGGGCTGGGTTCAATCAAAAATGAAGGCTTGATCATGACTAATACAATAAGTCTTTGTTAAATCACTTCTTGTGCAAAGTTCCTATGAAACACTACCACTTCCACAGTGCCCCGTGGGTGTACACTAGTCTGTGTGCTCTTCTACTTATTCTGATACAGCTCAACATCATTCTAAAGTTATTCAGGAAAGCTTCATTTCTGTCCTGTAAATGGGACTCTTTTTTTAGTATCAGTAGGTTTCAGAATGATGACAAGTTCAGACTGTTGCAATGGCGATTAAAAGTTCAACCAAATCTTTCTTCTTATCTTAGTACTTTCTTATATATTATGTTTTGAATGGTCACCTGTCCTCAAAATCACAACATGTTTAACATGAAGCTGAAAACCATGAAATGATCCTTACTCAAATGAATGAATCTCGTTTAGAATCTGATTTACTCGTTATAAGGAGCGAGGACACTAAAAGTATAAATGTGACAGGTGGAGTGTTGAAACCCTGTGTGGTCCTGAAGGGGTTAAAGCAGTGAGCAGTTTGTGAATCTCCAATATCCTTTTCTCAGCTCTGAGCTCACTCCCAAACTTCTCCAGGCCCGTAGCCAGACTTCCAAGGGGGGTGGGTCGTTTTTTAAGCCAAAAGTGACCTTTTTATACGGGTGCCTTTGCGACCCAGTGATTGTACTATAAGTACATGCTCTATGGCACTGATCACTGATACTCTCATACTCTATATTATTATACTCCTGTAAATTTGTAAATTTTGTTATATTATACTATAGCTTTATCTTATTCTATTATTTGTTGCATGTCAGTGTTTGTCTACATCCTGCTCCAAGTACCGCAGCAATTTCCTAATGTTGTGAACCTGTTCACTCATATGGCAATAAAACACATTCTGATTCTGATTCTGATTCTGATTCTGATTCTGATGCAATGGGTTCAGGGGCATCCTCACCCAGAATGTTTTTAAGTAAAGAGCCTGTTTTAGCACATATAAAAGTTAAGGCTGTTGCATATGCTGAATATAAATAATTATCATGATTTAAGGGTGTACACAGAGGATAAGGTGATATTTTACCTTGATTAACTATTAGTATAGAATCATTGGGATGACAAAGGTATTGAAATTGAAAACCCTTAATGTCTACAATTTAAAAATTATGGTAAACTCTTCGAGTCTTTGGGAAATTACTTTATCAGGGCTCTACAGTGCGCCCATTTCACTCGCATTTGCGAGCAAATATTACATATATACGGCGTGCGGACTAGGAAAATAAATAAAACAGTCGCTCCAGTGCGAGTGCTTCTGCAGCCACAATAAGGAGAACTGCACACAGACATTATGTGAGTGAAACGTTCTAAATGTGTCAAACATTAGGGGCGCACTCACACTAGGACTTCAGAATCGTGCCCAAGCCTGGATCGCCCCTAAAGCGCAGCACACATGCCCAGCGCGAGCGTAACCGATCTGAACCGTGCCCTGGCATGACATCTCCGACTGCGCATGACTCCAGCATACGAGCTCCCCGTGTGGCCAATATCACTCATACGAACAAACTCCGCTTCAAAACACATCCACGCCCACCTTAACAGAGGAGCAGTGTCCGCACAGAGCAGAACTACGGCACAGAGCAGGCGATATGTGGGCTGAAGTTTGCTTAAGAAAATGCCAAATTAATCTACAAAATTAAAAGTAAAGGGCACTTGCATTTACAGCACTCAGCACTATTTTTAAAAAAATATTTTTTGGAAAAAGGTGACCCCAGTCTCAGGGGGGGGGGTCATCCGACCCCCTCGACCCCCCCCTGGCTACGGGCCTGTTCTCCTCCTCGTGTAAAAGACCCACACCCCCTCTCTCTCTGCCCCACCTGCTCCCCACCTCTGTCTCTCTACCGCACACTCCCCTCCTCTTCTCTCCCTCTCTCTCCTGCTCCTTTTTACTCTTTCTCACTCACACACTCCCTCTCCTCTCCCCCTTCTCTCTCTTTCCCCTGCACACCTCCCCTTCTCTTCCCCCTCTCTCTTTCTCCCCACACTCACCCTCCTCTTCTCTCTCTTTCTCTCGCTCTCTTTCTCACTCACACACTCCCTCTCCTGTCTTGTTCTCTCAATCTCTTCCTCCCTCTCTCTCTCCCCTGCACACACTCTTTTCTCTTCCCTCTCTCTCTCCCTCCTCTTCACTCTCTTTCTTTCTCTCTCTCTCACTCACACACTCCCTCTTCTCTCTCTCTTTCTCACTCACACACTCCCTCTCCTGTCTTGTTCTCTCAATCTCTCCCTCCCCCTCTCTCTCCCCTGCACACTCTCCTTTCTCTTCCCTCTCACTCCCCCTTCTCTTCCCTCTCTCACTCTTTCTCACTCACACACTCCCTCTCCTCTCCCTCTTCTCTCTCTTTCCCCTGCACACCTCCCCTTCTCTTCCCCCTCTCTCTTTCTCCCCACACTCACCCTCCTCTTCTCTCTCTTTCTCTCGCTCTCTTTCTCACTCACACACTCCCTCTCCTGTCTTGTTCTCTCAATCTCTTCCTCCCTCTCTCTCTCCCCTGCACACACTCTTTTCTCTTCCCTCTCCCTCCTCTTCACTCTCTTTCTTTCTCTCTCACTCACACACTCCCTCTCCTCTTCTCTCTCTCTTTCTCACTCACACACTCCCTCTCCTGTCTTGTTCTCTCAATCTCTCCCTCCCCCTCTCTCCCCTGCACACTCTCCCTTTCTTGTTCCCTCAATCTTTCTCTCTCTTTCCCACTCACACACTCCCTCTTCTCTTCCTCTCTCTCTCTTCCCCCGCACACGTTCCCTTTGTTCTCCTCTCTCTCTCTCCCTCCTCTACCCCCTCTCTCTCACTCACACATTCCCTCTCCTTTCTCACTCTCTCTATCTCTCCCTCTCTCTCTGCCCTGCACACTCCCCCTTCTCTTCCCTCCCTCTCCCCACTCCTCTTCATTCTCTCTCTCTCTCTCTCTCTCTCACTCACACACTCCCTCTCCTCTTCCCTCTCTCCCTGTCTCGCTCTCCTAATCTCCCCCCTCTCTCTCCTCTTCACTCTCTCGCTCTCTCTCTCACTCACACACTTCCTCTCCACTTCCCTCTTTCCCTTTCTTACTCTCTCAATCTCTCTTTCTCTCCCCTGCACACTCCCCCTTCTCTTCCCTCTCCCTCTCTTTCCCCCTCCTCTTCTCACTTTCTCTCACCCCCTTCCTCTTCCCTCCCCCTTCTCTTCCCTCCCCCCTCTCTCTCCCTTCCTCTGCCCTCTCCTTCTCTCCCCTCTCTCTCTCCTCACCACACTCCCCCTCCTCTTCCTCCCCTCTCTCTTTCTTTCTCTCTCTCTCTTCTGCACACTCCCTCTTCTTTCCTCTCTCTCAATCCCACTCCTCTTCCCTCCCCCTTCTCTCTCTTTCTCTCTTCTCTCTTGCTCTCCTGTATACTCCCCTTCTCTTCCCTCTCTCCCTCTCTCTGTCCTCCCCTCCCTCCCCCTCCTCTTCCTTCCCTCTCTCTCCCTCTCTCTACTCCTGCAAACTCCCCCTCCTCCTCCCTCTCTCTCTCTTTGTCCCCCCTCCTCTTCCTCTCTCTCTCTGTCCTCCCCCCTCTTCTTCTCTTGCCCTCTCTCTCTCTCTGTCCTCCCCCTCCTCTTCCCTCCCTCCCTCTCTCTCTCTTTCCTTCTTTGCAGGGACAGACACTTGCTGGATCACATGCCTATAGTGACGCACACGCTCCTCTTCATACACAAACCGCTCCGGCTGCTACAACTCTGCTTGCTCTGTCAGAAGCCACTCACACACCACCTTTACCCGCTCAAGAAGAGAAAGAGAAGGAAGAGGAGGAGGTGGAGGAGGAGGAGGTGAGAGGAGCTCGCACGCTGCCAACCTACCGGCCACTCTGAGCTAAAAGGACAAGCCCTATTTATAAGATTACCCTCCGCACCATCCAGGAACTCAGATGCAACAAGAGAAACTGCTGCACTACTACTAGTTTTATTTTCTTCTTCTTCTTCTCCGGTGTAATGGGAGCTCGGACCTTCGGAGGAATCTAACCAGCAGCTGTCCACGGGGGAAGGAATGAGCTCTCCTGACCGGGAGCGAACGCAGAGGAAGCGGGCTGGTGCCGAGGACGCGCTGGCCGGAGATGGTCCAGATCTGAGGAGGAAGCGCAGGAGAGGAGGAGGGTGAGGAGGAGGTGGAGGTAGAGTTTAGAAAAAGAACGACAAAAGGAAAAAACGATCGATACGCTTGCGGGATAAGAGATGAGCATTCCTAACTATCTGACCGGGATGGGACAGAGGAGCTGCAACAGGTGGGGGTCCCCCTGCGCGGTGAACACACCCATCGACATCGTACAGAAACGCCGGCGGTAACTAGAACAGCTCCAGTTTACTCTGTGTCGTCTAATCTGTGGGCTCCTGCATGGCTAATTTCACTCTTCATGCATGGGCTAAACTGGCTTGATTACTGTGGTGCTGGTAAAGCTTCTGGGCTCTTATAGATTTAATTGTTTTGGTGTTTTGGTTATTGTCACGATTGATTCCAATACCGCCATGATATTAATAACACTCTTTATTTAGACCATAGAATGTGATTTCCAACATTAAATCCTAGTACTTTCTTTTTTATTCCCATGTGCTCTTATATCTCTTATATACACATACTACATACACACTGTACACAACAATTTGGGAAGAAGAAGAATTTATCGTAACCCTCCCCTGTTCATGAGTCATGACAGTTTAAAAAATGATGTGGTTTCTTATGTACCCTGATCATGTAACTTTACAAATATTTACATACTATGGTCATGCAGACTAATAATAATGATAACGAAAGCACAGACATTTATCGCTTATGATCGTATCAAAATAACCAAAAGGAGGATGAAGAATGAAAGGATTTTTTCCTGTTTATGGTCATACAATCTAATAATAATGTTAACAAAGCTAGGAAAGTTTATCATTTATGATCGTACAAAATAAACCACAGTGAGAATGGAAAAATATAAAGATTTTTTTTTTTTTTGTTTATAGTCGTTCAAACTAATAATGATGAACAAACTAATAATAATGACAATCCTAGTTTGATCAGTTTCCTGAACATAAACAATAAAGACTCTTGATCATTGTCATTTAACCATGGTTCCCATGCAAATCCTGGAAAAGTCATGGATGTTTGTAAATTTAAATTTTGGAAAAGTCAAGGAACTTTAGTATCTCTTTCATGCAACTCCAGCGTTCTGCAACTCCTTTGCACTCACCATAAGGTGAGTGGAAAGGTAAGGTAAGGCTTTAGTTCTGTAGCGCTTTTCACAGACAGTGTCTCCAAAGACACTTTACAGAGCATTATTAATAGAGCATTAGGTTTAGAAAGGGTTCACATTTCATATTTAGCCCTAAAAGTCTGCTCAATTCTACACATGTAGGTGCCGTAAGGTCATGGAAAATTCACTTTAGGTCATGAAAAAGTCATGGAAAAGTTTTGAAATTTTGTCAGTGAAAAAGAGTGGGAACCATGTTTAACGTAACACAAAATTCTTCCTCCACACTCTTCCGTCTGCTCCAAACGCACTTTTACTGACAGAGGCTTGGCTCTAGACTTCTCCTGTAAAAAGAGCCAAGCTGATCATTGACAATCAGAAATAACCAAGTCAATCTTAATCTCAGTTACATGGAGAGGAAGACTGAATATAAATTAGGCGACATATATATTCTCCTGGCAAAGAGGGAGAATCAGAGAGGCTGAGGAGGCTGTTTCTGCTGCTGAGGTGGAGGAAGAAACACAGTCCTGGTTCCTTATGCAATTTTTATGCTTCAACTTAATTTTTATGTAGTGACGATGATGATGTGACTTTTTGGAGCTTTCTTGTTCTAACATTGTTCCTACCTAGTCCTCCATGCTGAATAAACATACAAAATCATCAATCAATATAGAACAATACAACTTCACAAACCTGCACATGCAATGTGCAGTACAGTTTGAGTGGTGAAATGCACGCTGGTCGTAATGTGATCGTGCTCTGAAGGGGGAGTGACAGAAAGGGGAGGAGGGACTCAGTGTGTCAGAGTAAATTCACATTAGATTATACTTTACACTGTCCTGGTTTCACTGTGGTTTAGTTAAGATGTAGATTTGGTTTGGTCCTGGTCTCATCACGGTCTAGTCCAGGTTTAGTTCTGGGTTTAGTTACAGTTTGGGCCCAATGTGATGTTTGGAAGTGTGAACACAGCCACTGTTTAATACACCCTGGAACCAATGCAAAATGTGCTCTATGTGCACACTATAGTCTAGTGTCAGAATACTAACATTTCAAACCTGATTTCAATACTAAGGAATAGACTTGATACACAATACTGATTTTGATACTACAATGATGAAAAAAACACTCTTTATTTAGACAATAGAAGGTGATTTTTAACATTAAATCCTAGTACTTTCTTTTATTCCCATGTGCGTACTCCCTCAGTGCTCTTATACTTGTTCTGATACAGCCAAGATCATTCTAAAGCTACTCAGGAAAGCTCATTTCTGGATTTTTTTTAGTATCGATACCTGCTCAAATGAGTATCTAGCTTAGTATCGATTAGTAAGTAAGTGTTTATTTATATAGCGCTTTTCACAGACAAATGTCACAAAGACGCTTTACAGAGGATTATTTACAGAGCATTCTTCATTCACTCCATAAACGGTGGTGGTAAACTACTGTTATAGCCACAGTTGCCCTGGGACAGACTGACGGAGGCACGGCTGCCAAGCCAACCGGTGCCAACGGCCCCTCCGACCACCACCAACACTCACTCACACAACTTTCACACCTACAGTGCATGTTTTGGGTTGATTAAAATCAGATTAGTATCTGATTTTCGATACTTTTGACAATCCAGTATTAGTATACAGCAAAGCAGAGTCCGTTTCAAAATTTTCTCAGGGTTTATATGAGTCCAATCTATTCTAGATTTAATTTAACATTTTTGGAAGTGTTAATGAAGTAACACTGGACCAAAGTTGCTGTTTAACCCCAAAATCAGAAAAGTTGTTTTTAACACAAAAAGTGAAAGTTAAATGGGGGTTTGAGGTGGAATTATTTGCCAGAGTTGATAGGGCTGAAGTTAATTCTACTTCCACTAGTGTTCATTCAATTCCCTTAGTGTTAATTTGGCACCACCAACACACCACTTCAAACTCCCAGCAGAGAAGACCAGTTTGAACTAGTTTTGTACAGAATTTCATCTTAAATGAACTAAAAGGATAACCCCACAGAGTGTTATCCGTTTACCCGTATCCCGAAATCAAGTGTTATATTAACGTTTTGACAGTAAACGGATAACACTTTGTAGGGTTATCCTGATTTAGCTAAACAACACACAGAGGTGTTTTATTTTTACACTTTATTTTAGATAATTTAAGATGAAATTATGTACAAAACTGTTGAACCAGTTTTGTACTGGTACTGTACTGGTACTGTACTGGTCTTCTCTCACAGGAGTTTGAAGTGGTTGGTGGAAGGTGCCAAATGAACACTAAGGGAAGTAGAATTAACTTCAACCACATCAACTCTGACAAATAACCCCAACTCAAACCCCCCATTTAACTGTCAAAGAGTTAAAATAAGGTTTCCTCCGGGTACTCCGGTTTCCCCCATCAACCCAAAACATGCCCGCACCCCTATGAACTAACATCATGGACCATAATGTCCACCCTCCTGTGGGCTCACCACCTGCAGAGGGGTTCATAGGGGGGGTCAAGTGCTATGAGTATTGGGCAGCAAGCTGCCCCCGCGACCCAGCCGGATTAAGCGGGAGAAGATGGATGGATGGAGTTAAAATAACCCCTAACCCTTTGCGTTAAAACAACTCTATATTAAGTCAACATTTTACCGTGATATTTTAGTCCTCCTGTTTTTTGCTGTGCATAATCATCTCAGTTATCAGATCAAATACAGTCAAATAGTTTACAAAATTGACCATGTAGTTAGCTGGAACATGCTCTCCTGCTCCCACATGACCTGCTGGTTTCTTGACCCATTATTTCTGCTTATTCTGCAGCCTCCTTAAAGGGCCCGTATTGCACTATTTTCTGATGTTCTAATGTTGTTTCCTCATCACAAACAGACATGGACTTGTGTCTTGTTGCATTCACATAGGTTTAACACACAAACCTTTGAGCTTTAGAGACACACTAATAATAAAGGGTTCCTCAAACATGTGTGAATGAAACAAAACAAAATCTTTGAGGAAGTAACAATGCTCTATCACGCCTTAAATCTGTAAACTGTGATGAAGAATTCCACTTACCAGCTGCATGTGTCCTAAACACATGGATCCTCCTGTCTTGTTTTATAATGCACATTTCTGAGCTCACTTTTACTCGCTGTGATCGGATGTATCGGATGTTTTGATTTCTTGTCTGCATGGGTTGACATTTCCTTTTGGTGACTCGGGTCTGGTCCGGTCAACACGTCAAGCTCCGTGGAAATGATGGACTTTGAATGATTTGATTTTGATTAAACGATGGGACATTTCAGTTGTCTTTATAATGTAGGTTATGGGCCTATGATATGATATGTATTTCTTTAGCTTTTTATTGTTTTTTAAAAGGTACATTGTGTAACTTTCTGGTGGAAGATGCGTCAAATGCTTTCCTCCATGGAGATGTTATTCCTTTGTCTAGAATGTTTCACAGTATGGCATTAAACTTTTCTTTTTGGTATTAAACTTATCTTCTAGGGGCAGCAGTAGTTCAGTTGGTAGAACGTTTGTCGACTGATCCGAAGGTTGGCGGTTCGAATCCCACTCTTGACATAAAAAACATCATTGGTCAGAGACAGACCAACAGGTTGGTGGTGTGATTCTAGCCCACAGATGAAGCTGTCATTGTGTCCTTGGGCAGTACACTTAACCCACCTCACTCCAGTGTCTGCGTACACTGATGTGTGAATGGGTGAGTGGTTCCTTGTTGTAAAGCCCTTTGAGAGCCTTGAAGGTAGAAAAGCGCTGTATGAAAATAAAAATGTTACAGGTCAGATCTGTGGAGAGGTGACCCCGCTCACAGTCAGAATGTCAGTTTTTCTAGGTATTTTTGAGTGATAAAACCACCTGTAATTAAATGAATGTAAGGTAGAGCTGTTTAATGTGATACTGCGGAACATTGCAGTCAGAGCAATAACAGGTGGCGGACCCCCAACCAAAAAGTTACAGAGTGCACCTTTAATGTTGTCGTCTTCTCAAAAATAATTCTTGTATGTTTGAGTTATCCTGCATTTTTAGAACTCATGACACTTTGTTCCAACTGCTGATGTCATGAGGTGATCGTCTCTTTGGTTTAAAGTCTATACACCTTCACCTTTCTCCACTATAAATCACTAGCAGCTACTGTTTTTAGCCTGATTGAAACTGCTTCCCCTACCCTTTACTGGCAACTGAAATGACGCATGTTCTCACGTTTATGTTTTTTCTATACACAAACATATTTTTTGATAATAACATGAAATACAAGATGTGAAGACAAATTTAAAGTCACTGTGTGGAAGATCTGGCACCTGCTTATCCTCATGGAAATGTTATTTTTCCACCATATGGAATTAAACTTACCTATCTCCATGGAGACAAGCAAATGATATCACCAGGCTAAGTTACAGGTCATATCTGCGGAAAGGCGAGCCCACAAACAGAAGAATTGTATGTTTTTGAAGGTATTTCTGAGGAATAAAAACACTACACTGCAAAAACTAAAATCTAGCCAAGTTAAGATGACTTGAATTCAGAAAGTTTTATCATGATTTGAGTAAATTTCACTTGACCTGTAAAATGATCTACTGATGGAACAAGACTTTTGGTACTTAAAATAAGAAACAGAATCTAATGTTGCCCAAATTAAGAAAAACACTTATTCCTTTAGTAGATCATTTTACTTGTTTTAACTGAATCAACTTCAACTAATTTAAGTCATTTGAACTTCGATATTGCTTTTTGCAGTGTAGTAGATACATGAGTTTAATGCCACAGCGCGGAACATTACAGGCAAAGCAATAACATGAGCCCACCACTTTAAACACAGCCTGTGTAATGTATAATCTACGGCCTTTAACTGTAGCTTGTGGCATTACAGATACAGATCTTTATTACTTCATCTGCTCCACGTGTTTGGAGGGATTCATATGAGGCGTGGATGTTGAAATCCCATGTTCCGTCTGACAGTCATATGATGATTCTGAACATATTAGTGATGGATGAGTGGACTGTGCTCCTGTAAGAACTTCAGGACTGCAGTTCACTTAGGGTCTGGTTTCCTCTCTGTGGATCTGTTTCTGTGTATATTGTATTAACATGTCAGAAAAACTAGCTGCTCATACACAAACTGAGCTGGTATTGCAGGAGGTAAGAGTTTTCTAGATGGGGAAAGCAGCGCTGTCTTTTGAGTAAAATGATTAGCAGAAGTTTGTGTGTTAAATGTTCCAAAATAGACAAAAATCCAAGAAAAAAGGGTGTCCCAAAAAAGTGACATAATGTTAAAAGCAGTTATTGTGAAAACTACCAGATTTTTCATGGTTCAGGCGACTTATACTCAGGCTCGACTTATATTAAAATATATAACGTCAAATATTTAACGTCACATGTTGGTTATTTTCACACTGACAGCTGCGAGGGGGCGCTCTAGGCTTGTGTGCTCATATCTGCTACTCCTATTACTTATTTACATTCATTTAGAAAGACTGAAAACAAAATCATATTCTGCAGATTACAAACTGCATTTGGTGAAATATGCAGCGGAAAAACGTAATCGAGCAGCAGAAAGAAAGTTTGGGTTGAGCGAGAAACTTGTGAGGGACTGGAGAAAAGTGGAGGATACTCGAACTGCAGTGAAGAAAACAAAAAAGACAGAAATTGCAGGCTAAAAGCTCGATGGCCACAGCCAGAGGAACAAGTTCACAGATGCGTGCTTGAACAATGTGCTGTGGGGAGAGGCTTTTTAACGGTGCATTTACGTCTCCACACCCAGGTAGTTGCCAAGGCGATGAATATAAAGGACTTTGGGGAGGACTTTATTGGTGTTACCGCTTCATACCATAGCTTCATGCAACGCAACCGCCTCGATCAGAGCTCGGACAACGATGTCCCAAAATCTGCAGCAGATCTCCAAGCCGAGGAGACAGATTAAAGTGTTGAAATGTCTATTTTTGGTCTCTGATTTTATAAAATTAATTATCCCCTGAAAATAGTCCAGTGAGACTTGTATATGTTTTTTTCTTCATTTTGCTTTTTTGGCTGGTGCGACTTATAGTCCGAAAAATACAGTACTAAGTCTAACTCAATGAAATGGAGTAGTTTGAGTGTTGAACATCATAAGTTTATTATGGGACTTTGTTTGCCAGTTGGTGAAGTTTCTCCAGATTTTGCATTAAAGGCTGCACAGTCTTGGGTGAGTGTGGAGCAGATTCCAGAACACAAAATTACTTCTCTTTGGATTCTCTTTGGGAGTGAACGGCTCAACCTGAAAACAAAACAAAATTAAAACTTTAAATATAAAATCTTGATGTCTATTTCTATACATTCTGTGAAAACTTGAGCTTATTTCAACAAGAATTGCCAAAATTATGGGTCTGCAAATTATTTGGGACACCCTGTACAATATACACCAACGCATTCCAGCCCAGTTTTTGAAAATCTTTTGGAAAATAACCATAACCCTAAACGTCCTGTACGCAAAATTGACTACTGTGAGCTTTAAGCCATGTTAGAATGTTCTTACGACCTCAAAAACATACATACTTGTTTTATTTCATTCACACATGTTTGAGTAATCCTTTATTATTAGTCTGTCCACATCTCTAAAGCTGAAAATGCTCTGTTCCACCTTGTGATGTCACAGAGCGGTAGTTTTCAAGTGAACAACTACAGTACTTTTTATCTTTTGTTCAGTAGAGATTGGCAATTCTCTACTGGCAAGGTATCTAAATGATTCTAGTGAAGGTGTATGGAGTTTAAAAACACAATGGAGCACTTCTTGTATCACCGCTTTTCATTTTTCCTTTTTATTCTTGAAGATTTTCTAGTCGTTTGCATATTTAGGTGCAGTGTGTTAGTAGAATATTTGGAGAACTGGCTTGTTTCTCACTTTGCTCTTTCATAACCACAGAGACAAAAATGGCAGGATGGATAAATCTGCTCTGACCTTTGCCTGGAGGATGTTGTCAGTAGCAGAAAGTGCACGATTACGAACAATGGAAAAAGAAAGAAAAACAAGTGGAGATCCTGGCAACAAAATCCTGAAGAGAGTGGCATTCTGAAATCCTACCTTTTTTTATTAGATTAGAATTATATTATGCAATTTGTGGTGAGTGCGGTTCCCAGACGGTGGAAAAAGAGAATAGACTGTTTCAGATCTTTTATGACCTTATTAGAACTGTGTAGAGATGTTTCCTTGTATGAGACAACTGACTATCACGTATCCTCATGTATCCGACAGTTTTACATTTGAAGATGCTAAACAACTAAAACAATTAAAAAGAAATGTTATGTTATGTAAAAACTCAAGATGAAATCATGATTCTTCAGCTAACTCACACCACTCTGCAAAAAGCTTAATCTAGCTAAGTTAAAATGACTTAAATTAAGAACATTTGCCTTTACTTTTTGACTAGATTCAATTTATTATCTATCAATGGAATAGGTGTGTTTTTCTTAATTCAAGCAATGGTCGATTTCATTTCTTATTTTAAGTACAAAGAGTTATTGTTTTTCTTATCTTATGATGTATTTTCATAGTTTAAGTACATAAAGTCTTGTTCCATTGGTACTTGTCAAGTGAAATTGACTCAAATCGTGATAAAACATTCCTAATTCAAATGATCTCAACTTAACTAACATACCCTCTCCTTTATATCTTGCCTTACAGTCCCTGACAAAAGTCTTGTCGCTTATCCATTTTGTAGAAACAAAAGCTTATAACCTGACTTTAAATTAATCAATTGGTTTTAGAAATGTCTCATATGAAAGCTAAAACCCTCCCAAATTATGCTCAATATACTAAAATAAATTTGCTTCACTGAAGAAAGATTGATCATTTAATGAACACAGAAAGGTCAGATTTTGGCAAGACAAAAGTCTTGTCGCCTTGTCATATGATGCACCCAATCCTAGATTACAGCCTCACCTGTGATCAGTTACTGATCAATCACTTAGTGGGTGTGTATAAAAAGAACCCCAGCACACCAGACCTTCACATCAACTGCAACTTGACCTCTGACAACATGCCTAAGATCCACCCTGAGACCAAAGCGTTAATTATCAAGAGGCTGAAGACCAGATCCACTGCTGAGGTGGCTGAGACCTTCAATGTGTCTCAGCGTCAAGTACAAAGAATAAGAAAAAGATCTGAAAAGACTGGAGATGTTTTTGACAAGCCCAGGTCCGGCAGACCCCGCAAGACAGCTGCTCGGGAGGACCGTTTGTTGATTCGAAAATCCAAGGCCCCTTTTCCACTGCAGCAGAGCTCCACCAGGCCTGGTCACCTCAAGTCCATGTGTCAACCAGAACAGTTTGTAGAATTCTGTCTCGAAATGGCCTCCATGGTCGAATCAGTGCACAGAAACCAGCACTAAACAAAAGGCAATTAAAAAACCGTGTGACATTTGCCAAGGCCCACAGCCTGCTAAAAGTATGGACACTGGAAAAGTGGCAGAAGGTGGATTTCTCAGATGAATCCTTGGTTGAATTACATCACAGCCGCCTCAAATATTGCAGGAGACCTACTGGAGCCCGCATGGATCCAAGATTCACCCAGAAAACAGTTAAGTTTGGTGGTGGAAAAATCATGGTCTGGGGTTACATCCAGTATGGGGGTGAGCGAGACATTTGCAGGGTGGAAGGCAATATCAATAGCCTAAAATATCAAGAAGTATTAGCTACCTCTTACATTCCCAACCATAAAAGTGGTCAAATTTTGTAAGACTGCTTTCTTTGCTATTCCTGATGACTTCATCAACAAATTGTATGAATCATTGTCGAACCGCATGGATGCAGTCCTTCAAGCTCATGGAAGTCATACAAGATATTAAATATGGATCTCACAGCACCACTACTTAATTCACTGACGTTATGCAACATATTTTTGTATTTGAAGTAAATTATTTGTTCAATTTTCTGTAGGTGACAAGACTTTTGTCTTGCCAAAATCTGACCTTTCTGTGTTCATTAAATGATCAATCTTTCTTCAGTGAAGCAAATTTATTTTAGTATATTGAGCATAATTTGGGAGGGTTTTAGCTTTCATATGAGACATTTCTAAAACCAATCGATTAATTTAAAGTCAGGTTATAAGCTTTTGTTTCTACAAAATGGATAAGTGACAAGACTTTTGTCAGGGACTGTATATGTGATCTTGCTTTGTGTACGATCTGAAAATAATGAGGTTTTGGTCGACTTTTCCACTCCGGTGCGGGTGCTGGTTCTAGCCCAGTTCCCATGTTTTTACACTGCTCCTGGTGCTGATCAGGTTCTAATCAGAATCAGAAACAGTTCAGTAGTAGCAGTAGTAAACACAAGCTTTACATGATTATTCAGGGCAGCCAAGGGGTCTTAAAAGTCTTAAAAAGGTCTTCAATTTCATGTTCCTAAATTAAGGCATTAAGGTCTTAAATGATGTTGTCTAAGTCTTATTTTTTCACAAAAGTCTTAAATTTCCTGAGCCTATTTTTTGTAAACTCACTGGGCTGCAGTGCAACGTGAGACAAGACCATGTTAAAGCTTAGTTTGTCTTGTTAAAATGTTATAAATTATTTTTTGGACATTTTACAAGCAATGCATACGGCTATAAATGAGTTCTGAATGAGAGTTTATAATAAAAGTATTTTTTTGTTATTTAAAGCAGTGAGTAATGGTCATTATTAGAGTTGGATCTGGTGTTTTTTGTCCACATAATGGGTGTGATGTTGGTCTTCATTTTCATTTAAGGGGTCTTAAAAAGGTCTTAAATTTGGGGGGAAAACAAAGTCAGTCTAACAACACAAACTAAGAAAAAAACACCAAAACAAATACGAACTTCTAACTGATAAACAATGTGTTTCTAGGCAATAAACTCGAGCTCTCATTTGGTGGAAAACCGAGAAGGCCACACAGAACCAGAACCTTGGTGGAAAAGGGATATTAAAGGTGCATTGTGTAACTTTTCTGGTGGAGGGTCCATCAAACGCTTTTCTGCAAAAATCAAAATCTAGACTTGAATTAAGAAAGTTTTACCATGATTTGAGTCAATTTCACTTGACAAGTAAAATAATCAGTGGAATAAGACTTTTTGTACTTAAAATATGAAAATACGTCTTTTACACTTAAAATAAGAAACAAAATCAAATGTTTGAATCAAGAAAAAAAAACACTTAATCCACTGGCAGATAATTTGACTTGTCAAGTTGAATCTACTCAAATAAAGTCAAATGTTCTTCATTTAAGTCATTTACACTTACCTAGTTATTGTTTTTTTTCTAGTGCAGTATGGCATTAAACATTTCTATCGTCATGGAGACCAAGTCAGACCAAGTTACTTATGGAAAGTCAGAATCCCTGTTTTTTAGGTTTTTTGAGCTATAAAATCCCCTGTAATTGAATAAATGTAAGGGGGAGCAGTTTAAAGTACTGTGGAACATTCCAGGCAGAGCAATGACATCTCTATAGAAACAAGCAGGTGATGGACCCCTAAAAAGTTACATAGTGCACCTTTAAGACTCCATTGACCAAAGACTTACAGCTTGACTACTACTTACAGCTCAAACCAGGAAATATCCGTGTTTTTGATGTATCTGCCCTTACTCCAGGATTTAAAGTACAATCCATCTATTTGAGAAAGTGCCCCACACTGGTTCTATTCTTATCCCAGCTGTAATGTGCAAA
This sequence comes from Odontamblyopus lacepedii, assembly GCA_034769755.1. Classification (NCBI taxonomy): domain Eukaryota; kingdom Metazoa; phylum Chordata; class Actinopteri; order Gobiiformes; family Gobiidae; genus Odontamblyopus; species Odontamblyopus lacepedii. The sequence continues at coordinate 7,247,944 of CM068359.1, read as the reverse complement.
TGGAGCACACCTGCACCAAACTGTGCCTCATAAAACACTCCCTCCAGGCCTCATAACAGCCCTCCTCCGCCTCTTTAACACGCACGGGGCCCAGCGACTGACCTTTCACCACTCAGGCCTGAAGGCTCCAACTGCTCCCTCTGTGCACACAACCCAGCGCCACAGAGCTGGAACTCATTAGGTCTGTAGGCCATTAATCCACCCATATTGTCTTAGTCGACTAATCACTTTTCACTATATTTTCTCCTTCTTATTCTATGGTTAGGTCTTTGAATGTTCTGCAGTATGATATTAAACAGCTCTGCCTTACGTCTTCAATTCCTGGGGGTTTTTATTGGTCAAAAACACAGAGAAAAACAGGCATGTTGACATTCTGTGAGCAGGGTCATCTCTCCGCAGATCTGACTTATAACTTTTGGTCTGGTTTGGTCATCGTGACGTTAGGATGGTTTAATGTCATACTGTGAAACATTCCAGACAAAGCAATAACATCTCCTCGGAGAAAAGCGTTTGACAGATCCTCCGCCAGAAAAGTTGCGCAATTCACCTTTAACTTAGGACAATGCTTCTCAATTATTTTCTGTCACAACATTTCGCGCTCCTCCAATCCACAGAACCACTACTAAACGTGGACAAATTGCAACCTCGCCTTCAGTTGGCGACGTATGAGCATGTGTCCGTCTATATTCTGCGCTGTGCTCACCTGCGTCATGAGGCGGTCCACTCCTGTGTCCTCCTCGTCTTTATAGATGATGTCTGTGCTATAATTCGGGGCACTGGCATCATCCAGCGTGACAGAATCCACGTCTAAAGCTGCAGCAGGATCAGCTCCTCTGCTGTTTGGTCCTTATATGATGCTGACAGTGCTGCTGGTTTACTGAAGTAGTATTCACAAAGCGTGAGGATGGTTGGTGATATTCAGCACGTTTTTGCTGAAAAAACTTAAGCGGCTTATCAGCATGACTGGGCCGTAATGTCTTTAAGTGACGCCGTCGCTTTCCTCGTTTCTCACTGTAGTCACAGTGAAGCCGAGTTCTACAGATGCTTTACATACAGTTTGCTCTCTACACTTCATATCTTCTGCTCTGTGCTGTGTGTGCGTTTGCTTGGTGCAAAAAACCCATCACTACAACGCTAATCCTCCCACGCACACTCTGACAATGAAAACCTCACTACCAACTACTGTAGTGAATATGCAATTACACTTTATTCTAGTATGGCAATATATAGTTCCGGTTCTGGGTACAGGCTGGCACGTTTTTGGCTGCCGCTGTTTCACTGTACATTTTTCTTTTAACTGTATGTTTTAAATCGTACTTAATTTGTTTATGTTGTTGTAAGGCGACCTTGGGTGTCCAGAAAAACACCTAATAAATAAAATGTATTATTATGTATTATTACGACAAAAAAAGCATGTTCCCCGAGTTCACATGTGCCCCTCTGACATTGTACCACTATTTGAGAAAGACGGACCTAGTACAGAAGAGAAGTTAGTGAGTGAGCTGAAGATTTGTTTTTTTTTTGGTATGTATATGGTAAATAAGGCTAATTAAACTTATGATTTGGACATTTAATCCATCTTGATATAAATACATTGTTTCCTGGTGCTTTTTTCTGCATAAATAGTCGTTTTTGCAGATACAGATACACAGAGATACGTAATATTCCTGAGAGCCTTTGCCACATCCCGTTTTTAGTCCAATGATCCATCATCAGGACATGTCTTTAGTCGACTGTTTCTTTTTCTTCGACTGTAGCCCTTCAGCGCGGGGGAGCCTAAACGGAGAACCTGCGTAAATTCTGAAACCAGACTCCAAGTGATTTAAGAGCGAATTATTCCGAGTGAAGACGGCTGACGCTGACCTTCTCCTTAGATGGATATGATGAGCTGTACGTCAGTTAGTCAGTGTAAAACATCTGCTCCTCATATACTCAACAAGGTGGTTTAAAGGCCACTGGAGGAGATAAATTCACCGTATTTATGTGTTATTGTGGCTTTGGAATACTTCGCTTGGATCGCATCCCGTTGTTATTCCATGTATGAGAATTCCATGTATGAAAATTCCATCTACATGTTTTATTACTCCATCGTGGTAGTATGGACAAAAATGTGAATTGGTACTGGGGGTGATGCTAAATGTAGGCACTCCTCTGTCTGAAGCTCTGGTACTCAAATTAGACTTTAATCTGAGCTTTGGTTTAACACAATCTGACCTGAATCTGAGGTCAATCTGAAGTAAGTTCCCTTCTGGATCAATAAAGTTGGTCTAAAGCTACATCCAGACTGCACAGTTTAAAGCTCAATTTGGATTTTTTTGTGAAATCCCATTTTTTGTCAAGGTCGTTCACATTTCCAATTAAATACGACTTGTGTGTGATCTCCATTGTGAACTTTAAACACCCCAAAAGTGTTCAGCATGAGCATTGGAGGACATAATGACGTCATACACAGCAAGCCTGCTCAGTGTTTATGGAAGTCGCCTTAAACGTGGATCGAACATTGAGCACCTGGAGATTTTAAAACTGCTGTCGCACCGGAACCAGAACATGTACAGCTTATTTTGTAACCTTTTTTAACTTAATTTGTTTTAAGGAGGAGATTGAGAAGGAAAAGTAGGTTGGATGTAGGTGGGATAAATGCGTCCGGGCCATTCAGACTGAAGTCGTACGTTTCAGTTTTAGGAGCACAGATCCAAGTGGCCTGGGTCACATTTGAAAAAATCAGATCTGTGTGGTTCAGACTGTCATTAAAAACTCAGATACAGGTCGCATAGGGGCCAAAAATCAGATTTGGTCACTTCGGGCTGCAGGCTGAATATCCAAGTCTAAGAAAGACTGACTGCTACAAAAGTGAGCTGATTTTGTGCAGCTGAACAAGTCCATCTCTAATAAAACTACAGTTACAAGCTAGTTAAAATTAGCCAACAATTTTCCGGTTAGTCACTCTCACCTTTTTGTAGAATGTAATCTCTTCTAATTATCAGTAATTACAGACATCTATTTTAATTGTAGTAATCTATTGTAACTGGCGGCACGGTGGCTGAGTGGCAACACTCAGGCCTCACAGCAAGAAGGTTGCGGGTTCGATGCCCGGGCCTTTCTGTGTGGAGTTTGCATGTTCTCCCCGTGTCTGGATGGGTTTCCTCCGGGTACTCCGGTTTCCCCCATCAACCCAAAACATGCCCGGACCCCTATGAACTAACATCAAGGACCATGTTGTCCACCCTCCTGTGGGCTCACCACCTGCAGGGTTCATAGGGGGGGTCAGGTGCTATGAGTATTGGGCAGCACGCTGCCCCCGCGACCCAGCTGGATTAAGCGGGAGAAGATGGATGGATGGATGGATGGATATTGTAATTATAAAAGTGTTTTATTGTCTGATAATCAAGGAAGTGCACATTAGCAGTTAGTTGCTCCATCTACTTTGGTTCCAATTCACTTGAAACTGAAAAAACTTCACCCGTTTCTCTTTTGTCCATGGGATCAAGATATGAACGAGCAAATCAGATGCCTTCTTCAGCCGAGGTCGCTCCTTCTAGACGTTAGCAACCGGTTTGATTGACAGTGTTGCTAAATTCAAAAAGTTTATTGTCAATTTACACGTGAACACATGAAAAATTTTAATTGTGTTCCTCACTCCCAATCTTGTAAATAAATAATAATAAAATAAAAGGAAAAGTCTAAGCTACAATACTTGTGGTCGGATTCCCAAATATTGAACTCGGCTCTATAAACGCTAGCCTCGATGAGCTTTGTTTGACTGGAGCTGGACGGTGTGGGCGACGTCACGCTCCCTTAGGCCACTTCGATATACTTTCTGTGGTTTTAAGAGGGTATAACTCAGGTACAATCCCTTTACGGAATAGTTGAGTCCAGTTGAGGCATTCCTCAGAGCTTTGTGGCGAACTGAATCTGATTACACTTTAATGACAGTAAATCCACAGAGTTGTCTCGATGAAACTGAAATCCTATCGCCTTCCCTTAGACGTATTGGTTTTTAATATTATCCTCGGCGTTACAAAAACACGTTGTGTCTGTTATGGCTCACAGTCAGTCATCTGTTCTGTACACATCTCTCCTGAGGGGGGCATAAAAACTTGAAAAAAGAGTTTATATACGGTAAATAAAACTCAGAGAAAGACTTGTGTTGTGTAGCTCCTCTGTGATTGGTTGAGCAAAGTGCAGTCCGGGTGACATTCTTTTGACAGTATTTATTTCATTGGCTCTCTGCTTCTGGGGTGTTTTAATTTTAAAGACACCAAATACCTGCATCTGTTTTTAACAATGTTTTACACTAACAGAACTAGTGTAAGTTTATTTACTTTATTTTAAAAGGTCTATGTATAAGAGCATTAATCAAACAAACACTGAAGAGATCCTTTGTACCAGATTATAGCATTCAGAGTTAATTTCCACTAGGGCCTGACCAATATGAGTTTTTTTGTGACTGATAAGATAAAATGGGCTTTGGAGCTGTCAATATATTTAGTGATGTAAAAATTCACTGTAAATCTTCAGTTTATTATAAAACTTAGGTTTGGCTCGATTGGATTTTAAAAGGGGTTTCTCTAGGCAACATTTACTGTTTTTCTGCCTCTTCACATCATATTTAAAGACAGTAGGTCAGCCTAATGGCATTTTTACATTCCATTCTAGCCTGTAAAGAAAGTAAACTACCACATCAGCCCAGCGGTAAATGCATGCGCTCCGCTGTAATTATTTATATGCATTAATGTCGAGCATTCACACCTCTATTCACAGCTCATTTACATATCAATGTGTGTCCAGTAACATGTACAGCCACTATAGTGTTTTTGTGTGCGAGCTACAGCAGCTAATCGCTAACCAATAAGAAAGAACCAAAACGAGCTTCAAAACCAACACATTTCCAACACTCACACAGGCTCCTCTCAGATCACAAGTCTGCACTAAGAACTGTCCTTTTACTTCAGACTCAAAATGATCGTCTGTAAAACGAATTTAATCCAGCATGTTGACAGCAGCTGTGTGTGTCCCCTGTCTGTGGGACAGTCCTCTCTGCTCCACACTTACACTTTGATAAAAACAGCAGTAGTTTTGTTTTTGGCCTAAACTGCGCTGAAGTTCACTTTTACTTAAAGTCAGTGTCGTGGATCAGACACAAGAGTGTGTCCAGTGCCTCAGTGTTGTGCACATGGATCTGTGGCTGCTCACGGGTGTAAACAAGCACATGTGACGTGACTCTGGGGGAGCATTCAGGGGCAGTACGGCGCCACAGACACAGACAAATTTTATTGGATTAAATGGACATAATATAGAGAGTCTAACCTAAATAACGAGGTATAACGTACCCACGTGAATTATCGACCCATACCGGCAAGATTTAGGCCAATAGCCGATATGTCTCCAAGTGCCCATTTCAAAACACAAAATACACCAATAGCATAAAACAATGTAATCCATATATAAACAGTGATACAAATGACAGTCCCCTTCCCACCCTGCTCCCTCTGCCCTTAACCAGATAGAATGTAGCTGTTATAACTTAGCTATAACTAAGTTGTTTTACATTTGTGGCACTTGAAGATTTGTTATCATTTCTAGTAGAGGGTCCACCACCTGCTCCATGGAAATGTTTTCGCTTTGTCACCACTTGAGTTGTGTGGTCCTGTGTCTTTTATTTATGCTTATGTTTTTTACCTTTTTATTATTTATTGGTATTCTTGCTCTCATTTGATTTCACTACTTTTAATATCTTCAAGAGGACCAGTGGAGTGAAGTAGAGCTTTATTTTATACTTCAAACATCCTAATTATTCACTGTGAAGTGCTAACAAACAAACAACTTTCAGAGATGAGCTGAGTTTTCTGTCATGGTAATCCCGGTAAACAGCTAGCATGCAAACAGTGCACGTCCTGATTCCTGGACAGCAAAGCGCTTCATAATTAGTTCAAGTCATATCATATAAGCAGCCCTTCAGGTCAAAATAATAATTCGTCTGTTCTGGGGCGAAACAAATTTAGCTCAAATCCATGGAAACTCTTCTATTTTTGTAAATTATCCATTAGCGTCTGGTTCGGCTGGTTAAAATAACATGAGCAGATTTGTGGGCCAGATATTAGCAGAACAAAAACACAGACAGAATTATGAAGGTACAAATTGGAAAACAATAGACTTTTATGTTTCAAGGATTCAATGAGCTCATGCTGCTATTACTGGAACTATGAAAATGTTTCTCTGTGGTTATGATGACTTTTAGGATTTCAAGATGCATATAACAACTTTTATACAGTTTTGCAATTTATAATAACTGCATACTTGTACCTCCATGACACTGCTGAACATTCCACCCTACACATCCATGTCGAACACCCCCAGTGCAGTCAACATGAAATATCAATATCTAACAGCATATGTATTTGCAAACACTTAAAATAGTTGTGTTTACAGTATTTGCGTTGATACTTTTTGAGGTTTTACGTTTTTTGTGGTGCACTTTTATTTCCCATTTGCTCTGAACGCATCTTGTCTTCCGTGGTTGTAGTTTACAGATATATAAAAGTTTGTGGCAGATATTGGAGCATGAGGAGGGGAGTTACCGGATCTGTTTTTCCTCTACAGAGCCGCCGCTGTCTCAAAGCCTCTGAAAGTTGTGAAAAGTGCACTGGGAATAATTAGGATGCTTGGAATGTGTCAGCTGAGTGAGGGATATGTTCAGACGGCTGCAAACAATTTACAACATTATTATTTTTCACATTTTTCAGACACAAAAAATCAGGTAAAAACATAAAATCAGAGGTTCTATTATTATTATTTATTACCTATACCACTCAGAACTAAACATCTCATATGGAAGCAGCATATCTATTACTGTTCTATATTCTCAAACAGAAATCCTTGAAGCGCAGAGCGGCAGTGACATTATTGACACTTTGCAGCTGATGTCATCAACATTCCATGGGGGTATGATGCTAACTGGAGGCACTAGTCTGTCTTAGAGCTGGGTGATATGGAGCAACAAAATATATCTCGAAATATTTTTGCTTTATCTTGATATATGGTATATATCTCGATATCTGTACAGGAAAAATAACCCCCCAAAAACTACTAAACAAATCGGTCAAATCGGTCCACAAGGTCTTTTTTATTGAAGTGCAAAGAGGCAGTTCATGTAGGAACAATCAATTCGATTTCTTTTCATTCAAAAATAAAACAAATTAACTCAAGCTCATGTTTGCATGAACTCTGTGAACCACACGATAACCAGAACCCTGAGCTCCTTCAGCTGAGGAAGCTCGGGAGGCTTCTTCCTTCCTCTGAAATAGTGACGTGTTTAATGCAGCTTTGGTACAGTTGTTTACGTTTTACAGAAACAAAACTTAAAACAGCATGCCTCATTTGCATAAATTATAAACACTGAAAAAAAACAGCCCTGTCGCCCTGATGCTTCAGCTTCTGTGGGACTAAAGGACACGACTCAGTGGAATATGAGTGTTCTCTCTGTGACAGAGGATGTGCTGCTGATGGGGAGGAGGTAAATGGGGCTAAACAAGTGAAGCGGCGAAATCTGAAGTAAATATAAGCATTATATATATATATATATAGCATTATATATGTACTAGAAACTAGAGAAATACCAGGGGCTCAAGGAAGAGCTGGAGAGAGCCTGGAAGGTGAAAGCATCAGTGGTGCCTGTGGTGATCGGACACTCGGGGCCGTGACCCCCAAACTGGATGAGTGGTTGCAGCAGATCCCAGGAAGGACAGCAGACATCTCAGTCCAGAAAAGTGCAGTACTGGGAACAGCACAGATACTGCGCAGAACTCTCAAGCTCCCAGGCCTCTGGTAGAGGACCCGAGCTGATGAGGGTGAGAGACCAACCACTGTGGAAACACGTTTTTTATATATATATATATATATACGATATGTGAAATTCCATATTGAGTTAAAAAAAATATCTTGATATATTTTAAATATCGAGATATCGCCCACCCCTACTCTGTCTGAAACTCTGTTACTAGCCTTCAATTTGAGCTTTGTTTTAACACGGCCTGACCATAAAGGGTTGGCTACGACAAAGCTGAGCTGATTTGTACTGTTAAACAAGTCCCTCTCACATTAAATTCAACACGTTTTGTTGAAAACACCTAAACAGGACCATAACCACTTGTATTGACCACCTCCTCAGAATGTGTTGTTTTAATCCGTTTTGTGGTTTTCTCATGTTTCCAGACAATGTTTAATCTTATCAGGCAGTGTTTACTAATGTATGCATTGTGTCACCATGGCAGCCGAACATTCCCCCATAGACATGCATACAGAGTCAGCCTCCGCCAGCACGATGTCTACGCAGAGTATCAATTGTTGACTGGAGTCTGGAGAAGCCTAGAACACGTCTGGAGCTGGGAGATTAGCCCCATAAAGTCCACAGTGACAGCTATTAAGAGACGGCTCGGCTGTTTGGATCGCCGGTTTATTCGCAGGGTAATGTAATATGAATTAAGGCTCTTACACAGATGACAGATTTGGCAGGTGGTTCACGCTGAGGTAACGCGCTGGGAGCTTTTGAAGGTGCAATTCCAGGAAACTTGAGACCATCTGCTGCCGAGAGGACCTGAAAAACCAAAGAGGTGATGGCAAATGGGACTATGCGCACTCTATCCAAGCCTACAACCTGTCACACAGGCTTAAGAGGGCATGTGTTTTCTTATTAGGACCAACTTTTCTAAATCGCAATGGAATAAGAGAGTTCACTGCGTACAGTATACAGGCAAATAAGGCTATAGACATCATTTTTGGTCAGCTAAAGGCATGTCCTGCTGTTTGTTGCCTTGACAGACTCACTGTCACAGTGAGATCTCCACCGAGGCAACACTGATCTGTGCCACTTTTTGGCTTCTGACAGAATTCCACCACCTCTAGAAATGGACTTTAGCTTCAAACAGGCCGGAGTTCACCTTTAACTTAGAAACTTTAGGACTTTTAAACTTGTGAGTCATGAGTTTAATCTGCCTTTTTAGATATAAATACCAAAAAAAACAAGTCTTCATCTAACTCACTCACTTTTCCTTTCTGCTGTTGTCCCATAGAAATCCTTATAATATAATAACATGATTAATCGTCAAATACAAATTCTGACTCAGAAACCATCAACCGATTGACTTTACGACTTTACGAAGGGCCCTCATATTTATGACTTTTGCAAAAAATTCACACTTTGGCCATTTTTTTGGTTTAAAATTTTGCTTCCTAGTTGGAAATTGTGACATCACACTGTTACCTAGCAAAACCTTTCTAATATGTGACACAGACATTAGTATCTGACAAATACAAATATAAGAAAGCACCTTTATTTTGTTGAATTAATGTGTAAAATATCAGAAAAAATGTGTTTCTGATGTAAATTGTGTTGAATCTTTGAATACAATTCTTCCTAGTGTGATGTCATCAGTGTGTTTAATTTTCAACACATTTTTGAAACTACAAATTGCTTCTTGATTTGTGTAAAACTACAATGTTTATTTGCAATCATTATAATCCCACCAAATAAAGTCCAAATGAGAGAATCATAAAAATCTGTCATACGCACTTTAATGCCTACAGCTCTACTTCCTTCTGTTCATTTGTTTTCTACCATCTTCCCGCACTAACCATATTTTTCTGTCTTCTTACATTCCTGTTTGCTTCTCACGTTATGACAGTGTGCAGTCTGACGTGTCTTTATTTCCTGATGAGGTGCTTCTGCTCACCTCCAGACCGTTACTCATATCCTGTCCTCTCTGCACCTCCCTCCTCCTCCTCTCTCTTTTCACTCTCTCTTCGTTAGAGTTGTCACGATACTCAAATTTCAAACCTGATTTCCCGATTCTGATGCAACGATAACAGAAATACACTCTTTATTTAGAAGTAGAAAGTGATTTATAAACAGTAAATCTTGGACATTTTTATTCCCATGTGTTCTTATATGTGTGTAATCCTCAGTGCTCCATGGGTGTATACTAGTCTATGTGCTCTTCTTTTGTTCTGATACAGCTCAACATCATTTTAAAGCTTCAGGAAAGCTTCATTTCTGTACTGTAAATGTGACTTTTTTTTACCATCAATATCTGCTCAAATGAATATCTATTTTCAATTTTACTTTTAATTTCAATTAGCATCTAGGGGTGTGCAAAAATATGTTAATGTTTTTATTTATTTATTTATGTATTTGTAAAGGGAAGGCATATTAATGAACATTTAAAATGGAAAGATTATAGCCAGCGTGGCTAATTTCCATCTTCAGTCCCTCGGCAGGTTGATGTCAAATAATCTACAAGACAGAGAAAAGTACAGCAACAATCACACAAAAGTACAGCAACAATCACACAAAAGTACAGCAACAATCACACAAAAGTACAGCAACAATCACACAAAAGTACAGAAACAATCACACAAAAGTACAGCAACAATCACACAAAAGTACAGAAACAACCACACAAGAGTACGTAACACCAGCACACTCATTAATCACTCAAATTAAAATCACTAAACAACTACACAAAGGTATGTGTTTGGTTTGACCACAACCAATTTTTCATTTGAGCTTTAAAAGAGCTGCAGGTAGGACACTCTCAGTGTTAGTGGAAGACTATTCCACAGATTCCCACCTTGGACAGATAAAACATGCTGACCAAAGGTCTGTGGGTATGACTGGGTCACCTCTGGTGGTGGCTCACGTGGTCCTTTCTGAATGGTCTTTACGTTTGATGTTCTCCTCTAACGGTGGTGGTGTGAGGGAGTGAAGGACTTTATAAATTAGATAAGCTCTGAGACCATGTTGCTAAAGTCCAGAAGCCTTTGCTTGTTCAGAATATGACAGTGGTGGTGGGAATTATTTTTAAACCTCTTTTATAGAGGTTTACAGTGGTTTTAAGTGTTGTGGGGCAAGAGACCAAGTGCTTAAACAAAAATCTATGTGAGAAATAATCATGCAGTAGAAATAAGTTTTTGCAGCATCATGTTCAAATATTGATTTATCGTGATACTAAATCGTGGGCTTTTTTTTCTTTTAGCAATTTTTGGAGGTGAGTGTGCTACAATTTTGTTGCTTATTTAATGGAAGGAAACTCTTTATGCAATACACTTGACATAATCAGTACTCTGGTGATTAAAGCAGATGTATTTCATATTAACTTTGCACAAGTAGTGTTTTAACAAAGAAGCATTGTTGGAAAAATGTATTAGATTCTTAAAAAAACAGCAATATATCGCAGAGTATCATGTGTTATATATACGGATTATCGCATGTGTCGCCATATCGTGATAATATCGTATCGTGAGCCATTTATCAAGCATCATATCAAATCATGAGGGACCTTGTGATTCCCAGTCATAATATCAGATTTTTAGTGCTTTTGCCCCTTCCTCTCCATACAATCCTTCTGAAGAACAGCCCACATTTGTCTTGTAAGAGTATGTGAATTGTGAAACGTCTTTATGTCTTCCCTGCACGTTAACATTTGTCTGGAAGCGAGTTGAGTGCAGAGTTCAGGCAGAGGTTGGTTTTGAAGTTTTATTATAGGGGTGGACTTCAGTGGATTTATGTGTTTGTGGTTGCTACAGACGCCTCAATGTGGGCCTTGTGCTTTGGCCTAATAACACTTCTTCAGCAGGGACAGCTGAAATTTGTTATGTAAAGTTTAAGTAATGTGATTAATGGGCCCATATTACACTGTTTTCTGATATATGTTGTGTAAAAGGCACTTGTTAACTTAAAACTACCACTACGTGATATCACAAGGTGGAACAGAGCATTTTGAGCTTTGGAGATGTAATCATCATAAAGAATTACTCCAACATGTGTGAATGAAACAAAACACAACTCAAGGAGGTAACTCTAAGGAGGTAACAAACAACATTATAACATGGCTCAATTTGGTGTAATATGAGTGATGATAAAAAAAATCTTTCTTTACACAATAGAATGTGATTTTCAACATTAAATCTTAGTACTTTCCTTTTTATTCTTACCATGTGGCCTTATATCTGTGGAATCCCTCAGTCATCCAGGTGTGTGATCCATGGACATCTAGTCTATGTCCTGTTATTCTTCTGAAACAGCTCAAGATCATTCTAAAGCTTCAGGAAACATTCATTTCTGTCCTGTAAATGTGACTTTTTTAGTATCAATACCTGCTCAGATCAGTATCTAACTTCGAAACTTGTTTTAATACCCATTAGCATCTGATTTTTTATGCTTTTTTGACCTCGCTCCAAGCCCCAGGAGCTAAAGGGCTTCAGTGTCCATGCTAAGCTCTGGTAATGTTGTTCCTAAATAGTTGTTTATGGGACAGTGTCCAAGCCTCTTCACTGGGGACTCCAAATGGTAAAGTGATCTGCTGGTTCTGTTGTCAGGAGCATTGTAGCAGCTCCTTGGCTCAGGTCCACTGTTTGTTTGGCTGTTGTTCCTCGGCCTGGGCCCACGTCACTGCTGCTGTATTCAGAGGAACATCTGAGGAAAGACTGGCCGCTCCGCCAGTGATTACAGGCATCAAAGAGGAGACGCAAACAACTGATACTCTTCTGTGACATTTGGACACACTGGGGCGTTTTTGCTGCATGTAAAGTTCTGTGCAAAAGTTTAAGGCAGGTGTGAAACAAAGACTGGTTTGAAAAATAGAAATAATGATTGTTTTTATTAGTTTACAAAATGCAAAGTGAGCGAACAAAAGAAAAAGCCAAAGTCCTTCAGAACTCTCTTGAGCGTAAAGAAGAGTCAGAAGTTGTGTTGGTGATGGTCTGGCCCCACAGAGCCCTGACCTCAACATCATGGAGTGAGTCTGATTCCATGAAGAGACAGAAGGATGTGAGGAAGCTCCATCCACACAAGATCTGGGCTTAGTTCTTCAACATGTTTGGAACAGCGACCAGCCCAGTTCCTTCACAAATTGTCTGCAAGTAATGTTTAGCAGTTACCATAGTGACACAATGCACACACTGTCGCAAACTCTTCCAAATCCATTTTTAGGTTGTCCAAAAACAATGAAAAAAACAAACAAAATGGATTTAAACTCTATATTTTCACAAGCTTCATTTAAGTGTTCCATTTTCAACCAAAAAGGTGAGAGTTATTAAAATAGTTAAGCTAAGGCGAGCTAAACTGTAATGTTCCTTATTTAACAGCACAAAAATCAGCTCTTTCTGCTCAGATTGTGTTAAAACGACACTTGAGTCGCCGAGCTTCAGACAGAGCAATGCTTCTGGTTCGTATCAGTACTTCACAGCTTTTGCCATGACTGTAAAGCGAAGAAGAACTAGTATTTTAACACGCACTTCCTGATTTCCGGACAGTAAAATGCTTTGGAATAAGAAGATAGATAAGCAACGGAGAGGAGTGACCTCAGCGAAAACAGGCACAAGGATTGGTCTGTTATTAATGTTTATATCTTAATTTAGAGATAAATTAGTCAAATAAAAACCACAGGATCATGTAGAGTGGGTTCATTTCAACACTTTCAGACCAAAATGACGAGGCTCACAGCTGAAGTGTCGGAAAGAGAGGCGAAGATTTTCCAATAGAAAGCGAATCGCAACTGGAGCTCGCTTATTCGGAACGTGACTTGTTGCGCGTGAGCTGTGCCCATTTAGATTTACGGTCTGGTTTTACTCAAATACATGGAAAAAAAATCAAGTGGAGGCTTTTGTTCTTCAGACTGGCCCCACGTCACTGCAGCTGTATTCAGAGGAAAGACTGCCCGCTCCGCCAGTGATTACAGGCATCAAAGAGCAGCCACAAACAATACCGACGCTGTGGCACTGAAGGTGACTGGAGAACTGCGAATGTTTGATTTGAGAGAGACAAATCAAATAAACAAAGGCTGTATGTGGATGATATCACTTTTGCAGGCGGTACACAAAAAGCATGGCCAAAATTTAAGATCTAAACACTTAAATCGATCAGAAAATGATGTAACAGTAGTGAAATGATCTGTCCATGCAGCAAGATCATTTTACTGGACGAGTTCTCTTAAAATAAACTACTGCTAGACGGGAATGAAGTGTCTCTGGTGAGTGTTCATGGGCTGGAAATAAGTTTATGGACGAGAAGTTTGAGATAAACAGACTTGAGTATCCATCAAATCTGTATCACTGAATCTAAAAACAAGTGAAGTGTTGCAGGGGGAAATTCTGGTAAATGGATTGCAGCTTCTTTTAAACATTTATTCATTTTGCCTTAGTTTTTCTGAGTAGTTGAGTCATAGAAAAAATATATGTGACCATTTTTTAAATTCAACATCCTATTCAGAACTAGTAAGTACATAATGAATCTGAAAACAAGATGAATAACCTGATATAAATTTTAAAATCTTGGCCATTTGCAGTATATTGTTGCACCTATTTCTCTGTCCAAAAGGGAATTCATAGCGTTCACTGGAAAAACAATATCTAGGTAAGTTAAAATGACTTAAATGAAGAACATTTGACTTTATTTGATTTGATTCAACTTGACAAGTAAAATTATCTGCCAGTGGAATAAGTGTTTTTCTCTTAATTCAAGCAACATTTGATTTTGTTTCTTATTTTAAGTGCAAAAAGTTGTTGTTTTCCTTATTTTATATAAGTGCAGCAGATGTATTTTCATATTTTAAGTACAAAAACATTTTAAGTACAAACACATTTTACTTGTCTAGTGAAATTGCCTCAAATCATGGTAAAACTTTCTTAATTCAAGTCATCTTAACTTGACTAGATTTTGTTTTTTACAATGTACGTGGACGTTAAAAGGGAGACTGACAGCACAGATAGAACGTAATAAAAGTAGGGATGGTTAGGAAATCATGAGCCGATACCGATATCTGATATTTGTCTTACTGTTGTTGCCGATAAGCAATATTTGCAGATGCCGCTTTAAACTTTTCTATGGTACCATGTCTTAAGGGTGCATGGTGTAACTTTTCTAGTGGAGGGTCTGTCAAATACTTTTTTCCTTGGAAATGTTATTGCTTTGGCTGGAATGTTTCACGGTATGGCATTAAACTTTTCTACACTGCAAATTTCTCTGATCTGGCCAAAGATTTTAAAACTTATATGAGGTTATTCATCTTGTTTTCAGATTTATTCTCTACTTACTAGTTCTGAGATGCTTCATTCTAGTCTAGAGGTCATTTATTTTAAGAGAACTTGTCCATTAAAATGATCTTGCTGCATGGGCAGATAATTTTACTACTTTTAAGTCATTTTCTGATAGAGTTAAGTGTTTATATCTTAAATTTGGACCAAGCTTTTTTGTAGTGTATCTTAGAGACCAAATCAGGCTAAATTACTGGTTGGATCTGCGGAGAGGCGACCTCGCTCACAGGCAGAATGTCTGTTTTTCTTGGTATTTTTGAGTTATGTAATTGAATTAATGTAAAGTAGAGCTGTTTAATGTCATACTGTTGAACATTGCAGGGAGAGCAATGACGTATCCGTAGAAACCACCTGATGTAGTGCAGTATTCAGTACAGCGCAGTGTTCAGTACAGCGCAGTGTTCAGTACAGCGCAGTATTCAGTACAGTGCAGTATTCAGTACAGTGCAGTGTTCAGTACAGTGCAGTATTCAGTACAGCGCAGTGTTCAGTACAGCGCAGTGTTCAGTACAGTGCAGTATTCAGTACAGTGCAGTGTTCAGTACAGTGCAGTATTCAGTACAGTGCAGTGTTCAGTACAGTGCAGTATTCAGTACAGCGCAGTGTTCAGTACAGTGCAGTGTTCAGTACAGTGCGGTGTTCAGTACAGCACAGTGTTCAGTACAGCGCAGTATTCAGTACAGTGCAGTGTTCAGTACAGTGCGGTGTTCAGTACAGCGCAGTGTTCAGTACAGTGCGGTGTTCAGTACAGTGCAGTATTCAGTACAGTGCAGTATTCAGTACAGTGCAGTATTCAGTACAGCGCAGTATTCAGTACAGCGCAGTATTCAGTACAGTGCAGTGTTCAGTACAGTGCAGTGTTCAGTACAGTGCAGTATTCAGTACAGCGCAGTGTTCAGTACAGTGCAGTGTTCAGTACAGTGCAGTATTCAGTACAGTGCAGTGTTCAGTACAGTGCAGTATTCAGTACAGTGCAGTGTTCAGTACAGTGCAGTGTTCAGTACAGTGCAGTGTTCAGTACAGTGCAGTATTCAGTACAGCGCAGTGTTCAGTACAGTGCAGTGTTCAGTACAGCGCAGTGTTCAGTACAGTGCAGTGTTCAGTACAGTGCGGTGTTCAGTACAGTGCAGTGTTCAGTACAGCGCAGTATTCAGTACAGCGCAGTATTCAGTACAGTGCAGTGTTCAGTACAGTGCAGTGTTCAGTACAGCGCAGTATTCAGTACAGTGCAGTGTTCAGTACAGTGCGGTGTTCAGTACAGTGCAGTGTTCAGTACAGCGCAGTATTCAGTACAGCGCAGTGTTCAGTACAGTGCAGTGCAGTCAGTACAGTGCAGTGTACAGTCAGTACAGTGCAGTGTTCGGTACAGTGCAGTGTTCAGTACAGTACAGTGCAGTACAGTACAGTGCAGTCAGTACAGTGTACAGTGCAGTGTTCAGTACAGTGCAGTACAGTTCAGAGCAGTGCAGTGTTCGGTACAGTGCAGTGTTCAGTACAGCAGTGTATTCAGTACGGTGTTCAGGTACAGTGCGTGTTCAGTACAGCGCAGTGTTCAGTACAGTGCAGTGTTCAGTACAGTGCGGTGTTCAGTACAGTGCAGTGTTCAGTACAGCGCAGTATTCAGTACAGCGCAGTATTCAGTACAGTGCAGTGTTCAGTACAGTGCAGTGTTCAGTACAGCGCAGTATTCAGTACAGCGCAGTGTTCAGTACAGTGCAGTGTTCAGTACAGTGCAGTGTTCAGTACAGTGCGGTGTTCAGTACAGTGCAGTATTCAGTACAGTGCAGTGTTCAGTACAGTGCAGTGTTCAGTACAGTGCAGTGTTCAGTACAGTGCGGTGTTCAGTACAGTGCAGTGTTCAGTACAGCGCAGTATTCAGTACAGCGCAGTATTCAGTACAGTGCAGTGTTCAGTACAGTGCAGTGTTCAGTACAGCGCAGTATTCAGTACAGTGCAGTGTTCAGTACAGTGCGGTGTTCAGTACAGTGCAGTATTCAGTACAGTGCAGTATTCAGTACAGTGCAGTATTCAGTACAGTGCAGTGTTCAGTACAGTGCGGTGTTCAGTACAGTGCAGTATTCAGTACAGTGCAGTATTCAGTACAGCGCAGTGAGTTTTGTAGTCTTGGGTTTTATGTCTTTATATTAACAAGCAGGTGACCCTAACCTCTCTCAGCCCAGATAAAAGCAGCCGATAGTTTCCTGTGTCCAGAGGCACTTCCTGTCTGTGAGCAGAACAAACAATAGTGTGTGGGACTAGTGACTTTATCAGTGCTGGTCATACGAAAGGTCCAGTATTTTGGGAGAAGTGAGCTATACTGTACCCCTTTAAAGCCCCACCACAATGTGCATGCCTCTGTCTGTATATATAGACCGGGGCAATATCTGACACAAGCTTAGAGGCAAGTCCAAGCAGGGAGGCCGTGTTAGAGGACTCGAATAAGGACGGCTAAACACAAGGAACATATCATAAACATTTTGGAAACCTCTCCCCTTATACATATGCAGATGATGTGTTTAGTTTAGTTTACAGAGGACATTTTATCTTTTGAAAGCCACAGCAAGACTGTATATGGGTCAATGACGTATAAGGATTTTCAACAGGCAAATTTTAAAATATAAAAAATATTAGTTTCTGTTGAACTCAAATATTTACAGTAGTGAGTATTTGTAGTGTTTTTTATGTACATGAATTGGCTATGACCTTAAAAAATGTCATGTGGTGCGACCGAGAATAAGCTTAAAATGGTTTTATTTTCTAAAACATGGTTGGGATATTAATCTGTTAAATTCTGAGTAATATGAAGTGTATAGAAATAAACTGTTGCGTTTCTTTAGATTTTTAATGCATATTGACATTTTCTTTTGCTCCAATATGACAGTCACCTGCTTGTGTTTAATGAACATGTGTGTTATTAAACTCCAGCCATAGAATTCCTGCTGTTATTAGTCGCACCACATGATGCACGGTTGCACCACATGACATTTGAACACTTTAAGTACAAAAAACATGCAGAATAACTCAGGATTTATGAGAAAATGATTTGGTTCCATGGAGGTCAGAGGTGCTACAAAAATGTGCTGAATTATTATGAAATTTGAACCTTTTAACTGAAGAAATTGCAACTGGACAGAAAATTTAGGTTCCAAGTCACTGACCCATATATAAATGGACATAGCTGCCTTGACTCCCATTGACTTACACTGGAATATTATGATCTCTCCCTCTGTGACTACTGCTGCGAGCCTCATTGTTTTGGTCTTAAAATGTTCATATTAACCCACACTATATGATCCTGGTGTTTTTATTTTGCTATTTTGACCTTTAATAAAATCCTGTTCCTAATAGACCCATTTAATGTCAGTAAACAGTGATGACGTAGGTTCGGTTGTGCATTTTGGCAACAGAAGTACGGCAGAACTCAGCAGCTCGTCGAGCTCTGTGAAAGGATTATCGTTGTGCGATCAGTGAGTAAAACTTTAAAACTTTAGTCCACTGGCAGAATATGGATTCTGACAACCACACACAGAACAACCAGATATTTTGGTGCTGGAAATGTTTTTATCTCCGTCTTCTTCTGTCTGTGTTCAGTCTGAATGAAGCAGAATGAATGAGGAACAACACTTCTGTTGCCAAAATGCGCACACAGCTTTAAAAAAAACAAAAAAACTTCCGACCTAAAAGAGTCTATTTAAAGTCCAAATTTGCCCTATAACTGCAAGCCTCGATGAGCTTCATTTGACTGGAGCCGAGCGCTGTGGGTGTCGTACAGTCTACACTATTGCCCCAGCCTTTCATTCTCCCTTTATTTACTCAAAATAAAAATTAAAAAAAGTAAATTTGTGTTACTGTTTTTACAAAAGCAGTAAGTTGAGTTTAATTTAGTTTATTACTTATTTACTTTTTTTTGTATTTATTGTCGCGAAAAATGTACTAAAAACATAAGCGTCCTTACCGTGGGCAGGCTTGCATTTCCACAAACCTGACTCTTATTTGGCTCACAGGTTTGCGTGTATGGAGGATTATGGAGCGGTGTGTAAATGAAATTCCTGCTGGAGTTTGGAGTTTATTTACAGCTCAAACAGTAGAACCTGAGCAGAGTTTATTTAAGCCAAAGCTAAAGGAGCTCCTCATAACGGCTCTTTGTGTTTTAAACTGGTCACACAGGTCTGAGAGACGAGGCCTGGGAACATGAATGTCCTCGGATCAGATGACACCACTCTCCTCCCTCCCCCCTCCCTCTTTCTTTTCTCTCTCTCTTTTCTCTTCCTCTCTCTGTTCGCTTCCACCTTCCATCCATCCAGTCATCCCTCCTTCTCTCTCACTCCCACTTTTCTCTCTCTCTCCTTTCTTTTCACCTCTGGCCCTGTCTCTTCTCTCTCTTCTTCCTTCAACCCCTCTGCTCTCTCTTGCCCTCTCTCTTTCTTCTCTTCCTCTCTCCTACCCCTCTTTCTCCCTCCCTCCTCTCCTCTGCTCCATTCTCTCTCCCCCCCTCTATTCTCTCTCCCTGCATCTCCTCTGCTCTATTCTCTCGCTCTACCTCTGTCCCCCTCTCCTCTCCTCTGCTTTATTCTGTCTCTCCCTCTCTCGTCTCTGTCCCTCTCTCCCCTTCTCTTCTCCCTCTGTCTCTCTCCCTCTCTCCTCTCTGTCCCTCTCTCCCTTTCTCTTCTCCCTCTCTCCTCTCCGCTGCTTTATTCTCTTCTCTCTCCTCTCTTTCTCTTCTCTCTCTTTCCCTCTCCCTCCTCATGGTCTCTCTCCTCACTCTCTCTCCCTCCCTATCCTCTGCTCTATTCCCTCTCTCTTCTATCTTTTCCTCTTTCTCCCTCCCTCCCTCTCCTCTGCTCTATTCTCTTCTCACTCCCTCCTCTCTTTCCCTCTTTCTCCCATTTCCCTTTCTCTTCTCCCTGTCTCTTCTCTCTCTTCTTTCTCTTCTCCCTCCCTGTCGTCTGTTATAATATAGTTCCAATGGGTTGACGTCTCTCTCTCCTCTCTCTCTCTCCCTCCCTCTCTTCTCTCTCTTCTCCCTCCCTCCCTGTCGTCTGTTATAATACAGTTCGGATGGTTTGACTTCTCCCTCTCTCTTCTCTCTCTCCTCTCTCTCTCTCTCCTCTGCTCTCTTCTCTCTCTTCTCCCTCTCTTCTCTCTCTTCTCCCTCCCTGTTGTCTGTTATAATACTGTTCGGCTGGATTGATGTCTCCCTCTCTCCTCACCCTTTCTCTTCTCTCTCTTCTCCCTCCCTGTCGTCTGTTATAATACTGTTCAGATAGATTGACGTCTCCCTCTCTCTTCTCTCTCTTCTCTCTCTTCTCTCTCCCTCTCTCTTCTCCCTCCCTCCCTGTCGTCTGCTATAATACAGTGGGGATGGATTGACGTCTGGCTCTCGGGCTGTGACGCAGGCTGGGTGTCAGGTGTCTCTTGCCCTGACACTTGCCCATCCATCATGCTCGGTTTGTGGGCACGCCGCGCTCCCACACCCCCTCCTCTGTCCAGACCCCCACTGCCAAATGAACATGGATCTGTGTGACCAGCTCAAACGATGGCACGGCCGCTTATCCAAACTGTTAGACCCACCTCCTGTGTCAGAGTAATGCAGAGCAGCTCCGAGTGAGAGAACAGAGAGGAGACGAAGACGTATTCTGCCTGTGTCAGCGAGAGAGTTCTTATCTATGATACCTGTGGAGCATTGTGTTAACATTTACACATTTTAAATCACAGTATTCACTTGAAACAACTCAAAAGAAAACAAAACAAATGCGTTAGAAAACTGAGGTGCCCAGTGGGAGCTGACATCCCCGTGAACGTCTTTGTGATTAAAGATCAAACCTGTACACTCACTCCAAATACAGCTTTGAGAGGGGAAATGAGAAGTGGAAACAGCAGTAATGTGGATCAAAGCTCTGAAAAGTCCATTTTGCATAATAGGTCTGCTTTAAAACTAACTTGTTGGAACAGAATTAGAACTTGAAGAATTGAGGTCATAACTAAAATTAAGCAATGGTATATCAGTTACCATATCTGTGGTATCGGAGGACTTTCCCAGATTTCGGTATCTGTCAGACATTGAATATTTTGCCGATATCTGTCTCTGTGTCCATGTCTTATTCCAAGTGTATTTACTCATATAAATACTAGAGATGTCCCGATCAAGATTTTTTGGCTTCCGATCTAATCTGATTTTTTAAAGGAGTGCTGTTTCTGATACCGTTTTTTAAATTCAACCCTTTTAATTCAACCCGCTTGTAAATCTGAAACCCGTCCGGATGATTCTTTTATAAGTGATGAATCAAATTGGTGGTGTTAAAGTGGCTCTGCTGGTTCCTCCAGGAGAAACTGTTTGTTTGCAGCAGTTACATGTCTCTGTTTGACTCTGGTTTTGTTGTAGTGTAAAGTCCCACACAGCGGCATGGTGATGTTTTGATTTACGGCTGCAGTAAAGCGTGACGATGCTGCAAAAACATGTGAAACTGGATCATGTGACTGAATCTAATACTGTCCGATACTCATAAAAGAGGGAGCCGATACCGATTTTGAATATCAGATTGGGAAATCCCTAATAAATACATTATGTTTTTATTTTTACAATGTTCATTTGTTAACTCCACTATAACATAACATACATATTATAGATTTTAAAAGCTTAATATCAGTATAGGCAAACATCAGTTATCATCTACAGCAGCATCACAAATGTGGGATATCAGTATTGGCTCAAAAAAATGGGAACATCTTGATTAGAAGTCATAACTTTTATTTTATGTGAAATAATAGGAATAATGAATTGAATTTTAAATCAAATTTTAATCATATGTGGATTGAAGTGAAGTTATGTTACAATTTTTGGCTACTCGACCCACCTCTGCTCATTTTTTCAAGTTCTTCAGGAAACACAACAAACTTACCCAAAACTTCAATCATGAGGATTAAGGAAAAAAAGGAAAAAAAAAGTAATTTCTGGCAAAAAATGACTTGATTGTTTGATGATTGGTGATTATTTTAGGAATGTGTCGATATCACAGTGTAACATAACTTTAAATTTATGCGGTAAAAGGATAATTGACTGGGTAATTAATAACATTTTAACTGAAAGCCTTGAAGTAACATTGTTCTTACTTGAGTACACTTTTTGTTTACTCTGTTTTTTCAGGGGTTTACAGTGAATTCCTCGTGTTGTCCAGCAGAGGCCCTCAGCGTTCTCTCATCTCTCAGCGTTTGTGTTTTGTTTATTGGATGAATCTTTGAACCGCTCCCACTCATCAGCCTTATTCTGAGCACTCCTCCGACGCGCTGTGGCACGGTGGGCTCCATGGGAAAAAAGAACAATGCTTTTAAAAATATAGTCCTCTGTGGGAGCTTCCTGTCTGGACACGGTGAACTCTGACCCCCTGAAAACACAAAATGGCTGGTGCGACTTGTTGAGTGTTGATAAATTGGGTATTGAAAAGGGTCACACAATGGGGCCAATGGAAACGGGCTAAGAATATAGTTCTGTGAGAATGGACTCGATTTAAGGATATGGTCACGGTCACAGCAAAACTGGGACTAAACCAGGACTAAACTTGACACTAAACCAGGACTAAATCAGGATAAAACTAGGACTAAACCAGGACTAAACTTGAGACTAAACCAGGACTAAATCAGGATAAAACTAGGACTAAACCAGGACCAAATCAGGACTAAACCAGGACTAAACCAGGATTAAACTAGGACTAAACCAGGGCTAAACTAGGACTAAACCAGGGCTAAACTTGAAACTAAACGAGGACTAGATAAGGACTAAACTAGGATCAAACTAGGACTAACCCAGGATTAAATTTGAAATGAAACTAAACCAGGATTACACCAGGATTAAACTAGGATCAAGATAGGACTAGACTAGGACTAAACTAGGACTAAACCTAGACTAAACTTGAAATGAAACCAAACCAGGACTAGACCAGGACTAAACTAGGATTAAACTAGGACTAAACCAGGACTAAATTTGAAATGAAACTAAACCAGGACTAGATCAGGACTAAACTAGGACTAAACCAGGATTAAACTAGGACTAAACCAGGTCTAGACTAGGACTAAAGTAGGATTAAACTAGGACTAAACCAGGTCTAGACTAGGACTAAAGTAGGATTAAACTAGGACTAAACCAGGACTAAATTTGAAATGAAACTAAACCAGGACCAAACTAGGGTGAAGCCTGATCCTGGACCAGGACTAAACCAAGTTTAAACCTGAAAATAAATCCAGACTAAACCAAGACTAAATCAGGACTATTCTGGAGCTAAACCTGAGACCAGACCATTACTAAACTTGAAACTAAACCAGGACTAGACCAGGACTAAACTTGAAACTAAACGAGGACTAGACCAGAACTAAACTTGAAACTAAACCAGGACTAGACCAGGACTAAACCTGAAACTATAAACCAGGACTGGATCAAGATTGAACTAGGACTGAACTGTGGCTAAGCCTGACCCAGAACAAGGACTGGACCAGGACTAATCCTGAACCTAAACCAAGACTAGACTAGGACTAAACTTGAAACTTAACCAGATCTAGACCAGCACAAAACCAGGACTGAACTGGGGCTAAACCTGATACTGAACCAAGACTAGACCAGGACTAAAGCAAGTCTAAACCTGAAACTAAATCAAAACTAGAACTGGACTAGATCAGGATTAAACCAGGAATGAACTGGGTTTAAACCTGACACCAAACTAGGACTAAATCAGGACTAAACTGGGACTAAACAAAGGACCAGAAGAGGACCAAACCGTGTCTAGAACATGACTAAACTTGAGCCAGAGCACTTGTTATTGTTTTGAGTTCATCTTTGCCCAGTGGAGCTCCCTTGAACATCAGCCCCTCTTCTTAAATGCCCGGTGAATATGTTTCCCCACCGCACGTCGATAACAGATCACTAACTCTGTATCGACAGGGCCTCTGGGTGTCCTCTGTCGGAGCAGTGGTGACTATTGTTACTGTAACTACCTCATGCATGGATTCAATAACAGTTCACTCAGTTCAGCCACAGACACAAGTCAAAGCACAAATGTCTGACAAGGGATGGATGGATGCACACTAAACAATTAGGAATTAGATATTTTGGATAGTTTTGGAGGGTTTGTATGTAGCCTTAAGGGAGGATGGGAGAATAATCAGTAAGTAATGATGTACAGAACTGTGTAAAAGTTTTAGGCAGGTGCTGTAAACAAAGAAAGCTTTTACAAAATGCAAAGTGAGTGAACAAAAGAAAAAGCCAAAGTCCTTCAGAACTCTCTTGAGCGTAAAGAAGAATGAGAAGTTGTGGAAGTGATGGAGCTCTGACCTCAACATCATGGAGTGTGTCTGATTCCATGAAGAGACAGAAGGATGTGAGGAAGTTCCATCCACACAAGATCTGGGCTTAGTTCTTCAACATGTTTGGAACAGCGACCAGCCCAGTTCCTTCACAAACTGTCTGCAAGTAAACCTAGAAGAACTGATGCTCTTCTGAAGGCAAAGCTCACACCAAATACGGATCTGATTTACATTTCTCTTTTGTTCATTCACTGCATTTTGTTGATGGATGAAAATAAATGATGAACACTTCCATTTTTTAAGCCATTCCTAGTTTACAGCATTTTTTTCCACACCTGCCTAGAACTTTTGCCCAGTACTGTAGCTAGACAATATATCTGTAGTAATATTGGTGTGTGGTATCGATGGTGTCTTTAAAGCTTCTATATTACACAAAATGGACTCCTGTGAGCTTTAATCCACGTTCTAATGCTGTTACCTCCTCAAAAACAGACCTGGAGTTGTGTTTTGTTTCATTCACACATATTTGAGTAACTCTTTATTATGTCTACATCTCCAAAGCTCCAAACGCTCTGTTCTGCCTTGTGATGTCATGAAGTGAAGTTCATTTAATAGCTACCTTTTGTATTTTTACTAAAGATGGGCAATTCTAAGGCTGAAATCATCCAAATGATCCTAACGAAGGTGTGAGGAATTTAAAAACATAATGGAGCTTCCTGTATTACCACATGACATCACGAGGTGGAACAGAGTGTTTTCTGTTTGAGAGAAGAACTCCAGAAGCTTAAATGTGCAGGATTTGTGTGTTAAACATGTGTGAATGAAACAAAAAACACAACTCCAGGTCTGTTTTTCACAATATTTCTGAGCTATAAAACCACCTGTGAATGAATAATTGTAAGGCAGAGCTGTTTAATGTCAGACTGTGGAACATTCCAGGCAGAGTAGTTATGTATCCATAGAAACAAGCAGGTGACGAACCCCCAACCACAAAAAAAGAACATATTCAGTCACATGAAGCCCAAACTAAAGTGTAAATTTCCACAGCAGATTACCATAAATGCCGTAACATATCTCACTGCAGTGTTACGTCTTTACACGGTGCTGAAGTTAGTTTGGCCCATCCCCTTCTCTGAACCCAGCTCCGTAGAGAACAGTGTGAAAAGCGGGGGCTGTATTTTCACCACAGCTGCTCTAAAAATAGCTGCGCCGTGCCTGAAATAACTCCTCTCCTCCTCCATATTCATGAATGAGAGGACGGAGTGTGTGCACGGAGAGGCCTGTTTCTACCTGATGTTCTATCTTTAGCCTCACGACGCCTGCGGAGCCTGTGGCGAGAACTATTTTTAGCTCAGAATCGACACCGCCGGAGCACGTGCAGATATAAAACTGACAGAGGGAGCGGTAAAAGAGTCTACAGCTACAGAGTCAGAAAAATCAATGGGGAACGTCTGAGTTTACGGCGGCGCTCAGAGGGGACATGGCTCTGTATCCATGGGCTTCAAAATGATAGAGAAATGAAGAGCGTTGCCATAGCGATGTGCGATTCAAGACTAAAAACTATACTAGTCCTCATAACGATGCAAGTAACTGGAAGCCGAAATGCATGAATAGACTAGAGGTGATGCATTGACATACAAATGTTTGCAAAAGACACGCCAACAGAACATAGATTTTTTGTCTATACTCGATACTGATACCGATACCACAATACCAATTAAAAACTCTTCTTTATTTAGACAGTTGAATCTAATTTTCAATTTTCAATCTGATCTGGCCGAGATCTTAAAACTTATATCGGGTTCTTCATCTTGTTTTCAGATTTATTATCAACTTACTAGTTCTGAGACTCTTCATTCTAGTCTAGAGGTTGTTTCTTTTAAGAGAACTTGTCAAGTAAAATGATCTTGCTGCATGGACAGATCATTTTACTACTTTTAAGTCATTTTCTAATAGATTTTTGGCCAAGCTTTTGTACAGTGTAGTACTTTCTCTAGTGTTTGTAGTCCTGGTTTAGACCTGGAGTAGATTTGATGGGACTCAGAAGACTTTTGTTTTGCTGGACCAGTGTAGATTGCACAATGGTGGAATGGAAACAGGGCTGGGCGATATGGAGCAAAAAAATATATCACTATATTTTGCTATAGCTCAATATACGATATATCTATACAGAAAAAATAAACCCCCAAAACTCCTGCTAAAACAAAAATGCCAAATTCCACAAGGTCTTTATTGAAGTGCAAAGAGGAAGTTCATGTAGGAACAATTTCATATTTTCAATGTAAATGTAAAATAAAACAAGTCAGCTCCAGCTCATGTTTGCATGAACCCTGTTAACCGCACGATACAACCTTAACCCTGAGCTGCTTTAGCCTGAAGCTCAGGAGGTTCCTTATTTTAACAGACCCATGTTCCTCCCCAGCGGTCAGGAGCTCTGAGGTATCCCACAATCCACTGCACAGTTCTGAGGTATCCCACAATCCACTGCACGGATCTGAGGTATCCCACTGCATAGATCAATAGTCATAAATAAACTAAACTTTACAACATATAAATCAGAACTACGACAGAGCGACATCAGCCAGTTTGAAATAGTGATGTGTTTAATGCAGCTTTGGCAGCGGCTCATTTGCATAAACTATAAACGCTGAAAAAAACATATCTGTTGTCCTGATGTGGTCAGCTTCTGTTGGACTAAAGAAAACATCTCAGTGGAATATGAGTGTTCTGTCTGTGACAGAGGATGTGCTGCTGGAAAAGGTTTGTGGTGCTGAAGCTTTGGCACTTTGGGTGTTCATAGACTGTTGTAGTGCTGCCGTGTGAATGAGTCACATGAGGGGAGGGTGAGGAGACGGGGCACAGAGAAGACAAACAAGCGAAGCAGCGAAATCAGAAGTAAATATAAGCATTATAACGCTATATATATGTCAAAATCCATATAGAGTTTTAAAAATATCTTGATATATTTTAAATATCGAGATATTGCCCAGCCGTACATTTAAAGGTCAGAGACCTGTGCTGTTACTGTTACTGCTGTCACATGTTGATCTCATTTGAGGACACAGAAATTCTCGACCATGTGCACACTTTAAAGAAGGAGTATTGTACTTTTGCGGGGTATTAACTCCTAATGCAGAACATATTTAGATCACCCTGTTGCCTGTTATTGTTTTGAAAATGCTGTTTTTGCACACAACACATTGTATTAACATGTTTGATAATATATGTTTGTTTATATGTTTCACTTCCCCTTCAGAGCGCTATAACAACACAATCAGTATGCATTCTCCTGTATGGAGGGTTCAAACAGGGCCCAGGAGAGATCACTATATTACTCAAACCTGCACAGGTGACATCTAAAACCTCTTCGGCCATGTTTTTGGTTAGGGGACAAGCTTATAAGATGGAAAGCTCCAAAAACCTGCCTTTGCATAATACCCCTCCTTTAAATTCTTTAAATAAATACAATTGGTTGTTAAATTTGTCTACGATTTTTAGATCTAGCAGTAAAAGGCGAACAAATAATAACCAAAGACCACCCTTAAATGAGTCTCTGAGCAGTATATCACATCATATCTGCGGGTTTCATCATAATCTCCATAAATACACTGTCCTCTCATGTTGTTCCTGCTGTAGACTCAGAGCAGAGATGTTGTGTTGTGCTTCTTCACTTCTCCACTGTGTTTTACCTCGTCAGCATTCAGCCCCTCCCCTCTCCATCCACCCCTCTTCCCTCTCCTCCCCATCCACCCCTCCCGCCCCTCCAGATGCACTCTCAAGTGTCACATGAATGAAGCGCTCCCTGTTATGTAATAGTGGCCAGGCATCTCACCAGGAGGAAGAAAAGAAGGGGAGGAGAGAAGAGGAGAGGGGAGGAGAGAGAAGAGAGGAGAGGCGAATGAATGGGATGTTTACATTTTGTTCACTCCACTGCTTTTCCTGGCTAATGTCTCTCTGTATTTTTTATACAGATGCATCAGTTTGGCTTGAGTCCGACCTAATGTTATCATCCAATCAGATTAGTTTATACCAGTGACACGTGTGAAACAAAGGAGCTCATTGGTCACTAGTGGTGTAACGATATCCGAGTCTCACGATACGATATTGTCACGGTACGATATTCATTGCGATATTGTGGGAAAGCTCACGATATTATGATATTCTACAGAATAACAAGACTGACATTCTAAAATGCTTTGACCAGTCATTTGGTACAACATTTATTGTCATTAGAGATGGAGCGAAATCCAAATCTCTCTCTACCAGATTTTCACCATAAACATCTCACTGTACCAGATTTTCACCATAAACATCTCACTGTACCAGATATATTGCAATATTTTGTGGAGGCACAAAACTGTGAATCTGCGACTTTTTCCTCTAAAAATGCTTCACAAGACTTAATCCAAAGAATGAAGATGTAAAAGTGCTTAGAACAGTTATTTCTTCATGTCGTCTGCACTGAAACGGAGCAAAGGATCATGGTCTATGCAGTTCCCACTGTTTTTTCTTTTTTAAAGCTATTTCTGCATCAGAACTATTCATTTAAGCAAAGAGACTTGGAATTCCAGATATTGTGATGCTTCATGATATTATTGTGAGACCTTTGACGATACGATATCACCATATTTTGGTTATTGTTACATCCCTATTGGTCACTCATCTTTTACAAACAAAATCATATTTCTCTCCCCTCAGATCAACAGTGTTTAGGGCTTCGCTCCCTGATTCTACAGAAATCTGCAATGATTTTCAGTCTCTTGATATTATAACATCATTTGCCTGTAAAATGATAAACTTCTTGTTTTTAAGTTCATAATTTCTAAATTCCACAATAGTCATGATTACACTAATACAAATGTGCATAAATTGTCCCTTGACTTTTCCATGTTGGTGACATAGACATAGATTCTGTTTTAGAACTCACCACTAGTTCCTGTATTTTGTACTTTTCTTTGTTGTGTTGTGTTCTGTTTCATTCACACATGTTTAACACCTGCAGATTTAGGCTGAGTTAGGCGGAAAACACTCACTCACTTGTGATGTCATGTGGTCATACAGGAAGTGCTCCACTAAAAAACTCCACACTAGGGATGGGCATGATTAGTCGACTACTCGATAATTGATCATTAAGAATCAAAACCAAATGTAGGTTGTTCATGCGTAGCATAAGGAGATGAGGCTGCGTCTGACGGTGCAAGCGCTAGAGTTTTGGCCTCACTCTGGCACTCCCTTGGAGATCACTATATCCCTCAGAGTTTACCTACACATCAGTATCCCGGGTATGATCGGGTTTTTTGAATATGCCACTTTGGTTATGGTGCATGCAACACCTTTCATCACAACAGTAGCCAAAATAAAGCAACCAACATAAATAAAGTGAGTGAAATGTGAAAAAAGAGCTACGCTAAACCTGCACATGTACGACCTGCACTCGTATGATCTCTAAAAACATGAACCATCTCCAACACGACATACACACAGAACAGACTCCCCGTCAGCAGAACATCCTCTGTCACAGAGAGAACACTCATATTCCACTGAGTCATGTCCTTTAGTCCAACAGAAGCTAAAGCATCAGCACAAGGAAAGAGCTGCTTTATTTTCAGGTTTAGTTTATGCAAATGAGCCATGTGGTTTTAAGTTTCATTTCTGTAAGACATAAACAAATGTGCCAAAGCTGCATTAAACACATTCTGATCTCACACTGATGTGGCTCTGTAGTGGTGATGGTTTATATGTTGTAAAGTTGAGTTTATTTATGCAGATTAGTAACAGTAATAATAATGATGATCATTTTAATATTAAAAATGTTAATGATTAATCAAAAATCGATTGTTAGTTCTCCCGACGATCGATTAAGAAAATTTTATCGAATGCCCATGCCTACTCTATACACCTTCACTAGAATAATTTGGATGATTTCAGTTCCGAAAATGCCAATCTCTGCTGAACTAAAGGTAAAAGGAGCTGTTGACATCACAATGTGGAATGGAGCTTTGGCGATATAGAGTATTAATACAAGATTACTCAAACATGTGTGAATGAAACAAAACACAACCTCAGGTCTGTTTTTGAGACAGAACATTCTAACATGACTTAAAGCTCACCAGAGTCCATCATGTGTAATATAAAGATGATTTTAGTACACATTTCTGTGAGCTGTTTATCCGTATCCTTCCCCGGCATTCCTTCATTGATCCTTAGCAGCAGTAGCGTGTCTGTGTAGGATAATGAAGGGTTTTCCTCGTGAGCGCCCCCTCCTCACCTGAGCTATTCTTAGAGCCACAGCAGCAGCTCGCATCAATACTCCGGGCTAAAATTAAACCTTCAATCAAGACAGCGAGCTCATTTCAATACTGTCACGTTCACTGGCAGCCTGCTTCACTGTGGGGAATCCGGTGCTAGAGATTCCTGCCCTAATGGAGATCCTACAGAACTCTCAAGACACAGGGAGGGAGTTTTAATGGTTTACGAAAAAGAGGTTGAAAATATAATCATTCAAACCTTCACAGGCAAATCAGATATTCAAATTATGATTAAAATACACTTAAAAATATATGTTGTTCTGGTAAATTATTTTGGGTTTTTCTTTGCTACATAATTCCATATATCTTGTTTCATATATTTGATGTATTTCATATGTAACAGTTTTTCACTCTCACCTTTTTTGGTTGAAAATCAAACCCCTAAATGTGACCGCAAACTCTCAGATTGATCACGGGTTCCTGAAAATGTGTTGTCTAAATCCTTTTTAACACTTTTTTGGCTGTGTTTATTCATGTGTGCGTTATTTAGAGTGACCAGATGTGACTATTTCCCTGGGACCGGCCCAGTTTTGAGCCGTGTGTCCCCTGTCCCAGCAGATTTATTCAAAACCAGTGATTTGTCCCAGTTTTATACAAGAAATGTCTCAGTTGTTCCCATTTCTGAACAATTTGATCCCCACCAACAGTAAAAAGGGGAATTTATTATCATCTGTTTAGCTAAAATATAGAAACCAAGTTTGAAAATGACTATAAGACAACGACACAACACAATTTTATTTATATCAACCATCCAAACCCTGTGTGTCTCAGTTTTCAGTTCTCACAATCTGGTGACCCTAGCATTGTGTCACCATGGTAATTACTAAACATTCCTTCATAGACATACACACAACAAAAATACCCCTCCTTAAGAATAGAAAAATCCACTTGTTTTAAGTTAAAATGCACTAGAAACAAGTGAAATGATCTGCCAGTGCAGGAAGTGAAATTTACTGATCAAGAAATCTTAAACTAAGAAAATATATCTCGGCCTTCATAAATCTCCAAATAAGATCAAATCACTTATTCTAAACAATAATCTAAGATTTATCTCAAATAAAGCATAAAACACTAATTCTAATAATAAATTAAGATTTAAAGAATCTTAAAACTAGAATATAAAGCTTGTTATTGACTGTTTGATTTATGATTTGAGTAAATTAATCTTAATGAAATAGAATTTCATTATTTTAAGACTAATTACCACTTAGTAACTTATTGACAGATTTATGCACTTTCCTAAAGCTTGTGTTGTGTGCATTCTAACTAGTTTATAGATAAGATATACATAACTAAATAAGACAAATAAGGAATATTTTCTTGAAATAAGCTTAATAATCTTACATATTTAGCAGCCATTTAGAATATATCCCTTAAAACAGAATAAATCAGATTTTTTGTTTAGATTTAAGAGAATAAATCTTGGTTAGTTTTGTGACATTTGCAGTGCATGAAGAACACCCTCAGCCAGGGCTCTACAGTGCGCCCATTTCACTCGCATTTGCGAGCAAATATTTCATCGTGCGAATGGGGAAAACAAAACAGTCGCACCAGTGCGAGTGCTTCTGCAGCCACAATAAGGAGCTGCGCACAGACACAACGTGACGAGTTAGACGTTCTACATGTATCAAACATTAGGGGCGCCCCTAATGTTTGATGTTTGACTCACACTTTAGAACCGTGACTAAGCCTGGATCGCCCCTAAAGCGCGGCACGGATGCCCAGCGCGAGCGCAACCGAACCATGCTCGGGCGCGACACCTCCGAGCGCGCACGATCCCAGCGTACGAGCTCCGCGTGTGGCCGATATCACTGAGACGAACAAATTCAAAACACTTCAAAACACACCCACGCACCGCAGCAGGACCCACACCTGTCCCACCACTCAGTATACACCCCCGTGCCACTGGACTTCCTTCTCATAGGCTATTTCATTACGGCCGCTGCTGTTGGCATTAAACTTGTACCGGTGTGCGCTGGAGCCTGCGGACACTGCGCGACACCGCCAGTGCGCGGCTTGTCCACAACGCGCACCGTCAGCCTGCATCACAGGGCAGGTTAAACATCCTACCTGTCCATCCGCCTCACGTTGAGGCTCCTCCTCAATGAGCGCTGATTGGAAGAGCAGGACGAAACGAGAAGCAAAAACTAATTTTATGTCCGTGTCCGCACAGAGCAGAGCTACAGCACAGAGCAGGCGACATGTGGGCTCAAGTTTGCCTAATAAAATGCCAAATAAATCACAATGTGCGTTTGGTTTGGTAAATGTGCAGAGGCTAGAAACCACTTTAAAACCAGTAAGAGAATGTAACTCCAGTTGGGAATTTTCAAATACAGGTTTAAAAATTCTACCCACTTTATTCACTTTGAAACAGTTTTGTGTAAAGTGCCACTGGAAGTTCTCTTAAAGAAGAGGTTCTTAAACTGTGGGTGAAGGTCCAAAAAGGGGCACAGAGTATTTAAGTGCAGTACAGTCTGTTTGGCTTATTTTAAGTCTTAAATGAATATTAATCAGATAAAATGGAGATAGATTTATGAAAACACTGCGATCATGCAGGAAAAGTGCAGTCATAATTCTTTTATTTTTTGTATAAAATTCATTCAAATAAGTGTGTCGGTATGTGCAAGTTCTGCACTGTAATAAATGTTAAAAACGAAAACCTACTTGTGCCCCCATTTTTTTTCTGTGCTCCTAAAATTTTTAACTTAGGGGCACATGTGCTCCTGAAAAAAAAAGTTAGTGTAGAGCCCTGCCCTCAGCATGATGTCACTGCAAACTTAGCATTAACCCGCCGTCCTCCATCTGAAATCCTAACATCATCAAATACTAACTCGCTCTCTTCAGCCTGTCCTCCACTCACTCCTGAACACCTAAGCTCACGTGTGGACCTTCTGTGTTGTGTTGGTGCAGTTTCGACGTGGAGAATGGGCTCTCGGTGGGACGCAGCCCTCTGGACGCTCAGGCCTCCCCTGGCTCCGGTCTGGTCCTCCAGGCCAACTTCCCCCACAGCCAGCGCCGCGAGTCCTTCCTGTACCGATCCGACTCCGACTTCGACCTGTCCCCAAAGCTCCCATCCAGGAACTCATCTGGAGCCAGCGACCTGTGAGGACCACACACACACACACACACACACACACACACACACACACACACACACACACACATATACACTTACACACACACACACACAGATATACACTTACACACACACACAGACACACACACGCACACACACACACACACACACACACACAGATATATACTTACACATGCAAAGACATACACACACACACAGATATATACTTACACATGCAAAGACATATACACACACACACAGATATATACTTACACATGCAAAGACATATACACACACACACAGATATATACTTACACATGCAAAGACAAATACACACACATACAGATATATACTTACCAATGCAAAGACAAATACACACACAGACACACACACACACACACACACAGATATATACTTACACATGCAAAGACAAATACACACACAGACACACACAGACACACAGATATATACTTACACATGCAAAGACATATGCACACACACACACAAATATACACTTACACACACACAGATATATACTTACACATGCAAAGACATATGCACACACACACACAAATATACACTTACACACACATACACACACAGATATACACTTACACACACAGACAGACACACACAGACACACAGATATACACTTACACACACACAGACACACACATGCACAGATATACACTTGCACACAAACACATACACACACAGATATACACTTACACACACACACGCACATATACACTTACACACACACACACACACACACATGCACAGATATACACTTGCACACACACATACACACACACATATACACTTACACACACACACGAATATACACAGACACACAGATATACACTTACACACACACACAGACACACACACACACACGGATATACACAGACACACAGATATACACTTACACACACACACAGACACACACACACACACGGATATACACTTACACATGCAGAGACACACACACACACACAGATATACACTTACACATACAGAGACACACAGACACACACACACACACATGGATATACACTTACACATACACAGACACACACGCACACATGGATATACACATACACAGACACACACAAACACATGGATATACACTTAGACATACACAGACACACACACACACGGATATACACTTGCACATGCAGAGACATATACGCACACACACATACACAGATATACACTTAGACATACAGAGACACACAAACACACACACACAGCATGGGAAGTGCACTAATATTAGAAATCATGTTGGTAACTTTGTGTAGGTGGGATTAACTCGAGTAGTTTTCCAAAAATTATTTATAGACAATGAACCAGGACTAAAGCAGGACTGAGCCAGGACTAAAACAGGACTGAGCCAGGACTAAAGCAGGACTGAGCCAGGCCTAAAGCAGGACTGAGCCAGGCCTAAAGCAGGACTGAGCCAGGCCTAAAGCAGGACTGAGCCAGGACTGAACCAGGGCTAAAGCAGATCTAAATTAGAACCAAACTAGGTTCAAACCAGGACTATTAGTGATTCATAGAGATTTTCTTGTTCACTAGAAGGTCTCATCATCATTGGCTGTTTAAAATAGAAAGTCCTGGTTGGCACTTTATGTGTTGCATTAGCACTAAAACAAACTAAAATAAGTATGAAGAAAAAAATACTATTCACACAGAAGTGTGATTCACTATGGTGTAAATAAAATAAAATATGTTCACAAAAGCATCATTCTATGTGATGGTCCAGTTGTATTGTTAATATTTTTATCATTTGAGAAGTCCAAATAGTTAAAGGGCCTATATTACGCTAATGTTTGATACCTGGAGTTTTGTGTTACTGGAAACACTCTGTTCCACTTTGTGATGTCATGTGGTAATACAGGAAGTGCTCCAATGTGTTTTTAAACTGCACACACCTTCACTAGAAACATTTGGATCATTTCAGCCTTGGAATTGCCCATCTCTACTGAACTAAAGGTAAAAGGTACTTGTTAACTTGAAAACTTCATGACATCACAAGGTGGAACTGAGCATTTTGAGCTTTGGAGACATAAACAGACTAATAATCCAGAATTACTCAAACATGTGCGAATGAAACAACTCCAGGACTGTTTGTGATGAGGAAAAAGCTCATGAGAGTCAGTTTTGTGTAATATAGGAGCTTTAAGCCAGGTTAGTTAATATTTGTTAAAGATGCCAGTATTAGTGCCAAAAGAAAGAGAAACATAATGTAAGAGCCCCTTGTCTGGACTAGAGAACCACATGTAAAGTTAGTTATTATGTGTTTTTGAAGGGAGGAAAGCTTGAAGCACTGGGAGGTCAACTGGTTGTCATCTCGGTGAGAAGTAGATCTAGAACCCCCTGATAATGCTAAGTATCCCCCTCCCCCTGACCCCACCCCCTCCCCTCAGACCTGACCTCTGTCTGCTGTGTCCACTGTCAGCGCGGGTCACTGCCCTTCCCGCTAATGTTTTGATAACACTTTGTCACAAAAGTAGTGTTGAAACATTGGAGTGGTTTGAGTCATATGGGAAGAGAGGCCCAGTTTGTACAAGTGCACCCTGTTCATGGGTTTCAGGAGGAGGAAAATGTATCAGCGTTGCCATATCGATTAACAATTCAATACAAAATATTTCTTTTGAATGGGGAAAAGTCCTCAAAATGGGGCCTATGGAAAGGAAGCTGAAACCCATGAACTGATCTGAGAGTGAAACTGTCTTCATCCACTTTAGTCCAGTTATACTAAAGTGTCTTTTGTGAAAGGAAGGGGATCCGGTGTAAAAATCACCATGCAACTAGTGATGAGAGTTGACTTTCTGTTTCTGCTGTGTGACATTTCTTTGGATATTTAAGGATTTTTTTCTAAATTTTTACTACCAAAATGCTACAAATACAACTTTTTAATAGTTTACTGACTCTCACCTGACTGATTTCCCTCTGATTTGAGTTCTACGCACTTATCTACAGGAATAGATGGTTTTGGTTTGTTTGGCGCTGGTTTCTGCCCAAACCACAGTTCTTCTCTGTGTTTGGTCCAGTCTACTGGATTCTCGTGAGTTTGTGAACGCACACAAATCACGAGAATTCATTTTGCTGGCAGGATTAAGTGTTCTCTGGTTGAAATCAGAAGAATTGAACAGTGCAGTGAGTCCTGTGTCCAGCAGCCTGCACCCTGATCCCTGAGCTGAATTGCCGAAGAAAACCCTCCTGTCTGCTCCTGTCAGTACAACCCAGTCACCTGTCAGCTCCTGTCAGCTCCTGTCAGCCCCTCCTCCTCCAGAACAGCTGGGCACTCTGCATGAGCCTTGTCCTGTCCAGTGTCCAGCAGAAGGGATTTACTATTGCACTGTTATAGGTTACATGTTTTTGCAGTAGAAATGATTGAATTACTGTTTCACAATGATTAAGCCCTTTATATAAATTAAAGGGACAATATGTAACTTTTATGGTGAAGTTTGCACCAACTGCTTGTATCTATGGTGGTAGTATTGCTTTGCCTAGAGATCAGATCTGTGGTTAGTAATAAAACATCATCATTTAAATCATTTAACAAAGGGAAAGTAAATATTTAGTCCATGTGATGCCACAGGCGAAGCAATAATATCTGTGTGGAGCTGCTGAGTGAAGAGGTCACTAAAGAAAAGTAAAGTAAAGTAAAGTAAAGAAGGAGACTAAAGGAGTGTGATGTCACCCACAACGTTCAGCTCCAGTCAAATGAAGCTCATCGAGGCTCGTAGTCATGGGGTGAATTTGGAGCTGACTTCTATATTAGGAATAAGAATTGATTTACTGACAAAATAATAAAACAAAAACACAAGGATTACGTAGAGTGGGTTAATACTGACATTTTAAGACCAAAATGACGAGGCTCACTGCAGCAGTGACAGATAGAGGCACAATGTTTTTTCAATACAAAGTGAGCCCAATTTTCAATAAGCAGTGAGCTGTATCTATACAGTCTATGGTCCAATCAGGAACTACACAGCTGATTTCTAGCTTTGTTTTTGTTTCTTATTGATCAAACAAGAGACAGTTACCTTTCAAAAGTGTACGTTTAACCACAAATCATATCAATATTCTATCATAACATAAGATTACCATTGTGTATATCTCACTCACTGCCTGTCATTGCAAACTTTAGATCAGCTGATGGACCCTAAAGTGACAGCTCTATAGAGACAAGCATATGGCGCACCCTCAACCTGAAAAGTTACATACAGCTTCTTTAAAACATCTTCACTGACAGAAAACTGTAGACAAGATCACATAAACCAATATCAGGAGCCCAAAATGATACTGAAGCAACTTTAATATGTAAATGCATGTAACTCTTTGAAATCACTCAAATCTAAATCCTTATTAAACTTCTATTATAACTTGAGGAGATTGTCATTTCCAAATAAAGTATGATTTTAATCACTCTTTGATGTGTTGTGTGTTGCAGACATACAGAGGACATGATTGTAACACCATTTGCACAGGTGAGTCTCTGTCTGATCAGCTCATTTTTATTTCAAGATTGTTGTAGTCGTTCACTGGAAATGTCCCTGTTTATGTGTTTTTTAACCACTAATGACGAATAAACTAACCTAACCTACTTAGTTGATATTGAAGGTATTGGTCTTGAGAAATCCCATCATATACTGTATATATATTTTCGTTTTTAAGAGAGGGTATTTGACTTCTGTGGGGTATTAACTGCTCACACATAACATATTAAGATCACAGTGTTGCCTTGTATTGTTTTGCAAACACTATATGTGCGTGTACACTGGTGTGTGAATATGTGTGTTCCTTGTTGTAAAGTGCTCTGAGTGCCTTGAATGTGGAAAAGCACTATATAAAAATGTGACCATTTACCATTTTAATAAGTTTCATTTTCATTTTTGCTCCCCACAATGAATGAACAAAGGACCATTGTCTATGTGCAGTTTATGTTATTTTAATTTAACCAGTAAAGGCCCATTGAAATTACTCATCTCTTTTTTAGATCCATCAGTACATCGGCAAACATTTAGACAAGAACAAATTAGACTTAAGGCCTCCACACACTACAAGAGAATTTGCCCAAATTTTTGGCTGCAATTTCTTCTTTCCGAGTTCAGGGAGGCGTGACCTGACTTTTTGTCTTTGTGCGCAATTTTGAAGCTGCTGTACTCCTGTGTCTGGAGACACAGACACGTAACCACCAAACATCAACATCGCTACGATAACAGCCGATAAAACAGAGCGTCAGGGGCGGAGGAGCGACGGATACAGAGACGCAACAAAAAAACTCAAGATATAGCAAAAATAAATCATGTAAAGTGGTACATTTAAAGTGCAGTGTCTCATCCACATTATCCAAAGAAATAGTCCTCTCTAAATAATGACATCCAGTCCACAAAACCGTGCGATTATTCCAGTTTGAGGCGTTCTTTGAAAGTAAAAAGACAGTGCTTCCTCACGTGTGTTGTTTACATCCACACAGCGCACAGATCGAGGTGAAGCTGCAGATTAGTGAT
Organism: Odontamblyopus lacepedii; assembly: GCA_034769755.1. Classification (NCBI taxonomy): domain Eukaryota; kingdom Metazoa; phylum Chordata; class Actinopteri; order Gobiiformes; family Gobiidae; genus Odontamblyopus; species Odontamblyopus lacepedii. The sequence goes on along the minus strand of CM068359.1, from coordinate 7,208,660 downwards.
AGTGACTCTACTTCCTGTGGACTTTATCGCCTAAAAATCCTGTATCTGAAGTATTGCTCCACATTTCACAAATAATAATAACACAGTTTTGACTTGAGCTCTGACCTTTGAACACTGCAGAGTCTCAGAGTGAGTGGTTTTACTGTAGACAGGAAACAGCTGACGCCATCAGCTCACAGCTTTATATCCTGTGGTCCACACACAGATCCCACTGCAGTCTGAGAAATCAGAGATTTTAAGTTTCATAAGATTCTCGTGTCTGTGGTGTGTGCTTTTTGTCGCACGTTTAAAAATGGTTTAAGACTGAAAAATCCTGCAGTGTGTAGCGCCCTTTAGTTAAAAACAGTTACAGACCATAGATCTCAATTCTAAAACTTTTATCATGAAGATAAACTGACCTATTGGGACGTGTATGTGCAGTATGTATGTGTGTATGTATGCGTGTGTATGTATGAATGTGTATGTATGTATGTGTATGTGTATGTATGTATGTGTACGTATGTATGTATGTATGTGTACATATGTATGTATGTATGTATGTTTGTATGTATGTATGTGTATGTATGTATGTGTGTATGTATGTATGTATGTATGTGTACATATGTATGTGTACATATGTATGTGTATGTATGTATGTTTGTATGTATGTATGTGTATGTATGTATGTATGTATGTGTATGTATATATGTGTAGTATGTTTGTGTGTATGTATGTATGTATATGTACGCATGTATGTGTATATATGTATGTATGTACGTATGTATGTATATATGTATGTATGTGTACGTATGTATGTATGTATGTGTATGTATGTATGTATGTATGTGTATGTATGTGTATGTATGTGTAGTATGTATGTGTGTATGTATGTATGTGTACGTATGTATGTGTACGTATGTATGTGTATGTATGTATATATGTATGTATGTGTACGTATGTATGTATGTATGTATGTATGTATGTGTACGTATGTATGTATGTATGTGTACGTATGTATGTGTACGTATGTATGCATGTATGTATGTATGTGTACGTATGTATGTATGTATGTACGTATGTCTGGGAGTTCTTTTCATTTTGAGTCCAGTTTGTCGGTGCAGAATATTGAAAAGCAGCTTTACCCGTGCGAACACTGAATCTCTATATTGTTGTGAAAAGTCCATATATTAAAGTATTGTGAGCCTTGTGTTTTACAACTCTGTCACACGTAAACATTTTCTATAATCAAATGAGCAGAAAGACCACAACATGAGCAGACGTGGTAACAGCCTGGGTATCCCCCATCTGTCGGCCCCTCTGTGCTGTGGGCTGCTTCCTTTCTCCTCCTGTCCTCTCTGCTGGAGCGCCTGACGTCAGGCTCAGGGTGACGCTTGTGAAAGAACCGACTCTTTTGAATGGTTCCTTAACATGAACTATTGGAGCCTGATTGCATTTTTGAAGAACCGCATCATTTTTCTTTTAATTTTTATGCATTTTTACTCTTGATTTACACTGGACCAATAAAAGAATCAGCACAGAAGCAGAGCAGGCAACACAAGTGAGAGTTTGTGCACAAAAACATATCTAGCATCCTAATAACAGCTTGTTTTTACATTTTTATTATTGTAGTCTAACATTTTATTTAGATTATGCTACAGTCACTTCTCTCTGATTAGTTTGTAGAACATTTCAAATTACATTGCAGTCACAAACTAACATTATCCAACAGTTTTTCAGTTAGTCACCCTCACTTTTTTGCTGAAAATCAAACTCCTAAACAGAACCATGAATGCTTGGACTGATCACAGGCTCCTGAAAATGTGCCTTTTTGGTACTTGGTAATGTGTGTGTTATTTTTTTCAACAATATGCATAAACCTACATGTACAACACCCCCAGAATGATGTCACTGAAAAATGTCAAGAAATGAATAGTAAAAGAGCCACCAAAGAGCCGAAAGTCCCATCTCCGCTGAGCCCTGTGTGATGTGTGTGTGTATGTGTGGACTCTGTGGGTTGTGTGTATGTGTGTGGACTCTGTGTGTGTGTCTCTGTGGGCTGACTCAGGCCTAGCTCCAGATGGCCTGACAGACAGCAAACACGAATCTCCTGGAGCCACCCAAACATGCGACCAAAGAGGATCCAACCTAAGGAAGATGATATTTTTTCCTCTTTTCTCCCTCCTGTCTTTTGTCGTCATCGTCAGCCAACCACGGCCTTCTACCATTGCATCTCAAGCCTTCATCTTGTAAATCCTCAGCCTCTTCGGCTTCTCCAAATTTGTACTTCTTACTTCCTTTTCATCACTATATTTTTCTTTAAAGGTCTCATATTATGAAAATGGACTTTTGTGAGCTTTAAGCCATGTTATAATGTTGTTACCTCCCCAAAAACATACCTGGAGTTGTGTTTTGTTTCATTAACTCTTTATTATTAGTCTATACATCTCCAAAGCTCAAAATGCTGTTCCACCAAAGCGGTAGATTTCAAGATAACAGCTACATTTTACCTTTGGTTCAGTAGAGATGGGCAATTCCAGGGCTGAAAGCATTCAAATGATTTTAGTGAAGGTGTGTGGTAGTTAAAAACACAGTGGAGCACTTCCTGTATTATCACATGACATCATAAGGTGGAACAGAGTGTTATTTTCTGTTTGAGAGAAAAAGTCAGACTAAATCTGCAGGGTCTGTGTGTTAAACGTGCGAATGAAACAAAACACAGCTCAGGGTAAGTTTGTGATTTGTGATCTCAGAATCACAAAAGAGTGTAATATGGCCTCTTTAATATCTGCCGTTGTCTTACCGCTAAAGATGATCAATAAACTATCCTCACACTTCAGTTCTGTTTAAGATGATTAATGGTTGATTTGCTACTGAAAATGACAAGTTAACTACTATAAATGATTAAAATACATTCTCACTGTGGTAAAGTACTATATTTAACCCTTCTAGACCAGCGGTTTTGCATACAATACCTGGGAATATGTTTTATACAATCGCGCATAACTTTCCAACCATAAAAGATAGAAACTTTTTTTTTTTCTTTGAGAAGACGGGACTTGCGGGTTTCCAAGCATATTTTCGGAATTATGCTATATCACGCAAACGCTGCATGATGACGTAGGGAAAACGAGCGTCCTACTGTTTCCATGACTGACACCAGTAAAGTAATGTGGCGATTGCACTTTTGTTTTGTTTAGAAGCAATAAGGATCTTTTTACTTTACTTACAAACTTGATATTTAGCACTTTTGTAGCTAAGGCCTTAAATTAAGCGGTTTTATATATTCAAAAAGTTGTTTTTACATGTTTGTTGTGTTTTGTATGAAAGAGTGCAAATTTCATTTTCCGCTTTTTTTTCCCCATGTGTATTTCTGGTCCTATAGCTTTTATTACAACCACATGACACAACTACAGCACCAGATTGTGAAAAAAAGATGTATAACACTTTTAGGGGGTAAAAAGGGGGAGTGTTAATAGCAAAAGTTAGTTCATAGGCTGTAGCTTCATAGGAACTTTCTAGTTGTTGCAAATTTGCAACATACCCAAATTTCTGTTTATTTTTTTGCTATTGTCAAATTAATAATCTCAATTTAATTTACCATCTACCTAAAGGCAAAACACACACAAAACAGTTTTTATATACTGTGCATCTATATAAATTCAGGCGTTAAGAGGTTCACTCTTTTCCTCTGCTGGTTGGCTGCATGTGTGTATCAAAAATCATTTCTCTTTGAGGTGAATAAAAGTAACTCTAACCTAAACTAAACTGCTCTGTTTTGGAGACATGCTATTAATGAATTCCATATTTCTACATCAAACTATCAGCAGAACGTATCAAAAAGAATACACTATTTTCATTCTTTCAGAACATTTAAAAGTCTTAACATTAAACTGTCTCCTCTCTTTGCACAGGTCTTGGCCAGTCTACGGACAGTCCGGAGTAACTTTGCCGTCATCACCGGACAGCAGGACCGCACAGCCAGCAAGTAGGGCTCACAAAAGGGTTGCTGACAGAATAATGAATATGTGTATAAACAAATGGTCACTAACAAAATAATACATAAAGCTGACACAAAGCTTTTTGTCTGGACAGAACAAGATCCTCAGGGAGCAACCCGCCGTCCATGTGCAAGACCAGCCTCGCAGGTCAGAACTCAGTGTTGTCACGAGTAGGGATGTGTCAATAAATAATAATATCGTTTAGCGTGATAAAATGGTAAACAATAATCGTTCATGGGACATTTTGAAAAGAAAACCTTTTTATCACCGAAATGTGCAGAAAAAGCAGCTTATCCATGATGCGTTCTAGATCACTGTTGTTTTTGCTTATAACAAAGTACAATACTATAACAGTTTAAATATGGAACCTATTCAGAATATTAAAATGATAATTATTCATATCCATTAAATTGTCAGCAACGTTGATAATTATTGTGATATAATTGTTGATTGTAATTTGGCCATGATAATTGTGACACCAAATGTCAATATCATCCCATGTCTAGTCACGATACAAACTGAATACTGATTATACTCGTTATTTATTTAGACAATAGTATACCATTTTCAACATTGAATCATAGCATTTCTTTTATATTATCACATAACCTTATATGTGTGTAATCCCTCAGTGGTCCAGGTAGGTTCCACATGGGTGTATATTAGTCTATGTGCTCTTCTACTTGTTCTGATACAGGTCAGGATCATTCTAAAGACATTCAGGAAAAACTAATTTCTGTCCTGTGAATGTGACTTTTTTTTTTGATGCTAGAGATTGACTGATATGTTTTTTTTTCATGGCTGATGCCGATACTGATCAATTAAAATTGTGAGAAATCAATGGCCAATAAGATCTGCAGATATTTTTTGGGCCGATATCTGCAGCTGATTTGGATTGTTTTCCTCAAATTTGAATTTAAATTGACAACACACTCACCCACAGTACTTTTTTACCTCAAAACTAAAGGAGAGCAGTGTAGTCATGTTTTCATGTTTTATCTTTTCGGACTAAAGTGATAATTTAAAGCTTTGTGTGCAAATTTTTAGCCAGCATTTTGACCAAAACAAAATATTGGCTTGTGTTTGAGATATAAGGTTGATTGCCAGTTCATTAAAAAGTGCAAATATCGGGCAGATACAGTGCCTTGTGAAAGCATTAGCCTCCCTTGAACTTTTGACCTTTTGCCACATTTCAGGCTTCAGACATAAAGATATCAATTTAGATTTTTTTTTTTGTGAAGCATCAACACCAAGTGGGACACAATTGTGAAGTGGAATGAAATTTATATGCCATTTTTAAGTTTCTGGGGTTTTTTTTACAAATAAAAAACTGAAAAGTAGGGCATGCGAAAATACTTTGTAGAAGCACCTTCTGCTACAATTCCAGCTGCAAGTATTTTGGGGTATGTCTCTATCAGTTTTACACATCTAGAGACGGACATTTTTGCCAATTTTTCCTTGCAAAACAGCTCGAGCTCTGTAAGGTTAGATGGAGAACGTTTGAGAACAGCAGTTTTCAGCCTGATATGTTAAAAAGTTCAAGGGGGGGCAAGGCACTGTAGTTTGATCAACCAATATATGTTTTGATGTTTTGATAGCGATTAGTATCTGACTTTCCATACTTTTAACAACCCTATTAGACTGATTCTAATCTTTAGTCTGATCTTGTATCGTTGCTCTTCTGTGTCCAGAGGAGCCTCACCAGCAGTTGGCCATAGAGACCCTGGACGAGCTGGACTGGTGTCTGGAGCAGCTGGAGACGCTAAAGACGCGGCACTCTGTCAGTGAAATGGCTTCCACAAAGGTACGTCCAAAAGAAACTGTCCCCACACCTGCTCCCACGCACACGGACGCTTTTAGCTCCTGACACCGCGCTGAAAACAAAGAACCAAATCATCACCACGGATTATTTCTGTGCATAACTTTCACACAAACAAATGAGAAGAATTTAAGAGAGTAAAGTAAGGACATGCCTGAGGAAATGTGTGTGTAGAGATGCTTTTTTGTACTACAGCACTTTAAAAGTTCCAGTCAGAGTACTAGTATCACTGTGAATCTTTCTGAAAAGTTCTAAATTATAGCTAAATATATTGTGTACATTTTGACATATATATTTAATAAAACATATATATATAATGTGTCAGCTGCTTGTAACCTTAGAGATGTTTGCTTGGCCTGGAATGTTCCACAGTTTAGCATTAACTGGGTGGTTTTGAGGTGCGCAAGTTAGCACTCACCTCACAGAAAGCAGGTCCTGGGTTTGACAGTGTGGGCCCATTCTGAGTGGAGTTTGCATGTTCTCCCTGTGCGTGCATAGGTTTCCCCTGGGTGCTCCGCATGTACAACAGGCTCCCCTCTGGGCCTGGACTCTCTGGATACACAGAGCTCAGCGGGACTTTCCTGGTTCAATAAAATTCAATAATGTTATGAATTCCATCAAAAATGCAAAGACAGTTTATGCACAAGGAAGACATTCATTTAACAAAATAAAGGTTTTGTGTAATTTAGACCGGTTCTGGCCCTTGTTAACATTATTGTTGCTAGGTAACATTTCTCTACGTATGTCATTTCTGCTGCCCATGTTCAAGCAGGCAGTAAAAGTATAATCTTCACCAAAACTGGAAAAGACTAGGCAGGATTTTTGCTAAAAGCCTAAAGGTTCTAGATTACACAAAACTGACTCGTGAGCATTAACCCATGTTCTAATGTCCTCAGAAACAGACCTAGAGTTTTGTTATTGTTTCATTCACACATGTTTGAGAAATCATTTACTGTGACTCTGTCTACATCTTCAAAGCTCAAAATGCTCTCTTCCATCTCGTGATGTCATGAAGTGGTAGTTTTCAAGTCAACCTTTGTTTCAGTAAAGACTGCACAGCAAATTCAAGAGTGTCAATCCAACTCATAGATTGTTAATTTGAACACTTTTACCATGTCATATGGGGTCTACACTAGAATGAGGGAAAGCTACACTTTCCAAAGTGTAGAAGGCTTGACACGGGTAAAGTGATGTAACCACACTCCTCAGAGTGAATTTGACACTGATTAAGATTAGATTTTTTTACACTAGTGCACAGTGAAAAACTAATAAGACTATATTAATGTTTAAACACTTTATGTAGTAGAAATAGTGTAGACTGTTCTTCATGTTACTATTCAATAATAACTCTTTCTTCACTAAATAGTGTCAGTGCTGTTCGTAATCCCTTTTACAGATCGTTTGCCTAACAGCATAATTGCCTAAGTCATTTTTTGGCCAAATTGTGATATCTGCCTAACTTTACTCTCCTTCCACTGCTGCATCACTTTGCAATCAATGTTGTGTCTTTCTTTTTTTTGGAAACTTGTTCACACATCTGGTTGAACTTTCTGTTACCATATCAATAATATAAAAAATACCAATGGGCTTGCTAAAAAATGTGTTTTCCAAAAACTTTCCAATATAACTTAGGCAACTATGCTACTGGCTAACAAAATGTAAAATAATGATAATAACTACCACAAAGTTCCCTTTCAGCGTAACTTGTATTAAAACAATCCACATCACACAATCAACACATTTCATTTAAACAAGTCGTATGACACAATACTGTTTTTTCCATCTATATTAAATTTGCATGTGAAATGGTCTAATTAAGCAAAATGTAACTGTCTAAAATCACCCAAATGATTTGTGAAGTATGTGGAGTTGTATCACTATCTGTATTAGCACATGACATCACAAGGAGTGTTTCCAGTTTGAGAGAAGAACTCAGCTTAAATGTGCAGGGTTTGTGTGCTAAACATGTGAATGAAACAAAACACAACTCCATGTCTGTTTCTGAAGAGGAAACGACATTAGAACAGAGATCAGAAAACAGTGTCATACGTACTCTTTAAGCCTCTGGGCCCATTCATGCATTTAACCCATCTCTACTGAAGAAGCCCACCACTACACCGCATGAATGGAGCAGTCATGTGTCCACCCCTCCCCCCCACTCATGTGCAGGGGAATGTGAATGAGAACGTACAGATAAAACGTCTAACCAACCAACCCCCCCCATGACTAGCCCACCTCCCCTCACATCTCCAGGCTCCTCTGCTCTGCACCACCGCCCACTCACAGTACACGTGCCTGTAGATGCCGCCCCGATCGCACTGGTATAGTACTGCGCCCGGATGCTACACACAAGCGCACGTGCTCCAGCCAGACCCCCGCCCACCGCCACATCAGATACAGTTTAGTCAATGAAAGGAATTAGATGGTGCTGAGGAGGGGGTTTGTGGAGAGCTGCATGGATAAGATGATGGAGTAGGGTTGTCAAAAGTATCAAAGAGCAGATTCTAGGTGCTGAAATTTGCATTGAAATTGGATCCTCATTTGAGCAGGTATGATACTAAAAAAGTCATATTCACAGGACAAAAATGTACCTTTTCTGAATCACTTTAGAATGATGTTGAGCTGTATCAGAACAAGTAGAAGAGTATATAGACTAGTATACACCCATGGAGCACTGAGGAACCTACCTGGAGGGATTACACACATATAAGAGCACATGGAAAAGAAAATACTTTGATTTAATGTTGAAAATAACATCTACATTGGTATTGTGTATCAAGTCTAATACTGAAATCAAGTTTGAAATTTTTGTATCAGGACAACACTAAATGGAACACGAAAAGTTTAGTCATTTAAATTCAATGTAAACTTTGTTCTAGTTAAAAAAAAGAAAAAGAAAAAGCGAGTCGCTGCAGTTTAGTTTTAAGTTTCAAGCAGAAAATGCCACCAGGTCATGTTTACATGTCAGATCTATGGAGAGCCAAGCCTGTTCACAGTAAAAATGAATGTTCTTGAGAAAAAAAATTAAATAAAAAATCGTTAAAAATACTAATGCTATACTGTGGAGCATTCAAGGCAAAGCAATAACATCTCCATGGCGACAAGCAGGTGGCGGACTCCCCACTGTACAAAAAAATACAAAAAAATACCAAATGTTCTACTTCTTCTGATCTCTCACTCACTCAATAACTTCTCCTTTCTATTGTTGTCTCAAATAAACCCTTATCATTTAAATGGAATATTTAATACATATATTGACCGATTAATCGGCCAATCAGCCAAAGCCTACAGCCCTACTGTATTCCACATCTATTTGACCCTAACGCTAACCCTTACTTCAAGAATGTACATATGACAAGAACCAGCCTGTTTGGCTTTCCAAATACCATCCAGACCAGGACTAAACCAGGACTAAACCAGGACTAAACCAGGATTAAACCAGGACTAAACCAGGATTAAACCAGGACTAAATCTGTACCAAACCAGGACCGAACCAGGACTAAACCAAGACTAAACCAAGACTTAACCAGGACTAAACCAAAAACTAAAACAAGACTAAACCAGGACTAAAACTTGACTAAATCTGTAAAAAAACAGGACTAAACCAGGACTAAATCTGTAAAAAAAAACAGGACTAAACCAGGACTAAATTGGTTCCAAACCAGGACTAAACCAGGACTAAATGGGTTCCACGCCAGGCCTAAAGCAGGCCCTCATATACCAGTGCAGACAGCAGCAGGAACACATTGTACCCCTAATTCCCTTGTCATGTGGAGAATCCCATTGATCTCTATTCATGTGAGCAGCACAAAAGCATAAAGGGGACAGACTGTTCCTTTAATTTCACTTGAATTGACCCAACAGAACAAAAACTTTGACTGACCCAAATGACAGCTCAAATATGGATCCATTTGACTCAAAACGAAATCAAGCAGAACTGCAAAGAACCGCCAGTACTTTCTAGAAGATTCTCTCACGCTGCAGAATAGTGTTGTCACGATGCAAAACTTTCAATACTAAGGCATATTCTTGATACGCAATACTGATTCCAACACCACAATGATATTAAAAACATTCTTTATTTTGAACAACACAATCTGATTTCCAACATTAAGTCAGTATTTTTATATTACCATGTGTACTATACTAAATGTTAATTTTTGTTCTTTTTTTTTGTTTTTTGGATATTGATACCTGCTCAAATGAATATGCAGTTTCGATATTAGTTTTAGTATTGATTAGTATATGATTTTCTCCTTTTGACAATCCTACCACAGTGTGACAACCACTGCACATGACAATCACAATGTACAACTGTTTATGGGTCAATAACGTATAAGGATTTTCAACAGGCAAATTTTAAAATATAAAAAATATTAGTTTCTGTTGAACTTTTTCAAATATTTACAGTGTCAGGTGCATAAGTCTATGTTTAACGTTTATATGAAGCATTTTTAGTGTTTTTTATGTACATGAATTGGCTACGACCTTAAAAAATGTCATGTGGTGCGACCGAGAATAACCTTAAAAGTGGACATTAATCTAAGTTGTGAGTAATATGAAGTGTACAGAAACAAACTGTTGCGTTTCTTTAGATTCTGAATGCATATTGATATTTTCTTTTGCTCCAATATGACAGTCACCTGCTTGGGTTTAATGAACAAACTACTGCCCTGTAAAATGCATCAAATGAAGAAAAATGCCTAAAGAACCATTCACCCAAGTCGACTTTGTCTGTTATTAAACTCCAGCCATAGAATTCCTGCTGTTATTAGTCGCACCACATGATGCATGGTCGCACCACATGACATTTGAACACTTTAAGTACAAAAAACATGCAGAATAACTCAGGATTTATGAGAAATTTTTTATATATATATAAATTAAAGAATATATTGAATGAAACTTGAATATATTGAATGAATGCTTGAATATATGAAATGAAAGTTTGAATATATGGAATGAAACCTGAATATATTGAATGAACACTTGAATATATTGAATGAAACTTGAATATATTGAATGAAACTTGAATATATGGAATGAAAGTTTGAATATATGGAATGAAACTTGAATATATTGAATGAATGCTTGAATATATTGAATGAAACCTGAATATATTGAATGAACGCTTGAATATATTGAATGAAACTTGAATATATGGAATGAACGCTTGAATATATGGAATGAATGCTTGAATATATTGAATGAAACCTGAATATATTGAATGAACGCTTGAATATATTGAATGAAACCTGAATATATTGAATGAACGCTTGAATATATTGGCCTTTCTGTGTGGAGTTTGCATGTTCCTCCCCGTGTCTGGATGGGTTTCCTCCGGGTACTCCGGTTTCCCCCATCAACTCAAAACATGCCCGCACCCCTATGAACTAACATCAAGGACCATGTTGTCCACCCTCCTGTGGGCTCACCACCTGCAGAGGGGTTCATAGGGGGGGTCAGGTGCTATGAGTATTGGGCAGCAAGCTGCCCCTGCGACCCAGCCGGATTAAGCGGGAGAAGATGGATGGATGGATGAATTTCTTCGTCTGTAGAGCGATATACGTTAAAATGTGTATTTCTCGTAAAACTACATGCATTCGCCAGGGCATTGATTGCTTCCTCGTTATTTATTATTGCTGCAACTAAATTTCTTGCAGACTCGCTCATGCTGACAATGGTAGGTAGGCTACGAAATGAAAGAAACAAAAGATGGCGCCAGTGCCGTTATCACGTCGTTTTCAGGTTTCATTCAATATATTCAACCGTTCATTCAATATATTCAAGTTTCATTCCATATATTCAAACTTTCATTCCATATATTCAAGTTTCATTCAATATATTCAAGCATTCATTCAATATATTCAAGCGTTCATTCCATATATTCAAGTTTCATTCAATATATTCAAGCGTTCATTCAATATATTCAAGTTTCATTCCATATATTCAAACTTTCATTCCATATATTCAAGTTTCATTCCATATATTCAAGTTTCATTCAATATATTCAAGCGTCCATTCAATATATTCAAGTTTCATTCCATATATTCAAACTTTCATTCCATATATTCAAGTTTCATTCCATATATTCAAGTTTCATTCCATATATTCAAGCGTTCATTCAATATATTCAAGCGTTCATTCAATATATTCAAGCATTCATTCCATATATATTAAGGTTTCATTCAATATATTCTTTAATTTCCTAAACGGCATGCCATAATATATATATATATATATATATATATGTATATATATATATATATATATATATATATATATATATATCTATATATATATATATTGATATATATATATATATATATATATTGATATATATATATATATATATATATATATATATATATATATATTGGATCCATGGAGGTCAGAGGTATTACAGAAATGTGCTGAATTATTATGACTTTTAACTGAAGAAACTGCAGTTGGACAGAAAATGTTGACATGTTATTGACCCTTATAGCTATTTTCTAACACTCCATCATACTCTAAATGCAACAGAATTTTGAATAGTTTGCATAAAACTCCTACTCCTTACTAGACTAAAACCTGTTGTTAAAAAGCTACAAAAGTAAGTATGTTTGAAATAGTTTTACCATGACAATAGCAGTATAAGCAACAATTTGACCAAGAGGCAACGCAAAGATTACAGTACGTCCATAAACAATCATCCTATATCTATTAAAGGGCCTATTTTTGACTATTTCTGATCAGTTTCCTTGTGTTTTGTTTCATTCACACGTTTAACACCTAAATCCTGCATATTATTCCTTATTAACTCCATACACCTTCACTATTTACACACATTTGGATCATTTCCACCCTGGAAGTGCCCAGTTCACCTGAACAAACGGTAAAAGGAGCTGTTCACTTGAACACCTCAAGGTGGAACAGAGCATTTTCAGCTAGACAAATTATTAAGAAAGGATTACTCAAACATGTATGAAACAAAACACAACTACGAGTGTGTTTTTGAGGAGGTAACAGCATTACAACATGGCTAAAAGCTCACAAGAGTCCATTTTTGCTTAAGATTTTTCCCTTAAAACGTGTAAAAGCATCACAAGTGTATTATCGCAGCATGACTCCATTCATTCTTTTGGCCCATCCTGTTCTATCACCATCACCCTGAGATCCTGCATCATTTTGGGTCATTCGCCCCTTGATATATTCATAGTAACCGCAGACATATTTATAGTCGTGGTACATCATGTGCTCCTTTATTTTTGGCTCTCTCAATGACCCCCCTCCTCTCTCCTCTATTCTCCCTCCACCCTTTCCTCCCCATTCAGCTCCCTCTTTCTCCCTCTCTCTTCATCTCCTCTTGAAAACTCCGTGCACATGGTCCTCCTCACAACCTCCACGAGGCGCCTCCCACTCCACGCCGCTCCCATCCAATGGCGGAGCCCGGAGTCCCCCCTGCTCGTGTCGCTGCAGGATCCCCCATTGGCTGCTATTCTTAGACATTTTGGGCAAGGGGGCGGAGCACAAGCGTATGCCGCGTTCTGCCGTGTTTACACATACGAGTGAATGAGGAGGGATAGTCCAGGGCTGTCTGCTGTCTCCCCAGCTCCTCAATGCTTCCACTCGGGGTCTTCCATTACGGATTTTTACTCTCAGTTTCAACATTTTAGATTTTTTTGCTTCGGATCACCTCCAAACAACTGGCATCGAAACCTTGTCTTTTTTAAAATCCAGAAATTATTTTAAATTTTTACTCAAATGCCCGACTGTGTGCGGAGATGCCAGAAGTGAGGCGTTATATTTCCAGGTCTTGGATGGTCATTCAGGTAAGAAAAAGGAAAAGGAGAAGGAGAAGGGAGAAGGAGCCGGTGTCTGCTCAAAGATAAACACATGAAAATCTGATTTGGACAGCGGTAATCTGATCACGTCCAGACAGAATGGCTGGTTAGTGCGATCGGACATGCATTTTTTTGGTTGGTCATTGAGAATTCACACACAAGCTTAGCGGTTACTGGGGCAACGGGCTGAGAGAGGAGAGAGGAGAGAGGGGAGAGGGGAGGGAGAAGAGATGTCTATACAGGAATGGTTCAGTTGTGCTTGCTTTAATTTAGAATATCTTTAATTTGGCTAAAAACACAAAGAAATAATGACAGATTTGTGCAGAGATGGGCTCTACTTATGAGCAACATTTTAAAGAAACTGTACTTTTCTAGCAGTGTACTTTTACTCCTGCTTGAGTAATATTTATTGAAGTAACAGTACTCTTACTTAAGTGAAAGTTATGGTTCCTCTTCCCACTGTGAGTGTGTCTACAAGTGACAAAATCTTCATGTCACGATATGAAATGATTTGAACGTTTGTGTTTGTTGCACCGCTCCATCTATGATTTAGTTTTTCTCATTTTTGTTTCTATCTTTTGAAAATACCAGATTTTGAGCATTATTTCTTGTTTTTTCTAAGTTTAAGTTTAGTTTATTTGAAAGGGGACAGTGCAGTTTCATGATTACACATGGTTAAAAAAGCCAGAATTAGTCAGAAGGCGAGTTTTCATCTGTAGTCCCCTGGCCAGGATATAAAAAGGCAATAAAACACATCTATACAAAAAAAACATGGGTAGACACTAGTGTAACAATATAGCACAGGATACATATACAAACACTGACTATACAATTAAGAAAGAATAAGACATCACAACATTCTTTCCTATTTCAGTCACTTCAAATGATAAATCAGATGTTACGTTCCTCTTTATGTTCCTCTTCCTAAATACTTTTGTTCTCTCACTTGAGAAATTTCTTGGATCACTACTTTGTATTTCTTCTCTGTAACTTGTAATATGACTTTGAAGTAACGTTACTCTTACTTAAGTACAATTTTTGGCTGCATTTGTGAACAGTAGTACTATAATGTGAAGAGCAACCTGTTTGTATCTGTATTAAGACACATTGGAAGTCATTCACACATGAACTCCCAAATTCTAAATATTGATTTCATTCATCAGTTTGTGCTCAGCTTTGTACATTCTATATTACAGTTTAAGTTTATAAATGTTGAGTCATATAATTCTTAACTATTTCTTCTTATTATGGAAGTTGGTAACAGGTTTTATACAGTGTAAGATTGTATTTAAATGGAGACATGATATTTTGTTTTCTGCTGAGGAAAGCTCATTACTTATAGATGCACTGTGGAACTTTTCTGTCTGCCTGTCTCCATGGTGATTTTATGACTGTGCCTGAAATGGTCCACAGTATGCAGTCTGTCAACGTCTGTCAAATATGCGTTCAATCTTTGGTGTTCTTATTCCTCAAAAATACTCTGGAAGACATGCATTCTTACTATGAGCGGGGTCACCTCTCCACAGATCTGACCTGTAACATGGTCTGCCTGTTTGCAAGGAGATAAATCATGACATAGTGGAACATTTTAAGCTCAGCAGGGTGTCTATACACCTTATGCTGCTATCGTCATTTGGGTTGTATTATTTTGCATGAATCTGCCGATCTTAACAGTAAATAAGTTCTATGCAGACTACAAAGCTGTTTTAGACAATTCTCTTTAGACTCCCAGAGAATCAGTGTTGACTTTTTTGTGCACATAAACATTTTACATAAATCATTCTACTTTATATCATATTAGCTGCAAATAGTTAAACGAGAAGTGCCATTACAAAGAGAGCGTAATATAGAGCGTTTAGAGACAAAAGTGAGTGGAATAAGATCTTTTGAGTTTTTGTATATGAATTTTACAGGAGCATGTCTCAGTGTTGTTTTTAAACTATCAGAGCACATAGACTAGTACATACCCATGGACCTCTGAGGGATTACACACATGTAAGACCATGGGAATAGAAAAAAAAAGTACTACTATGTTAAGGTGCTTTTTCTAACTTTTCTAGTGAAGGGTTTATTAAATGCTTTTCTTCTTGGAGATGTTATTGCTTTGACTGAAATGTTTCACAGTAGATGTGTAACGATATCCAAGTCTCACAATACGATATTGTCAGAGTATGAACCTCATGGTACGATATTTATTGCGATATCGTGGCAAAGCTCACGATATTATGATATTCTACAGAATAACAAGACTGACATTCTAAAATGCTTTGACCAGTCATTTGGTACAACATTTAATGTCATTAGGGATGGAACAATATCCAAATCTCTCTGTACCAGATTTTCACCAAAAACATCTCACTGTACCAGATTTATTACAATATTTTCTGGAGGCACAAAACTGTGAATCTGCGACTTTTTCCTCTAAAAATGCTTCACAAGACTTAATCCAAAGAATGAAGATTTCAAAGTGCTTAGAACAGTTATTTCTTCATGTCGTCTGCACTGAAACGGAGCAAAGGATCATGGTCTATGTAGTTCCCTCTGTTTTTTAGCTATTTCTGCAGCAGAACTGTTCATTTAAGCAAAGAGACTTGGAATTCGATATATTGTGATGGTCCATGATATTATTGTGAGACTTTGGAGAGGCGACCCCGCTCACAGTCAGAATGTCTATAAAACCACCTATAATTGAATAAATGTAAAGTCAAGTTGTTTAATGTCATACTGTGGAACATTCCAGGCAGAACAATAACCATAGAAACAAGCAGGTGCCATATTCCCAGCAGAAAAGTTACACAGTGTACCTTTAATGTTAAAATCACATTCTATTGTCTAAAGAAAGAGTTTTTAAGAGTAATTCCAGCATCAAGTAATCCTTAATATTAAAATCACAATTTTCTCATCTATGTTATTATGTTGTTTCCTCATCACAAACAGACTTGGAGTTATGTGTTCACTTGAAAACTACCACTTCATGACATCACAAGGTGGAGCAGAGCATGTTGAGCTTTGGAGATGTAGACAGACTAATAATGCAGGGTTACTCAAACATGTGTGAATGAAACAAAACACAGCTTTGGGTCTGTTCTTGAGGAGGTAACAGCATCCTAACATGGTTTAAATGTCACAGGAGTCAATTTTAGGTAATGTAGTAGTTTTGAAGCCCAGAGTGTGAGTGGAGTGTGTCATGTGCTGGTCTGTGTGCAGTTCAAGAGGATGCTGAATCGAGAGCTCACTCAGCTGTCAGAGACCAGCCGCTCCGGAAACCAGGTGTCCGAGTTCATTTCCAGCACATTCCTCGGTATGACCACAACCACTTTAACCACCTCTGCTTAAATAGGGTTTTATCTTTGTATTCATTTTATTATCTAAACTCTTACTCATATGATCTGTTCTCATGTTTTACCTCACCTACAGAAAAGCAACATGACATGGATATCATGTCTCCTCCGGCCAAAGAGAAGGACAAGAAGAAGAGGCCCATGTCCCAGATCAGCGGAGTGAAGAAGGCCACACAGAGCCCGAGCATCGCCGCCTCCACCATCCCACGCTTTGGGGTCGCGCCGTGTCAGGAGGGGCTGCTGGCCAAGGTACTGCACGTTTACCAATAATATGAAGACGTGAAAATTATATACCCTATTTTTATAAGGCCCAATATCAATGAACGGGTTTATTTTCATACATAAGGCACACCGGATTATAAGGTGCATTAACGCTCCGACAATCCATCCAGCGGTGCAGCTTCGTAGACTCACAACGTTGTATGAAAACAAACTTATTTTTTGTCTAAAAAGGTAAAATATCTCATAAGAAGAAAACCTCCTAAGAAAACATTGCTTATTTCAAGACATTAAATCTAGCATTTTCTTATTAAGTTTTTGTTGCTATAAACAGTTATATTTTTTCTTATAACAAGATGCAAATGTTATTTTGAATTATCTTCAGCTTTAGACCAAGAACATTTTTCTTAATTTAGGAAATAATAACAAAAAATTAAATCTTATTATAAGAACACACAGATAGTTTATCAGTCAGCACAACTAGAATTAACACATAAGGTGCACTGTTTTGAGAAAATTGAAGTATCTTGAGTGCACCTTATACTCCGAAAAATGCGGTAGTTCTCATTCATATTCATTCAATAACAAGTTTGAAAAGTCATTAATTTATGCATCTAATCTTTATTAAAAACACACTCATACATCATCTATGGATATTTACTCTTTTGATTGAATACACTACATAAAAGCTTGAACAAAATTTAAGATGAAAACACTTAAATATTTCAGGAAATGACTTAAAAGTAGTGAAATTCTCTGTCCCTGCAGCAAATTTTACTTGACAAGTTCTCTTAAAATAAACTCCCTCTAGGAATGAAGCCGAAGTCAATAATAAATCTGAAAACAAGATGAATAACCTGATATACGTTTTAAAATCTTAGCCAGATCAGAGAAATTTGCAGTGTAAATAGATGTTATTTTTAGTGATGCACCAATCCAATATTGATTTTGATATTATAGCTTTAAGTATCTGCCCATCTCCAGTGCAGAGGCTGAAAACAGCATTTATTTCTTTAAAACTTACTCCAAATGTGTGATGTAGCTGCTATTTATTTGTAAAGTAGCCACAGAACAACTTTGTATTAAAAAGTTCAAATGTTATGAGACTTTCTGAGTGACTACGACCAGTAAAAAGTCTTATTACATCAATTTATGTTTTTGTATTTTAGATTTTTTAAAGATCCTGCAGTTTTTCAGTATCAATACCAGTATCAGATGGGTGCATCCCTAGTTCTTTTGCTTCAGATATGATAAGAAAATGTAAACTTCACACAGAAAAGGGTAAACGTGGATTTTTATGCTTTTGTGTGTAAACAGGAGCTGGAGGACATTAACAGATGGGGCATAGACATCTTTAAAGTGTCCGAGTACTCCGGATCCCGTCCCCTCACGGTCACCATGTACACCATCTTCCAGGTAACAGCACCGTCCACGACTACATACTGATACTGCGAGACTGATGGAGTCAGCATTCTCTGGGGGTGTAATGCTATAACTGATGGCACTACTCAGATCCGAAAAGTGATATTTCTGTACTTTAGTTTGTAATTTTAGTCATTTCACATTTGAGCACATTTCTGTTGGACACGGACTGATATTGTCTGAGGATCATTATTGAGATGTTCCTTTGTGTCAGTATTCCTCAGCCATGTCCTGCAGCCTTCCTGTACAATAGTGTGTGTGAATGTGTGTTCATATTATGTCCTTGTGCTGCAGGAGCGTGACCTGCTCAAGTCCTTTAAGATCCCTGCAGACACCTTCATCACCTTCATGATGACGTTAGAGGAGCATTATCACGCAGATGTGGCCTATCACAACAACATCCATGCAGCAGATGTGGTCCAGTCCACACACGTGCTGCTGTCCACGCCCGCACTAGAGGTACAGCTTCACTCTCTCTGTTCCTTCATTTAGCAGTTTCCAGTAGTTGGTGACATTACATAAGACTGCCCCGAGTACAGCCAGGTGTTTCTGAAGCAAACACCTGCAGGCGCGTTTGAGTCTGAAGAGACCTGTTAGACCAAACACACTGTGTGTGGGCAGAGTTTAGGTGTTTATGTGACCTTCATGTCTCCGTCCCTCAGGCTGTGTTCACAGACCTGGAGATCCTGGCGGCTCTGTTTGCCAGTGCCATTCATGACGTGGACCATCCTGGAGTCTCCAACCAGTTCCTCATCAACACCAGTGAGTTCTCATGACCTCTCACACAGAGGCTACATTCACATTGCAGTCCAAAGCTGATTTTTTTCACTTTTTTCACTCAGTGTGAAGTCACATTTATCGTTTTACAGCTCTGAAATACCAGGTGCCACAATTTTTCACTGGAAAAGACGAGAATGAACCGCAATTAAAATGTATTGATATCTTAGGAAATTCAGTCAGTTCATTAATTTGTTTGATTGCTATTAGATTTGTCTCTTTTAAGATTCCCCTCACATTACACATTTGAGAACTGATAATCAGATTATTTCAGTACTTGTTTGTAGAGGTTTGAAGTACATTAGTAGATTTCCTTTGGAATAAGTGTCCACAGACACAGGGACGTTTAGCCATGTGCAGAACTATATTATCTAGATCTTTGAATTAGATCATGTATTTCATTTGTTTAATCTTTCAGCCTGCTTCTTGTAAATATAAATGATAAACTTTATTCATACAGTCTGATTTTGTTTTGTGTCAGACTCGGAGCTGGCTCTGATGTACAATGATGCGTCTGTGCTGGAGAACCATCACTTGGCCGTGGGCTTCAAACTCCTTCAGGAGGAAAACTGTGACATCTTCCAGAACCTCAGCAAAAAGCAGAGGCAGTCTCTGCGCAAAATGGTGATAGACATGGTACGTCACACATGCTCCCACGACAGTTCTCCATATAAATACAAAAGCACGGTACAGAATAATGCACTACAGCTTCACAAACCTGATGCACTGTGTCGTAGTCTCATCAGTGGGACACACTGAGTGTAATAGAATAGTGCTCTGAAGAGGGAGCAAAAGAGAGATGCCAAAAACTTGTTAATACATTGTTTTCAGTGAATATAACATTTTCAAAATGATTAAAGGTAACACAGTGATCTAAAATTGTTATATGTTAGCAGTTATGTGAAATTATGCAATGTTATGTCTTCCCACTTTAACATATATTGAACATATATTTCTAAATTGAATTTATGAATAATAACTCATTGTCATTATTGCTATAAAGACAATATTTCTTTGTTTACTGTCCCCAGGTGCTGGCCACAGACATGTCTAAACACATGAACCTTCTGGCTGACCTCAAAACTATGGTAGAGACCAAGAAAGTGACCAGTCTGGGAGTGCTCCTGCTGGACAACTACTCCGACCGCATACAGGTGTGTGAGGCTTTACTCATGCTTTAAAAATACCTTTAAACCACTTTTATATTGATATGTGTAGACTTCTACAGAGAACAGTGCAGAGATTTGTTTTTTACTTTCAATTTGAACTCTTGGATTAGATATCTGACGCCATCTGCAGGCAACAGTGGGGACTGAAGCATTTTGGACTGCTGAGGACCAATTCTGAACATAGCTCCAACTTGTAGTGAACGCGATCCAAGAATTTCTAAGTTCTAGCTGAGTGTCACTAAATTTTATAAACTTGGTGGAATTAAAGCAACACTGTGTAACTTTCTCAAGGTGGCACATCACCTGCATGATACCACAGAAATAAATAAGTTAAGAACATTCTTGGGAACATCCTCCATGGAGATAAGTGTTATGCCATATTGAGGAATAGCCAAACATTTCCATGGAAAGCCGGTTTGTACAGAGAAAGGAACTGTTACTGCACCGGTTACAGTGCAATAAAAACACTCACAATGAAAAAAACAAACACGCCAACCACATGCCCTCTTAATCATTATTTTTTTTCTTTCCGTTTACTACATTTTAGATGCATACAGAACTAGACATCAAGTACCTGGAGTAATATTCAAATCATCAAAGTAACTACCCTTTGGTTCCATATATCCTACTTCATATATTTGATGTCTTCTGTAGAGTGTGTACACATTTTGACTGGGAGTACACTCTGGGGCTTTAAACAATATATTCAAACCAAAATATAATTCAATATTTCTGATGAGAAATAACAGAAACCTAAGAGCCCGTGTGTGTTTGTGTGTTAGGTGCTGCAGAACATGGTGCACTGTGCAGACCTCAGTAACCCCACCAAACCCCTGGAGCTGTACCGACAGTGGACCGACCGCATCATGGTGGAGTTCTTCACTCAGGGCGACCGCGAGAGGGACAAAGGCATGGAGGTCAGCCCCATGTGTGACAAGCACAACGCCTCCATCGAGAAGAACCAGGTACGGAAACAAAAATTAAAAAAAAGACAGACACTCAAAGGACTACGAATTTTGGATGAGACGTTAGTGTTATTATGACACTCACATTTCAAGCTCGATTTCAATACTAAAAATAAAAACACTCCTTATTTAGACAATAGAATGTGATTTTCAACATTACTCAGTATTTTCTTTTCTATTCCCATGTGATCTGTGTAATCCCTCAGTGCTCCATGGGTGTACACTAATCTATGTGCTCTTCTACTTGTTCTGATGCAGCTCAACATCATTCTAAAGACATTCAGGAAAGCTTCATTTCTGTCCTGTGAATGAGACTTTGTAGTATTGATACTTGCTCAAATGAGTGTCTAGTTTTGGTACTAGTTTTAGTGTTGATTAGTATCAGATTTTCAATACTTTTAACTTCTAAATCTGAGAAAAATAAAACTGGAGAAAAGTTGTTTTAAATCAAAGGATCTGGATTTATTAAAGCAGTTGTGCACACAAATACAGAGAAATAATGAAAACAAAGCCTTCTGTCCCTCACATGAGCTCCGTCTCTCCCTGATCTGAATGACAAAATAAAAACAGGTGTATTATACAGTCGACAAACATCATCAAATCAACATGAGGTAAAACATACGATAGGACTGATCTGAACAACTCTCAAAAGGAGACGACTTGTCTGGGTCAACTGGGGCATCGAATAGATTGAACCCAAGGGTACCAAGAATTCAAAATGATGAGAATGAACAAAACAGCAGCTTGTTGTTTTAACAGTGATGGATAAAGACAGAGCAGAGTGACCTGTCTGCCCAGGAACAGCAGTTAGCAGTCATGAGTTACCAGTTCTCTAACCACTCTTTAGCTTAACAAAGTAAGAAATTCCCATCACAGCGAGAATATTTATGTACCACAGTGGGGCGCCAGTGGCAAAAACTGTCGTAGTGTCCTTAGGCAAGGCACATCACCCACATTGCCTAGTATGAAAGTGGTGTGTGCGTGAATGGTGGTGGTGGTCGGAGGGGTCGATGGCGCAGATTGGAGCCTCGCTTCCGTCAGTCTGCCCCAGGGCAGCTGTGGCTACAATAGTAGTTTACCACCACCGGGTCTGGAGTGAATGAATAAAGCTCTGTAAAGCGTCTTTGAGTGTCCTGAAAAGCGCTATATAAAACTGATGCATCATTATTATTATTATTATTATTTTGAAACTCAAATCAGCTAATCACACCAAAAATAAATAGAGAGATACTGTATGTGTAGGAGGTGTACCATCTGAGAGCTTGGACTATTTAAAGACACCTATGTTATTTTATGGTAATTATGAGGAACAAATAAGGTAAAATGTTTCCATCAGAAGTGGTAGAGTCACAAAAAAGTGCACTCAAGTGAAAGTAACGTCACTTCAAAAATAATATAACTCAAGTAGAAGTACAAAGTAGTGATCCAAGAAAGTAAAAAAGTGAAAAATGTTTGGGAAAACTACTCAAGTAAGAGTAACTTCAAGAGTTAACTAGAGGCACTTCTCTGTCTGCAGCTCTGTTAGTCAAGTTCAATATGAATCTAAGCTTTGTTGTAACACAATCTGACCAGTATGAGCTGACTTAGTTGGAACTATAAGAGGTGAGATGATTTGTGCTGTTAAAAGTCCCTTTATCAATGTGTGCATTGTGTCTCCATGGTAACTGATCAACATTTTACCATAGTGATACATGTAGAACTCACCTAAACAGGACCATGAACACTCTTATTGATCACAGGCTCCTGAAAATGTGTTGTTTAAGTCCATTTAGTGTTTTTTCTTGAGTTTTTAGACTTTTTTGACAGTATTTGCTAATGTGTGCATT
Organism: Odontamblyopus lacepedii; assembly: GCA_034769755.1. NCBI lineage: Eukaryota > Metazoa > Chordata > Actinopteri > Gobiiformes > Gobiidae > Odontamblyopus > Odontamblyopus lacepedii. The sequence goes on along the minus strand of CM068359.1, from coordinate 7,185,319 downwards.
GTGTCTCCATGATTCCGCCATAGACATACATGTAGAACCCCTCTAGTGTGACGTCCGTAACCATGTCCCCCTTGTCCCGTCCCTCCAGGTGGGCTTCATCGACTACATCGTGCACCCGCTGTGGGAGACGTGGGCCGACCTGGTGCACCCCGACGCCCAAGAAATCCTGGACACGTTAGAGGACAACAGGGAGTGGTACCAGAGCATGATCCCCCACAGCCCCTCGCCCCACCCTGACTGTCCCGACGGGGGCGCCACTCCCATATCCGCCGCAGACCCCTCCTCCGCCCCCAACACCTCCGCCGATAAATTCCAATTCGAACTCACCCTGGAGGAGGAGGGCGAATCGGACAGCGAGAGCCCCGGGGAGGAGCAGGATTGCGGGGAGCTGTCACGGACTGGGCCCCTCAAACGATCCGGAGACGGAAGGACGTTTTCCATAGACCAGACAGAGAAAGACGTCGGGATTTCGGGTTTGTTTAAAATCGGAACATAGCGTCAGTTGATTTTTTTTTGTTCCAGTTTTTTTGAACTTTTTATGGATAAGCAGGAATTCCGGAGGTTGCACTGAGGAGAGACTGAGCCGGAGCCGTGGACCTTTCTTAGACTTTTTCGTGAAGGAGTTTTACAATCCACATGGCCGTCTTCCTGTTGTTCGGAAAGTCAGTGACACTTGGAAACTTCCAGGACACTTTAGTCTTTTTAAATTTTGTTTATTTAAGACCACTGAAGGAGGAGGTGGAGCTATGCAGGAGTTGTTTATGTAGCAATTGTATTATTACTGATATCTGACTGAACACGTGAGTAGAAAGGTGGTACACAATTTTACGGAGGATTTTTACGAATTTTTAAATCAAAATTTCTCAATGGCTTTTGCTGCAATTCCAGATTTATTACAACTTTAACTGGTTTCTGGCAATTTTTTGAAATAACGGGCCTATATCGCTCTATTTTTGATCTATGTTATAATGTTGTTCTTCTCTCAAATTGAAAACACTCTCTTCTTCCTTGTGATGTCATTAAGTGCTAACACAAGAATTGCTCCACTGTGTTTTTAAACTCCATACACCGTCTTTAGAATAACTTTGATCCTGTGCACCAGCAGATATTAGAGACTTTCTATTTTACAAAAGATAAAGCAAAAATATTCAAAACAATAGCAACAGTTTGAGGCGTAAAGCAGGTTAATTCACTTTAAAACTATCACTGGATGACATCACAAGGTGGAACAGAGCGTTTTGAGCTTTGGGGAATGCAGACAGTCTAACAATGCAGGATTCAAACACATGTAATCGAAACAAAGCACAACTCCAGGTCTGTTTTTGATGAGGAACCAACATTATACCATGGTTTAAAGCTTATTTGAGTCATTTTTGTGGAATATAGGACCTTTAAACACAATTTATTTTTGCAGGGATTAGAATTTTATATTTCTGGCCTCACATTCATCTACAAATGACCTTTTAATACACCAAAGCCATTGAAGTAAACCAGCAACAAAACAGAGATAAAAATCCATTGGAAGCTGTGTGGCGCCATCTGGTGGTGTTCGTAGGTATTGTCAGAACAACAGGACAAACTGAGATACCAGTTTTGCTTCTACATGATAATTTTATTGTTATTTAACTCACTCCAACTTTACGGCACCCTTTTATCAGTTTGCCTTAGCACTTTAGTTATATTTTTGTTGAATTTTTTGCCGGCCCTTTTATTGTGAAGGGCTTGAAGTGACTACAGACACAAAGGAGGCTATAAGACTGAAACTGAAAAACTACCAGCAAAAAAAAAGAAAAAAATCAACACTACTTTACAGGTTAAATCTTCCAGTTGCTTTACTCTTCCTTACAAAAGTCTAAGCACAGCACGCTGCATTTTTTTCTACCCCGCGACACAAACAAACCGTTACCATGGGAATGACTGAAACCGAAAAAACCAAACCAGGCTGCTGATGTCTGTGCCAAATTTTGAGCGACGATGGTTCAATATTTCCACCGGGGACTCGCGGTCGATGTCAGAACAAGTGCCAACCATGACACGGAGCGTACTGTATTTTCCACTCTGCCCTTGGCTAATTTCCATGAGTTGCTTTGATTGTAGCCCCGGCGCTAACCTGAACTACATTGTCTTAAAAAAAAAGAAAAACTGTGGCGAGTGAGTGATTTTGTTTTGTTTTGTTTCTGAAGATTTGCTGCGAAAAACAGACGCCGAAACCAGAAAAAAGCGACCCGAAGCACTTTGTATTGTACCTTCCCTGCACTTCCAGAGAGAGTGAGTGGCGCCCCCTGCAGGCAGTGCATGAGAGGGGCTCCGATGTGTATTATGGACTGTTTAAACCTACTGTGACGGGGCAAATGCAGGACACTGCCTGTGAGTCCAGTGACGTGGTCGGCCATCAGCCATAAAGTCAAAGAGGGAGAATCGAATCCAGGTTTTTCACTGTCAACATATATTTTCTTAAAGACGCACTGTGTAACTTTTCGGTTAGGGGTCCGTCACCTGCTTGTTTCTATGAATATGTCACTGCACTGCCTGGAATGTTTCACAGTATGACATTAAACAGCCTCATCTTACATTTATTCAATTACAGGTGGCTTTATAGCTCAAAAATACCTAGAAAAACACATTCTGTGAGCGGGGTCGCCTCTCCGCAGATCTGACCTGTAACTTGGTCTGGTTTGGTCTCCATGAAGATAGAAAGTAGTGTTAGAAAGGTGACTTAGTTGTAACAATACCACTATACCAGATTTGTGCTGTTAAACAAGTCCCTCTCGTAACGTGAGCATTGTGTCTTCATGGTAACCGATCAACATTTTGCCATAGAGATACATGTAGAACCCACTTAAACAGGACCATGAACGCTCGTATTGATCACAGGGTCCTGAAAATCGATTTAGTTTTTTTTTTTCTTGAGTTTTCACACTTTTTTGACAGTGTTTACATCGTGTCTCCATGGTAACCGCAATAGAGAAACATGTAGAACCCCTCCATGAAGATAGAAAGGTTTAATGCTATACTGTGAAACATTCCAACATTCCAAAGCAATAACATCTCCATCGAGAAACACATTCGGGATGTTCCTTCTATCAGAAAAGTTACACAGTGCACCTTTAAATCGGGGATATTATGCAAAATCAACGTTTTTGGCGCTTTTTACCATAAATTATAATGTGTTCCCGCACCAAAAACACACCTGAAAAGGTTTTAGACGCTGTCCGTGCATGTTTGAATAATTTATCTCTCCTGGGCCCCATTTGAACAAGAGGTAAGATCGGCCCTAAAAAATCCAGCCCGACCCGACCCGACCCGCGGGTATTAAAGCCCGACCCACCCCGAGCCCGACCAATTAACTTGATTTGCAGGCCCGAGCCCGAAGCAAACCCGAAATTTCATGCGGACCTGCGGAGGGGAAGATTATTAAGAGGGCGTCGTTCACGTGTGCAGAGCATGCTCTGCTCTGGCTCTGGCTCATGCTCTGCGCACGAATTTAACTGTTTATTTATTTTGAAAAAGTCAGCGAGAGAGAAGCCCGGCCCGACCCGACCCGAAGCAATGATTGACATTTCAGGCCCGACCCGACCCGAAATTCGGGTCGGGTCGGGCTCGGGCTCGGGCTTAAGATCTTACCTCTAATTTGAACCCTAGTCCAGTCTGATTCTGTTCTAAACTCAGCCCTCTCAACTATTTTTCATAAATTTACAAAAAGCACGAGTCAAAACAATACTCTACAACTTCATGAACCTTCATTAGTGAAATACACGCCGATTGTAACGTGATAGCGCTCTGAAGGGGGAGTGACTTAGTGCAGGGAGCAAAAAGATAGAGGATTCAGAGCGCCCAAAGCAAAAGTGAACTTATAAAACATGATAATTCTAGTACATTTTAGGCAAATATTGCATTTTCAAAACTAAAAGGTAACATGGAGATCTCAATAAAGACTAATCAACCTAATCAGGTTTAATTTGAATTTGAAAAACTATGCAAAAATAAGTTTGCAGCTGCTCAAAAGTGAATTCTAATAAAAATGTGATCGAGTTTGAAAATGTAACAAAATCATTTAACATTTAACAGATATAGGTGTGTTAATTCAATTTAAGTTCAACATTTGTGATATTTTTTTCTTTAAAATATTACTCAAACTACATATTTTTCTAATTATTACCTGGTGGAAAATATTTAGCGCAATTTGACGTAAATTAAATGGCAGTTTGTGTAAAAAAGTTGAGAAGAAAAGTCCAAAGAAATTCCAAAGATTCCATTCAGAAATTTAGATACAAGGAAAGCATTTTTCTGACCATTTAAACACTGATTTAACTATACAAAGGTGTTAAAATTCAATAAAAACCCAATTGAAAAGTTACATAGTCCAACTTTAAGCTTCCAAAACTGGTCTTCCAATTCCAAAAGTAAAAATTTCTTCCAATTCTTCTTCTTCCACTTCCATTTTCACGTTCTTCTATGGCTGGTCGGCTCTCAGTCCACATGTATTGGAGACAGAACGTTGCATTTTCTTGTGTGAAATGACATTACTGCCTTTTTTTCAAGCTGGTTTGAAGACGTCGAGTTCTTCTGTAGAGCAGTCCGCCTCACTCCAGGATGCCTTTAACACTAAACAAGGACTAACTGCCACCGTTACAAAGCACTGTTGTGGACCGCTTTTATGGAACGTTATTTATTTCATGTGGTTTGGTCTGTGAGGGGAGTTGATTTTGTGAGTTCTTCCGTTTGTCCCTTCCTCGCCCGGTTACCTCGCTGTGGTAGACTCTCATTTCCTTCTCCTCAGTTCCTCTCCTTGTTTTTCATCCATCAATCAACTGTTGTTTCTTCATCAAAAACTTCAAATCCAGAGTTGAGTTTTGTTTCATTCGCACATTTAGGCTGAATGCAGATTGCAGATTTAGGCTGAATTCTTCTCTCAGACTGAAATTTGGATGATTTCAGACCTGGAATTGTCAATCTCTGCTGAACTAAAGGTAAAAGGTAACATGAAAACTACCGCTTCATGACATCACAAGGTGGAGCAGAGCATTTTGAGCTTTGGAGACGTCGGAATTGAAACAAAACACAATTCCTGGTCTGTTTTTGAGGAGGTAACAATGTTTTAGGAAAGTTTGTCCTTTCTCCTCTCTGTGTCTCCTTCTTCCTCACCTGTTTCCTGCAAAATGAAGGAGAGGAATCAAGGAGAAGGAGGCAAAGAAAGAGAAATGAGACTGGGACTACGTGGCCATATTGGCGCTGTAGTCTCCATGTTGGTTGTACATGTGGTTTTCTGGGAGGTTTCTGCAGTCTGACTCTTGCACCTTTGACAATCTCAGCAGCAGTGTGTGCCCTCTCTGACTGTATGCCTTTGCCAATAAAGGTGGAAACTCTTCACGCCTCAATCTGTGTGCTTATTATTTGGGTTTGTGCTTAAAAAGTAACTAATAACAGTTTAATATCCACTCATTCAAAATACTTGATAGTTGTATTTATTTAAATTTTATCATGTAGAAATTAGGCTTCTTTTATTACTTTTATTCCAATGACTTTTTACCTGTTTGTACAAATTACAGTTTATTTTACTATTTTTGTTTACAGGAAATTGATGTTAATATCGAGTGCAGGGGTCTCCCACCTTTTTCCTCCGGTGAGCTACTTTTACAAAATTAAAATGCCAAAGAGCTCCTCATTTTAGCAGTCACAACACATTAAGTAAATGCACATCACATCAGATGCACATCAGATCTCAATGTGAAAAAAATTAAGCCCTCTGTAAGCTGAAAATTTAGAGGTGACATTCTTTTGTTCCTAAGACATTGCTCTAACCATATTTATATAGATATCCAACTTTTTTTCACATTGGGATCTGATGTGTTTTCAAAGTGTTGTTTAATTTTTTTTGAGCAGTATCTAAGAGCCATGGCCTTAGATGGGTTCAGTTAGATGTTTATAAGTTTATTTAGTGCACAAAGTTTGGCATCAGAATGATACATTTACAATAGTACTTGCCTTTTGATTAATCTAATGAGTTATTCAGCACAATACTTATAATTCAGAAATCCCTACTTGGAGCTACTTGGAAGGGGGTGGAGATGTACTGGTAGCTCCGGAGGTGCAGGTTGGACACCACTGGTTTAGTGGCTTACGTTTAATGTGTATAGAATCCCTCAGTCGCCCAGGTAGAATCAATGGCAAAGGAGAGAATTCAATTTGTCAACTGAACAAAGTTTATTTGGTCGAATACATGTCGCAGCTCATCGAAGCTGCTTCTTCAGTTCTGGTCCGAATGCTGGAGAACACTGCCTTATATCTACCTGTCAGTGGGAGGAGTTAGATATCAAGAAATGACTCTGAAACTAACACCCTACTTTGTTTACAGTTTCTGTTAGTATTCTGACCCGAACTGAAGAAGCAGCTTGGATGAGCTGTGGAACATATTTGACCGTATTTGACTTTGTCCATTTGACAAATTGAATTCTCTCCTTTGCCACGCTAATGTCTAATGTCTTTAATGTCTTTAATGTCTAGAACATATAGAAATTAAATGAGCTTATAATATTGGGCTAAGTTTTATTCAAAGTAGTTAAACTTAATAAATAAAATTATCATTATATTTTACAAATGATATATAAAAATAGGGATAATTAAAAATATATAATTAATATTTTTTGATGTTTGGATGTTATATTTTCATTAATATATGTAGAATACAGTGGTTAAAAAAATCTATTAAAATATATTTGTTTTTCTGCAAATGAGCTTTAGTCTTCATATATATGTTCATATTCATAAAATAAGACCAGAGTCATTAAAATATCAAAATAGCAAGTCCACTTCATACATAAATACAGCCTATCAAAAACAGAATTAAGAGGCGGGACTTGTGCTGTGATCATTGTCTCTGATTGGCCCGCTCTCCTGCCCGTCACCCTCCGCTGCGTCACAACGTTGTTACCCTATGGTTTACGTCGCAGCTGTCAATCAAGCCGCAGAGGAGCTACCGCAGGTGCACGGCTCGGGGCTAGCGACGCGGAGGACAAATTCATCTCACGGTAAATACGGCCTTCAGCGCGCCTCACCCCGGGCGGCACGGACAGGCACACAACCGGCGAGCACTTTTCCTTTTTCCGCTCTTTATTTAGAACCAACTCTGAGACGTTAAATTAGGCAGAGTAACCTTCATTTGACATAGCTGGGATGCTTAGCTAGGAGCTGCTGATGCCTCTTTAATACAGATCTCCTGTGCTAGCGCTCATCACTAAATATCCCTGTAATTCTTTCACTTTCCAGTCAACATATTATAATTTATGCATTGTTATTCTGGCATTTTGCATTTTTATAACGGTTTATATGTCATGTCAGCGAATCCACATAAAAACAGCTCGCAAACCCTCTCGCCTGCTGATGAGGTTCGCGTCTGTGCGTCTCCATCTCGTTTGTCGAAGATGCTGCGCCGATCCTCAGACCCAAACCGTCCCCGATCCCCCTGAGGCCTGTGGGGCAGGAGCGGGGCGGCCATATGGTGAGCCGGCTGGTGCTCTCGCTGCCTTTACCTGATGCTTAAAGCGCCTAAGCCCCGCTACTTCCGTCCCCTGATCCGGGCTCCCCGCCTGGCTCCGGCGCGCAGAGGACGCACCTCAGGCGGGTCGTGTTGACACAAGCTCCGGGCCAAACGGCGCTGGAGACGGGAGGGAAGACGCTCATATCACCCCCGTTCTCCTGATAAAACACGGTCTAGTTATCTGCAGGTAGTAAACTAGACCTGATTTGGGTGGTCAGAAACATAGACCATCAGATTCTAACTGATACTAAATCCAAAGTAAATACTCGTTTGAGCAAGTATTGATACTAAAAATATTCACTGGGCTGAAATGAATCTTTCCTGAATAGCTTTAAATGAACTTGTTCTGTATCAGAACAAGTATCAGAGCACATAGACTAGTATACACCCATGGAGCACTATGGAACCTACCTGCACCAATGAGGTAAAGCTAATTTGGAATTACAAAATAAACATTTTATTATTTTACCTCATGCAATACACACAATAACATCATGGACCATCACAATATATTGAATCCCAAGTGAAGAAATAACTGTTCTAAGCACTTTGAAATCTTCATTCTTTGGATTAAGTCTTGTGAAGCATTTTTAGAGGAAAAAGGAGCAGATTCACAGTTTTGTGAGTCTCCACAAAATATTACAATAAATCTGGTACAGTGAGATGTTTATGGTGAAAATCTGGTACAGAGAGATTTGGATTTGGTTCCATTCGTAATGACAATAAATGTTGTACCAAATGACTGGTCAAAGCATTTTAGAATGTCAGTCTTGTTATTATGTAGAATATTGTAATATCGTGAGCTTTCCCACGATATCGCATTAAATTTCGTACTGTGAGGGTCCTACTGTGACGATATTGTCACGAGACTTCTTTACGCCTCTACTCATGCATGGACTAAAGTTGCATTGCTTTTATTTTAGAGGGTGGGCAGAGCGATCTAGGCGGGGGGGCGTTGCCATGGCTACTACCCTTTCACCAGGATCATTAATGACAATAAGGGGTCTTTCATTGATCCAGAATCCATGGTGGATAGATCCAGCGGTCAATGCGGCGAGCACCTGTCCAGCCTGTGCATAGTGACAGTCATCGGTCATTAGCATCCAGCTTAATCAGGCTTTATGAACATGCAGTAAGCCTCGAGTTAGTCTAATGAGTTTATTCTGAGCTCTATCTACAAGACAGGGCTACCGAGATACAGTGAGTAAATGGGCTTTTCCTTCAGAATTATTTGCAAATTAAAGATATGGATCTATTTACACAGGGTTTACAGTGGTTTCATGAATGAGCTTTGTGTGGTGGTACAGACAAACTGCCTTGGAACTAGGGCTGCAGGATTAATCACAATCAAATTGAAATTGCTGTTTTATTATTTTTATTCATGTATTACAAAATGACAAAAATATACAGCAAAACATATTTCACCAAATACCTTTTTAAATGGGACATGGATTCAGTGGATTCAGTTGGCAAATTCCAAAGAATGTAATATTTGAAGTAAGGTAAGCTTAGGTAACTTTATTGATAGCGATTTTCACAGACACATGTCCCCAAAGATGCTTTACAGAACATTATTAACAGGGCATTCTTCATTCATTCAAGAACTATAATTTCCTCCACAAATAACAATCTCCTGTCTTATTCTGCATAAAAACTGCTCATGCTGTAGTTTAGGTCTGTACAAACATGTTCTGAAATGTGTCTTGTATTAGTTTGTCAGTTCAGATTTCAGTCTTCTGGTCAATTCTCCTGAACGTTGAACAGAATCCTATTGTCAGAACATAAATTGCAATAACAACCACAATGCTTCTCCGAAAAAAGCACGGAATTTTAAGTTCAGTTTTGATACTACGGAATAGTTTGATACTTTCACAATGCTTTGATACTTTCACAGTGCAAATTAAAAACATTCTTTATTTAGACAGCAGAATGTCATGAAATAGTAGTAGTAGTACTTTTGTCGTCCAGTAGGTTCCATAGTGCTTCATGGGTGTATACTCGTCTGTGTGTTCTTCTACTTGTTCTGATACGGCTCAAGATCATTCTAAACACATTAAGTCCTGTGAGTGTGACTTTTTTGGTATCGATACCTGCTCTAATGAGTATCTAGTTTTGACCCTAGTTTTAGTATCTTGTATAGAAACTAAATAATTATGTTGGAGTGACCTGCGTGAAGTTGGCCCCCATCAAACGCAAATCTACACAAAAACTATGTCCATATTTGTGCTTCGTTTGTGTTGTTTTTTCTGCTGCAAAAAGTTTCGTTTGTGCTTTTTTAGTTTTGGAGAAAGAAACGATTCTTTTCTAGGTCAAATTGGGGTCAGCCTCTAGGAAGCTTAAAAATGCACTAAAACGCCCAAAATGGAGTCAATCGTTTGTGCTTCGTTTGTGCTGCAAAAAGTTTTGTTTGTGTGATTCTGGTTCTTAAGATATTTGCAGTTGTATTTTCGGCCAATGACATCATCCAGCCCCTCAAAATGTTAAATAGAGCTCAAAACAGGAAGAAAATTATAGAAAATGTTTGTATTTCAAACTCCGCAAAACTAGTGGCATAAACTATCTGAGGCTGTGGAAAAGTCTGTATTATTATTTAAAATATGAATCAAAAGCAAATTACTCAACACTGATAGAGACTTTTCCACAGCCTGAGATCGTTTATCGCCCCTAGTTTTGTGGAGTTTGCCGCCGTCAGCTGAGCGGAAATGACCTCCTATAATTACCGCAGAAATAATAATGAATAATTTTATAAACTCACACAAATGAAAATTGTCACCGCACAAAACAGTACAAACCAAATACAAATGTGTTCTATAATTTTCTTCCTGTTTTGAAGCTATTTAACATTTTGAGGGGCTGGATGACGTCATCGGCTGAAAATAAAACTGCAAATATCTTAAGAATCATAATCGCACAAACAAACAAAACAGCACAAATGAAGCACAAACGATTGACTCCATTTTGGATGTTTTAGAGCATTTTGAAGCTTCCTGTGGGGCCGACCCCAATTTGACCTATAAAAGAATCGTTAATTTCTCCTAAACTAAAGAAGCACAAACAAAACTTTTTGCAGCACAAACGAAGCACAAACAATTGACATAGTTTTTGTGTAGGTTTGCGTTTGATGGGGCGACTTCACGGAGGTGTTGGTGTGCGGTGGCAGCACAGATGGAGCAGAACAGTGCACTTCCTCACAGTGTTCCCTAGAGAGCCCTGTGAAGGCACCACACTGCAAGACAGAATCACCGTTACCATGGTGACTGTACAAACGCATGACCACAAACTCACTGATTCTAGGGTTCTTTGGGATTCTGCGTGTATGTCTATATCGGAATGTTAAGTGGTTACCATGGTGATACAAACCCACACATTCGCAAACACTGCCAAAAATGTTCATCTGAAAACTCAAGAAAAAATACAAAATTGATTTTAAACCACACTTTTTCAGGAGCCTGTGATCAATACGAGCGTTCATGGTCCTGTTTAGGAGTTTGATTTGACTGAACTGTTGGTGAATTCGAGCTAATTTGTGACTATAATGTTGTAATGAGAGAGACTTTTTAACAGTAAAAATCAGCTCATCTGTGGGGCCTGGTTATTACTACATTATTTACATGTTTAACCACAAATGGAATCAAATATGTGCTTTTGAAAGGTAATTGTCTCGTGTTTAGTGCTGCCACTAACGACTAATTTTCTAACGATTAATCTCTCGACTAATTTTTCGATTAGTCGACTAATCTAAACGACTAATTAAAAAAAAAAAAACAAGCGGTTCTAACACACACAAGTGTGTGTGTTAGATTTTCCCGGGAGGTTACCTTGTGTGTGCGAGTTGCAAAGGTTATTGCTGTTATGTCTGTTGTGTGTGCTCATTCGACAATGTTGAACAACGATATGCACACACAATAGCCAAATAAGTCTTACAGAGTGTACAAACCACTCTATCACCATCTGTCCGAAAGTATTCCCAGACTTTCGAGGCTTTAGGTCTTGGTCTAGAAGTCGCCGCCACTGTTCTTGGATCCGACTCTGACCCACCGGCCGCTGGCATTTTCTCAAATGCTCAAATCGGGGGAAAGGGGGAAGAGAGAAAGAGAGATACCAGCCAGCAGAGTGCACGGCAAATACTTCCTCAAGTTTGTTTTCTTTGGCGGTGCCATTATATACCACTGCTGTTAGCCTTTGGTGAAGCCGAGGCGTCAACCCCGGATGTAGCCGCTGTCAGCAGCACCGGTGTCCGCCTCGAGTGTAGTACTACTAGTGGTGTGGAGGGGAAATACCTGTGTTAACTTTTTCCTGTTCTAGCCCCCTAACCGTGGTTGGGGAGCACAGGGGAGATCGTCTTCTCCTAGGGCCGGAGTTAACTCCCTTTGAGGACCTCGTGGCGCTATGCGGTGTATATAAAAAAATGTAAATAAAGGGAGGCAGTTTCGCTGTCGAGTCGGCTTTATTCGCTCACTACACTGTAGGCATGGCATCCTTACTTTTCCTCTACTCGCCCGGTCGCCGTCTCCCTCTCTCCCAGAGCACATGCGGACACACACCCAGAGGGAGACCCGGCTCCCTTGGTCCGCGCAGACATACCACCCGCGCGCCCCCGGCGCGCGCACACAACCACCCACTCTCTCTCTCTCACTGAGCCACAGACACAACACAGACACATCTCACAACACCTGTCTCTGGACGAGCCGTTTGAGACCAAAAATAAATAAAGGCGAATATTCGACCAAAAAAATTGTAGTCGACTCATTTTCATATTCGATTACGTCGACAACGTCGAATAATCGCGGCAGCACTACTCGTGTTTAATGAATAAGGAACAAAAACAAAGCTAGAAATCAGCTATGAGATTTGTGGTCAGGCCCAGAAGCGACATCAACACTTAAAGGTTCGATATTACGCAAAATCTTGCTTTAAGTCATGTTATGCTGTTCCCTCCTCAGAAACAGACCTGGAGTTGTGTTTTGTTTCATTCACACATGTTTGACTGATCCTTTATTATTCGTTTATCTATATCTTCAAAGCTCAAAATGCTCCGGTCCACCTTGTGATGTCATGAAGCTGTAATTTTCAAGTTAACAAACTGTTTTTTGTGAGAACTCAGTATGTGCAGGGTTTGTGTGTTAAACATGTGGGAATGAAACAAAACACAACTTCAGGTCTGTTTGTGATGAGGAAAGCACATTAGAACACAGGTGATAAAACAGTGTAATACAGACCCTTTAACCCTACTGTAGCACCACACTTTCTGATGATGGTGATTATTCCTGATATAAAGGCCCTCCTTAATGACAAAAGGAGGGCTTTCAGGTCAGGGGACAGGGAGCAGATGAAGTGTGTACAGAAAGAACTGAGGATTAAGATCAGAGAGGGGAAAAGTAGCTATAGGAGGAGGATGGAGGAACAACTGCAGCAGTGTGATGTCAGTGGGGTCTGGAGGAGTCTAAAAACAATCTCGGGGCATAATAACTCCAGACCTGAGCTGGTTAGAGATCAGGAGTGGGTGAATAACCTAAATAGATTTTTTAATAGGTTTGACCAGCCAGCCAACCCCCCTCCTGTCCATCTACCCCAGCCAGCCCTGTCACAATTCCCTCCAACCGGAACACCAGCTGCCACCTCCTGTCCTACCCCCTGTTCCATCTTAGACAGCTCCCCTCTCTCAGCCAAACCTCCACAGACTACGGTCCCACCAACTCTCCTCGCCACAGACCTGCCACAGCCCTTCAGGGCACGCACCGCCCCTCACTCCCCCCTCCCCCGTCACCTAGTATGTTGCTCTCCACAGCGCAGGTGGAGAGAGAACTGGCCAGGCTCAAGATAAAGAAGGCGATAGGGCCTGATGGAATCAGCCCCAGGCTCCTAAAATCCTGCGCTAAACAACTGAGTGGGATTGTGACGCGTCTCTTCAACATGAGCCTGTGGCAGCAGAAAGTACCACAGCTGTGGAAGACATCTTGTGTGGTACCGGTGCCCAAAATATCTAGGCCCAGTGACCTCAACCATTATCGACCAGTGGCCCTGACAGCCCATCTAGCAAAGACTTTAGAGAGGCTTGTCCTTCACCACCTGCGCCCCCTGGTAGGCCCATCAGCAGACCCACTGCAGTTTGCCTACCGGCCTGGCATTGGGGTTGAGGACGCTGTCATTTTCCTCACCCAGAGATCCCTGTCTCATCTGGAGAGGTCTGGAACCATCGTGAGAATCATGTTCTATGACTTCTCTAGTGCTTTTAATACCATCAAACCAGATCTCCTGAGGGACAAGCTGGACCGTGCAGGAGTGCACCATCACCTGTCAGCATGGCTCCTGGACTTCCTGTGTGCCAGGCCACAGTTTGTGAGGACAAAAGGCTGCGTGTCCGACACTGTGGTCTGTAACACGGGGGTGCCGCAGGGGACCGTGTTGGCCCCCCTTCTCTTCACTATTTACACTGCTGACTTTACACATTACACTGCAAACTGTCACTTACAAAAATTCTCAGATGACTCAGCCGTGGTCGGTCTCATTAATAACGGAGACGAGAGGGAGTATAGGGAATTAAATCAGAACTTTGTGGCATGGTGCCAACAGAACCAGCTCCAGATTAACGCTGGAAAAACAAAAGAACTAGTGGTGGACTTTCGCAGGCGCAAAGATCACCCCCTGGTACCGGTGAACATCCAGGGTATGGACACCTACAAATACCTTGGTGTTCACCTTAACAAGAAACTTGACTGGACTACTAACACACAAGCACTTTACAAGAGGGGGCAGAGCAGACTCCACCTGCTACGGAGGCTGAGGTCTTTTGGGGTACAGGACTGCCTCCTGAGGACCTTTTATGACTCTGTGGTTGCCTCTGTTGTTATGTATGGTGTGGTGTGTTGGTGCAGCAGCATCACGGCAGCAGAGGCCAAGAAATTAAATAAATTGGTTAGGAGAGCTGGCTCTGTCTTGGGCTGTAACCTGGATTCTGTGGAAGTGGTGGGGGACAGGAGGGTGATGACAAAACTGTCATCAATCTTGGGTAATGTCCACCACCCCTTGCATGGAACAATGGCAGCCCTGGAGAGCTCACTGAGTAGTAGCAGGCTTATCCACCCCCTTTGTAAGACTGAGAGGTACCGCAGGTCTTTTCTTCCTCACGCAGTAAGACTGTATAACAACTCTCTGCGGTAGCCATGGTGGTGATGGCGGCGGCGATGATGATGGGTGGGTGTTGGGGAGCGGGTGGTGCAGTTGTAGCCAACTGCACCACCTCCTGGTATTTTTAACTTATTTTTAACTTTTTAACTTTTATATTTATTGATTTATTTTTCTTATTTATTAGGACAAATCACCTTTTTAGAATATTTTCTCTTGCATTTTTTTTTAAATCCCTTTCCTTTAACTCTGGTCTTGTATGTCTTGTATGTATGTCAATTACTCATGTTGTTTGTGGAATATATGTTGCTGTTGTTACTACTGCGACACATGAATTTCCCCATTGTGGGATAATAAAGGGCATACTTACTTACTTACTTCCTTTGGTGTTCCTCAGATGGCGTCAGCCAATGCCACATACGGACAGAAGGAGTCCTCGGACCAGAACTTCGATTACATGTTTAAGATCCTGATCATCGGAAACAGCAGCGTTGGGAAAACCTCCTTCCTGTTTCGATACGCAGACGACTCCTTCACACCAGCCTTCGTCTCCACCGTCGGCATCGACTTTAAGGTCAAGACCATCTACCGCAACGACAAGAGGATCAAGCTTCAGATCTGGGTGAGCGAGGGCTGCATCCCCCAACACTGATCCATCTCAATTTTTGTTCTAATCTTCTTGCATCTCATTAAAAATGTGTGTGTAGAATCCCTCAGTCGTCCAGGTAGAATCCATGGCAATGGATAGAGTTCAATTTGTCAACTGGACAAGGTTTTTAGGTAAAAAACGTTCTGGAGGACACTGACTTGTATCTGCCTGAAGAAAGAGGAGTTAGATACCACAAATTACTCTAAAACTAATACCCTACTTCAGGGGTGTCCAAACTTTTTTCATCAAGGGTCACATATTAAAACACAGACCAGCATGAGGGCCAATCGAGGGTCATAGACTCGGGGTCAAAACAGTGAGTAATTTAAATCTGTGCATTTATAACAGGTTTAAATGACTCTCCAGACCTTTGTTCATGTTTAGACCCTCAGAAGGACACACTACATTTGCTTGATCAAGGTAGAGTTCAAAAACATGCAGTAAAAAGTACTACTTGCGGTACTATGGGCCAATTCACCTGGAAGCCTGAGGGCCAAAAGAATTTGGTCTGAGGGCCACATTTGGCCCCCGGGCCATAGTTTGGACATGCCTGCCCTACTTGTTTACAGTTTCTGTTTGTTAGTTAGGCCTGTTGAAATATCCCTGATTATAAGGTCATATCAGCAGAACCATTCAGGGCCATACTGGAGTTTTCACACCTCTGTACCTGCCCTGGCTACTCCTATTGTTTTCTTAATTTGTTTTGATTTAGGTTTGAGGATGGGGTTATAAATTGGAGACCGATGGTGTCTGACGCCTCCATTTCTGTTGAAAGAAAGGTTCACTTTTTTTTAAACAAAAATAGCCTCTTTAACTCTTCTCTCAAATCAATTCTCTCTGGCTCAGATCTGTAGCTCATTGTCCTTAAACGAGTGGCCCGTGGCTTTTAGGTGCAGATGTACGGCAGACTGAGGTCCTTTTAGGTGCAGATGTACGGCAGACTGAGGTCCTTTTAGGTGAAGATGTACGGCAGACTGAGGTCCTTTTAGGTGCAGATGTACGGCAGACTGAGGTCCTTTTAGGTGCAGATGTACGGCAGACTGAGGTCCTTTTAGGTGGAGATGTACGGCAGATTGAGGTCCTTTTAGGTGCAGATGTACGGCAGACTGAGGTCCTTTTAGGTGCAGATGTACGGCAGACTGAGGTCCTTTTAGGTGGAGATGTACGGCAGATTGAGGTCCTTTTAGGTGGAGATGTACGGCAGATTGAGGTCCTTTTAGGTGCAGATGTACGGCAGACTGAGGTCCTTTTAGGTGCAGGTGTACAACAGACTGAGGTCCTTTTAGGTGCAGATGTACGGCAGACTGAGGTCCTTTTAGGTGCAGGTGTACAACAGACTGAAGTCCTTTTAGGTGCAGATGTACGGCAGACAGGTCCTTTTAGGTGCAGATGTACGGCAGACAGGTCCTTTTAGGTGCAGATGTACGGCAGACTGAGGTCCTTTTAGGTGCAGATGTACAGCAGACTGAGGTCCTTTTAGGTGCAGATGTAAAGCAGACTGAGGTCCTTTTAGGTGCAGATGTACGGCAGACTGAGGTCCTTTTAGGTGCAGATGTACGGCAGACTGAGGTCCTTTTAGGTGCAAATGTACGGCAGACTGAAGTCCTTTTAGGTGCAGGTGTACGGCAGACTGAGGTCCTTTTAGGTGCAGGTGTACAACAGACTGAGGTCCTTTTAGGTGGAGATGTACGGCAGACTGAGGTCCTTTTAAGTGCAGGTGTACGGCAGACTGAGGTCCTTTTAGGTGCAGATGTACGGCAGACTGAGGTCCTTTTAGGTGCAGATGTACGGCAGACTGAGATCCTTTTAGGTGCAGATGTACGGCAGACTGAGGTCCTTTTAGGTGCAGATGTACGGCAGACTGAGGTCCTTTTAGGTGGAGATGTACGGCAGATTGAGGTCCTTTTAGGTGCAGATGTACGGCAGACTGAGGTCCTTTTAGGTGGAGATGTACGGCAGATTGAGGTCCTTTTAGGTGCAGATGTACGGCAGACTGAGGTCCTTTTAGGTGCAGGTGTACAACAGACTGAGGTCCTTTTAGGTGCAGATGTACGGCAGACTGAGGTCCTTTTAGGTGCAGGTGTACAACAGACTGAAGTCCTTTTAGGTGCAGATGTACGGCAGACAGGTCCTTTTAGGTGCAGATGTACGGCAGACAGGTCCTTTTAGGTGCAGATGTACGGCAGACTGAGGTCCTTTTAGGTGCAGATGTACGGCAGACTGAGGTCCTTTTAGGTGCAGGTGTACAACAGACTGAGGTCCTTTTAGGTGCAGATGTACGGCAGACTGAGGTCCTTTTAGGTGCAGGTGTACAACAGACTGAAGTCCTTTTAGGTGCAGATGTCCGGCAGACAGGTCCTTTTAGGTGCAGATGTCCGGCAGACAGGTCCTTTTAGGTGCAGATGTACGGCAGACTGAGGTCCTTTTAGGTGCAGATGTACGGCAGACTGAGGTCCTTTTAGGTGCAAATGTACGGCAGACTGAAGTCCTTTTAGGTGCAGGTGTACGGCAGACTGAGGTCCTTTTAGGTGCAGGTGTACAACAGACTGAGGTCCTTTTAGGTGCAGATGTACGGCAGACTGAGGTCCTTTTAAGTGCAGGTGTACGGCAGACTGAGGTCCTTTTAGGTGCAGGTGTACGGCAGACTGAGGTCCTTTTAGGTGCAGGTGTACGGCAGACTGAGGTCCTTTTAGGTGCAGGTGTACTGCAGACTGAGGTCCTTTTAGGTGCAGATGTAAAGCAGACTGAGGTCCTTTTAGGTGCATATGTACGGCAGACTGAGGTCCTTTTAGGTGCAGGTGTACGGCAGACTGAGGTCCTTTTAGGTGCAGATGTACGGCAGACTGAGGTTCTTTTAGGTGCAGGTGTACGGCAGACTGAGGTTCTTTTAGGTGCAGGTGTACGGCAGACTGAGGTCCTTTTAGGTGCAGATGTACGGCAGACTGAGGTCCTTTTAGGTGCAAATGTACGGCAGACTGAAGTCCTTTTAGGTGCAGGTGTACGGCAGACTGAGGTCCTTTTAGGTGCAGGTGTACAACAGACTGAGGTCCTTTTAGGTGCAGATGTACGGCAGACTGAGGTCCTTTTAAGTGCAGGTGTACGGCAGACTGAGGTCCTTTTAGGTGCAGGTGTATGGCAGACTGAGGTCCTTTTAGGTGCAGGTGTACTGCAGACTGAGGTCCTTTTAGGTGCAGATGTAAAGCAGACTGAGGTCCTTTTAGGTGCAGGTGTACGGCAGACTGAGGTCCTTTTAGGTGCAGGTGTACGGCAGACTGAGGTCCTTTTAGGTGCAGATGTACGGCAGACTGAGGTCCTTTTAGGTGCAGGTGTACGGCAGACTGAGGTCCTTTTAGGTGCAGGTGTACGGCAGACTGAGGTCCTTTTAGGTGCAGGTGTACGGCAGACTGAGGTCAATTTAGGTGCAGGTGTACGGCAGACTGAGGTCCTTTTAGGTGCAGATGTACGGCAGACTGAGGTCCTTTTAGGTGCAGGTGTACGGCAGACTGAGGTCCTTTTAGGTGCAGGTGTACGGCAGACTGAGGTCCTTTTAGGTGCAGGTGTACGGCAGACTGAGGTCCTTTTAGGTGCAGATGTACGGCAGGCTGAGGTCCTTTTAGGTGCAGGTGTACGGCAGACTGAGGTCCTTTTAGGTGCAGGTGTACGGCAGACTGAGGTCCTTTTAGGTGCAGGTGTACTGCAGACTGACGTCCTTTTAGGTGGAGATGTACGGCAGACTGAGGTCCTTTTAGGTGCAGATGTACGGCAGACTGAGGTCCTTTTAGGTGCAGGTGTACGGCAGACTGAGGTCCTTTTAGGTGCAGGTGTACGGCAGACTGAGGTCCTTTTAGGTGCAGGTGTACGGCAGACTGAGGTCCTTTTAGGTGCAGGTGTACGGCAGACTGAGGTCCTTTTAGGTGCAGATGTACAGCAGACTGAGGTCCTTTTAGGTGCAGATGTACGGCAGGCTGAGGTCCTTTTAGGTGCAGGTGTACGGCAGACTGAGGTCCTTTTAGGTGCAGGTGTACAACAGACTGATGTCCTTTTAGGTGCAGGTGTACAGCAGACTGAGGTCCTTTTAGGTGCAGGTGTACAGCAGACTGAGGTCCTTTTAGGTGCCGATGTACGGCAGACTGAGGTCCTTTTAGGTGCCGATGTACGGCAGAATGAGGTCCTTTTAGGTGATGTACAGCAGACTGAGGTCCTTTTAGGTGCAGATGTACAGCAGACTGAGGTCCTTTTAGGTGCAGGTGTACAGCAGACTGAGGTCCTTTTAGGTGCAGATGTACGGCAGACTGAGGTCCTTTTAGGTGCAGGTGTACGGCAGACTGAGGTCCTTTTAGGTGCAGATGTACGGCAGACTGAGGTCCTTTTAGGTGCAGATGTACAGCAGACTGAGGTCCCGTGTTGCTCTCTCGCCTGTGTTGGTACATTCTCTTGTGCAGGGGCCGTTTTGTTTCTCCAGTGTAGCTCACTGCAGTCCACAAACAAAGCGATGTGCTCTACTCCGTTCATTGTAGTGAAGACTGCAGACTTGCACTCGAGAAAACGAAACAGCCACTACACAAGTTGTGTAGATGTACAGACGTGAAAACCAGAGTGGACCTCAATCTGCCGTACATCTCAACCTTAAAGCCACGGGCCACTCGTTTGAGGACAGCGAGGTGCAGATCTGAGCCAGACACTCATTATGGCCCTGAATGATTCTGCTAATTTGACTCCACTCTCAAGTCTATTTCAATAGGCTGAGCGAACAACAGAAACTCTAAACAAGTAGAGTATTAGTTTCATAGTAATTTCGCGGAATCTAACTCCTCCCTCTTGCAGGCAGATATAAGTCAGTGTCCTCCAGCATTCTGACCAGAACTGAAGAAGCAGTTGACAAATTGAATCTTCCCTTTGCATCTCATTAAAAACATAAACATACAGAGCAGGGGGTCAGGATCACTTAGACTTAGACAAACTTTATTGATCCACAAGGGAAATTACTTGGACACAGACACTCGCACATCACAATATATTAAAATAACAAAGAGTAAAAATAATACATGCTAAATAAGTAGCAAAAAAAAAGATGGAAAGAGATTGATGTCAAATAAGACATAATTATATAAATGTGTATGTACGTCAAAATAAAATAGAAAACTACCACTACCGTCACTACAGTTTTTATTTTGTCTTGATAGGACCAATATTTTCTGGGAAATCTGCATTTAAAGTTTGGCATGAGTTTGTACAATACTTTAAACCAACCAGATCATTTACAAATCAAATCACCTGTCAGTCAGGCCCATTTGAAAACAGGGACTCACATGTTTGAAACGTGTGGAAGAAGTGTGTGTTCTGGGTCATACAATTCTAGGAAGCAGTGAGTTTTAATATTAAGTGGGCCTCATTTATAAAACTTCTGTATGAGAAAAATCAGTGCATATGACGACCAAAACTGCCCTGAGTACAGCAGGTCTGGAGCTGGAGTATCAGGTACACACTTTTAGAATCAGCTGAACCTCAACTGAACAGAAAACAAATGTTTATATTTAGGTTTCATGCAGTTTATTTATATTAGTTTGGAAATCATAATCTTGTTCACTATTGTTCATGCCGCACAACACATCCCAACTTTTCACCATGAGCTCATTGGGTTAAATATAAAACAGCAGCAGAGTCATTTTGGACACAGCTCTCTGCTCTATAAAAAACATTCATCTTTAGCACTAACAAGTGTGCAGCTACTTCTTTATTTCACAGTGTCTCTCTACCGCCTGCCCTCTCTCTGTGATTGTGATAAATGACATAAATTAGATATGAATGTTCATATCTCAACACCACTTTTATTTTTCCCAAATAAGGAAACCATTATATTATTGTTCAGTTTGTTTTTGTGCCGACTGTACTGACTCAGTGTTTCCTGTATCAGTAACACTTTTTCACAGCTTTACATGAGTTTTCATTTTGCCTGTACGCCTCCTCCTCCTCTCTTCATCTCCTCCTCTTTCTCCTTTTCCTCCCCCTCTCCTCCCCCCTGCCCCTGCCCCCCCGGGGCAGACTGTGGAGATGAGCTCATGAGTGTGTGTGATTGTCTCCAGCTGTGGCCCCTCTTGTGTTAGCCTGACCCTCTGTGGGCCTGAGCTCTGCAGGAGCACACTTAATAAGAGACACTTGGGCTCGGCTTTTGTCCTGTTTTATGTAAGGGCCCATGTCACCACAGTTATGGTACCATACTGTGGATGGGTGGGACTTCTCCTTTAAGAGCTCACTGAGCACATTTGTTGGGATGGTATATCAGTTATCAGTGATATCAGAGGATTTCTCCAGATCTGAGAGTTAAAAGGTCATTTGTAAACTTCACTATTTGGTCTGTAGCCTACAATAGATTTCAAAATCATGTTCTAATGTTGTTTCCTCATCAAAAACCTGAAACTAAGAGGGTTTAGATTGCCATCCAAGCAATCCTTTCAAACCCTTCTTATAGTTACCTCTAAGATTCTGTGCTGTCACCCATCCTCCCACAGAACAAGTCTCCATTAATATACAAAAAAAAACTATACTCAACAACTTCATAAACCTCATCCGATGTGCTTTAGTTTCATTAGTGGGATGTGAAACTTATAATACCTGTTAATATGTTGTTTTCAGTGACTATAGCATTTTCAAAAGAATAAAAGGTAACTTGGTGATCTAAATATGTTCTGAGTTAGCAGTTAATACGCCACAGAAGTAAAAAACCTCTCTTTAATATCAGTATCTGCAAATATCGCCCATAACAGTAAGACAGATATCTGATATTGGCATTGGCTCAAAAAAGTCGATCTCTTGAAATGAGTGTAGCATTCACAGTTCCCTGATGTTCCAGCAGGGGCAGTGTGTGATGTGTGGTGTTTTGCAGGACACAGCGGGACAGGAGAGGTACAGGACCATCACTACAGCGTACTACAGAGGAGCCATGGGCTTCATCCTCATGTACGACATCACCAACGACGACTCCTTCAACGCTGTGCAGGACTGGTGAGGACAGTATGCAGCTGTAGTACTCACATGAGACTATTTATGTGCTCACTACTGCGACTGGGAAAGGAGAAAAAATGTATTTTTATTTAAATTTAAGGTGAAAATGTGAGGCTGCAATTAGGGCTGCAACTATTATTTTAGTGGTCAACCATTCAAACGATGATTTGTATTGTACATTTTGATTTAATTTATTTTTTTTTTACCAAATAATGATTGAAATATGGCAACTTCTAGGGACTTCTAGACAGAGAATATTATGAATAAAGTTAATATTCTATTTTCATTTAAAGGGCCATATTTTCTGATCTATGTTCGAATATTGCAAACAGACCTGGAGTTTTGTTTCATTCACACATGTTTAACACAAACCCTGCATCAAACAGAACATACTCTGTTCTACCTTGTGATGTCATGTGGTGATACAGGAAGTGCTTCAAAGTCCACACACCTTCACTAGAATCATTTCAGCCTTGGAGTTGTCCATTTCTACTGAATAAAAGGTATGTTAACTGAAAATGTCCAGATGTGATGTAATCTCGGTTCTCCTCTCCAGGTCGACTCAGATAAAGACGTACTCGTGGGATAACGCTCAGGTTTTGTTGGTGGGAAACAAGTGTGACATGGAGGACGAGCGAGTGGTGGCAGCAGACCGAGGCCGGCAGCTCTCAGACCAGCTGGGTGAGTCAGGATAGACAATACAATTACACTGAGTTAGAACTTAGAACTGTTATACCTGACTTAGAACTGTGCCAAAAATGGAAAGATTGATAGATATGGATCTAAACTTTGGTCAGTCTCGATGATCAGGCATGTGCATGTTGAGCTCTACAGCCACAGTCATGTGTCAGTCACAGTGGTGCTCAATCTCTTGTTGAGATTAAAGCTGACAGGGCCACAGTCTCCTCACCTGTCCTCGCCTTTCACTAGTTTTTCCTTAAGTAAAATTTTACTCAAAGCCCAGTGTGTGCCTCACAGGGGCCTGTGCGTGCACACAAAAGCACATACTGTATGTCATATCAGCCGTACGTACGCCCATCTCACTCCTCTTTCCTCTGCAGGTTTTGAGTTCTTCGAGGCCAGTGCGAAGGACAACATCAACGTGAAGCAGACGTTTGAGCGTTTGGTGGATATCATCTGTGAGAGGATGTCCGAGAGCCTGGACAACAATGACCCCACGGTGACAGGGGCCAAACAGGGGCCCCAGCTCAATGAGCAGCCGCAGAGGTCCCACCAGGACTGTGCTTGTTAGACCAAGTCCACTCATGACACACACTCGCTGTATCAGGCCTGCAGTGGACTCATCTACACTCAGACACTTCTCTGGGGACAGAGGGATTAACAAGTAAGAGCGTCGCCATGGCAATTAGCAACTCAAAACTAAACACTTGTTTGATTGATCCTCAAAACTGAACCAGTACATTCTTTCAAATTGGTCAAGTATTGGATCCAAAATCCCATGCACTAGTCTGACCTTTAGGAGCTTTCAGCCATGTTACAGTATTGTTCGCTCAGTAAAAGAAACAATACATCATGAACACTTCACTGGAGTTGTTTTCCACATCATTCACACTGGTTTCATTTATCCTGTGGAAAAAGTCCTTTGCCATTGAGCCTCACTAAGTCCTATTTTGCCAGGATTGTGATGTCATAGACAGAAACCCTGTGCAGTCCATAGATCATTGTCAGACTTGTTTTAAACATTTCTGCCTTCAAATCATGGACGATGATCATTTTTTTGAGATTCCATTTAAAGTAATCTAGGTTTCACAATGTGGCAGGAGGCAAGTTCCAACAGTATACTTCAGTAGTATTTCACACTGAATATTAAAATACTTTACTACAGCTCCTGTGACTACAACATGGCAGCCACAGTACTTTATTCCTCTGTCCACTGCAGACGTCGTCCCCTCACACACAGACATACTGAAACACTGCCATGACAGAGACACGAGCTGCTCCATCTACTGCCCCCTTCCCCCTAGCCCCTCCCCCTGGTCTGACTGTGGAATCTGCCTGGACCCAAACACTACGCTGTCCTGTGCCCAGAGCCGCGGGCACCACAAATATGTCCGAGCATCTACCATTTTTAAAGGGCCAGTGTGTAACTTTTTTGGTAGAGGGTGCGCCTCCTGCTTGTCTCCATCAGCATTCCCAGGTGGGTTAATGTTAACTGACTTATTTGAACTACAGGTCAGATGATTTGTGCACTTGAACGAGTCTCACATAAAATGAGTCTTAAACTAGTTTCAGTTAGTCCCGTGTTTTTGTTGAAAATCAAACTCCTAAACAGGATGATGACTATTTCTTGAGTGTTTAGACTTTATATGTTTCACAGTGTTCTTAATATGCGCATTGTGTGACCATGGCAACTGCTGAACATTTCATCAAAGACATACGTGCACAACACCCCCAGAGTGAAGCCACTGCAAAGTATCAGTTGCTTTGCCTGAATGTTCCACAGTCTGGCATTCAACTTTTCTATATCTCCATGGAGACAAGCAGATAATGCCACCAGACCAAGTCATGGGTCAGATCTGTGGAGAGGCAAGCCCAGCCCTAAGTAAGACTACATATCTTTCTGTGTTTTTAAGCGATGATAAAAACATGCAGTTGACTAAATATTTGATAGTTAAGTTAATGTCACACTGTGGAACATTCTTGGCAGCCCTACCCCAGGCAGTGTTGTAACCTCAAGCAGGAAAGTTACACAGTGCACCTTTAAGTGTTCATCGCTCTGCGTTTTTATCGTTTTGCTGGTTTGTGCTTCTTGATCATGTGACCCGTCTTTCCCAGTGTCGTGTCAAAGTCTGCGTCCAGTTTGGTTTTGATTTCAACAGAAGAGATGAGATAAAACAGGTCAAAATATGGATAAAAAAAGAGTATGTGAAGATGGACAGAGGTATTCTGGGTCATGTGTAGTGTCACGGTACGAACATTTCAAACTCTATTTCGATACTAACGAATGTGTTCTTATATGTGTGTGTATCCCTCAGTGCTCCATGGGTGTGTACTCGTCTATGTGCTCTGATACCTGTTCTGATACAGAGAAAGATCATTCTAAAGCTTCAGGAAAGACTCATTTCTGTCCTGTCAATGGGACTTTTTAGTATCTATACCTGCTCAAACGAGTCTCTAGTTTTGATACTAGTTTTAGTATCAGTTGATCTTTCGATACTTTTGGCCACTTTGTGGCAAGATGGAAAAGCATATAAAAAGTTTTATATGACATCTGAGGGAGGAGGAGAGGAGATCTGAGGAAGGAGGAAAGAAGACGGGAGAGGAGACAGCGGAGACTGGAAAGGAGGCAGGCAAGGAGATAAACAAGGAAGAAGGAAAGGAGACTGGGAGGAGACTTCCAAGAATGAAGGAAAGGAGACCTCATCTGAGGAAAGGAGACTGGAGAGGAGACATCTAAAAAATGAAGGAAAGGAAACATCATTAGATGAAGGAAGAAAGGAGTCATCTGAGGAGGAAGGAGAGGAGACAGGAGAGGAGGCATCTAAAAATGAAGGAAAGGAAACATCAAAGGAAGGGGAAAAGGAGACAGGCAAGGAGATAAATAAGGAAGAAGGAAAGGAGACAGGAGAGCAGAGATCCAAGAATGAAGGAAACAAAACATCAGAGGAAGGAGGAAAGGAGACATCTGAGGAAGCAGGAAAGGAGACAGGAGAGGAAACACTTGAGGGAGGTGGAAAGGAGACAGGAGAGGTGTATTCTGGGGAATCATCTGAGGAAGGAGGTAAGGAGACAGTAGAGGTGTATTCTGGGGAATCATCTGAGGAAGGAGGTAAGGAGACAGTAGAGGTGTATTCTGAGGAATCCTCTGAGGAAAGGAAAGGAGGCAGGAGAGGTGTATTCTGAGGAATCATCTGAGGAAAGAGGAAAGGAGACAGGAGTGGTGTATTCTGAGGAATCATTTGAGGAAGGAGGAAAGGAGACAGGAGAGGTGTATTCTGAGAAATCATTTGAGGAAGGAGGAAAGGAGACAGGAGAGGTGACATCTGAGGAATCATCTGAAGATGGAGGAAAGGAGACAGGAGAGGAAGAGGGAAAGGAGACAGGAGAGGAAGAGGGAAAGGAGACAGGAGAGGAAGAGAGGAAGAGGGAAAGGAGACAGGAGAGGAAGAGGGAAAGGAGACAGGAGAGGAAGAGGGAAAGGAGACAGGAGAGGAAGAGGGAAAGGAGACAGGAGAGGAAGAGGGAAAGGAGACAGGAGAGGAAGAGGGAAAGGAGACAGGAGAGGAGACATGTGAGGAATGAGGAGGTGCTCAGAGTCCATGTGACGTGTTTTGTTGTGTTCAGTAAAATCAGTGATCATCATGTGAGTCCAGGACACACACATGTTCAGATGGAATTCTCTCTTGACCATTTTAGTGTTTCCTCTGTGAGTGCAGACCTGTGCCTCTGCCTGTACCTCTGCCTGTACCTGTACCTGTACCTGTACCTGTACCTCTGCCTGTACCTCTGCCTGTACCTGTACCTGTACCTCTGCCTGTACCTGTACCTCTACCTGTACCTCTGCCTGTACCTCTGCCTGTACCTCTGCCTGTACCTGTACCTGTGCCTCTACCTGTACCTCTGCCTGTACCTCTGCCTGTACCTCTGCCTGTACCTGTACCTGTACCTCTGCCTGTACCTGTACCTCTACCTGTACCTCTGCCTGTACCTCTACCTGTACCTGTACCTCTGCCTGTACCTGTACCTGTACCTCTACCTGTACCTGTACCTCTGCCTGTACCTGTACCTCTACCTGTACCTCTGCCTGTATCTGTACCTCTACCTGTACCTCTGCCTGTACCTCTACCTGTACCTGTACCTCTGCCTGTACCTCTGCCTGTACCTCTACCTGTACCTCTACCTGTACCTGTACCTCTGCCTGTACCTGTACCTCTACCTCTACCTGTACCTGTACCTCTGCCTGTACCTCTGCCTGTACCTGTACCTCTGCCTGTACCTGTACCTCTGCCTGTACCTGTACCTCTACCTGTACCTGTACCTCTGCCTGTACCTCTGCCTGTACCTGTACCTCTACCTGTACCTGTACCTCTGCCTGTACCTGTACCTCTACCTCTACCTGTACCTCTACCTGTATCTCTACCTGTACCTCTGCCTGTACCTCTACCTGTACCTGTACCTCTACCTGTACCTGTACCTGTACCTGGCAGCGTTCTTCTTCTGTTCCTCCATTGCACTGTACATTTCGTAGCTTTTTTTAAACCATGATTTGAGTAGTAATGAAGGCTTTAAAATTATGTTTACAGCCCGTCGTACATTCCAGCGTCTCTTGTATCACTTTTGTTTGGTTTTTGATATGAGCCACTTGACGTCGTAAAGCAAAGCAGACTGTTCTTCTCCAGAGCAATAGCTTCACCCAGGGGTCTGCAACTCTGAACAGAAGAGACGCCACCATCATACAGAACAGAGACAAACGGATAAGTAATCATAATAATTGTTTCAAAAAAAGTAGTATGGAAATGTAAGAATTTGTATTGATCAACTTTGTGGATCTGTTCAAAGTCTCGCAGGGATGTTCTTGCATTTGGTGCATTTTTGTGTGTAATATTTGGAACTGCAATCGACTAGAACATCATCCATCATCATCACGAGCACTTTTCTTTTGGATTACTTTAAACACACTTTTGTTTGAGGTTCTGTGCTAAATAAACAGCCGACACTTTGCTATGCTACAAACATGGTCAAAAGTTCAATCTATCAGGCTGTGTTTTTATTCTTTTTTTCTTAAACTTTAGTCTTTAAAGAGCAGCTCTTTAGCTCGAGTTGCAGACCCCTGGCCTGACCCTGCGCCCCCTCCGCCCCCCACACCAGAGACTGTACATATATATATTCTTCTATATCCTTTACCCAGTCTATGCTTCACCTGCATATCCACGGCGACTGTCACCGGGAGACCAAAGACGAGCGGAGCGCTGGTGTAGCAAAGGGAAAAGCGTTTGACCGACTCTGAACTCGATGCTTGATTTCTACGTTGTTAATATTTGGTGGTTTTTATTTTGGGTTTTTATTGCGTTTTTGCTACAGCTGTGAACCGTCCATCCCTTTCAGTGTAAATAGGAATTCTGCCCCCTGCTGGGTGTTAGTTCAACTGTGTGAATTGTGCTGTAATTCTGAAATGCTGAAGATTTGTTTAATAAATAAAGATTATATCAAGGAATAAAACTAACAGCTGGAAACTGTTCTGATCCATTGTCGTTCTCTAATACAGCAGCCTTTTTATTTTAGCCGTGTGAAATCCAGAGTAGCTCATTTTCTGTCCTCGTGGTGTGTGTTCACGTTCTAGTTTGGTGAGAAATTTAGATGGGACCAGAGGCTTATAGAAGTATGGGAAATGTATTGTTTTTTGTAGCAGAATAGCCTAATATAGCAAAATATCCAAACTTAGGCTCCACAAATGTTCAACCTTATCAGATTGGCAGAGGTGGTAGAGCAGCTAAAAACTGTTCTCAAGTAAGAGGAACGTTCCTTCCAAATGATATGACTCAAGTACGACTCAAGAGTAACTTAAAGGGACGAAGTTCATCTAATTGAAACGTTAAAACATTAAATATTGCTCAATCTTGTATTTTCAAAGAACAGACACAAAAATGAGGCAAACTAAATGATATCTGAAGGAGCTGCAAGAAACACCAGAGTTCAAATGTCTTCATATCATCACATAAAACGTTTGTCACTTGTAGACTCATAGTGGGAAGAGGAACCACAACTTTTACTTCAAATATTACTCGAGGAGTAAAAGTTTGCTGCTAGAGAAGATTAAAAGGTAAGAATGAATAAGTGAGTACGACCTCAGTTTATGCTCCACAAATGTCACTTTATCATATAGAGAGCGGCTCCACAAACTTGCCCCATTTATCTTCTGGTGTAAACTTCTTTCAACTGAAAACCATCTTGTTATTGGTGCTACTGTGAAAAATTAGTTCATTTGGAAACATTATACCGTGTACCACTTTAATTACAGAGACATTAACCTTAAACCTTTAGAGAAAATATGGAATAAATGTGTATCAGGTCATATGAAAGGTTTGAGTACTTTTTCACTCCAACAGTTCAAACATTATTATTTATTCTCTTTACTGGCCAAGATTCTAGTTTTTCATGTTTTGTTTTGGCGAAGTTTATAGTTTTAATTCCTGGTTGGACGGGGCAGCAGATCAGCCTATGACATCACATAAGTAGAGGTAATTACATAACCAGCTGTTACCTGGCAACCATAAAAATAAATAACATTACCTACCTACATTACATTATTTAAAGGTACATTGTGTAACTTTTCTGGTGGCAGGCCTGCCAAATGCTTTTTTTTCCCATGGAGACTGCTAGACCGAATTATTGTTTTGTCTGAAGTGTTCCACGACCAAACCAGACCAAGTTACAAGTCAGATCTGTGGAGAGGCAACTCCGCTCACAGTCAGAATGTCTGTTTTTCTAGGGATTTTTGAGCTCTAAAACCACCTGTAAATGAATAAATATAAAGTAGAGCTGTTTAATGTCGCACTGTGGAACATTCCAGGCAGAGCAGTGACGTAACCATAGAAACAAGTAGGTGACAGATCCTCCAATCAAAAAGTTACATAGTGCACTTTTAAATGAAGGTTTAAACTACCAGAAAAATGTGTTCTTTGAAAGTCTCTGATTTTTGGTCAGTTTTTGGTCACACATTTTACAGCTGGCTTGCTTCATCGCTACTGCCTGATTTTTATTTCAATTTTTTCTACACGTTTTCACCACAAACTCCAAATCTGTGACTCAAATTTGTGATGAATATTGACCACTGGTACGATCCCACACAAAGTAATAATTGGAAAATCATAAAAACATGAATTTTAAAGGTTGACGAAGGTCCGTCACCTGATTGTTTCTATGGATATGTCATGCCTGGAATGTTCCACAGTGTGACATTAAACAGCTCTATTTTACATTTATTCAGTTACAGGTGGTTTTATAGCTAAAACATACCTAGAAAAACACATTCTGTCTGTGAGTGGGAACACCTCTCCACATATCTGACCTGTAACTTGGTTTGGTCTCCAGGATGATAGAAAAGTTTAAAGCCACACCGTGAAACATTTCCCAGAGGCAATAACATCTCCATGGAGAAAAGCATGGAAAATGACAGACCCTCCACCAGAAAAGTGACACAGTGCAGCTTTAACCCTCCACAGATTCAGACGCGTCCTCCAGTTCAGTGTTAAATGTTCTAGAGATTTGTGATGTGACAGAATCTATTTCTGGTCTATGAGACAGACTCAATAAGCACAAGAGCAACTTCATAGAACACGAATAGCCTAATAATGTTTCATGTTAGTCACAAACCACTTTTATTCAACAGTTTCAAGTCAATTCAAGTTTTTGGGCGTATAATAGTATTCAGAAGAACACGACCTTTCACCTGATTACAGTAAACCACACATATCCAATTTGTCCACCAGATGGCGCCGTCTCTTTGTTCCATCTGAACTGTTTGACCATCTAGGGGTTTGTTGGCCCTGTTCTCTCCTACCTCCACTCATGAAATGTTTGAAGAAAGTGCAAAGAAAAACCCCTTTTCTAATTCAACATCTAAAAAAGTAGCTTACAAAACGTGAACAGCTTTAGTGATAATTTAATAAACAATACAAACATGGAGATAAGCAGAGGTATATACAAAAGATATGAAACATGCAAAGAGGCAGGGCAATAAAATATGTCAAATAAAACATTGTACTATATAGTTTTATATTAGTAAGGAAGTGCTTGTAAACAGTTGGGTCATACACTTGGCACAGTGGCTTTGGTTGCACTTTTGGTTGGAGTCTCCGCAGCAGCTCTGCATCTCCCTGGAGACTCTTATGGCTTTAAAGTTCCACTGAGGCGTTTTTAGGCCCATGAGTTTGAGCCCTGATCCAGGCCGTGTGAGGGTCAGGCGGTATTCCACAGTGATAAACTTTGGTTTGATGGTCAAACACTATTTGTCCAAATGAGTCCCTCATGTGTCCAGCTGAAAGTGGAGCCTTATGGTCCAGAGGAGGAGGAGGAGCGGAACAGTGAGTCCTGTTCAACACTGATCTGTGAAT
This sequence comes from Odontamblyopus lacepedii, assembly GCA_034769755.1. Taxonomy (NCBI): domain Eukaryota; kingdom Metazoa; phylum Chordata; class Actinopteri; order Gobiiformes; family Gobiidae; genus Odontamblyopus; species Odontamblyopus lacepedii. The sequence goes on along the minus strand of CM068359.1, from coordinate 7,153,932 downwards.
TCTGAACATCTCATCAGGGCCAAACAGGGCGCAGTGTGAGCTGGACTAACCCGGCTCCAGCCCCTGCTCCTCTGCTCCATCAGTCCATCCGTCCTCACAGTCTCTAGTGTCCTGGGAAGAGGTAATGGCTCTAATAAGCCTGCACCTGATTGGGCAGCAGCTGGCACCCACTGCTCACGTGACTCATGACCTTCTGTTTGAGCTGTGCCACCTGCTCTCGCAGGACACTGGCGGTGGACGCCAGCTCCGTGTTCTGTGTTTTTAGTGTCTTTACTTTGTCCTCCAGCCGGGAGATACGCTCCAGTTTACGTTTGCGGCACTTGGAGGCGGCGATGCGGTTGCGCAGCTTCTTGCGCTCCGCCTTGATGCGCTCCTGGTTGTCCATGTCAATGGGCGACAGCGGCGGACTGTCTCCAAAGCTCTGCGCGTCCGGCACCGTCTGCGGCTCGTCCTTGAGGCGCAGAGCAGCGGAGGGCTGCGGGTTGACGTGGGACGGCGGGGGGAACGGCGCGGGCTCCGTGGGGTAGCTGAGCGCGTGCCCGTACCCGTTGAGTGTTGTGTACACGGGCAGGTCCGCGTGCATGAGCTCCAGTCTCTCTGCGTGCACAGACTCCAGCTGGTTCTGCTTGTGCAGGTCCTCCAGAGCTTTGACGAAGCCCTCCGCGAACTCCTGCTCTGCCTCCGCGGGTTTGGGGCACAGGAAGGGCGCCACGAGCAGCCGCTCTATGTCCGGAGTAGCCAACTTCATCAAGCCGAGCTCCGAGGGGTCAGAGCCGGGCTTCAGTTGTGTCTGCTCCTGCTCCAAAGCTCCGGGAATGTCCTTCTTTACCACCGAGAGCCGAGACACACCCGGGAACAAGGGCTCCATGTCCGTGTCACATCCAGGACCAGGCGGGCATCGGGCCGTGGCAGGAGCTGAGAGTTGAGCTGAACAAAACAAACACAAGTCCACCTTTACTCGGTAATATTAACACGGAGACAAACAATTCGCAGAAACCGGACAATCCGGAATCACAGATCTGAGCCTGTGCGTCATACGTGACGGACTCAGACGAACGAGGAAGAACCCACGAACCCGACACGTACTTGAATTTAACACATCAGGCTGTAAATGTGAGTTTAGCTCCGAAAACACCAAAGGCCAGTCCACAAATACACAGACAAATACAAACTCAAAGCGAAACCAACTCATCTGACGGGTTCGAGCTGTCATTATAGTCACGCCACACGAGTCCACAGATCTGACCCTTTGCAGCACGTCTGTCTACGCGGTAGAACAGCCTCATACCTGCGCTGGTGTCCCGCTCTGGTCCTCCGGCCGCAGGTTCTCTCTCGGTCTCAGTCCGGGCTAGATTCTGGGAGATTCGGGTCTAACATTTCCATTATGTCACCGCCGCGCGCACAGATTGGTCCACAATGACGCGCGTTTCCGGTTCTATTTGAATAAAGGGGCCGAGCCGCGCCCGTCACCATGGAGACGGGAAGGTAAACTCCAAACAGTGCAATGCATTGTGGTTTGATGTCATCGCGGGAGGAGAGGGAGATTGGGCGGGGACCGGGCTAAAGGAGTGGGCCCAGAACCGGACTTTCTGTACTCTGAATCTGTGTTGATGAAACCTAAAGATTTTATATAGAAACTCTGCTTTACCACAGCTGAGGAGAGTGGAACAAACAGAACGAGCAAAGACCATGATAAACACAGAGGCAGGTTCACTGTCAGGCCAAAAGTATCTAAAACCAGATACTGATCTATTCTAAAACTAATATCGACATTAGATTCTCATCTGAGCAGCGATACTAAAAAAAGTCACATTCACAAGACAGAAATGAAAAGTACAGTACTGTGCAAAAGTTACAGGTGTAACTTGTGAAAAATGCTGTAAACTAGAAATGTCTTCAAAAATAGAAGTGTTTATCATTTATTTTGATCCATCAACAAAATGCAGTGAATGAACAAAAGAGAAATGTAAATCAGATCCATATTTGGTGTGAGTTTTGCCTTCAGAAGAGCATCAGTTCTTCTAGCTCAGGAGCTACCAGGAGCTCTCCACCCAAATCCAAGTAGCTTTTTGAATTAAATTAGTTAGTACATACATAGTACATAGTTAATTAGTACATACTGTACTAATTAGGGGTGTAATGATATCCAAGTCTCATGATACGATATCATCACGGTATAAACCTTATGATATAATATTCATTGCGATATTGTGGGAAAGCTCACGATATTCTGATATTCTACATAATAACAAGACTGACATTCTAAAATGCTTTGACCAGTCATTTGGTACATTTATTGTCACTGGGGATGGAACGAAATCCAAATCTCTCTGTACCAGATTTTCACCATAAACATCTCACTGTACCAGATTTATTACAATATTTTGTGGAGGCACAAAACTGTGAATCTGCTCCTTTTTCCTCTAAAAATGTTTCACAAGACTTAATCCAGACATGTCCAAAAAATGTGGCCCTCAGACCAATAGTTTTGGCCCTCAGGTGAATTGGCCCAAACTTCCACAAGCAGTACTTTTTACTGCATGTTTTTGAAATCTACCTTAATCAAGCAAATGTCATGTGTCCTTTTGAGGGTCTAAGCCTGAACAAAGATCTAGTGGGTCATTTAAACCTGTTAGAAATGCACAGATTTGAATTACTCACTGTTTTAACCATCAGTCTATGACCCAGAATCAGTAATGAGTATTGAGTCTATTCCTTAGTATCGAAATCGGGTTTGAGAAAGAGGATGCTGAAAGTGTTTTGTTAGTTTTGTTCATCTGAAATTGTAGAAAGTCCAGAGTTTCCCAATACTACGACAGACTATAGTGGCCCACACAGTCTAAAAGTCTCTTCTATAGTTAAAAAGGAAATGGACTAGACATTGGCATAACAGCATCTCACTTTGTTGCTCATTTTACTGTCATAAACATAAAACGTAGCTACAGTGTTCAAGAATACGGCTTAAAGGGACATTCCAGAATTTTGGACATAGGGCCTCACTTCCTGCTGAGTGTTGGAGACGTGTGGAGACACTTTTTGAAATCTTCCATCCAGTCCTTGTATTTGCAGCTGTTGCTGGTGCTAGGCTAGTGCATGTCAATGGCCATAGTCGTCCTGTCACTAAAAACAGTCTTACCCACTCCACAGACCTGAGGAAAACTATTAGAACTCCAGACTGTCCATGTGAACGTCTGTGTCCAGAGAATCATGTTTGAAATAAAACTAACCTTGTGTCGCATGAATCGTCGCATGTTGAGGGACTATTTTCTCATATATCAGTCCGCCACTGCCGAGCTTCTATCAGGAAGTACAACTCACTGCTGCTGCTCAGACATAAATCCTTCAAATGCAACGGTTGGTTCCAAAATTCCAAACTGTCCCTTTAACTTAAAAACAAAATTTGGAGATATAGACAGACGAATCATAAAGTGTTACTCAAATATGTGTGAATGAAACAAAACACAACTCCAGACGTTCTAACATGACTTAAAGTTCATAAGACATGGCTATTCGCAATACAGAAAACAGAGCTAAAAGAAATCAGAATGAGTCTAGAAAACTTTCAAAGCACACAGAGGTTCTTCAAGGTGACAGAATTAAGTTGTAGAGTTAAAACGTGGTGAACGCAGCAGACGGGCTCAGTGTCACATAAATGAATGGTGTAGAGAGCTATAATTATAGGCTCAGAAAGGCTTATATCTCCATTAAACACTGGACAGGAGGTGTGTGGAGTTTGCCCCACCCTGAAGAGAGCAGGTTCCAGAGGGACTCGAAGCTCCAAACCAAACCCAGGAGCAAGAGCTGAGCTGAGTTGGAGAAGAAACTCGAAGCTGCGCAGATGTTTTTGTCCGTGAAGTTTCGCCAAATGGACAAAATGAGTGCAGAGAGGGCCGGGACCTGCTCATGTGTGAGGAAGTGTCTTTGGATGAGACTTCTGAACAGACTGAGGAGATGAAGGACGAGGAGGAGGCTGTATGAAAAATATGAGGTGTCTGCTGGCATAAGTGACAAGAGAAACCTTTTTGATAGCACAAAATGAATGATGATGTCATACTCCCAAATGGGGCAAGATCCAGTTTTTCTGAATAATTACACTGTACTTTGTCATGAAATATCCAAAAAATAAATTCACAAATGTTGAGCCTGATCATTTCTATTAACTACAGTAGTGTGCAACGTTTTAGGAAGGTCGGGAAAAAATGCTCCCTTCAAAACTGGAAGTGTTCATCATTTATTTTCATCACTCAACAAAATGACTTGTTCGAACACAATCTGACCCAAAAGAGTTGACTTAGCTGGAACTACAAGAGGTGAGATGTTTTGTGCCGTTAAACAAGTCTCTTTGGCGTAAAATTATAGTCACACATTACACAGAATTACACAGAAAATAAATAAATACAAATGAATACATATTATGCAATGAATAACAAACAAAACTGGACAGGAGGAGACAGAGGTAATGCCAGGGGAGGGGTAGGGGAGCCAATGGTCACATATAAAATTCACATTTACAAAAAAAAATAAAAAAAAAAATAGATAAGTTAAATTGTTTTCCAGGGTTTTAACACTTTGGAATTAGAAGACAAGTGGATGGTTTTATTATAGTATTGTATTTTGGACAGGAAAATGGTGAAGCAGGGTTTATGAATAGTGAATTTACATTTGTTGATATGAAATTTTGCCAGGATAATTAAGAGATTAATTATATTGGCGGCACGGTGACTGAGTGGCTAGCACTCATGCCTCACAGGAAGAAGGTTGCGGGTTCGATCCCCGGGTGGAGTTTGCATGTTCTCCCCGTGTCTGGATGGGTTTCCTCCAGGCACTCTGGTTTCCCCCGTCAACCCAAAACATGCACTGTAGGTGTGAAAGTTGTGTGAGTGAGTGATGGTGGTGGTCGGAGGGACCGTTGGCGCCGGTTGGCTTGGCAGCTGCGCCTCCGTCAGTCTGCCCCAGGGCAGCTGTGACTATAACAGTAGTTTACCACCACCAGGTGTGGAGTGAATGAAGAATGATCCTAAAGTAAATACCTGAGTAAATAATCCTCTGTAAAAAGCGTCTTTGTGACATATGTCTGTGAAAAGCGCTATATAAATAAAACACTTACTTTTCATATGATGCATTTTGGAAAAAAAACCCAAAAACAAACAGCAGCATGTCCTTATAAAAGAAAGGGTAAAATAAATGGGACGCAAAGTTGCAGATATGTTCGACAAATTCCTTCCATAAATAAATAAATAAATAAATAACACAGAGAGTCCGGACAGGTCCAAAATAAATGAGGCCGTTTCATTTTTCGGTTTGCAGAATGTACAATTTGTGTCCACTGTCCTTCTGAGATTATTCTTCAACGGATAGCAGCAATGTAGAAGATTATAATAGATTTACATACATTTTCCCATGGACATTCCACCACAGAAATACACGTAGAAGACCCCCAGAAGTCCCTATTGTTGTTGTAGTTCTCCTCTTGGTCCAGCAGGTGCCAGTGTCGCCCATTCCCGCCCCGGCGCTGCTCTAACGGAGTCCGAGGAAAACAGCAGCGGAAAAGCGACTGACAATCTGAAGAATCTTTTTATTTTTGTGCCATTTAAAGCACGTTTTCAGACTTATGACCGCGATCTGACAGTTACCCGCGACCATGGCCAACAAGAAGAAAGTTATCGTGACGGGTAAGAGAATAAATCCCGTAAAAATCAATGCCCAATCCTGTTGTATTGTTACCAGCACTATTATTACCAATGATGCGGATTAACAGGTTCTCTCTTTAAATTCATGATTATCAGAATACAAAGCGTAACATTGCTTATTTATAATTTATTATTGTGTAGTTTTGTCTTTTATATTTTAACATAATCCGTTATCTGTACATTAATGTTTAACTGAGCAGCTACCTTTAGACTCAAAACAATGCTATGTCTTCATCTTTGTCCTACTGTAGTTGCTGTTTCTTGCCGGTAGTTTCACATTGTTTGCATATTAACACACTTGACAATAATATAATAAATGACGGGGCATTGGGTAAAGTGAATAGATGGTGTTTTCAGATTTGATGTGTGTGTTTTGTGTCTGCTTTTGCACAGGATTTGAGCCGTTTGGAGAGCATGCAGTCAATGCCAGCTGGGTGGCTGTGCAGGTAAAACACTGGGCACAGCAACAGGTGGAAAGGCCATTTACATGACATGGCATTTTATTTAAAGAAAAAAATCTCTTCAGTAACAAGAAAAGAATATGCGCTACCAGTCAACAGGAGTGTGCAAAAATATCGATATATCGTATCGTTTAATGTGATGATCAGTATTAATATCGTGGGCTGCTGTATCGATATATTGCCAAGAGTATTTTATGGTATATTTTACTAAATTTTGTTCCAGCGCTACAGTTTTGTTGCTTGTTCAGAGGAAGGAAACTCATTTATGCAACACATTTGACATTTTCACTGTTTTGATGATTAAAATATTGCACAAGAAGTGGATTAACAAAGACTTTTAGTGTCACAGGGATGACTTAGCCATTATTTTTAATTGAACCGTATCAAATCAATTTGAAATATATCGTATTGAATCGAAAGCGCACTGTATCGAGATATGTGTCGTATCATGGCCTATGTATCAAGGTCTGTACAGTATCGTATCGGCAACTTCTTAATAAGATCCAGCCCTACCAGCCAAGTTTGAAGAGACTTTCATTTTTGTTTTGTTTCTATTTCATTGTTTATTTACAGTGTAGATGCTCACCTAAGGCATTAAAACTATGACTTGAACACTTATGGGATGTTTAAACCAAATATTAACCCAACGTAACTTCAAACTTGTTCAAATTTTTCAGAATAGCGACACTTTGCTTTGATCACTACTGGCATTTCTTGCGTCTGATAAGACCATAGGCCCGATATATGGACAAGACACGGCTGTGAAGTGAAAACCATTTCATTAGACTTCTTTATGAAGATCACTGAGAGAAGGCCAGAGGTTTACAGCACTGTCAACAAAGCAAAGGGTGGATACTTTGAATATAAAAATATTTAGTTTTCTTTGGTGCATAATTCCACATATTTTCCTTTGTGTCTCAAATGTAGAAAGTAGTAAACCTAAAGAAAAAAAACACTGCGGAGATGTTAATTAACCATTTAGTTATTCACAAAAGACACTGACTTTTTAAACAAGATTTGAACTACATAAAGAGAAAACTGGCCTCTGAGGACTTCATAAAGGAGCTTTTGGATGCATTTACAGACAAGGGAGTTTTTTAAAAGTAAATATTGTTGACTGGTCACAGTTTATCCAGTTAGTTGCAGCCCTAGACAACAATAAAGCCTGATCTTAAATTCAGTCTGTTTTTGTTCTCAGGAGCTGGATCGGATAGGTCTGGGCGAGGACATAGACCTCTTTGTGTGTGAAGTGCCAGTGGAATACCAGGCCGTCCAGACTCTACTGCCTTCAATGTGGGAAGAGCACCAACCCCGGGTCAATAATACATATAGGCTTATAAGATTTATTCTGAATCATGACTTCATCACCTTTTCCTTTGTTGTTTTGAGAGGTAGGACTGTCGCCAAAAACTGTACTCAAGTTAGAGGAACGTTTCTTCAAAATAATATTACTCAAGCAGAAGTACAAAGTAATGGTCCAAAAAATGACTTTAGAACTAAGAATAAAAAAGTATTTGGGAAAACTACTATTCAAAAGAGTAATTTAATGAGTAACTCTTGGACTCTGACATTTGTTTTATAATTTCAAGTTAATGTAATTTGAAGGACAAAACATTAAATAATGCTCAAAATCTGGCAAAAGTGAGAAAACTAAATCATAACTGAAGGAGCGGTGCAAGAAACACAAATGGTTAAATCATTTCATATTGTTACATAAAGCTTTTGTCACTTTAGACTTAAGGCCGCCACACACTACAGGAGAATTTGACCACTTTTGGCTGTGATTTTTTTTTTTTTCGATTTACTGTGAGATTGTAACCACGAAACATCAGCAACGCTACAGTAACAGCTGATAAAACAGAGCGTCAGGGGCAGAGGAGTGATGGACACAGACGCAACAAACAAACTCAGGATATAGCGAAAATAAACACTTTATTACTCACCACTCATAAAGTGGTAAATTTAAAGTGTAGCATCTGATCCGCATTATCCATAGACATTGTCCTCCACAAATAATGACACCCAGTCCACAAAACTGCGCTATTAATCAGGGCTCTACGCTAACTTTTTTTTTCAGGAGCACATGTGCCCCTAAGTTAAAAATTTTAGGAGCACAGAAAAAAAAATGGGGGCACAAGTAGGTTTTCATTTCGAACGATTATTACAGTGCAGAACTTGCGCACACCAACTTATTTGAATTAATTTAATACAAAAAACTAAAGAATTATTATGACTGTACTTTTCCTGCATGATTGCAGTGTTTTTATAAATATATCTTCATTTTATCTGATTAATATTTAGACTTAAAATAAGCCAAACAAACTGTTCTGCACTGAAACACTCTGTGGCCCTTTTTGGACCTTCACCCACAGTTTGAGAACCTCTTCTTTAAGAGAACTTCCACTGCACTTTACACAAAACTGCTTCAAAGTGAAAAACATAGGTAAGATCTTTAAACCTGTATTTTCAAATTCCTAGGTGAAGTTACATTCTCTTCCTGGTTTTACAGTGTTTTTTAGCCTCTGCACATTTACCAAACTAAACGCACATTGTGACAGAGTTATTTGGCATTTTCTTAGGCAAACTTCAGCCCACATATCACCTGCTCTGTGCTGTGGGTCTGCTCTGTGCGGACACTGACAGAAAATTAGTATTGGCGTATTTGACGTGAGGCGGAAGGATAGGTAGGGATACCTGCCCTGTGTACGTTGGTACACAAGGGTGCGCGCTGTGGACAAGCCGCGCTGCGAGCCTGTGCTGACGCTGTGTGCACAGTGTCTGCGGGCTCCAGTGCACAGGCCGCAGAGAGACGTCCCGCGTGGTCACGCACACCGGTGCAAGTTTACTGCAGCGGCCGTAATGAAATATGATCACACTCAGTATTCAGACCTTGAGTCCGTGATAAGACCGAGTCCAAATGCGCTCGAGACAAGACCAAGACAAAGCTCCCGCTTTAGCTGAGAAGGAAGTCCAGCGGCGTGGGAGTGTTTACTGAGTGGTGGGGCAGGTGTGGGTCCTGCTGCGGGGTGCTCCTCGTTGAAGGGGGCGTGGGTGTGTTTTGAAGCGGAGTTTGTTCGTATTAGTGATATCAGCGCACACGCGGAGCTCGTACGCTGGGGTCAGCGCTTCGCTGGGAAAGCGTCTTGGCGCTTTAGGGGCTCCAGGCTTGGGCACGATTCTAAAGTCCTAGTGTGAGTTTGCCCCTAATGTTTGATACATTTAGAACGTTTAACTTGTCACGTTACGTCTGTGCGCAGTTCTCCTTACTGTGGCTGCAGAAGCACTCGCACTGGTGCGACTGTTTTATTTTCCTAGTTCGCACGACGAAATATTTACTCGCAAATGCGAGTGAAATGGGCGCACTGTAGAGCCCTGTATTAATCCAGTTTGAGGCGTTCTTTGAAAGTAAAAAGTCAAGATAGTTCCTCACGTGGGTCTGTTTCCATCCACACAGTGTGCGGTGAAGCTGCAGATCACAGTGACTCTACTTTCTGTGGACTTTATCTCTTATCTTTTCTGCTTTAAAAATCCTATATCTGAAGTATTGCTCCACATTTCACAAATAATAACACAGTTTTGAGCTCTGATCGTTGAACACAACAGAGTCTCAGAGCGAGTGGTTTTACTGGAGACAGGAAACAGCTGACGCCATCGCACTCACAGCTTTATATCCTGTGGTCCACACACAGATCCCACTGCAGTGTTTGTGATCAGAGATTTAAAATCTCATAAGATTCTACTCGTGTCTGTGCTGTGGTGTCGCATATTTAAAAATCGTTTAAGATAAAAAAAATCCTGTAGTGTGTAGCTCCCTTTACTCACAGTGGGAAGAGGAACCGAAACTTTTACTCAACTAAGTTACTGGTGTTACTTCAATAAAAATATTACTGAAGTAAAACTAGTACTGAGTAAAAGCATGCTGCCAGAAAAGTACTCCGAAAAGTACAGTTACTTTAAAAAGTAACTCAGGTAAATGTGAATCTAAGTGAACTCGTACAGCTCTGCTCATGACTCTTCCCTGTTGTTGTGCAGTTAGTGGTCCACGTGGGGGTCTCTGGCCTGGCGAAGGCTGTGACGCTGGAGCAGTGTGGGCACAATAAGGGCTACAGGCGTCTGGATAACTGCCGCTTCTCCCCAGAGTCTGAGTGTTGTATCGAGGACGGGCCCGAGTGCATCAGCTCCGTGTTGGACATGGAGGCCGTGTGCAAACGCGTCCATGAGGCAGGGGGTGGGGCTAAAGTGACGGTGTCCAAGGATGCCGGCAGGTGAGAGACGGTGCAGTTTTATCATGGAATTAACTTTAACATTTATGATATTTGCTGCAGGAGTAACACAGACCATATATGGAGACGAAATTTTTTAATTTAGAATGATCACTTGTAGAGGCTGGTATTTTGTTTGGGCCAGTGGGCCAGATGCCGAAAGAATTCACATAAAACTTTATTTGAAAACACAAGTGCAAAGAGGACGCTCCCCAAACATTACTACACAGCTTTTGTTAGTAAAACAGGTTTGTTGTTGCACTTTAAAACAAGGAAATCTGATCCTAATTAGTGATAATATAGTCAACAGTTATTTCTCTTGTACATTAGTTCAGTTGGGAATCACTGATGCAAATTATAAGGGATTTTATCTATATTTAAATAATAGTAAATCTGTTTATGCAATTATTAGGCTACACAATTTGACTCTTTAAAGTGGGACTGTGATGGAAATGTAAAGAATTCTCTCAATCTGTCTTTGAGGAAATCAATGTGTGAGTGTGATTTCTACCTGACACCAGTCATTAGAATGTGTAAGGGCTCAGCAGACACAACTGTCCCCACGGTCACGAAGCCCTTTGTTGTCTTAGCTGTCCTCAAATGTAAGTTAAGTTGATTAGTTGATTGATTAGGTTAGCACTGGTCTGGGAACAAAAGTCACCCTGCTTTGATATGTTTGTAACTTGTATTTCTGTATAAATACTCAGATGCACTGGGGAGGAGATGCTCTGAGGGAGAGACTGTGGTAGAAGAGGCTGCTGGTCTGTGGCCGTGTCAGTCCTAGGCCCTGGATATATCTGCAGTAACAACAATAAACCTTTGTCTGTATTCCAAAAACTCATTGGGCTTTGCAAATCGATTCATTATTTATCATCAAGAGATACATATTTTTTTCCACAACAAGACTAAAGACCTAAACTCTGCCCACAGCCACATTTCAGACAGCTGCTGAACTGGACAGTACCTGGAGGACAAAAGGGGAGAGTGAGGGGGAGGAGGGGCGGGGTCTGGAGGTGTAAGGAGCAGTGTGATTGGTCGAACAAGTATCCACACTTCAAACTTCAAACTGTAGCCATGTCTGTCTGTAATTGGGGCAGTCCTGTGTGATGTCACCAACTACTTTAAACGGCAGAGGCCACCAAAGGCAGCGCACGCTTGTATTAATGTAATGTAATGTAAAGGTCTAAAAGCTCACAGGAGTACATTTTGTGTAAAATATATTACCTTGGACCTCTTGTGTGTGCTCTGGCAGGTACCTCTGTGACTACACCTACTACACATCTCTGTTTGTGGGGAACGGTCGTGCAGCCTTCATCCACGTGCCTCCTCTGGAGAAACCCTACAGCAGTGAGGAGCTGGGCCGCGCTCTGCGGACCATCATCACAGAGATGCTCACACAGCTGGAGGGGGAGCACGACAAGGCACACTGCAACCACAAGGGGCACTACTGAGGGCACGTGCTCCTGGGCTATGACGCTCAACAGTGTCAATTTTCCATTTATTTTTCCCATGGACTTTTCAAAAAATTCGGAGATAAAGCGTTCACAGTCATCACGGAGGCTAACCAGATATGTGGCGACTAATATTTATCACGCAGTTGTCCAAAAAGCACATTTACAACACAAGACTCTGCTAAATGTTTTGATAAAGTTTCAGAAACAGATTTGAAATAACATTATAGGTCTTGTGGTCATTAGTTACCAAGTAGCTGATTAGCCTTATGTCTATGGGAAAATGAATGAGTGAATTTACTCCAGTAACCGGGGGGGTGTGGTCACTGTTGAGCTCCACTCTGTCCTTCACTAACATTATGGTGCCTGGGTAAAATATTAGGGAGTTTTATGTTGAAGATTTATGTTTTTGGCCCAGGACCCCAACTCTCTAGCACTTTTTAAACATACTTTTTAACATTTACCCTTAGAGATGTCTGTGATGAGAGAAACTATCTGCTGCTTTGAAGGGATGATGAGGTTCTGTTATTGCCTGGGATCTAAAATACACACTTCAATACTAAATAAAGATGTGAATATATACTCATTCAATGTGTAAAACACTAAACCCTTATAATATGAGGAGAGAGAAATGACATTTTGTTCAAAATGATGGGTGACCAATAAGCTTCTTTGATTCACACGGGTCAGTGAAAAAAACACTTCTGAAAATGTGACTAAGAGTGTGTGGACCAGGCATTTGTCAGTCTGGATCATTCTGGATTTGCTGGGAAAGGGTTATGATATTGGGTGGCAAATTAGGTTTTGTTATAATTAGAAATGATTTTAAGTTGCAGAATTGAAGGAGCTGTACATGATTCATGTAATATATAATAAACATTTTTCTCTAGTACAGATACATTTAGCAACTCTTAGGGTAAAGATGAGACCACTGTGCGCTGTCTGCAAAGCTGACCCCTGAAAACTCTTTAAATGCACTTGTTCTGTTTGTAAAACTGGGTACAGCACCTTTAAACAGTTAAATTGTTCCTGCACTAGAAAGTAGCATCTAAAAATAACTGTAAATTGCCGTGTATGATTATTATCCTCCATGGTGTTTTCCAGGTATTAAACCTGTCTCCTGCTGCCCCTAATTTAATTTATCATTTAACATGAACTGAACATTTGTGTTACATTCTTCTTCTTTCATCTTTGATAATTTTAATTTTGTTCCTACTTTCTCTAGTTTAATATACTGAGTTACCCATTTTTAAATTGCACATAAAATAATCCTCATGAGATCATAGTGAATTAAAAATAATATTTACAGCCGTCACATCCTACTGAGAAAATAAAATAACTGATGATTTCTAGTCACTCTGTAGCTTTTAACCATTTAAAGTGTCATTTTTGTTTACATGTGATGATTCAACATTTGAATAACTTCCTTCTACTGTATTAGCCTAAGCTGATGATTATATTTTTTGTATCTCAGGGAAATAAACATTGCCAAATGATCAGTGTCTGATTACTGCACTACTGTAAGTTAGCTACAAGCTCAGTCAATAAACTGTACTAGTGAACGGTGTCTGTTGTGTTTTTTAAACCTCATGTGATTTCATTATAAACCTGATAACCCTGAGTACGTGTAATCATTTTTAGACTTTCTGTACAGATTTTTGTTTCTACCTTCTCTTCCCAGGTCACGTTTTCTTCACTGTTTTTAGCTTAAATTATTTTATACAATATTCTACATCATTTAAAGGAACTGTATGTAAGATTTAGATGTCAAATTTCATAAACTTGACCTGATATGTAGAGAGTATTATCTGTTACATAAGGGTGAGTTGTTGTACAGTTGCAGGGAGTATTATATGTTACATAGGGGTGAGTTGCACAGTTGTAGGGAGTATTATCTGTTACATAGGGGTGAGTTGCACAGTTGTAGGAAGTATTATCTGTCCCTCTGTAGTCTGGTGCAGTGGGTGAGCAGGAGAGTTCATGGTGGAGAGCAGTTTGTCCAGTGTCCAGATGTTTTTTTTTTTTCGCCCCATCCTCTTTCACATTTTGCCCTTGCCCCCTGTCTCTTCGTGCCCTTGACCAGTCTCCTCGCGCACAGGTGTACCCCCTCGCGCTCCATCCACATCAGGTGCATGCTGCGTGACGACGCCGTGACGTCAAAACGCAGAAGACGCGGCGGGGGCGGGTTCTGTTTTTTTTTCTTTTTTTCCGCTCTCTTTTTGCACATGCGCACTCCCGCCTGTCAGTGTGTAGCTTTCTGAACCGCTGTCATTTTTTATCATCCACACCGCCTCCGTTATCGCTCCCCGCTCCGCCCGTCGTCACCACAGCGGAGGACATCTCTCTCCTAGGCGGTCTTTTCGGACTCGTTTGCCCCGGTGGAAGCATGAGCGTGGAGGCGTATGGGCCCAGCTCGCAGACGCTCACCTTCCTGGACACGGAGGAGACGGAGCTGCTGGGAGCGGACACGCAGGGATCTCAGTACGACTTCACGGATTTCACGCTCCCGAGCCAGACCCAAACGCAAGGCCAGACGCAAAGCCAGCTCGACTGCCAGGTATGTGCCGCCATTCGGGGCAGCTGGATGTCAAATACCCCCCGCGACCTGAGCGCACGTAAATCCAAGAGGAATCAACAGCGGCTAGCAGGCTATAGCCACCTCCGGGTTTAGCACTTCTTTGACGCCTTCTATCTCCCGCTAATTGGCTAAAAACGGAGTCAACGCGCTAGCTGTCAAAACATCGCTCCGTCAGCATCATTTCTCATGGTTTTACGCAAAGTCAGACGCCGTAAAGTTGCAAATGTCGCCGCGATAACCACGCACATGCGCTGTCACTCGGTTTATTTGCGCATTCGAGTCCGTAGTTGACTGTTTTGCACCTGTTTCTCATGATAAAGCTGCATGATTCGGCGCACCTGTGTTTATGTTGTAAGCTGTCACGTTTTAACAGCCAGTCCCTCCCCCTTCCGCGGGGTTCTGTGGGAAGCCCCGGATTTATTTGTTGCCATGGAGACGGACAAAGAAATTAAAATTATAATTATTATCATTATTTATTCATTTGGAAAAGTTTGGTCATATGTTGCAAAACGCATCAATTACATTAAACTGATACTTTGATGTGCCCTATTTATTCTCATATCTCTCACTAAATAACTCTAAAAATTGACTCAGATTAATTATAGGCTTAATTGATACTTTGCAGCTGATGTCATTAACATTCCCTGGTGGTGTGAAGCTAAATGGAAGCACTGCTCTGTCTGTAGCTCTGTTGCTCAAGTTAAACCTTATTCTGAGCTTTGTTTTAACTCAGTCTGTCCATAAAGAACTGATTTAGTTGAAACGACAGCAAGTTTCAGCTTTGTGTCGCCATGGTAACTGCTTAACATTCCGCCATAGATATACATATACAACTCTGGAAAAAAAAAGTAAGAGCACTGCAAAATGATCAGTTTCTCAGATTTCACTACTTATAAGTTTGTGTTTGAATAAAGTGAACATTTTAGTTTCATTCTATAAACTACTGACAACATTTTTCCCAAATTCCAAATAAAAATATTGTCATTTAGAGGATTTATTTGCAGAAAATGACAAAAGAAGATGCAATGTTTTCAGACCTCAATAATGCGAGGAAAACAAGATCATCTTCATTTTAAAACAACACAATACTAATGTTTTACTAATGTTAGGAAGAGTTCAGAAATCAATATTTGGTGGAATAATAATAATGATGAACACAGACATGTTTTTTCTCCTTTTCCTCCTTAAATCAGGTTTGGTTCAGGTGATCTCTTTATCAGTGCCTCATGAAGCAGAATGAGGTGTGTTTGTGTTGAATTCAACAGTCGCTGGAACGGAACGACCCAAACACATGTAGAGTCGCTGATTTCAGAAAAACAAATGCACTGATCTCTTATTTTTTCCCCAGAACTGTATAGCATGATTCTCTCAGTCGTTTTAAATCTGAACAAAATATGTAACTCTAATGACATCAGATTAATTATAATAAGATAAGAGAGCACCTTTATTTGTCCCACAATGAGGAGACTCTAATTGATCAGTAAACAAAAAAGTCAAAATTTGTGCAAAAGCTTTCAAAACTATTATTATTTCATTGACTAATTTTGTTCCAATAAGACACCATAGACAGATTAATTAACTGAACCACTCAGGGCTCTACGCTAAATTTTTTTTTCAGGAGCACATGTGCCCCTAAGTTAAAAATTTTAGGAGCACAGAAAAAAAAATGGGGGCACAAATAGGTTTTCATTTCGAACGATTATTACAGTGCAGAACTTGCGCACACCAACTTATTTGAATTAATTTAATACAAAAAACAAAAGAATTATTATGACTGTACTTTTCCTGCATGATTGCAGTGTTTTTATAAATATATGTTAATTTTATCTGATTAATATTTAGACTAAAAATAAGCCAAACAAACTGTACTGGACTGAAACACTCTGTGGCCCTTTTTGGACCCTCACCCACAGTTTAAGAACCTCTTCTTTAAGAGAACTTCCACTGGCACTTTACACAAAACTGCTTCAAAGTGAAAAACATCCATCCATCCATCCATCTTCTCCCGCTACCTGTATTTTCAAATTCCTAGGTGAAGTTACATTCTCTTACTGGTTTTACAGTGATTTTTAGCCTCTGCACATTTACCAAACTAAACGCACATTGTGACAGAGTTATTTGGCATTTTCTTAGGCAAACTTCAGCCCACATATCGCCTGCTCTGTGCTGTGGGTCTGCTCTGTGCGGACACGGACAGAAAATTAGTATTGGCGTATTTGACGTGAGGCGGAAGGATGGGTAGGGATATCTGCCCTGTGACGCACGTTGGTACACAAGGGTGCGCGCTGTGGACAAGCCGCGCGCTGCGGAGTCTGTGCTGACGGGCCGCACAGTGTCTGCGGGCTCCAGTGCACAGGCCGCAGAGACACGTCCCGCGTGGTCCCGTACACCGGTACAAGTTTATTGCAGCGGCCGTAATGAAATATGATCACACTCAGTATTCAGACCTTGAGTCCGTGATAAGACCGAGTCCAAATGCGCTCGAGACAAGACCAAGACAAAGCTCTCGCTTTAGCTGAGAAGGAAGTCCAGCGGCGTGGGGGCGTTTACTGAGTGGTGGGGCAGGTGTGGGTCCTGCTGCGGGGCGCTCCTCGTTGAAGGCGTGGGTGTGTTTTGAAGCGGAGTTTGTTCGTATGAGTGATATCGGCCACATGCGGAGCTCGTACGCTGGGGTCAGCGCTCGCGCTGGGAAAGCGTGCGGCGCTTTAGGGGCGATCCAGGCTTGGGCACGATTCTGAAGCCCTAGTGTGAGTGCGCCCCTAATGTTTGATACATTTAGAACGTTTAACTTGTCACGTTACGTCTGTGCGCAGTTCTCCTTATTGTGGCTGCAGAAGCACTCGCACTGGTGCGACTGTTTTATTTTCCTCGTTCGCACGACGAAATATTTACTCGCAAATGCGAGTGAAATGGGCGCACTGTAGAGCCCTGGAACCACTAAAGGACTCCAGCCCTTGCAGATAGAGTTAAAAAAAAAAGGCTACAAGAGGCAAAGACTGTGTTTATACAGTGTGTCTTCAGTTTAATGTACCAGTTGTAATACACCTTATGTTACAGTATTGCGCATGGACAGTAGGAGGATGACACTATGGATGGTCCAATATGGATTTTTAAGACAATGTGATTAAAGATATTGGCTTTAAAATCTATAGTACAAACCAAATTTATGTAACATTATAGTGAAGTTTACAAATTAATTTGTCGCATTTGTAAAAATAAACAAAACTCTATTTATCTGGCATATAAATTCATATTTTCACTCTTTAGTCTCCTCAAAAATATAGTTCTGATGCACCGAGGATAAACTAGGAATGACACATGGGACAGTGTAGAAAAAATACTGGTACCAAATACTAGACCTGACTGATACTTATATTGAACTACAAGTCTCTTTACTTATATTCAATATTATGGTACATTATGGTGGAGGGAACTACATAGACCATGATCCTCTGCTCCATTTCAGTGCATACTACATGCAGAAATAAGTGTTATAAAGCACTTTTTAAATCTTGATTATTTAGATTATGACGGAACCAACAGCAGTTTTAAAGGAAAAAGTAGCATATTCACAAGTTTGTTAGCCTCCACAAAATATCGCAATAAATATTGTAACGTGAAACGCATATTGTAAAAATATCGTACCGAGAGATTTGGATATTTTTACTAGGGCTGGGCGGTATACCGTTTGAACCGGTATACCGGTAATTTTTATTTTTATGATATGAATTTTTTATTTACCGTCATACCGTGTGTGCGCGCATATGTCGGCAACACAGAGCGGCGGAACGTCGCACAGCGGTAGATTGAGCGGGGGCTGTTTTTCAGTGTTACACCAAACAAGCCAACAAGCCAGGTAAGGATAGCGAGTTGAGTAGAAAGTAAAATCTGCATCTTCTCCCCAATATCTGCGTAACGTTGGCACTGCAGCACAAAACACTACACACTACACTACGTCCCTGGTAGGCGCGTTTGCTCAAGGGACCGTCTGTGTAGTGTTAGGCGCGTTTGCTCAAGGGACCGTCTGTGTAGTGTTAGGCGCGTTTGCTAAAGGGACCGTCTGTGTAGTGTTTTGTGACACGGGCGAGAGCGCGGAGCCGCGCCCGAGCGAGACGTTGGAATGATATTACCAACTCGATCACACTCCACTTAGCCAAAGACAAAAATACCGTTAAATACCGTGATACCGTGATAATTTAAAAAAATACCGTGATAACAATTTTTGGTCATACCGCCCAGCTCTAATTTTTACGTCCCTTCTGTCCACAGGTGAATGGTCCTGATGGGGTGCTGGTGAACGGAGACGACCCAGTGGTGAAGGCCACTCAGCTGCTGGCAGAGCTCAACTTTGAGGAAGACGAAGAGGACGCGTTTTACAGCAAAGACCTGCCCGTACACGCCTGCAGGTAACAACCGGGGGACACTTCATATCCTTGTGATCTGAGGTCTCCAGACGTGGTGGTTTAAAGTCCCCCCTCACTTTTCTTATGCATTCAGAGCATCCTAATTATTCACCGCAATGAGTTTATTTGCAGGTTTCCAGAGTGGATTTTGGCAGTCATGCTGAAGCTAACTAGCAACAGTAAAACGTTTCATAGTTGCGTTCCACAGCTGACTTATTTTGACCTCAAGAGCTGCTTATTTATACTCGTCAGCCAATGTCATCAACAGTCCCTGGGGGTGTGACGCTAACTGTAGGCTGTGCTCTGTCTGAAGTTCTGTTACTCAAGTTCGACTTTATTGCGAGCTTTGTTTTAACTACAACAGCATTAGTCAACAGTTTTTCCATTCAGTCACTCTCACCATTTTCAAATCAAACTCCTAAATGACACCGTAAACAGTCGTGTTGATCACAGACTTCTGAAAATGTGTCATCTAAGTCCATTTAGTATTTTTGTGTGTGTTCAGATCATCTAAAAACTTTTTGGGGTATTTTATTGCTGATGTGTGCATCATGTCGCCATGGTAACTGATGATCATTGCGCCAATAGAAACACATAAATACAACACCAGCATGATGACACTGCAAAGTATCAGTAAAATATATCTGTACTGGTGGAAAAAAACAGATTCAAGCCCTTTAAACCTGCCCCCATCTGAGAGAGTGTTCTCATCACATTCTAGAAACTTAAAGTCAACACATTTCTGTTTTTCAAAATAACAGTTTGACTCTGACTCATAGATTAGTCAAGGCTCTTTCTGTAGACTTGAAGTTATTTGAAGTTATCACTTTTTCCCATTATCTATTTTTATTATTTCCTTGTTTGTCTAGTTACTGCGGAATCCATGATCCGGCCTGCGTGGTTTACTGTAACACCAGCAAGAAGTGGTTCTGTAATGGCCGCGGGAACACATCTGGAAGGTAAAAATCTGTCATTGTGTCTTCATATCTGAGAAATTGTAATCAGTATGTTAGTCAGGCCACGTTAAAACTTTGCATGTGGATCGGATTATTTGAGAAAAATGGGGATTCTTTCAGAGTTCCACAAACTTCCAGATGTAATTTCAGTTGAACCGTGGCTGATTTGGAGCAGTCGTGTGGCAATAATGATGATGAAGCTAAACACTTACTAATGGAAGCATCATGGCAGCGCTCTGACTGTGTAAAAGCACAGCGGAAAACATATTATAGTGATATATAGCAGCGCTAACTCTTGACAAAACTGGTATTCTAACTAATTTAACATATGTTTTAGCAGAGATGGGCGGAGTAGCCTAAAATTGTATTAAAGTCAGAGTAAAGCTACTTCAAAATAATATTGATTAATTGAATAATACAACTAGTAGAGCAAAATAGTAGTCCAAGAAATTAATTAATTAATCATTGCATTTATACAGCACCTTTCATGACAGCCAAAGCGCTTTACAGTTCATTCTTCATTCACTCCACACTCAGTGGTGGTAAAATACTGTTGTAGCCACAGCTGCCCTGGGGCAGACTGACAGAAGTGAGGCTCCAGTCTGCACCATCGGCCCCTCTGACCACCACCATCACACACACACCACTTTTATACTAGGCAATATGGGTGAAGTGCCTTGCCTAAGGACACAATGACAGTTTTTGTGTCTGGCGCCCCCCGTGGCACCTGGAATTCCCAGTGGTCTCCCATCCAAGTACTAACCAGGCCCTGCCTGGCTTAGCTTCTGAGATCTGAC
Organism: Odontamblyopus lacepedii; assembly: GCA_034769755.1. Taxonomy (NCBI): domain Eukaryota; kingdom Metazoa; phylum Chordata; class Actinopteri; order Gobiiformes; family Gobiidae; genus Odontamblyopus; species Odontamblyopus lacepedii. The sequence continues at coordinate 7,133,334 of CM068359.1, read as the reverse complement.
GAGATCAGACTTTGACAAGCAGATACAAGCCAAAATTATGCAAGTAAGAGTAAAAAGTATTTGGGAAAAGTACTACTCAACTATCCAAGTAAGTAGTCAAGTTCAACATCTGATTTCTAACTTTTGGTTAATGGAATTTTAAGAACAAAGACAGACACAAAAATGAGAAAATTATATTATATCTGAAGGAGAGATGCAAGAAACACAAATGTTCAAATCATTTCCTATTGTCAACGTAAAACTTTTGTTACTTGTACGTAGATTTACTCACAGTGGGAAGCAGAACCACAATTTTTACTCTAGTAAGAGTACTGTTACTACAATAAAATTATTGTATCAAGTAGGAGTAAAACTTTGCCCCTAAAAGTACACAGAAATGTCTTTAAAAGTTGCTCAAGTAAATGTAATTGAGTACTATCCACCTCTGCATTTTAGTGATGTATAATCTTAGTCAGAAGCAATAAGGCTCCTTGTAAAAATGCCTTCACCAGCTTCATAGCCATTTTATTCTTTTTCTGTTACATATTTTTTTGACATCCTCTTCTGATGCACTGGTGCCTGTTGATCCTAATACTCACTTTGTCCAGTTAATTGTCCACAGACTCCATTTGTGCAGCTTCAGGCCATAACACACATCTGGGAGTGGACTGAACCTTGCCACATCACATTAATGACTTAAATGCTCTGAACTGCCAAACATTATTACGAGCATTTCTAAAATACCTTTGCAGTGAGAATGAGCTCATTTCAAGCTTGTTAATCTAAGTTTGTCAGCCTGATCTGTGTGATTTCTCTGCCTTTTATTGAAGCCACATTGTGAACCATCTGGTGAGGGCAAAGTCCAAGGAGGTGACCCTGCACAAAGATGGACCCCTCGGAGAGACTGTGCTGGAATGCTACAACTGTGGATGCCGGAACGTTTTCCTCCTCGGCTTCATCCCAGCCAAAGCGGATTCGGTCGTGGTGTTACTCTGCAGGTATCCACATTATGCACAGTTGACTGTCATGAGTTTTTAGCCATGTTATAATGTCTTCACAAATGTTTGAGTAATCCTGTATTATTAGTCTGTCTACATCTCCAAAGCTCAGAATGTTCTGCTCCACCTTGTGATGTCATGTAATGGTTTCAAGTTAATAGCGACCTTTTACCTTTAGTTCAGTAGAGGTGGGCAGATCCAGGGCTCTAGTCAAGGTGTATGGAGTTTAAAAATGCACAGGAGCACTGTGTTAAACATGTGTGAATGAAAAAAGCACAACTGTGGGTAAATGTTTGATGGGGAAACAGCATTATAACATTATTGTGTGTCTGTGCGTCTGGGTGTCTGTGTGTCTGTCTGTCTGTGTGTGTGTGTCCAGGCAGCCATGTGCGAGCCAGAGCAGCCTCAAGGACATAAACTGGGACAGCTCTCAGTGGCAGCCGCTCATCCAGGACCGTTGCTTCCTATCTTGGCTGGTGAAGATCCCGTCTGAGCACGAGCAGCTGAGGGCCAGACAGATCACTGCACAACAGATCAACAAGCTGGAGGAGCTCTGGAAGGTCTCACTGCAATAATGGATCAGATTTATGTAGTGCTTTTATGGACACTCATAGATGCTTTTACAGAGCATTATTCATTCACTCTACACGTGATGGTGGTAAGATACTATTGTAGCCACAGCTGCCCTGGGGCAAACTGTAGGAGGCAGTCTGTGCCATCGGTACCATTGGTGCACTATGGCTCCGTCCACTCCAGTTTCAATTCTCTTTTTATTGTCTGCTGTCAGGATCATCATGTAGAACGGGTTACGGGTTACATTTTGTCCATAAATCAAGACATAAATATTAGAATCAGACCAATGAGGCACCTGATTTCTTCAAGTTTGCTCACACTAACATTAGCAAAAGGTTTGAATTGACAGCGTTGCTAAGCGCCCGCCTCATTCTAAACCACCCGTGCAGGTGAGAAGGGGCGTTACCTTCAACAACTTTGCTTTTGATTGGCGCTTTGATTGCTATGATACTCACCAGAATACCAAATATGTAATTCTGCTCTAAATTCAGCCCTATAACTACTAGTTTCAGTGATCTTAATTTGGCTGGAGCTGAACGCTGTGGGTGATGTCACACTTAGTCCTGTTTTTTATGCAGTCTATGCCTGAAGAGCTTTAAAATGAACCTGAGCTGTAGCAGAGCAAGTATAAGAGCACATAGATCCTGGACCACTGAGGGATTATTTATAACATTTCATGTTATAACATTTCATGTTATAAATAATTCTTGTAACATTGAAAAGCGTTTTAAATCCCAACCACATGTTTAAAATTTCCTGTCAACTCTTTTCCAAATGCCCCACAGGTGTTATTCTTCACATTGAGAAACTTGGCCTTTGATATGCTCCAAACACCTCGTATAAACAAACACAAGATGCTACGAGGATCTTGAATAACACAACTACAACATGTACGGATGCACAAACAGCTCGTAATCTCATCTCTAGGGCTGTACTCCAGTATTAGTCAACCAAAACATCTCAATTAATCAATTTGTTTAGGTTTAGGATATTAAGGATTCATATGGTACAACAGCAGAAAGGAAGAGTGAGTGAGTTAGCTAAAGATTTGGTATTTTTGGTATTTATATGTAAAAAGGCAGATTAAAGATGCACTGCGTAACATTTCTAGTGAAGGGGCCTCACCATCTAATCTTCATGGAAATGTTTTTGCTTTGTCCAGAATGTTCCGCAGTATAGATTAAACCTGCACAAGGGAGTGAAGCAGGTTACAGCGCTATCCTACATTACAGTTCAGATCTGTGGAGAGTCATTCCTATTCACTGAAGGAACTGTTGTATTTTTGAGCAATAGAAACCTGTCATGAATAAATGCCAGATGTATATGTTTAAAGTCATACCGTGCAACATTCCAGGTGAAGCAATACCATCTCCATGGCGACAAGTAGGTAGCCCCCACCAGAAAAGTTGCGTAGTGCCCCTATAAACACATGAATCACAAGTTTAATCTGTTTTTATATAAATACATGGTTCCCTTGGTTCTTGGTACTTGGTTCTGCACAAATAGTAGTTTTTGCATAAACTCCTTGGAACCCACATCAGCATCAACCTCAAATGGAAAATAAACACAGACCACATCCATAAAAAAGTCTCCAAAATCTCCAACAGCTCAAGAAATTCAGAGTAAGACCTCATCTCCTGCACTGTTTTACACAGTTATTGTTGAAAGTCTCCTCACTTCATCTGTCACAGTCTGGTTTAGCAGTCTGGATACACCCTTCCAGAAGAACCTACAGCGCATCATCACCAGAGCATCTCATACCATCCCTGGAATCATTACACCACAAAAGGACAGTACACCATGTATTTCAGCTCCTGCCCTCTGGAAGGCGCTACAGGACAATTGTCACCAAAACAGCCCACTTCAAAAACAGTTTCTTTCCCACTGTCATACATTTGTTGAAGTCCTGCAGACAATGAGCGTGGACCCTACAGTCTACTGGAAAAATGTTGTTTCAGAATCAGAAAGGTTTTATTGCCATATGAGTGAACAGGCTCACAATATTAGGAATTTGCTGTGGTACTTGGAGTAACATAGACACTAAACATGCAATAAATAAAATAGAATAATATAAAGTAGAAAACGGTAGTATATAACTATAAATATATAACTATAATATAACACAAAAAATTACAAATTTACAAGAATATAACTACAACAGATAGTGGCTACAACAGATAATGTCTGTTTGTCTAACTGTTGTGTCCTAAATGTTTGTATCATGATTATTTGATGGATTGATTATTGATGTCAAACTGTTGTGTCTTAGAGGTTGGTGTATGTTGTGTGTTGGAACCTGCATCAAGATGTTGTACTAGAAACAAATTCCACCTTTTTAGCAGTATGGCCATTAAAGAATCAATCCGTCAACTCCCCCTGCAGGTGTAGTCTGAAGAGGTCAGATACACAGAGATACGTCATAATTTTGCGACGCCCCCTTTTTAGTCCACTAATCACAACAGGACATGTCTTTAGTCAACCAAGAACTTCTTTAGTTGACTACAGTCCTTCTGATTTCTTGTTTTATTGTTGTAGGAAAATCCCAGCGCGACTCTGGAAGACCTGGAGAAGCCTGGAGTGGATGAGGAGCCCCAACACGTGCTGCTGCGGTACGAGGACGCATACCAGTACCAGAACATCTTTGGGCCACTGGTCAAACTGGAGGCGGACTACGACAAGAAGCTCAAGGAGTCCCAGGTGAGGGCCAGAAAAAGGTGCATGAGTCAGTGGAACAAAACCCAAAATCCACTTTTTTGTTGCTACTTCACTGTTTATATGGTGTTTTAATTGTATTTAATGTTCTAGTCATTTTTTGGATTGACTACATGACACAGAACTGCTCAGATTAGTCCTCTAGGAACTGCCTAGTTCAGCAGTTCAGTTTGTGATGTGGTTGAGGCCAGAGTTTAGGTCTTTAGTCCCATTTTAGAACTGGTGGACAGGATTTGATTGTGGAAGTTGCTTTTTAACTGTCAGATTGCAGATTTGTTGGCCCAGTTTATGGTTAATATCTTTGTAATTCATGGCACGCAGTTCAACATCTTATTTGTTTGTTTTGGTCACGACAGTTTCAGAAAATTCCACTATTATTCAACCGCACAGATGAATGTTCAAAGGACTTCGTGCCATAACATTCATTCTTTTTCAATTTAATATTTTTACTGTTTATGAAGTCAGACCAAAAAATAATCAAGTCCATCTCAAATTATAACATCACATTTTAGAACATGAACACAACTGATTGAGTATGTAAATATTTGTGTGTGTGTGTGTGTGTGTGTGTGATTTTTTACCCGAATTTATCAAGTTGTTTCTCTGACAGACTCAAGACAATATCACAGTGAGATGGGACTTGGGACTGAATAAAAAGAGGATCGCTTATTTTACGCTCCCGAAAACAGATTCAGGTGTGTTCGCTTTGCATTGTGTTAAAGGCATTATGCAAAATCAACTTTTTTGAGCTTTCTACAAAGTTTTGACGTTGTTCCCTGATCAGAAACATGGCTAAAGAGGTTTTATATACGTGAGTAATTTAGCGATCACTTCTATATCTCTGTTTAAACCCTCCTTTTACTGTTAATAATACGATTTTATCTGAAGCTCAGCCCACAAGCCTACGTTACCAATGATGCAGCATAGAAGTAAAATAGCCCCTCTTTTTATATATATTTTGTAGATATTGTAAAAGTATAAATTGAATCATACAGTTTATTTGTCTCTTCACCTCTGCAGACATGCGGTTGATGCAGGGAGACGAGATTTGCCTGAGATATAAGGGAGACCTGGCTCCACCGTGGAAGGGCATCGGACACGTCATCAAAGTGCCTGATAGTATCCTTTTGTTTTTACAATACAAACATTTCAAACTCAATTTCGATACTAAGGAATAGACTCAATGCTGATTCCAATACTGCAATGATAATTAGAAACACTCTTTCTCTTTAGACAAGAGAATGTGCTAGTACTTTCGTTTATATTCCCATGTGGTCTTATATCTGTGTAATCCCTCTGTATACTAGTCAATGTGCTCTTATACTTGTTCTGATACAGCTCAAGATCATTCTAAAGACATTCGGGAAACGTTCATTTTTCTTCTGTCAATGTGCCTTTTTAGTATCGATACCGGCTCAAATGGTATCTTGTTTTGGTACTAGTTTAAGAATTTATTAGTATCTGAAGTATGATACTTTTGACAACTCTAGTTCTCCTAACTTCTAACTCAGTCACTCTTTCTGTTTGAATTACATGTTTACGCATCCAGTTTTTAGCCTAAAAGTGCAGAGCAACAGTGCCTTCATGTGGTTGTGTTTAGGAACTACAACAACAAAGGGCTTTTTCCTTCCCAGTCTCCTGTGGCTGCCTATAATTAGATACCACCACATTACATAACAGACAGTGTCTGCGCTGGGCCCTTTGCCGAGCGTGAATGAAGTAACAGTGTATGAGGTGTTAAGGATGCTCCCTGACTCTCTGAATCAGATTACGGAGATGAGATCGCCATTGAGCTCCGAAGCAGCGCCGGGGCTCCAGTCGAAATCCCACACAATTTCCAGGTGGATTTTGTCTGGAAGTCCACATCCTTCGACAGGTACACAATGGACATGGACTAATGAAGTACAGATGGTATATTATAATGGTGATTTCAGAGGATTCCCCCAGATCTCAGTACTGGACCAAATTTTGCTGATATTTGGTGTCAGTATTTTTTCTATATTGCTCCATAATTAAAATATTAATTTATAAATACATGTGTTATTTACAAAAAAGTTTACAAGTTTCACTATAAGCAGGAGGCAGACATCTCCAGAAACATGACACAGTACACCTTTAAGATTAACCCCTTGTCTTTTTTCAAATACTTCACTCCAATAGGTTTTTTTTAATACTACACTGTTTCCTGCAGAATGCAGAGTGCCCTGAAGACGTTTGCTGTGGATGAGACCTCAGTCTCCGGTTACATTTATCACAAACTCCTGGGACACGAGGTGGAGGACGTGGTCATCAAGTGTCAGCTGCCCAAACGCTTCACTGCCCAGGGCCTGCCCGACCTCAACCACTCACAGGTCACACCAGATAGACTAGATTAGCTTAATTAAAGATCAGTCACAACAGTGATTACATCTGAATGTGCTTCCTCATGCTTAAGGATTTGGTTTTCTTGTCTTCAGGTTTATGCAGTGAAGACAGTGCTACAGCGCCCCCTGAGTCTGATCCAGGGACCTCCAGGCACTGGCAAAACCGTCACCTCTGCCACAATAGTGTACCACCTTGCTCGCCAAGGCAACGGGTACAAACCCATATCATTATCTTTACTCGTACAATCAACCCGGCTGTAATATCAGCGCAGTAACTATAATGTACATATTCAATACAACTGGAAACATACGGACTTACAGAGATCCTCTGGTGGTCATTCTACTTTTGTAAAGTTTTTTTGTGTTTTCTCCAGGCCAGTGCTGGTGTGTGCTCCCAGTAACATCGCGGTGGACCAGCTGACAGAGAAGATCCATCAGACTGGACTCAAAGTGGTGCGACTCTGTGCCAAGAGCAGAGAGGCCATAGACTCTCCTGTGTCCTTCCTGGCTCTGCACAACCAGACCCGGAACATGGACAGGTGCTTCTGTGTCTCTGCGCTGTGCTGCTCTGCTCTGTCACTTTGCAGTGTCTCATCAGCTCATGTGCACTCTGTGTCTGTGTTTATGTGTGTGCCTGTAGCATGCCTGAACTGCAGAAGCTCCAGCAGTTGAAAGATGAGACCGGGGAGCTGTCGTCCTCTGATGAAAAACGCTACAGAGCTCTGAGACGCACAGCAGAGCGGGAGCTGCTGATGGTACATGGCACTCAGAATGATTATTATATTTCACTTTTTTATTTTGCTTGCACAGAGAAACGTGATACAATGCAAACTAATCAGTCACACAATATAAATCGTGCAACGTAAAATAAAAGTTTTTTGGTCACTTCTACGGATGAAGAAAATAAATATCTCGCAGCAACGCAAACTTCCAATTTTAATTTGACAAGAAAATAGACAAGAAGGCAGATTGTATTCACTATTTCCTTATTAGGTCATACAGTACATTACACTTGGGTTGGTCTTGGTTTATTTTCTGTACATTTCTATTTGTAAGTGAAGCCATGTGCATTTGTAGTTTTAATTTAAATGATCTTAGAACATAATATAAAACATACTTCTCAGATACTGCATCTTTTTCTCATATTGTTCTGCCTTCCTAACTTCCTAACTTCTGCCTTCAGAACGCAGATGTGATCTGCTGCACGTGTGTTGGAGCTGGAGATCCTCGTTTGGCCAAAATGCAGTTCCGCTCGATTCTGATCGATGAGAGCACCCAGGCCACAGAGCCGGAGTGTATGGTCCCTGTGGTGCTCGGTGCCAAGCAGGTCAGCCCACTGACATTACTGCGAATTGATACTTTGCAGCTGATGTCATCAATATTATCTGGGGTTGTGATGCTAACTGCAGGCACTGCTCTGTCTGAAGCTCCTGTTACTCATGTTCAACTTTAATCTGACCATAAAGAACTGAACTTTCCTCCATAGACATACATGCAGAACCGAACCCACCACTGCGACAGCACTGCAAAGTATCAGCTCCTTCATTACGTCGTGTTGTTCTAATGTGTGTGTGTGTGTCTGTCTATGTTGTGTGTTGTGTGTTGTGTGTTGTGTGTGTAGCTGATCCTGGTGGGTGATCACTGCCAGCTGGGCCCTGTGGTCATGTGTAAGAAGGCGGCCAAAGCGGGTCTGTCCCAGTCTCTGTTTGAGCGTCTGGTGGTTCTGGGCATCAGACCCATCCGGCTCCAGGTGCAGTACAGGATGCACCCGGCCCTCAGCGCCTTCCCCTCCAACATCTTCTACGAGGGCTCTCTGCAGAACGGAGTCACTGCCGGTACATTCAAAAAGCACATTATCCCATTATTTACAGATTATTGCTGTAACTAATGATTATTTTAGTAGTCGACTGGTCAGTGATACATTTTTTGACTATTATTCATATTAGTCATTATTTCTATTGCATATTGAAATGCTTTACATTATCAACCAAATGAAGGTTAAGACATGTTGTCTCAAGACTTGTAAATGGATATTGCTGATAGAATATTTCTGAATAAAATGTAATGAAATAAAACTAAGCATTTTTTTTTTAACTTAATTGAAGTTGATTTAGCAGTGTGGCTATCTTTGTGATAAAAAAAAAATGTTTTCATATGAATAGCTGCATTTTCTTTTTTCTTTTCTTTTTTTTTTTAGCTGACCGAATGAAAAAAGGCTTTGACTTCCAGTGGCCACAGCCGGACAAACCGATGTTCTTCTACGTCACTCAGGGCCAAGAAGAAATCGCCAGCTCAGGAACCTCCTATCTCAACAGGTTAAAGAAGACTTACTGTGCTTCTCTCTGTTATATAGTTCTAATCTATGACCCCCCTGGATCATTATGTTATTATAATAACAATAATACACCAGTAGCACTGCTTTATCACAGAGTAAGAAAGAAAAACAAGAACAAAGTACCGATAGCGGTGAAAACGGGCGTTGATCTGAGCCATGACATCTTGAATACGGGCCGGGGTAAATATAATAAAGATTTCTCAAACATGCATGAATCAGGTTAACTGCAACAACAAATGAGCTTAACATAGTTTTGAGATCTGAAAAGTCAAATTTGCACTATGGGTCCACTTTAAAGCTCTCAAGTCTGCGATAGATTTGGATGTACAGCTCTTTCTTGATGTTAATTGTTTTCTGTTTTGTCTTTGTGAAGAACTGAGGCGGCCAACGTGGAAAAGATTACCACTCGATTGCTGAAAGGAGGAGCCAAACCCGACCAGATCGGAATCATCACGCCGTACGAGGGTCAAAGGTCATACCTGGTCCAGTACATGCAGTTTAGCGGATCCCTGCACACCAAGCTCTACCAGGTACTGCAGAAAAATGTGTTCAGTGAAATGAGATTGTCTTCAGTCCAGACCACATTCTTTCTTTGGTACTTTGGTGTAAATACCAAAATGCCTCTTTTCAGCTTTCATTGGAAAAAAATATGCAAAATCAACTTTTTGGAGCTTTCTACCAACATTGTTTCTTTTTTTCTACAAAAACATGACTGAATTAGTTTTGTGTCATTCATGCATTTTTGCGTAATTTAGCCTTCTATTCAACAGTTCGCATTACAATCCTATCCTAAGCTCAGCCCACATTATCCATACTGCCACTTAGAGCATCAAAAATGATACCAAAATTGATTAAATATATTGTAATACACTTTTTTCAGTGGATATAGCCTTTTCAAAACAATAATATCCAAAAATGCTTTAAGTTAACAATTAATACCTCACAGAAGTGCATTACCTCCTCTTTAAATGTATAAGCGAATGCTCAGTGTGTCTTGTGCTGTTTGTCCAGGAGGTGGAGATTGCCAGTGTAGACGCGTTCCAGGGCCGAGAGAAGGACTTCATCATCCTGTCCTGTGTCCGCGCCAACGAGCACCAAGGCATCGGCTTCCTCAACGACCCCAGACGCCTCAACGTGGCTCTAACCCGTGCACGGTAAATACAGGGCTTCTTATAGATACGGTCTATGGCAGAATGTTCAGCAGTCACCTTAGCGACCCACTGTGCACATTAGCAAACACTGACAAAAACGTTTAAAGATGGTCTGAAAACACAACACGAGAAAAATGCAAAATGGATTTCAGTGACACACATTTTCAGAACCATGAGCACAAGCTTTCATGGCCCTGTTTAGGTGTTTAATTTTCAACAAACAGGTGAGAGTGACTAACTGAAAAACTGTTGATTAATGCTAGCTAGCTTGTGACTGTAATGTTATGTGAGAGGGACTTTCATGACCTGTTGTAGTTTCTACTAAGTGGGTTCGTTATGGTGAGACTGTGTTCAAACAAAGCTCAGATTAAAGTCTTAAGGCTGTTACACACTACAGGATTTTTCGGTCTCAAACGATTTTTAAACGTGCGACAAAAAGCGCACACCACAAACACGAGGAGAGTCTTATGAGACAAAAAATCTCCAGTCACAAACACTGCAGTGGGATCTGTGTGTGGACCACAGGATATAAAGCTGTGAGCGCGATGGCGTCAACTGTTTCCTGTCTACAGTAAAACCACTCGCTCTGAGACTGTTGAAGTGTTCAAAGATCAGAGCTCTGCAATTCTAGTTTAGATGCAAGTCAAAACTGTGTTATTATTATTTGTGAAATGTGGAGCAGTACTTCAGATCCAGGATTTTTAAAGCAGAAAAGAGAAGATAAAGTCCACAGGAAGTAGAGTCACTGTGGCTGATCTGCAGCTTCACCTCAATCCGTGCGCTGTGTGGATGGAAACAAACACACAGGAGGAAACACTGTCTTTTTACTTTTAAAGAACGCCTCAAACTGGATTCACAGTGCGGTTTTGTGGACTGGATGTCATCATTTGCGGAGGACAATTTCTATGGATAATGTGGATGAGATGCTGCTCATTAAATGTAGCACTTTACATTAGGTGAGTAATAAAGTGTTTATTTTCACTATATCCTGAGTTTGTTTGTTGCGTCTCTGTGTTCGTCGCTCCTCTGCCCCTGACGCTCTGTTTTATTGGCTATTACTGTAGTGTTGTTGATGTTATGATCTGACACTGACACCGCACATGAGGAGCAGCGGCTTCAAAATTGCACACGAAGACAAAAAATCCTCAAAGAAGAAATTGCAGCCAAAATCTGTCAAATTGTCCTGTAGAGTGTAGTTAGCTTCACAGCTCTAGGGAATATAGACGACAGCTGCAAAGTACCAGTTGTTGAATCAGATCCAGAACATATCACCCTAAACATAATGACCTGTCGTCCTCTGTCAGATACGGCGTCATCATCGTGGGGAACCCCAAAGCTCTGTCCAAGCAGCCGCTGTGGAACCACCTGCTCAACTACTACAAGGAGCAGAAGGTGCTGGTGGAGGGGCCCCTGAACAACCTCCGAGAGAGCCTCATGCAGTTCAGCAAACCCCGAAAACTGGTCAACACCATCAACCCGGTGAGCTGTGGTCCTCCCTGCACATCTCCTCTACCTTCACGAGTCCAGGGCTGAAGGCATTTAGTGGTTTATCTTAGCTTAACTGGTCGATGGAGTCCTGGTGAACCAAAAATTGTATTGCATTTTTTGGTATTTATGTGTAAAAAGGCGAATTAAACTATTCACAAGTTCAATCTGTCTTTATATACTATACATACATTGTTTCCCAGTTATTTTTTCTACATAAATAGTGTTTTTTTTGCCTAAACTCCCCGTCAGGTGTAGTCTGTGAGTGCAGTTTGGGTCAGATACACAGAGCTACGCAATAGTTTTGAGAGCTTTAGCCGTGCCCCATTTTTAGTCGACTATTCGATTGGCAGGACATGTCTTTAGTCAACCAGGAATTTCTTTAGTCGACTACAGCTTTACACTGGTCACCTGTTTAAACTGTGTTCCGTGTGTATCTGTGTTTTCAGGGGGGCCGCTTCATGAGCACTGCCATGTACGACGCCCGAGAGGCCCTCATCCCCGGATCTGCCTACGACCGCAGCAGCAATGGTGCGACAGCCAGTGTTACAGACTCTGTAGTCATTTCATAGTACTGGTTCTTACTGCCACCTGCTTGTCTCCATGGAAATGTTATTGCTTTGTCTAGAATGTTCCACAATATAGATTAAACCTTTCTATCACAAGGGAGACAAGCAGGTTACAACACTACACTCTATATGTGCCCAATTATTACAGTTCAGATCTGTGGAGAGTCGCCCTATTGACAGAAGGAACTATTGTATTTTTGAGCATTAGAAACACTCATAATGAATAAATGCTAGATGGATATGTTTAATGTCACACCATGGAACATTCCAGGGAAAGCAATAACATCTCCATGGAGACAAGTAGGTCGCGGAATCTCCAACAGACACTTTTAACAAAAGTATACAACAGGATTCTGCCCGAAGTTCACATTTTAAACTTGGCCAGAAGACATGACAAAAAGAACTGACAACATTTGACACTTCTCAGAATGTTTGTACAGATCTAAACTATAGAGTTTGCAGTTTTTACAAAGATAAGACAGGATATTTTGAAGGAAATTTGCAGCCTTTGTGATTTGTCATTTGCATCCATTCAAATTTAGTTTTAGATTCATTTGTGATTGATCTTGCTGTCCTACTAGTTCTCAATAGTTGTATTTCACAGTTAAAGTCCTGTAATGACATAAGTCTCTCCTCAGGCCGCTCCAGTCTGTACTTTCAGACTCATGACCAGATCGGGATGATTGGCTCTGGAGCGAATCCTCTGGCCTCTCTGAACATCCCCATCCCCTTCAACCTGGTGATGCCCCCCATGCCTCCCCCGGGGTACCTGGGCCAGGTCAACGGGCCCTCAGCAGGTCGGAGCCACATCTGCACTCAAACATCCTCCTCATATTTCACAGCAAACCAGCTCTCCACAAAAAAAAAGTACAAAAATGGAGATAATGTTCCAGATGACAGATGAAATATTAATCTAAACTTTTGCCCAGTTCATTTAATTTGGACTTTTTAGAGCTTTTAACCATCTAACTCTCTTTATTGATAATCTTTATTCTCCTATAGTTAAGGCTCCATTACTCTGATCAGCCACCATTTCACCACCACTGAAACACACTCACCGCTCTGTACCTGCTTCGTTTTCCCATTTTATTTTATTCATCTTTCATATGTGTAGTAGTCATTTTGGTACAAATGAAAAAATATCGGCTTCTTGCTACTTGATGGCAGCGGTGTATCGGAGGAGGAACAGCCTCAATGCTCTTCGTTGACGTTTGCAACATCACATATTGTGATGTAGATTAAAACTATATAACCCACACAAGTACCATATGCCTTCTTAAGCTCTAAATGTTGTCTTTTCCTGTGTGCAGGTCGTGGAGGCCTCAAGGGAAAGTCGGGGGCAGGAGGGGGTCGAGGGGGCAGACAGAGGGGCAGGAACATGGGCAGCAGTGGAGGAGGGGGGGACCGCGGGGGGCACATGACCAGTCAGGCCAGTCAGGACCTGGGCTCTCAGTCCTTCTCCCAGGGACCCCTCACACAGGGCTACATGAACATGAGCCAGCCCTCCCAGATGAGCCAGCCCGGTCTGTCCCAGGCGGAGCTGTCACAGGTCAGTGCTGCCCCGTACTGCTGAGAAGGAACAAGAAAAAAACAGCTCTGCAAAGTCATTCAGCTAATTCATTAAAGTTAAAATGGAACATGTGTCTTCCAGGACAGTTACCTTGGAGACGAGTTCAAATCTCAGATGGATGTGGCTCTGTCCCAGGACTCCACCTATCAGGGGGAGCGAGCCTACCAACACGGGGTGACTGGACTGTCCCAGTATTAGACTGTAAGTGAACACCCTCTGTACGTATACTTCAGTACTTTACAGATTTTGGTCTGCACTGTCAGTTCTTCACGTCTGATTTACTCATGTAGAAAGTGAAAGACAATAACATGTTTTGTTTAGATTTCCAGTTGTAAAATACTTCTTTCATTAGATACTGTGATCAACAGGCAATACTTGGAGCTGCTACTTATCAGAATACTTAACAAATTGCCCAAAGGCTGTCTAAGAGCTTTCACAGCTCTGCTTTACAGTTACAGGCTGCTTTGACAAACTGGAAGCGACATTGTTAAGCAAAGGTTCCCACTTCTCACAAAATAACAGTGTAATAAAGTGTGTGTGAACAAACTTCCTTGACAAAGCCTCTCGTCAGATCTCAGAAGTTAAAGAGGGCAGAGTCTGGTTAGGACATGATGGGAGCCCGCTGGGAATTCCAGGTGCCACAGTGGCAAAAAAGACATTGTGTCCTTAGGCACAACACTTTACCCACATTGTCTTGTATGAAAGTTGTGTGTGTGTGAGTGTGAGTGTTGGTGGTACTCAGGCCTCTTATACTTGTTCTGATACAGCTCAAGATCATTCTAAAGCTACTCAGGAAAGGTTCATTTCTGTCCCGTGAATAGGACTTTTTTAGTATCCACACCTGCTTAAATGAGTATCTAGTTTCAATACTAGTTTTAGCACATGATTTTCTATACTACTTTATAATGTATTTTCTCTGCAGGTTGCTGGAAGGAGCTAGGCCTATGTTCTGCTTAGTTCAACGGTTTTAACTTGGGTGAAGACAAAAAAGAACCGACATGGATACCTGTTTTTCCACTGCTACAACCGAAGCACCACTGTGTGAAAAAAGGAGAGAGCGCGCGAGAATCCGACCAATCACAAGGCAGGGGACCGTGAGGCGGGAGATCAAGCCGAGCGAGACAAGATGGCCGACCGGAGATGCGACGGGGAGAGCCAGGTCCGCCCGGGGACGGCGTCGCACGAAGGAGACCACACCACACGCTCCCACACCGAGGATCTTAAAGCAGGATGGTTGAGATTCTTGCCCCGAAAGCTGGAAAAAAGGAGGAGAGGAGATGTGTCACGCTAATGTCCTCCAAGGAGACTCTACAGGATGACTTCTGTGACTTGGAGAGAGGAGGGGACACAACTCTTGAAGCGGTTGATTATACTAACTTATTTTCTTTCAAACTCAGAGTATTCGAGTATTCGAAGCATTTTGGTCACATTTGAGTCAAAATATGTGTCCAAGAAGACGCTGCCTCCAAGTGAAGAGAAGTCAACACAGCTTTTGTTTCTTGGCTCTGAGTTGAGACGTTTTCTATGAGTTAATGAACTTAAAGTGTGTCATTGTAGCTACAGAGTTGGCAAGTAACTTAAACGAACTTAGATTTGCTATTTGAAAAGAAATATACACACATTTAAAGGTGCATTATGCAACTTTTCTGGTGGAGGGTTTGCCAGATGTTTTTCTGCATGGAGATGTCATTGCTCTGCCTGGAATGTTCCACCGTATGGCATTAAACAGCTCTACTTTACATTAGTTAAATTACAAGTAGTTTTATAGCTCATAAATACCTTGTAAATGGGCATTCTGACTGTGAGCGGCATTGTTTCTCCACAGATCTGATCTGTAATTTGATCTGGTTTGGTCTCCATGGAGATAGAAGGGGTTAATACTATACTGTGAAACATTCCAGACAATGTTATTGCTTTGTCTGGAATGTTTCTCCATGGAAAAAAGCATTTGACGACGCCTCCACCAGAGAAGTTACACAATGCACCTTTAAATATCGGTTCTGCCCAATGTATAATATGAAATATGAAAAAAATCTGTTTTATGTTTTTAGCCCTGAGTGAGAATATTGGGTTTGAACTTGCCCAAAAGGAGACCACACACTGTTGTAAGTAGGTGTGCTCCGATCAATCAACTGCTGAACGTTGATCAAGACAAAAATAACAGGATCGGGAGCTGCAAATTGGGGTGATCAGACATAAGATCATCCATATAAGTAACTGGTGAACAGCCAGAAGCACGTTACTGGTTTAAAATGCAGTAAAACTCCACTGATACAGTAACTACTGTTGTAAGTTTGGTTGAATTTCATATCAGAAGCCTATATATGTAAGAGGGGTCTCCAACATTTGTCCTCCGGTGAGCTGCATTTACAAAACAGCTACAAAGTTTAGAAAAAATTCACAAGAAATTGAGTAAATATAAGACCCACAGTAAGTCTTACACAGGAACAGTCAGATGCCTACAAAACATAAACCGTCATCCATGTATTAGTGCACAAAATTAGGCATCAAAAATCAGAATCTACTTAGAATTCAGAGATCCCTTGCTGAGCTACTGGTATCTCCTGAGCTACAGGTTGGAAACCCGTAGCCTAGAGTGTTTTTTTCACATAATAAATATCAAAGTCTGTGTGATTGAGATCAGTCAATCAGAAGTTCATATTATCAGTACTTGTGGTCAGTCTCAAAAGTCCTGATCGGAGCACCTCTGCTTATAAGTCAGTGGTGCGTTCTACAATTACATACCACATTATTAAAAGTAAATGTTTTTTAGGATTGTGTTAATGCACTTTAAAGTCGATGCAAAACTTCATCATAAACCTGTGCGTTAATTTATTGGGAAATACACAGTTTTAGTGTTTTAGTAGAAGCATAACCCATGAATTTGTATTTTCAACTAGGGCTGGGTGATGTGGCGATTAAAAAAAAAAAAAGAAACTTAAAATCATGAGCTCACCCTTGTGACAATTTGCTATTTTGTTTTAATTATCACATGAATACAGCTTTAGGCTCAAACAAAGACGCCTTTCCCCACCCACTCCTCCTATTGGTCAGTCTCAGCTAGATCCTGAATGATTGACAGCCCAGTTTAACCAATTACAATGACATGTGAACGTTCAGAAGAAGGTGACTGACTTCTACAAAATTGTACGTTTACAGGAATTGTGATAAAAATCCAAATGGTGATCTGGCTCGAAGAAAATGATGATATACGTTTTTTTAGCATATCGCCCACCCCTATTTTCAGCCCTAGTTTCTTACATGAAAAGACCCGTCACTAAAGCTTCCTGAATGAGTGTTACAGTATAATATTTCATTGTAAACCAGCTCCAAGTTATTTCCCCATGAACTCAATGGTAAATGGTTTGATTTTGCAGTCTTTAAATAGCGTGTTTAAGGGACGTTCACAAACCCTGGAGTGATGTGCAGCTGCCCTGGTCCCTTTCACCCTCTATGATTTCATGTTTTTAAGTTTCTATTGGGAGTTTCCATGGTTCTAGTGCATGTTATGAACCGTCCCCACACACCTTTGTCTCTCTTACTAACAGAATGCACGCCCCAGATTTTATGTTGTAATGAGGTATGCACCGATCCGATACTGTTATCAGATATCGACGCCGATCCTGGAAATATTGGCTGGATTTGTTGGTAAACACTGATGATGTAGACAAGGTTGCGCACGCATTTTGGCAACAGAAGTACGGCAGAACTCAGCAGCTTGTCGAGCTCTGCCAAAGGATGATCGTCAAAAGATCGAAAAAATTTCCTCAACAAGCAGAACTTTGACAAACGGTGTCCGACTGCCAGATCCTTGTGCGATCAGTGAGTAAAACTTTAGTCCACCGGTAGAATATCAATCACACACAGAACAACCAGGCATTTTGGTGCTGGAAATGTTTTTATCTCCGTCTTCTGTCCGTGTTCAGTCTGAATAAATCGTAATGAATGAGGAACAATGATACTTCTGTTGCTAAAATGCTCGTGCAGATTTTTAAAATTACTTCCACCCTAAAAGGATCTATAAACTGATGTAATTAGACAATTTATTGGCCGTAGTTGCCCAGAAAATTTCATGTTTGAGCATTTATTAATTCAAAGCTGTTCAGTAGTGTGGGTTGTGGAAGAGTTTGTTTTGTTTTCTTTTTTGTGTGTCTATTTTGTTTTTTCATAATAAAAAGGGGTTAAAATCACATATTTGAATCAGTTTAGTCTTATTTTATTTGTGTTTAAAGGAAATAAACTGTTTTCAGTCTCAGCCCTTGTATTGTTAGATACTTAAAACTAAAGTATTGGAATCGGTAACAACTGAAAAGCTGGATCGGTGCATCCTTATCTGTATCTTGTTCTAGTCCATTGTTGTTATGAACCCCTCCCATGTTTTTGTCCTCTGTCACTAACAGACTAACAGCATGCTCCAGGTTTAAGTTGGAATCATTTGTTTTATTTTGTTTGCAGATTGAGAGACATAAACTTTCAGATGTTGTTCACCTCTGCATTTAATCTAAGCGTCATGAGTATTTGTGGCCATTAAACTTTTTGTCTTGAGAAATAAACTTTTCTTTCTTCTAGACAATATGATTTATTTTACTTGTCTTTGTTTTTTGTAAAATCTTAAATATAAAGATGTTAATCACCTTTATCTCATCAGTTACAAATTAAAAGACCTATAGGCAGTGCATTTATCAATCATATTACCCATACATTGCAAATAGGACTTGCCGGTTAACGTTTAAAACCACAGTATGTAATTTTTTTAGATAGAAATAGACTTGTATGCACTGAAAAACATGGAAAACATACATCCTTACTCAGAGTGGGCTTGCATCTCCACAGATCTGACTTAATCATCAACAGTATGCCACAAAACGTATATATATATGATCTATCTCCATGGAGAATAATCCTTAGTATGGGTTTAACTTTTTATTTTCCATAGATTTAATCAGGTGAACCTTTAATTAATGTAGGTTATACTGGAAAAGCAATTTGTCTACCCTGATTTTGCCTTATGAGGGGTCAACTCATCGACTTGTGCTTATTTCCAGTCGGTGGAGATAACCCTTGGCCCCACACTTCCAGGTTTACCGCCACAAAACCATTGAAAACATAGTATTTTCCATGGGGATGATTTAACACATGACATAATTCCATCAAATAGGCCACAGGCGGAGTGACTTTGGAGGGCAGGCGAGGGGCCAGGCTTTTGATTAAACCCACGTGTTGCCAAGTCCGCTTATGTAGAGCGACTTTGGGCATCTCTTTTTGGTGTCTTAAAGTGGAAGATGTGACGTTTGGATAAAAGGAGACCAACTAGGCACCTAGGCATTGGAATAATTAGAGATACCAGAATATTACAAACCAGAAAGGTAAAAATAACACCTTTTATAGGCCTAAAATGCATCATGCGGAGGCCTATCAATGAAAAGTAGGACATTATTTTTTTTTATTTATTCATAAGTGGGACATTCTCTAAGTGGGACGAGGGGCTGTCCAGAACAAACAAAAAACAAGTGGTCAGTAACAACACAGTACTAGACATGTTTCTGAGACTGTTTCTGACTTTGTTTGCAATGACAGAAGACGTTTCACCTTCACCTGCGCGCAAAACACCACAACATCATCCTATATCACACAAACTGACTCCTGTGAGCTCTAAGCCATGTTATAATGCTCTTACTTTATCAAAAAACACACCAGGAGTTTAAGTAATGCTTTATTATTACTCTGACTACGAGGGTCTATTCATGCTTACGTCACAAACCAGGAAGCGTTTGGAAACATGCAGTGACGACTTCCGGTGGGCTCTTGTTCGGAGTACTAAGTCTGACAAAATGTAGGAAAATGAGAACATGTCCCAGTTTTCTTCATCTCCATGTCATTGTAGCGTTCTGTTATGTTTCATTAATCAACAGTTCCAACCATACCTTCATTTTCATCATTTCATTTGCCAAATTCCAGATGATTCAAACAGCACATACGTCTGCAGGCTTCATTTTACCAACATCACATTTACTCCAGTGGGTCTGACCACAGTCCAGTGTCGGGAACTACACCGGAAGTCGTCATCGCAGGTTTCCAAACGTCTTCCCGGTTTGTGACCTGAGCGTGAATAGAGCTTCTTCATTAAAGCTCAAAAGGCTCTGTTCCACCTTGTGATGTCATGAAGCGGTAGTTTTTAAGTTAACAGATACATTTACCTTTTGTTTATTAGAGATTGGAAATTCCAGGGCTGAAATGATCCAAATGATTTCAGTGAAGGTGTATGGAGTTTAAAAACAAAGTGGAGTAATTCCTGTATTACCACATGATATCACAAGGTGGAACACAGTGTTTTCAGTTTGAGAGAAGAACTCAGCCTAAATCTGCAGGGTTTGTGTGTTAAACATAAATGAAACAAAACACAACTCCAGGTTTGTTTGCTATGAGGAAACACAGATCAGAAAACAGCGTAACATGAGCCATTTAGTTATGTGGCAATAAAATGAGACTTTTAGACTGTGTGGGCCACCATAGTCTATCGTAGTATTGGGAAACTCTGGACTTTCTACAATTTCTGATTAACAAAACTAACAAAACACACTTTCAGCATCCTCTTTCTCTGCTCCATCATCTCCAACAGTGGCCGGAATGTGTCGCGATACTGGAATTTCACATTTGATTTCGATACTAAGGAATATAGACTTAAAGGGACAGTTCAGAATTTTGGACATAGGGCCTCATTTCCTCGTGAGCCTGAGTGTTGGAGACGTGTGGAGACACTTTTTAAAATATTCCATCCAGTCCTTGTATTTGCAGAGGTTGCTGGTGCTAGGCTAGAGCATGTCAATGGCCATAGTCGTCCTGCCACTAAAACAGTCTTACCCACTCCACAGAGCACCTGATGTTCTATACTAGATTTACGGATTAATGATAGAAAGAAGACACAGCCTTATTCAAGTCAAGACAGAACCTTAATTTGAGGAATTACATAATACAAATACCTTAATTTTACACCCGAAGAAAATGTGTTATTACACCAAACTATCGATGTAAATGTCTGGATTGATAGAATAATGCAATATATGAGAAAACAGTCCCTCAACATGCGACAATTCATGTGATGCAAGGTTAGTTTTATTTCAAACATTATTCTCTGGACACAGACGTTCACATGGACAGTCTGGAGTTCTAATAGTTTTCCTTGGGTCTGTGGAGTGGGTAAGACTGTTTTTAGTGGCAGGACGACTATGGCCATTGACATGCACTAGCCTAGCACCAGCAACCTCTGCAAATATAACTCAAAAATAGCTCACTAGTAAATGAGGCCCTATGTCCAAAATGCCAGAATGTCCCTTTAAAACTCGATATCGATTCTGATGCCACAGTTCAATATGAATAAACATTAGAAATTAAGTGTTTACATGGTCTGAATCAGAATTCATTTTTATTCCAAATGTATTTATTTTTAATCGGATTTAAAGGTCTCATGTAAAAGGAGCAAATGATGATAAATAATAAATTAATGATGATAATTTAAAAAAACATACATATAGGCTAACATAGATCAGAAATGATCGTAATACGGTCCTTTAATTCCGCTTAAACTGTCCTCTTTTTTCAGACTTCATTCTCTGGATCTGGCAACCCCCGAGTGAGCGCGAGGCCGACAGGGGGCGGTGGTGTGCGCGAGGAGGGGCGCACGCGGGGAGCGGACAGCGGGGCCGGTCAGTGAGCGCGTGGCGTGGTCAGTGCGCACGGAGCGGCATGGACGGACAGCCGGAGGAACCGAGCGCGCACCGGGACCAGCAGCTGTGTCCCCCCGCAGAGGAGTGACACCAGCCCCGCCGACCCCCGGAGAGAGACTCGGGCAGAGGCAAAGGCTGGGGGCAAAACTGCGAAGCCAGCAACATTTGGGTCCTTTTGGAACCTTTAGAAATCCTGTTTTTTTGCGTCGCGATGGGGTAAGTTACTAAAGCACGGACTATTTTCGACCCTTGCTTTTTTTTTTTTTTTGGTTGTTGTTTGCAGTTATCCTAATAATCTGACCTACTTTTGTGTGCAGTATGACAAAAAAACAACATTATTTTCCTATCTTTTTTAATTTGAAGGGACAATGCAATGCCATTTTAAAGGTACAGTGTGTAACTTTTTAGATGGAGGGTCTTAAAATTCTTAAACAGGTCTTAAATTCCATGTTCCTAAATTAAGCCCTTAAAAAGTCTTAAATTATTTTGTTCAAGTTTTATTTTTCTCACAAAGGTCTTAAATTTCATGTAAACTCACTGGGCTGCAGTGCAACGTGAGACAAGACCATGTTAAAGCTTAGTTTGTGTTGTTAGAATGTTATAAATTTTGGCCATTTTACAAGCAAAGCATACGGCTATAAATGAGTTCTGAATGAGATTTTATAATACAAGTTTTTTTGTTATTTAAAGCAGTGAGTAATGGTCATTATTAGAGTTGGATCTGGTGTTTTTCGTCCACATAATGGGTGTGATGTTGGTCTTGATTTTCATTTAAGTGTCTTAAAAAGGTCTTAAAAAGTGTGAGATTTGGTGGAGTCAAACCTGGGGATACCCTGGGTCTATGAAATACTTTTCTCCATGGAAATGTTATCGTTTTGTCTGGAACGTTTCACAGTATGGTATTAAACCTTTTTAACTTCATGGAGACCAAACCAGACCAAGTTACAGGTCAGATCTGTGCAGAGGCGACCCCGCTCACAGTCTGTTTTTCTTAGTAATTTTCAGCAATGCTGCAGAAATGCATGGCCATAATTAAAGATATAAACACTTAAATTTATTAGAAAATGACTTTAATTGAATAGACGTAAACGTAGATCTGTTTAATTTCACACTGTGGAACATTCAAGGCAGAGCAGTGACATCTCCATAGAAACAAGGAACGTGACAGATCCCCGACCCAAAAGTTACACAGCGCATTTTTAAAGTCTCAAATCTTTTTGTGAACTTATGTGTGCAAGTGTTTATAGGCTGGTAACAAAGTGCACCTTTGACTGTAGAATGTCCAGTATTAAAACTTCGTCTGAATAAAGTCTCATTTCTGTTACAGAAAAGAATTCCTCTAAGATGTTCGCTCACCACAGAGACCGGTAAGGAAAGTAATCTGTAATCGTGTAAATTAGGGATGTAACAATATCCTAATCTCTCAATACTATTTTTTCAAAACCAAAATACTTATTCCTTTTAAAACGCCTTGGTAAGCTTTTGGATGCATTATAATAACAAATAATTAAGAAGTGCTTCATGTAGTTTGAACTGAAACAGAAAAGGATCATATTGCTGCACCATAACAATGAATTTAAGCAACTTATTCGACATATTGTGATGGCCCACGGTATTATTGGGAGATTTTTGACGATACAATATCACAATATTTTGGTTATTGTTACATCCCTAATGTAAACTTTCATCCATTATACTATTCACACTCTTTAGCGCCCCCTGCAGTGCGTTCATTCACAGACCGTTTCGAACATGCAGCTCAGTACGTTCAGGTCACGTGATTGTGGCGTCTGGGTGAAAAAAAGTATTTTAAATTCCAATAAACCTTGATTTGTGTCCTAAATAATCCTCAGATCAGACTGACACACTAGCGCTTATGAACTAATAATGATCATACAAGTTTCTGTCACGTTGATTTCACGTAAACGGACTGGACCATTTGCTTTTTGTCTGAAATGTAGAAATGATCGCTATTTTTACAGCTGGAGCTAAGGTAAGCCGTGTGTTTTATTCTGAATCAGTGCTTTTATCTATTTCATTCAGTCGTGTTGTGTCCAGTTAAACGCCTGTCGCTGTACGCTGTATCTTTCCGACTCTCCCAGTGCATTGTGGTCTAGGTAGGCCGCTCTAGTGACCACCAATGCCCACTAGTTTTCAAGGTGGTTTGTCAGACACTACTAAAAATGGCGTGTCCCCTAAATAATGTCCCCTGTTGGGAATAGTGTGGGCATTCGGACACAGTCTAGGAACAGAAGAAATTGTCCAATTGGCAGTTTTCAGATTTCTAGACATTTTCTAGAATGTGAAAAAAAAAACTCCCAGATGGGGGCAAGAGCCAAATTTCCCTATTGATTACCATATTTTTCTGACTATAAGTTGCACTTTTTTTCATGCTTTGCGTGGGTGGTGGTGGTGCGTTTTATAGCCCGAAAAATACGTGCTTTACCATGAAACATCCAAAAGGTAAATTCACAAATGTGGAACCTGGTATTTTCATTTATAAACTCAACTCAAGAACTCACTTTATTACATCATTTTGGATTTTAAAGGGACAGTTAGGTATTTTGGACATAGGGCATCATTTCCTCATGAGCCAGAGTGTTGGAGATGTGTGGAGACACTTTTTGAAATCTTCCATCCAGTCCTTGTATTTGCAGAGGTGCTGGTGCTAGGCTAGTGCATGTCAATGGCCATAGTCGTCCTGCCTCTAAAAACAGTCTTACCCACTCCACAGACCCGAGGAAAACTATTAGAACTCCAGACTGTCCATGTGAACGTCTGTGTCCAGAGAGTCATTTTAAAAGTAAAAACAACTATTTCATTTGAAGGATTTCTGTCTGAACAGCAGCAGTGAGTTGTACTTCCTGATAGAAGCTCGGCAGCGGCGGACTGATATATGAGAAAATAGTCCCTCAAAATGCAATGATTCATGTGACGCAAGGTTTTGTGTGCGTGTGCCTGTATGTGTGTGTATGTATCTGTATGTGTGTATCTGTATGTGTGTGTATCTTTATGTGTGTGTGTATCTGTGTGTGTGTGTATCTGTATATATGTGTGTGTGTCTGTATGTGTGTGCGTGTGTATATCTGTATGTGTGTGTGTGTCTGTGTGTGTGTGTGTGTGTGTGTATCTGTATGTGTGTGTGTGTATCTGTATGTGTGTCTGTGTGTGTGTATGTATCTGTGTGTGTGTATCTGTATGTGTGTGTGTCTGTGTGTGTGTATAAGTATCTGTATATGTATGTGTATGTGTACATGTATGTACCTATATCTGTATGTATCTGTATGTGTGTGTGTATGTGTACATGTATGTATCTGTATCTGTATGTACACTCAACAAAAATATAAACGCAACACTTTTGTTTTTGCTCCCATTTGTCATGAGATGGACTCAAAGATCTAAAATTCATTCCAGATACACAATATTACCATTTCTCTCAAACATTGTTCACAAATCTGTCTAAATGTGTGATAGTGAGCACTTTTGCTTTGCTGAGATAATCCATCCCACCTCACAGGTGTGCCACATCAAGATGCTCATCAGACACCATGATTAGTGCATAGGTGTACCTTAGACTGTCCACAATAAAAGGCCACTCTGAAATGTGCAGTTTTGTCTCACAGCAAAATGCCACAGATGGCGCAAGCATTGAGGGAGCGTGCAATTGGCATGCTGACAGCAGGAATGTCAACCAGATCTGTTGCTCGGGCATTGAATGTTCATTTCTCCACCATAAGCCGTCTCCAAAGGCGTTTCAGAGAATATGGCAGTACATCCAACCGGCCTCACAACCGCAGACCACGTGTAACCACATCAGCCCAGGACCTCCACATCCAGCAGGTTCACCTCCAAGATCGTCTGAGACCAGCTACTCAGACAGCTGCTGAAACAATTGGTTTGCATAACCAAAGAATTTCTGCACAAACTGTCAGAAACCGTCTCAGGGAAGCTCAACTGCATGCTCGTTGTCCTCATCGGGGTCTTAACCTGACTCCAGATCGTCACCGTAACAGACTTGAGTGGGCAAATGCCCACATTCAATGGCGTCTGGCACGTTGGAGAGGTGTTCTCTTCACGGATGAATCTCGGTTTACATTGTTCAGGGCAGATGGCAGACAGCGTGTGTGGCGTCGTGTGGGTGAGCGCTTTGCTGATGTCAATGTTGTGGATCGAGTGGCCCATGGTGGTGGTGGGGTTATGGTATGGGCAGGCATCTGTTATGGAGGAAGAACACAGGTGCATTTTATTGATGGCATTTTGAATGCACAGAGATACCGTGATGAGATCCTGAGGCCCATTGTTGTGCCATACATCCATGAACATCTCCTCATGTTTCAGCAAGATAATGCACGGCCCCATGTTGCAAGGATCTGTACACAATTCTTGGAAGCTGAAAATGTCCCAGTTCTTGCATGGCCAGCATACTCACCGGACATGTCACCCATTGAGCATGTTTGGGATGTGCTTGACCGGCGTATACGACAGCGCGTACCAGTTCCCACTAATATCCAGCAACTTTGCACAGCCATTGAAGAGGAGTGGACCAACATTCCACAGGCCACAATTGACAATCTGATAAACTCTATGTGAAGAAGATGTGTTGCACTGCATGAGGCAAATGGTGGTCACACCAGATACTGACTGGTTCTGAGTCCCCAGACCCCCAATAAAGCAACAACTGCACATTTCAGGGTGGCCTTTTATTGTGGACAGTCTAAGGTACACCTATGCACTTATCATGGTGTCTGATGAGCATCTTGATGTGGCACACCTGTGAGGTGGGATGGATTATCTCAGCAAAGCAAAAGTTCTCACTATCACACATTTAGACAGATTTGTGAACAATGTTTGAGAGAAATGGTAATATTGTGTGTCTGGAATGAATTTTAGATCTTTGAGTCCATCTCATGACAAATGGGAGCAAAAACAAAAGTGTTGCGTTTATATTTTTGTTGAGTGTATGTATGTGTGTGTGTGTGTGTGTGTGTGTGTGCAGGAGAAGGAGGATCCTCTTTGCAGCAGAGCGTTCAGCGTTCTCTTCGTGAGCTCTCATGCCAAGACTGGGCCACAGAAGTCACAGTCGTACAGTTGTGTCCTTGAGCCTCCAGCTTATGGTTGGTGTTCCCCTGAGGAACATCAGTATCAACATCAAAGTTTAATAGTGAAGCACATTGCACATTGTGGATATTTTATAGACTGTTTTATTGAGTTAGAAACATGGTGTAGTTTAAAGGTGCAGTGTGTGGAGATGTCTGGAATGTTTCACAGTGTGGCATTAAACGTTTGTATCTTCATGGAGACCAAACCAGACCAAGTTACAGGTCAGATCTGTGGAGAGGCGACCCCGCTCACAGTCCGAATGTTGATATATGTATGCGTATTTTTGAGCTATAAAACCACCTGTAATAGAATAAATGTAAACACCTGTTTAATGTCACACTGTGGAACATTCCAGACAGAGTGATGATATAGCTATGGAAACAAGTAAGCTATGGACCCCCAACCAAAAGGTGACATAGTGCACCTTCAGTCACTGGACGTGCAGTGAAATGACCACAAGTGGGTGGAGAAGCCAGAAAGTTCCTTCACTTAAAAATAATATTATTCAGTAGAAGGAGCTGCAAGAAACACAAATGTTCAGATCATTTCATATTGTCACATAAAGCTTTTGGCACACTCAAAGAGCCATTTGGAGCGTCTCCCACAGAAAAAAAACACCCGCGGAGCCACAAAACCCTAAAATGAGGATAACATAGGATTTTTTTTGCCTGTCTGCTCTGTATAAAAGACTAAAGTGTGTTGCATTTATGAAATCAATGAAAATACAACACAAATAATCCACTGAGTCATGTCCTTTAGTCCAACAGAGTTGTGTTTTCAGCGCAGTGTGTGCAAATGAGCCATGCGGTTTAACAAATGTGCGCAAAGCTGCATTCAACATATTATTACTAAATGTCTATTTGAGTCCTGCTTGTAGCAAATAAAAATCCAAGATTAAATTATCCACCCGCAGCGAACCAACCTGTGAACGTCATCATTTTATCCCGTGTACTGGAGCATGAATGAATCTGCCCACATAACACTAAACGTTCTGTTTTCTTCAGAAACTTTTTTTTTGTAGCAACCACCTCCTGCAAATTTTATTCTTGTTTGGTTTTAGACCTGGTTTAATCCTGGTTTAGACCTGGTTTAGACCTGGTTTAGTCCTGGCTTAGTCCTGGTTTTAGTCCTGGTGTTAGTTCTGGTTTAGAGGCGCACAGGAGGAAGCGTGGTCCACGCAGCGTACGCAGTGTCTGCGCTGTACTGGAAGAGATGCAGTGTGACCAGTGTACGGGAGGAGATGCAGTGTGACCGGTGTACGGGAGGAGATGAGGTGTGACCGGTGTACGGGAGGAGATGCAGTGTGACCGGTGTACGGGAAGAGATGCAGTGTGACCGGTGTACGGGAGGAGATGCAGTGTGACCGGTGTACGGGAGGAGATGCAGTGTGACCGGTGTACGGGAAGAGATGCAGTGTGACCGGTGTACGGGAGGAGATGAGGTGTGACCGGTGTACGGGAGGAGATGAGGTGTGACCGGTGTACGGGAGGAGATGCGGTGTGACCGGTGTACGGGAGGAGATGCAGTGTGACCGGTGTACGGGAGGAGATGCAGTGTGACCGGTGTACGGGAAGAGATGCAGTGTGACCGGTGTACGGGAGGAGATGAGGTGTGACCGGTGTACGGGAGGAGATGAGGTGTGACCGGTGTACGGGAGGAGATGCGGTGTGACCGGTGTACGGGAAGAGATGCAGTGTGACCGGTGTACGGGAAGAGATGCAGTGTGACCGGTGTACGGGAGGAGATGAGGTGTGACCGGTGTACGGGAGGAGATGCAGTGTGACCGGTGTACGGGAGGAGATGAGGTGTGCGCGGTGTACGGGAGGAGATGCAGTGTGACCGGTGTACGGGAGGAGATGCAGTGTGACCGGTGTACGGGAGGAGATGCAGTGTGACCGGTGTACGGGAGGAGATGCAGTGTGACCGGTGTACGGGAGGAGATGAGGTGTGCGCGGTGTACGGGAGGAGATGAGGTGTGACCGGTGTACGGGAGGAGATGCAGTGTGACCGGTGTACGGGAGGAGATGAGGTGTGACCGGTGTACGGGAGGAGATGCAGTGTGCGCGGTGTACGGGAGGAGATGCAGTGTGACCGGTGTACGGGAGGAGATGAGGTGTGACCGGTGTACGGGAGGAGATGCAGTGTGCGCGGTGTACGGGAGGAGATGAGGTGTGACCGGTGTACGGGAGGAGATGCAGTGTGACCGGTGTACGGGAGGAGATGCAGTGTGACCGGTGTACGGGAGGAGATGCAGTGTGACCGGTGTACGGGAGGAGATGCAGTGTGACCGGTGTACGGGAGGAGATGCAGTGTGACCAGTGTACGGGAGGAGATGAGGTGTGCGCGGTGTACGGGAGGAGATGCAGTGTGCGCGGTGTACGGGAGGAGATGCAGTGTGCGCGGTGTACGGGAGGAGATGCAGTGTGACCGGTGTACGGGAGGAGATGCAGTGTGACCGGTGTACGGGAGGAGATGCAGTGTGACCGGTGTACGGGAGGAGATGCAGTGTGACCAGTGTACGGGAGGAGATGAGGTGTGCGCGGTGTACGGGAGGAGATGAGGTGTGCGCGGTGTACGGGAGGAGATGAGGTGTGACCGGTGTACGGGAAGAGATGCAGTGTGACCGGTGTACGGGAAGAGATGCAGTGTGACCGGTGTACGGGAGGAGATGCAGTGTGACCGGTGTACGGGAGGAGATGCAGTGTGACCGGTGTACGGGAGGAGATGCAGTGTGACCGGTGTACGGGAGGAGATGAGGTGTGCGCGGTGTACGGGAGGAGATGAGGTGTGCGCGGTGTACGGGAGGAGATGCAGTGTGACCGGTGTACGGGAGGAGATGCAGTGTGACCGGTGTACGGGAGGAGATGCAGTGTGACCGGTGTACGGGAGGAGATGCAGTGTGACCGGTGTACGGGAGGAGATGCAGTGTGACCAGTGTACGGGAGGAGATGAGGTGTGCGCGGTGTACGGGAGGAGCTGCAGTGTGCCCGGTGTACGGGAGGAGATGCAGTGTGCGCGGTGTACGGGAGGAGATGCAGTGTGACCGGTGTACGGGAGGAGATGCAGTGTGACTGGTGCACGGGAGGAGATGCAGTGTGACCGGTGTACGGGAAGAGATGCAGTGTGACCGGTGTACGGGAGGAGATGAGGTGTGCACGGTGTACGGGAGGAGATGAGGTGTGACCGGTGTACGGGAGGAGATGAGGTGTGACCGGTGTACGGGAGGAGATGAGGTGTGCACGGTGTACGGGAGGAGATGCTGTGTGACCGGTGTACGGGAGGAGATGATGTGTGTGCGGTGTACGGGAGGAGATGAGGTGTGACCGGTGCACGGGATGAGATGCAGTGTGACCGGTGTAATGGAGGAGATGCAGTGTGACCGGTGTACGGGAGGAGGAGATGCAGTGTGACCGGTGTACGGGAGGAGATGCAGTGTGACCGGTGTACGGGAGGAGATGCAGTGTGACCGGTGTACGGAAGAGATGCAGTGTGACCGGTGTGCGGAGGAGATGCAGTGTGACCGGTGTACGGGAGGAGATGCAGTGTGACCGGTGTACGGGAGGAGATGCAGTGTGACCAGTGTACGGGAGGAGATGAGGTGTGACGGTGTATGGGAGGAGATGCAGTGTGCGCGGTGTATGCGGGAGGAGATGAGGTGTGCGCGGTGTACGGGAGGAGATGAGGTGTGACCGGTGTACGGGAGGAGATGCAGTGTGCGCGGTGTACGGGAGGAGATGCAGTGTGACCGGTGTACGGGAGGAGATGCAGTGTGACCGGTGTACGGGAGGAGATGCAGTGTGACCGGTGTACGGGAGGAGATGCAGTGTGACCGGTGTACGGGAGGAGATGCAGTGTGACCAGTGTACGGGAGGAGATGAGGTGTGCGCGGTGTACGGGAGGAGATGCAGTGTGCGCGGTGTACGGGAGGAGATGCAGTGTGACCGGTGTACGGGAGGAGATGAGGTGTGACCGGTGTACGGGAGGAGATGCAGTGTGCGCGGTGTACGGGAGGAGATGAGGTGTGCGCGGTGTACGGGAGGAGATGAGGTGTGACCGGTGTACGGGAGGAGATGCAGTGTGACCGGTGTACGGGAGGAGATGCAGTGTGACCGGTGTACGGAGATGCAGTGTGACCAGTGTACGGGAGGAGATGAGGTGTGCGCGGTGTACGGGAGGAGATGCAGTGTGACCGGTGTACGGGAGGAGATGCAGTGTGACCGGTGTACGGGAGGAGATGCAGTGTGACCAGTGTACGGGAGGAGATGCAGTGTGCGCGGTGTACGGGAGGAGATGCAGTGTGCGCGGTGTACGGGAGGAGATGAGGTGTGACCGGTGTACGGGAGGAGATGCAGTGTGCGCGGTGTACGGGAGGAGATGCAGTGTGACCGGTGTACGGGAGGAGATGCAGTGTGACCGGTGTACGGGAGGAGATGCAGTGTGACCGGTGTACGGGAGGAGATGCAGTGTGACCAGTGTACGGGAGGAGATGAGGTGTGCGCGGTGTACGGGAGGAGATGCAGTGTGCGCGGTGTACGGGAGGAGATGCAGTGTGCGCGGTGTACGGGAGGAGATGCAGTGTGACCGGTGTACGGGAGGAGATGCAGTGTGACTGGTGTACGGGAGGAGATGCAGTGTGACCGGTGTACGGGAGGAGATGCAGTGTGACCAGTGTACGGGAGGAGATGAGGTGTGCGCGGTGTACGGGAAGAGATGAGGTGTGCGCGGTGTACAGGAGGAGATGAGGTGTGCGCGGTGTATGGGAGGAGATGAGGTGTGCGCGGTGTACGGGAGGAGATGCAGTGTGACCGGTGTACGGGAGGAGATGAGGTGTGTGCGGTGTACGGGAGGAGATGAGGTGTGCGCGGTGTACGGGAGGAGATGCAGTGTGACCGGTGTACGGGAGGAGATGCAGTGTGACCGGTGTACGGGAGGAGATGCAGTGTGACCGGTGTACGGGAGGAGATGCAGTGTGACCGGTGTACGGGAGGAGATGCAGTGTGACCAGTGTACGGGAGGAGATGAGGTGTGCGCGGTGTACGGGAGGAGATGCAGTGTGCGCGGTGTACGGGAGGAGATGCAGTGTGCGCGGTGTACGGGAGGAGATGCAGTGTGACCGGTGTACGGGAGGAGATGCAGTGTGACTGGTGCACGGGAGGAGATGCAGTGTGACCGGTGTACGGGAGGAGATGCAGTGTGACCAGTTAACTGGAGGAGATGAGGTGTGCGGAGTACGTGAGATGAGGTGTGCGCGGTGTACAGGAGGAGATGAGGTGTGCGCGGTGTATGGGAGGAGATGAGGTGTGCGCGGTGTACGGGAGGAGATGCAGTGTGACCGGTGTACGGGAGGAGATGAGGTGTGTGCGGTGTACGGGAGGAGATGAGGTGTGACCGGTGCACGGGAAGAGATGCAGTGTGACCGGTGTACGGGAAGAGATGCAGTGTGACCGGTGTACGGGAGGAGATGCAGTGTGACCGGTGTACGGGAGGAGATGCAGTGTGACCGGTGTACGGGAGGAGATGCAGTGTGACCGGTGTACGGGAAGAGATGCAGTGTGACCGGTGTACGGGAGGAGATGCAGTGTGACCGGTGTACGGGAGGAGATGCAGTGTGACCAATGTACTGGAGGAGATGCAGTCTGACCGGTGTACGGGAGGAGATGAGGTGTGACCGGTGTATGGGAGGAGATGAGGTGTGCGCGGTGTACGGGAGGAGATGAGGTGTGCGCGGTGTACGGGAGGAGATGAGGTGTGACCGGTGTACGGGAGGAGATGCAGTGTGCGCGGTGTACGGGAGGAGATGCAGTGTGACCGGTGTACGGGAGGAGATGCAGTGTGACCGGTGTACGGGAGGAGATGCAGTGTGACCGGTGTACGGGAGGAGATGCAGTGTGACCGGTGTACGGAGATGCAGTGTGACCAGTGTACGGGAGGAGATGAGGTGTGCGCGGTGTACGGGAGGAGATGCAGTGTGCGCGGTGTACGGGAGGAGATGCAGTGTGACCGGTGTACGGGAGGAGATGAGGTGTGACCGGTGTACGGGAGGAGATGCAGTGTGCGCGGTGTACGGGAGGAGATGAGGTGTGCGCGGTGTACGGGAGGAGATGAGGTGTGACCGGTGTACGGGAGGAGATGCAGTGTGACCGGTGTACGGGAGGAGATGATGTGTGACCGGTGTATGGGAGGAGATGAGGTGTGACCAGTGTACGGGAGGAGATGAGGTGTGCGCGGTGTACGGGAAGAGATGCAGTGTGACCGGTGTACGGGAGGAGATGCAGTGTGACCGGTGTACGGGAGGAGATGCAGTGTGACCAGTGTACGGGAGGAGATGAGGTGTGCGCGGTGTACGGGAAGAGATGAGGTGTGCGCGGTGTACGGGAGGAGATGAGGTGTGCGCGGTGTACGGGAGGAGATGAGGTGTGACCAGTGTACGGGAGGAGATGAGGTGTGCGCGGTGTACGGGAGGAGATGAGGTGTGCGCGGTGTACGGGAGGAGATGAGGTGTGCGCGGTGTACGGGAGGAGATGAGGTGTGCGCGGTGTACGGGAGGAGATGAGGTGTGCGCGGTGTACGGGAGGAGATGCAGTGTGACCGGTGTACGGGAGGAGATGCAGTGTGACCGAGGTACGGGAGGAGATGCAGTGTGACCGGTGTACGGGAAGAGATGCAGTGTGACCGGTGTACGGGAGGAGATGCAGTGTGCGTGGTGTACGGGAAGAGATGCAGTGTGACCGGTGTACGGGAGGAGATGCAGTGTGACCGGTGTACGGGAAGAGATGCAGTGTGACCGGTGTACGGGAAGAGATGCAGTGTGACCGGTGTACGGGAGGAGATGCAGTGTGACCGGTGTACGGGAGGAGATGCAGTGTGACCAATGTACTGGAGGAGATGCAGTCTGACCGGTGTACGGGAGGAGATGAGGTGTGACCGGTGTATGGGAGGAGATGAGGTGTGCGCGGTGTACGGGAGGAGATGAGGTGTGCGCGGTGTACGGGAGGAGATGAGGTGTGACCGGTGTACGGGAGGAGATGCAGTGTGCGCGGTGTACGGGAGGAGATGCAGTGTGACCGGTGTACGGGAGGAGATGCAGTGTGAGCGGTGTATGCAGGAGGAGATGCAGTGTGACCGGTGTAATGGGAGGAGATGCAGTGTGACCGGTGTACGGAGATGCAGTGTGACCAGTGTACGGGAGGAGATGAGGTGTGCGCGGTGTACGGGAGGAGATGCAGTGTGCGCGGTGTACGGGAGGAGATGCAGTGTGACCGGTGTACGGGAGGAGATGAGGTGTGACCGGTGTACGGGAGGAGATGCAGTGTGCGCGGTGTACGGGAGGAGATGAGGTGTGCGCGGTGTACGGGAGGAGATGAGGTGTGACCGGTGTACGGGAGGAGATGCAGTGTGACCGGTGTACGGGAGGAGATGCAGTGTGACCGGTGTACGGAGATGCATTGTGACCAGTGTACGGGAGGAGATGAGGTGTGCGCGGTGTACGGGAAGAGATGAGGTGTGCGCGGTGTACGGGAGGAGATGAGGTGTGCGCGGTGTACGGGAGGAGATGAGGTGTGCGCGGTGTACGGGAGGAGATGCAGTGTGACCGGTGTACGGGAGGAGATGAGGTGTGCGCGGTGTACGGGAGGAGATGAGGTGTGACCGGTGTACGGGAAGAGATGCAGTGTGACCGGTGTACGGGAAGAGATGCAGTGTGACCGGTGTACGGGAGGAGATGCAGTGTGACCGGTGTACGGGAGGAGATGCAGTGTGACCGGTGTACGGGAGGAGATGAGGTGTGACCGGTGTACGGGAGGAGATGCAGTGTGACCGGTGTACGGGAGGAGATGCAGTGTGACCGGTGTACGGGAGGAGATGCAGTGTGACCGGTGTACGGGAGGAGATGCAGTGTGACCGGTGTACGGGAGGAGATGAGGTGTGACCGGTGTACGGGAGGAGATGAGGTGTGACCGGTGTACGGGAGGAGATGCAGTGTGCGCGGTGTACGGGAGGAGATGAGGTGTGCGCGGTGTACGGGAGGAGATGAGGTGTGACCGGTGTACGGGAGGAGATGCAGTGTGCGCGGTGTACGGGAGGAGATGCAGTGTGACCGGTGTACGGGAGGAGATGCAGTGTGACCGGTGTACGGGAGGAGATGCAGTGTGACCGGTGTACGGGAGGAGATGCAGTGTGACCGGTGTACGGGAGGAGATGAGGTGTGCGCGGTGTACGGGAGGAGATGCAGTGTGACCGGTGTACGGGAGGAGATGAGGTGTGCGCGGTGTACGGGAGGAGATGCAGTGTGCGCGGTGTACGGGAGGAGATGCAGTGTGCGCGGTGTACGGGAGGAGATGCAGTGTGCGCGGATGTACGGGAGGAGATGCAGTGTGACCGGTGTACGGGAGGAGATGCAGTGTGACCGGTGTATGGGAGGAGATGCAGTGTGACCGGTGTACGGGAGGAGATGCAGTGTGACCGGTGTACGGGAGGAGATGAGGTGTGCGCGGTGTACGGGAAGAGATGAGGTGTGCGCGGTGTACAGGAGGAGATGAGGTGTGCGCGGTGTACGGGAGGAGATGAGGTGTTCGCGGTGTATGGGAGGAGATGCAGTGTGACCGGTGTACGGGAGGAGATGCAGTGTGACCGGTGTACGGGAGGAGATGCAGTGTGACCGGTGTACGGGAAGAGATGCAGTGTGACCGGTGTACGGGAGGAGATGCAGTGTGCGTGGTGTACGGGAAGAGATGCAGTGTGACCGGTGTACGGGAGGAGATGCAGTGTGACCGGTGTACGGGAAGAGATGCAGTGTGACCGGTGTACGGGAGGAGATGCAGTGTGCGCGGTGTACGGGAAGAGATGCAGTGTGACCGGTGTACGGGAAGAGATGCAGTGTGACCGGTGTACGGGAGGAGATGAGGTGTGCGCGGTGTACGGGAGGAGATGAGGTGTGACCGGTGTACGGGAGGAGATGAGGTGTGCGCGGTGTACGGGAGGAGATGAGGTGTGACCGGTGTACGGGAGGAGATGAGGTGTGCGCGGTGTACGGGAGGAGATGAGGTGTGACCGGTGTACGGGAGGAGATGAGGTGTGCGCGGTGTACGGGAGGAGATGAGGTGTGCGCGGTGTACGGGAGGAGATGAGGTGTGCGCGGTGTACGGGAGGAGATGAGGTGTGCGTGGTGTACGGGAGGAGATGAGGTGTGTGCGGTGTACGGGAGGAGATGAGGTGTGCGTGGTGTAGGCCTATGGGAGGAGCTGCGGTGAGCTCTAAAGACATTTTATTTGAATGTTACAAGATCACCATTATATACAAATTTAGAATTACATTTAAATACTATTTATTTTCCAAAGTCACAGGGAGCCACAACAGAAGGAGGAATGAGCCACATGAGGCTGCCGACCCCTGCTTTAGACTCACTCACAGTGGGAAGAGGAACCACAACTTTTACTCAACTAAGAGCACTCTTACGTAAAGTTCCTGCATTACACAAAACTGACTTCAGTCTTGATATAACAGTGTTCCCTTGTCAGAAATGATAACTGGAGTTTGTCTAAACCTTTTATTATTAGTCTGTCTACATCTTCAAAGCTCAAAATGCTCTGTCCCACCTCATGATGTCATGAAGTGGTAGTTTTCATGTTAACAGCGCCAGGTCTAAAATCATCCAAATGATTCTAGTGAAAGTGTATGGAGTTTAAAAACACAGTGGGGCACTTTGTGTATTACCACATGACATCACAAAGTGCAGTTTGAGAAAAGAGCTCAACTTAAATCTGCAGGGTTTGTGTGTTTAACTTGTGTATGAAACAAAACACAACTCTGGTTATGTTCTTGATGAGGAAACAACATTATAGCATTGATCAGAAAATAGTGTAGTACGGGCCTTTTAAATTAAAATATTTTTGAAATACCTATATTACACTGTTTTTGGATCTATGTTATAATGTGTCCTCATCGCAACCAGGCCTAAAGTTGTGTTTTGTTGCATTCACACGTTTATTGCACAAATCCTGGTGAGATGTAGACAGACTAATAATAAAGAGTTACTCAGACCTGTGTGAATGAAACAAAACACAACTCCAGGTCTGTTTTTGACCATTGTAATATCACTTAAAACTCACAAGAGTCAATTTTGCATTATCTAGGACCTTTACTCAAACAAATCTGATTATGGTCCAACTCTGGAAATGGCGGTGGAGCTTCAGATGCTTTTTAACACTGTTCTCCATGGATTAGTTCATACCCATATGTTTGAAATGATCGCGCGATTCTCACATAAAGAACCTTGTCTAACCCCCTGCAGACTGTACATGATGTGACAGCTGCATTAGGACTTAGAGAGTGAAGATTACTATAGATTGAGTATTAGTGGGGTCCTTTATCCTGGGGTACAGCATTAGCCTCTGTCCAATCAGAATCAGCCCTGTGTGAACTTATAGACCCCCCTTTAAACCCAGAGACCACCTCCATCTGCTGCGCTCAACAGCTGTAACCACTGGGTAATAGAGCTCTTTATATTTCATTTAGTCAGTTAATTGGTTGATTTTTTAAGGAGTTCTATGGGACAACAGTAGAAAGCGAGTTAGCTGAAGATTTGGTATTTTTTGGTATTGATTTAGGTAAAATGACAGATTAAACGATGATTCCCAATTTGAATCTGTTCTTCTATAAATACAGTGTTTCCTGGTGCTTTTTCCGTATAAAGAGTTATTTTTGCATGATCTCCTGTGCAGCTGCAGCCTTGTGAGTGCAGTCTGGGTCACATCATAGACGTATTTAGAAGTGGACTACAGTGAGTGTGAGTCACCCATAGTGTTCAGCTCCAGTCAAATGAAGCTCGTTTAGTTGGGAGGGAATTTGTGAAATATCATGAAGATTGTGCACTTCTGGATCATGACAGACATTTTTATCTAAAGCCACATGGGCTCACAGCAGGGGCACTGATGTTAACCCCTGCTCCAACATGCCCACATAGCGCTAGTGACCTGTCCAAAGATAAGCAAACCTTGGGGGTAAAAATATGGACCCTGAGTAATATTTAAATATGACCTTTTCAGAGATATTGACTGTTTATTTTAGCAAAATATATAATATGATAGATTTAACATAAAGACGGACTAAAAATAAGAAGTATATATCAGAATTGGACTCCTTGTATCAAACAAAGTTATACAACAATTTAAAATTAAAGGAAGCAGGACTGTCAACTGGACAAAAATTTTAGAGTGAAGATGTTCTGCCACCCAGCCAAGTGGTCAAGAGCTGGTGGGACACTGCCTCACTGTGTGAAAGGAGGAGCTAACTACACTGAGACTGCGGCACTACCAACACACACCACACAGCAGGAAGGTTTTCTGTGCACAGGTTGCATGTTCTCCCTGTGTCCGAGTGAGTTTCTTCTGGGGACTTTATCCTAGCAGTAAGATCTGTTCGATGGGTCCCTGGGCACTGCCCTGTGATGCCCACTGCTCCTGATGAGGTGCCCCTGTGGCACTGATGGGTGGGTCAAATGCAGAGGACAAATAAAGTGTACCTTAACCTTAATATTTGCTAAAAGCTCGAAAAAAGTTTAATGCATTTATTTGATCTCACCCTAAAACTCCCAGGTTATGTTGTGGTAAAGTCTCATCACAGACCCCTGTCTTCCTCGTGTCCTCCTCGTGTCCTCCTCGTGTCCTCCTCGTGTCCTCCTCGTGTCTTCCTCGTGTCCTCCTCGTGTCCTCCTCGTGTCTTCCTCGTGTCCTCCTCGTGTCCTCCTCGTGTCCTCCTCGTGTCCTCCTCGTGCCCTCCTCGTGTCCTCCTCGTGTCCTCCTCGTGTCCTCCTCGTGTCCTCCTCGTGTCCTCCTCGTGTCCTCCTCGTGTCTTCCTCGTGTCCTCCTCGTGTCTTCCTCGTGTCCTCCTCGTGTCCTCCTCGTGTCCTCCTCGTGTCCTCCTCGTGTCTTCCTCGTGTCCTCCTCGTGTCCTCCTCGTGTCCTCCTTGTGTCCAGCTCTCAGCAGGAGGCCATCATTCTCACCTCCAGTGTCTGATCTGAAAAGTACTGAGAGAGTTCACACAGCCACACTCCAGAGCCACACTCGGGGCTCGTGTGGATTTGTGTGTCACTAATGGGGTCAGATATAAAAGTACAGTGACTGGCCAAATAATGCGCTTCTGTTGGGAACAACGCACTTTCCTCAGAATGTGTGTCCTGGTTTGGACGAGAGCAGAGCCGATGGAAACTCTGGTACAACCTTTGGAAACAATTTTTTTAAGTTTATCATTCTGCACCAAGGTTCATTTTGCTTCTCTGTTAATAATGAGGTGAATTGGGATTTTCACACAAGGACACTGCTGTGTGTCGGTCACAGGTTTGTAGAGCTGTTTCATTTTGGGAATGTTCAGCCTCTGTTGGTGAGGACATTTTTTCAGATGTGCCTGGGGTATTACATTCTTTACAGTATTTTATTTTCATGACAGTGGTTTGTAATGTTAAAATTTTGACACTAATGCCACAAGTGCAAATTCAGAAGGTTGAGATTTTGGTTTTAATTTATAACATATAACGAACTATTATCAAAAATGTACACAAGAAATCATCTGCACCTCCAAACACAGAGCTCAGCAGTGACCGCCTGCTCTGGTTCTGGAAGTTT
Source organism: Odontamblyopus lacepedii (assembly GCA_034769755.1). Taxonomy (NCBI): domain Eukaryota; kingdom Metazoa; phylum Chordata; class Actinopteri; order Gobiiformes; family Gobiidae; genus Odontamblyopus; species Odontamblyopus lacepedii. The sequence goes on along the minus strand of CM068359.1, from coordinate 7,094,157 downwards.
AAATAAAAGGCCAAAAAGCACATTTTAAACTAAAGATTTGGCTAAAGGCTTTAATAAATAAAGATTCAGGAACAGTTTAAATAAAATTATAAGTCTCATGCTCATTTGTCACCACATAGCTGATTGGCCCTGAGCAAGCTTGCAAAATTTTAATATATTTTTTCATTAGTTTATAGGAAAAATGAATTTACATACATACATTTATATACAAATTGCAAAAATGTCTTCTCTATTGCAAAGAACATTTACACGCGAAAAATATGGAACCCCAAAATACACTGTTCCAGCTTCCATATATTGAAGTGAATATCGTAATTACCGCGTCAGGGCAACACGCACTGTAACAGAAGTGATTAAAATACGACTGTAACAGCACTGAAACCGTTTAACGTGCATGTTTTGTTGTGGCAGGGACCAGCCTATCTTCAGCACACGGGCCCATGTGTTCCAGATCGACCCGAACACCAAAAGGAACTGGATCCCGGCCAGTAAACACGCTGTCACCGTCTCCTTCTTCTACGACGCCACCCGCAATGTTTACCGCATCATCAGTGTGGGCGGGACCAAGGTCAGACACACATGGATTAGACGTATACGAACCTGTCCTTAAGAATCAGGGTCATCCATCATGTAAAGCGCTATAGTAATGCTCTAACCATGTGAAACCCCTGCATAATTCATATACTCCGACATTTACATGGTTTCCTAATATAAAACTCATTTCCCCTTGAAGAGAGAGCACTGTGTCATATATTAAAAGGTTCATATTCTATTTTCTTATCTGTTCTAATCTAGTTTCCTCATCAAAAACAGACCTGGAGCTGTGTTTTGCTTCATTCACATGTTTAACACACAAATCTAGCATATTTAGGCTGAGTTCTTTTCTCAAACAGAAAAAACTCACGTAAAAAAAAAAAAACATTCATACATTCATAATAATTTCATCCCTGGAATTTTCAATCTTTACTGAACAAAAGGTTAAATGTGCATTGTGTAACTTTTCTGGAGAGTTCGTCAAATGCTTTTTTCTGTGTAATTTTTATTTTTTGTCTATTTTGTCTGATCCCCCACTGGCAATCCTTTTACATGGACTGGATCAAATGAAACGCCATAATCATCACTGGAATACTGACCTTTACCCTTCATCTTTGACGTTACGTACACTGCCAATCAAAAGTTGCCAATCAAAAGTTTGGACAAGTTTTTCATTGAGGTTTCTTCTTTAATTCCATGATTATTACTTTGTAGATTCTCACTGACACATCAATAGTATGAATAAACTCATATGGGCTATACAAAACTGAAAGTAAAGTGAAAAATTGCAACCCTGTGTTTTGTATCCTGGTTTACGATGTCGGCATCTGGTTTGTCACTTGGCACAGCTGTGAAGTGAAAACCATGTCAGGAGACTTCATCATGAAGCTCAGAGAGAAAAGGCCAAGGGTTTGCAGAACTGTTAACAAAGCAAAGTGTGGATACTTTGACCATTTGAACCTAAAATATTGAAAATATTTAGTATTTAGTATTTAGAGATGTCCCAATCAAGATTTTTTGGCTTCCGATCCGATTTTTTTAAGGAATGCTCCTTCTTATACCGATCCGATATGCTTTTTTCTATAACCCCGGTAGTGCCATCTCTGTAATGTAGTGTTGTGAAGGAAGTTCGTACCTTAGCTCCAAAAAGTCCATGAGAAGACAAAAGACTTACCCACCTCACCTTCTCTGAAACACCTCCTCCAGTGTTTGCTGCTGTGGCTTTGCCGCTTTGCTCTTGTAAATCTCAAACTTGTCCGGATGATTCTTTTGTAAGTGACGAATCAGATTGGTGGTGTTAAAGTGGCTCTGCTGGTTCGTCTACGAGAAACTGTTTGTTTGCAGCAATTGCGTCGCTGTTTGATCATTTTGTTGTAGTGAAAAGTCACACAGCGACATGTTGGAGTTTTGATTTACAGCTGCCGTAAAGCGCGTCAATGCTGCAAAAACATGTGAAACTGGATCAGTCCGATCACGTGACTGAATCTGATACTGTCCAATACTCATAAAAGAGCCGGAACGGGAGCCGATACCTATACTGAATTAGGGCTGGGCGATATGGACCAAAAAATATATCTCGATATATTTTGCTAAATCTCGATATACGATATATATCTCGATATCTTTACAGGAAAAATAACCCCCTCCCACACTACTGCAAAAACAACAAACAAATTTTATCTGATTAATATTCATTTAGTACTGCACTTAAACACTCTGTGCCCCTTTTTGGACCCTCACCCACAGTTTAAAACCCTCTTCTTTAAGAGAACTTCCACTGGTACTTTAAAGAAAACTACTTCAAAGTGAAAAAAGTGGCTAGGATTTTTAAACCTGTATTTTGACATTCCAAACTGGAGTAACATTCTCTTGTTTTAAAGTGATGTTTAGTCTCTGCACATTTACCAAACCAAACGCACATTGTGACAAATATGATCACACTCAGTATTCAGACCTTGAGGACGTGACAAGACCGAGTCCAAATGCGCTCACTTTAGAGAAGGAAGTCCAGCGGTGTGGGGGTGTCTACTGAGAGGTGGGACAGGTGTGGGTCCTGCTGTGGGGCGCTCCTCGTGTAAGGGGACGTGGGTGTGTTTTGAAGCGGAGTTTGTTTGTATGAGTGATATCGGCCACACGTGGAGCTCGTATGCTGGAGTCGTGTGCGGTCAGAGGTGTTGTGCCCGGGCACAGTTCGGTTGTGCTCGCGCTGGGCAGGTGCATTTAGAAAGTTTAACTCGTCACGTTGCGTCTGTGCGCAGTTCTCCTTATTGTGGCTGCAGAAGCACTCGCACAGATGCTGTTTGTTTTCCCCGTTCACACAACGAAATATTTACTCGCAAATGCGAGTGAAATGGGCGCACTGTAGAGCCCTGGTCCCAGTCTTGGTTTAGTCCGCGACCGAGCCCCAGGCTCTGCGGCCGCGTTTAGTCCTGGTTTAGTCCTAGTCCTGGTTTAGTCCGAGGCCAGCTCCGGGCTCCACGGATGAGCACAGGAGGACATAAGCGAGGAGGCGGAGGCGGAGGCCAGCGCGGCACAGAGAAGGCAAAACGAGCGAAGCGGCGAAACCAGAAGTAAACGTAAGCATTATAGCGATATATCGATATGTCAGAATTCATATCGAGTTTCAAAAATATCTCGATATATTTTAAATATCGAGATATCGCCCACCCCTATACTGAATATTGGATCGAGACATCCCTATTAGTATTTTAAATTTTTTTTCTTTGCTTCATAGTTCTATAATTCTTTCACCATATATTTGTTGTCTTCCATGTGTATCTAAAATGTAGACAGTAGTGAACTTGAAGACAAAAAACACTGAATATGGCTCCAGACTTTTGACTGTTATTGTAAATGTGGTACAGAAGTCACATTGACATAAACAACAGATGTTCATAGTCATTCTGTATATGGTAAAAAACAACAATGCCAAACCGATATAGAACATACATTACGTACATACGTATATACAAAATACTACAAATGTACAGAGGTTCTTAAGAGTAGATTTCAGAGACAATAAGACTGTCAGTGTATAAAGAGGCATAAAAGCAACCGCATTCAAAGAAAAAAACAACATTTAAGACATGTAATTAAAGCTAAATTGTGGGAAGCCCTTTGTGGCGTCTGAGGTGAGAGTCACAACTGTCCAGCGACTCTCAGACTGGACAGAGGATTGAGCTGAGCCCCACAGAGGCTGATGGGAGGAGGGGTCTGATCTGCCCTGAGCTCTTCTGTTTGACCCACATCAGTTTTACCCCAGTCTGTGGGGCTCAGAGCTGTGGTGTCTGTGGTGTCGGCTCTTCTGATAATCTCCCTCCATCACAGCGGGCACAGAGGCCAGGACCAGGCTAAAGGCTGCTCCTCCTGCTTTTCAAACCTGTATTATTCCACAGAGGAGGTGACGTCAGGAGATCTAAAATCGGTCTGCTTAAATATTTATTATCCCGGGAGGAGGAAGAACAAGAACTTTACGGTCAAACAGGTGGATATAGGCCTCTCACAATAAGCACAATATCTACTTATTGTTCGGTATGTTGGAACGATTAGTTTTGGGGGTCAGTATTGATTGTAGGTGTTTCATTTCATTTCATTTGGAGCTCTTGTTTATTAAAAGTGCACTATGGAACATTTTGGTTTGGGGTGCATCACCTGCTTGTTTCTATGGAAATCTCATTGCTCAGCCTGGAATGTTCCACAGTATTGCATTAAACAGTTTTACCTTACATTCATTCAATTACAGGTAGTTTATCTAGGAAAAAAATCCTAGAAACAGACTTTTTGTTCAGTGTATATTTCACAGTATGGTATGGAGGCCAAACTAGGCCAAGTAACAGGTCACATCTGTGGAGAAGTGACCCCATTCACAGTCAGAATGTCTGTTTTCTAGGATTTTTTTTACATTTATTTTCACTCCCTCCAAAAAATGGGAGTGAAAATAAACGTAACACTTTTATTTTCACTCCCATTTTTTGTGAGCTGGACTCAAAGATCTAAAACTTTTTCTACATACACAAAAGGCCATTTCCCTCAAATATTGTTCACAAATCTGTCTAAATCTATGTTAGTGCATTTCTCCTTTGTCCAGATAATCCATCCCACCTCACAGGTTTGGCTGATCAGCATCTTGATATGCCAAACCTGTGAGGTGGGATGGATTATCTGGACGAAGGAGAAATGCACTAACATAGATTTAGACAGATTTGTGAACAATATTTGAGGGACACAGATGTTGCAAGTTTTGAGGGAGCATGCAGTTGGCACGCTGACTGCAGGAATGTCCACCAGAGCTGTTGCCCGTGAAATGAATGTTCATTTCTCTACCATAAGCCGTCTCCAAAGGCATTTCAGACAATTTGGCAGTACATCCAACTGGCCTCACAACCGCAGACCACGTGTAACCAGCCCAGGACCTCCACATCCAGCATCTTCACCTCCACACCAGCCCAGGACCTCCACATCCAGCATCTTCACCACCAAGATCGTCTGAGACCAGCCACTACAACAATCGGTTTGCATAACCAAAGAATTTCTGCACATACTGTCAGAAACCGTCTCAAGGAAGCTCATCTGCAGGCGCGTCGTCCTCATCGGGGCCTCGACCTGTCCGCAGCAAATGCTCACATTCGATGACACCTGGCACATTGGAGAGTTGTTCTCTTCACGGATGAATCCTGGTTTTCGCTGTTCAGGGCAGATGGCTTACAGTGTGTGGCGTCGTGTGGGGGAGCGGTTTGCTGATGTCACTGTTGTGGATGAAGTGGCCCATGGTGGTGGTGGGGTTATGGTCTGGGCAGGCATATGTCATGGGGAACGAACACAGGTGCATTTTATTGATACCGTGACGAGATCCTGAAGCCCATTGTTGTACCGTTCATCCACGACCATCACCTTATGTTGCAGCAGGATAATGCACGGCCCCATGTTGCAAGGATCTGTACATAATTCCTGAAAGCTGAAAACATCCCAGTTCTTGCATGACCAGCAAACTCACGGGACATGTCACCCTGAGCATGTTTGGGATGCTCTGGATTGGCGTATACGACAGCGTGTTCCAGTTCCTGCCAATATCCAGGAACTTCGCACAGCCACTGAAGAGGAGTGGACCAACATTCCACAGGCCACAATCAACAACCTGATCAACTCTATGTGAAGGAGATGTGCTGCACTGTGTGAGGCAAATGGTGGCACACCAGATATTGACTGGTTTTCTGACCAATAAAGCAAAACTGCACATTTCAGAGTGTCCTTTTACTGTGACCAGTCTAAGGCACATCTGTGCACTAATCCTGCTCTAATCAGCATCTTAATATGCCTAACCTGTGAGGTGGGATGGATTATCTGGACAAAGGAGAAATGCACTAACACCGATTTAGACAAATTTGTGAACAATATTTGAGGGAAATGGCCTTTTGTGTATGTAGAAAAAGTTTTTGATCTTTGAGTCCAGCTCACAAAAAATGGGAGCAAAAACAAAAGTGTTACGTTTATAAATTTGTTCAGTGTATGTGTATTGTACATGGGGAAATATTGTAGAATTGGAAAAGATTTATTGTTTAAACCCTCCTCTTGTCTGTTTCAAACTAAAGTGCTTGTCTTGTGTGTTGTGTTTAGGCCATTATCAACTGCAGCGTGACCCCGAGCATGACCTTCACAAAGACGTCTCAGAAGTTCGGGCAGTGGGCTGACACCAGAGCCAACACCGTGTACGGACTCGGCTTTGCCACCGAACAGCAGCTGCATCAGGTACAGCTCCAGCAGAACACTGCCACAGGGACCAGAGAGTAACCGGGTTTATTTACTCATGGAGGAGGAAGGGTCATTCACAAAAACAGGACGGATTAGGGTCGGTGGTGTCTTAGTTGACCAAAATTTGTCTTAGATTAGGCTAATTATTTTATTTAGATATAACACCACAACAGAAAGGAGCACTGGGGCCTGGGAAGTGTAACCTCCAGGTGGGGAAAAGAGGTGTGTACGAACAGCGTAGTGACTGGGCTGAAGTCTGTCTGAACGAGTGTATTTGTGAAGGGACAAAGAAATATTGTGAGTTTAACCCTTTAAACGCTGGGTGCAGGTATATATTTGATCAATAACCGCTGGTTCCAAATAAACGAGTCAGAAACAAATCAAGGAAGATGTGACCACTAACGCTGCCCTTTTTTTTTTTTTACTTAAAGGTCTAAAAAATACTTCTATAAATCACAGTGATATTTAGAGTCTCTTTTCTCTTTCTCAGTTCTCAGAGAAGTTCCGGGAGGTGAAAGATGCTGCCCGTTTGGCCAGAGAGAAGTCCCAGGACAAAGAGCTGGCCAACACTGCGCTCACCATCGCCGCCCCTCAGGTCAGCCTCTGCCACTGACACACACAGGGTCACAGGGTCTAAGCTCAGGAACGCTTATGAGAGTGAAGAAAAAATCCAATTAAAATCAATGGAGACGATTGGTTTGGAAAGACAGTGCAATCTTTATTTGAACTCCCTAATCGTACATTATCGTGTTAGGGTGGACAACCTGAAAGTAGACATTGATAAATGGAGTAAATCGGACAACATTGAACTGTTTCTTAATAGTTTTAGAATATTCTGGATCAGAACCTGAAGGCTTTAAAACTGTTTATTCACTGTGAAGCCCATTGGGGCAGCTCTTGTTGTGGTTCTGGGCTATATAAATAAAACTGAATTGAATTGAAAACAAACTATTAAAAAAAAACTACTGTCATTGTGTACTGAAAAATGATTTTACTTTTATAGTGACCTATTTGAGTAATATTTTATTATAGTAACAGTACTCTTACTTGAGTAAAAGTTATGGTTCCTCTTCCCACTGTGAGTGACAAAAGATTTATGTGACGATATGAAATGATTTGAACATTTGTGTTCCTTATATTATATAGTTTTTCTCATTTCTCTCGATGCCTTCAACTTAAAACTTGCATCATACAAACTCCTTCCTGTGCTTTTCATGATGAAGGGGTGAGGATTTGAAAATAATTACCAGTTAGTAATTTGTCGTGCGTGTTATGTCTGCTAAATAAAAAGTAGCGTATTCTTCTTTGTATTAATTTTCCGTCTATCTTGTTTTTAAAATTCCGGTTAGAGCGCCCCTAGCGGTGGAAGAAAAATCCACAGAATAGCCGCACATTTATAAAAACCGTATGGTTCAAAGCCTGGGAAAAAAGTAGTGGCTTATAGTCCGGAAAATACGGTACTTGAGTTTATAGCATCTTGATGACACCACACTGCGCACAATCCTCTCTCTGATCGAATCAAAGTGGAGCTGAAAAGTGCCAGAATCAGAGCTGGGTCACGTCTCTCTGAAGAGCCAGAGGAGGTAGGAAAGTAGGGCGGAGGTAAAATTATCTCAGCTCCACACGGACAAGTATTCACCACAAAACCACACCGCAGCAGCAGCGAGGAAAACCTGGAAAACTTCAATATGATATTACTCAGGTAGAAGTACATAGTGGTCCAAAAATGACTAAGTGAGAGTAACTTAAAGACTACCTGCTGGGTCTTAACAGCTGATTTATAATTTAAAGGTGCACTGTGTAACTTTTCTGAATGAGGGTCCGTCACCGGCTTGTTTCTATGGAGATGTCATTACTCTACCTGGAATGTTCCACAGTGTGACAGTAAACAGCTCTGCCTTACATATTTTCAATTACAAGTGTTTTTAGAGCTCAAAAATACCTAGAAAAACAGACATTAGAACTGAGCGGGGTCGCCTCTCCACAGATCTGACCTGTAACTTGTTTTGGTTAGATCTCCATGATGATAGAAATATTTAATGCCATACTGTGGAACATTCCAGACAAAGTACTGTAATAATATTTACAAGGAGAAAAACATTTAACGGCCATTTCACCAGGCAGGTTACACAATGCACCTTTACAGTTGATTGATTTTGAAGGACAAAACATTACATTTTATATTTTCGAAGGTGAGAAAATCTACATATCTACATGTCTGAAAGAGCTGCAAGAAACACAAATGTTCAAATCTTTTCATATTGTCACATGAATCTTTTGTCACTTTAAAATTACTCACAGTGGGAAGAGGAACCACGACTTTTAATCAAGTAAGAGTACTGTAACTATAATAAAAATATTAGTGAAGTAGAAGTAAAAACTGAATCACCACAATTCAGTGCAGTCATATTTTACAGTAACTAATTGAGAACAGAAACATTATGTATTTACAACCTACAAATAATGGAAATTGTGTTTTTAAAAACATTTCAGGCATCAAGAAACAAAAATACAATGATAATATCTTGACTGTAGATGATTATTATACACTTTGTGCTTCAGCCAAGTCTGAATTGTGTGTGTTTTGTTTCTGCTGCTCTGGGTAGTTCTCTCAGGTGAGTACCATTTTGTAATTAATATATTACCATAAAAATATATTATTTAAAGCCACAGTATGTTTTTCTTTCATGTTTCTTTTTTTTTTTTAGTTGTGTTTAATGCACTGAAAAACATACAAAAACTTGTATCCTTACTCAGTGTGGACTTATATCTCACCAAACCTGACTCTTATTTGGCCTGAAGGAGCGCCCCCTCTGGCTAGTTTCCATGGAAATAGTCCTTTGGTTATAATCTTCCACAGAATGGTATTAAATGGTATCTATCTCTATGGAGAATGTTCTGAAGTATGGTTTTAACTTTATGTTTCCTCAGAATCATACAGCTGACCTGCCACCTGAAGAAAACTACATATTGTGGTTTTCAAATAAACGTGGCATAAACATTACATTTACATTACAAAAACATTCTCATTAGTGACTAGAATAAGGAATCTAATGCAGGAATTACTGAAGTTTACATTTTAAGAGACTACGGGGAGAGTGCTAGTAATAGTTTAGAGAATAGATGAGTTTACAACGCTATTTAAATGCACAGATCCTTATAGTTACGGCAATCAAATTGGTTTATTCTCATTTGTCATTAGTGAGTGATATGACAGTACATAAATTTCTCTAACACCTACATGACGTTTCATAGTAAATGCTTGTATTAAAACAGTACAAGCGTCGCATCTCATGTTGCTATGAGTTTCCCCGTAGTCCTGCATCAAACCCTCCAGCTGAAAGAGAATGAAAGTGTGTGTGCTCGGGCTTGGCTCCAATCACACACACTCCAACAAGAATAAACATGCACAGTCATTTTGCTCTAGATTCAAGAAACTCTTAAAGTGGCTTTTATGTTCACAAAGTTCTGTTGTAACTCTGATATCCATTTAATATTTATATTTCTTTAAATTCACTAAACAAAGCATTTTTAATGGGAACACTGACACATTTGAAGCTAAAGTCCGTTGCTAGAGGTGGTGGAATTCTGTCAGAAGCCAAAAAACGGCACAGATCAGTGTTTCCTCGGTGGAGATCTCACTGTGGCAGTGAGTCTGTCAAGGCAACAAACTAGTGTAGTGATGGGGGCAAGTTCTGAACTTCCACGTAAAACACCAATTTGCTTCAGTCTGAAGAAGCTTAACACCACTTTAACCCATCTGACAACAGCCACGAGTCTAACAAACAAAACGCTCTGCCTGGTTCACTCATTAGTGTCTGGAAATGTTCACTCGTAAATAAATGGGCAGACACTAATGAGTGAACCAGGCAGAGCGTTTTGTCTGTTAGACTTGTGGCTGTTGTAAGATGGGTTAAAGTGGTGTTAAGCTTCTTCAGTGTGAAGCAAATTGGCGTTGGTTGGCAAATTGGTGTTTTACGTGGAAGTTCTTAACTTCCACGTAAAACTTGCCCCCATCACTACACTAGTTTGTTGCCTTGACAGACTCACTGTCACAGTGAGATCTCCACCGAGGAAACACTGATCTGTGCCGTTTTTTGGCTTCTGACAGAATTCCACCACCTCTAGACACGGACTTTAGGTTCAAACCTGTCGGAGTTCCCCTTTAAAGACACCGTATGTAACTTTCTGGAGGTGGCATGTCACTTGCATGATTCCATGGAAATATACTGTAAAGTTGAAGCCATACAAAACTTTGTCTGTGGAGATGGGGAAATTATAGCTAAAGAAACAACCAACTTTGAGAGAGTTTTTGAATAGAACTCTTTACCAGTAAATACACATGATGGTTCTATATTCTAAAGGATAATTCTCTAACATTTGTGACTCATTTATGAACAGAACAACTCCTGTTACTTTTACATTTTGTGCTTTTATATAAGGCAAAAACGACTCAAATCATACATTTTATAGCCATATAAAGCCCATAAATAATGTAATGGGAAATAATTCTAAGTAGCGAGTAGTAGCGAGTAGTGCCATGGGTGGAAAACAGAAGCTTTGAAAAGGTTTTCTGGCAGCCGGGTGCATAATTATTTATACGATGCTCGATCCAACCAGAGGTAACACGTAATTAAATGTGAAACAAATATTGTAAATGTCACTTGAGATCTTTTTTCCTTTTGTGCTGACCTTATTTTGTCCTGCGCTTGGCGGTGGCGCTTCCTTTTAAGCGGGAAACCCCTTCATTTCAACGGAAAAGTTTCACCGCTAAAATATGAAATAAAGTTGATTTGTGTGAACAAGTCAACACTGCACCAATTCTCTGGGAGGCTTTAAAAGAGCTTTGTAGTCCATACAGAACAATAAAAATTCAGTTTTTCCACAAAATATAGCAATAAATATCGTACCGTGAGATGTATATCATGAAAATATTGTGCAAAGAGATTTGGATATCGTTACATCCCTTATTTTCTGTCAAGAAAGGTGAACAGAAGAAAAACTATAGAGGAAGGTTTTGTCCATGCTGCAGTTTTTCTCACGATGTAGAATGGAAACATGACTCGAGTCTGTTGTAGAGAAGCACAGATACTGGTACAGAATATTGGCACAGATACTGAAAAATTGGCTGGATCTGATATCGGTTAAAACAATATCTGGGCTGGACCTTTAATTAGATCTAATATGACTATTTACTGACTGATTTAGACCTAGAATGTACCATAATGTTTTATTCACACAAGGTTGTTCAGTAGTTATTTAAAAGATAAATTGTTATATATTAACAGTTGTATAACATAATTGGATCACTTGTGTAATTCTAAGTTAACTGTGCTTTAAAAGGTCTGTATTACCCTATGTTGTTATCCCATATTTGATATTGACCAATGCCAATGTAGGGGCAGAAAATTACTTATTTTCTTAAAGGTCTTATATTAAGCAAAATTTACTCTTGTAATCTTTAACCCATGCTATAATGTTGTTTCCTCATTGTAGCATCCAGTCGAACTTAGAAAGGCCAGAACTGATGGTTAAATGACTTTTAATATTTTCCTTCCGTGTCAAAGAACCAACGTAAGAGCTAGAAAGAACAAAACAATGGAAATTACTATACACCATATTACTAATAGCTCATTACGTTGCTATCAACATTTTAACATACATTCAATACAAATTAGATTCGGCTCAAATATACATTAACAAATAAAACAAACCTTGTTCCTCTGTCGACTGTTGCTATCTTAACTATCTTTGGGTTTTCTATGTAACTTTTCACCGTTGTTTTTGTTCTCTACCGTTAACTGTCTGTCTTTACTTTTCGTCCCTTTTTAGTACATCGAGCTAACGTCTCTTCCTTCACTTCCGCTAATACCGGAAGTCACCAAAATAAAAGTACAACCTTACTATTAAAGACCATGGACCGTATGTGAATGTATATAAGAGCTAGTTTGACCTTTACACTCATCAAAAATATACCTGGAATTGTGTTTTGTTTCATTCACACATGTTTAACACGCGAAACAATACAAAAACAAAAGTTCTCCTCTAAGCAGAAAATATGTGGTTCCACCTTGTGATGTCATGTGGTAATACAGGAAGTGCTCCACTCTTTTTAAACTCTACACACCTTCACTAGAATTATTTGGACCATTTCAGCCCTGGATTTGTCCATCACTACTGACTAAAAGGTAAAAGGAGCGGCTAACGTGAAAACTACCACTACATGACACAGTGGAACAGAGCCTTTTGAGCGTTGGAGCTGTAGACAGATAGCCTGAGTCATCAGCCGGTTGGTTTCTCTTTGTGGAAATCATCTGACCTTGCAGCATTAGGATTCGTTTGCTCGACGGTAGGCGGGTACTTTTTGACTTAACCAATTGTTGCTATTTGGTGGTGATGTCTGTAAAACACTGGAACGCTTCGTGGAGTTCAAATAATCGTCGGTATAACAGCAAACAAATCAGAGTGAACATGTCTGCCCACGAGCATTGTCATTTCTACGATGTGAACTTGCTAATTAAAGGTACGATAAAAAAGGTAAAAATAAGTTCTTATTTGACGAAGGAAGTCCAAAGGAGGGGTTGGTTCTGGATTGGCCGGTGCGCCGATTACAAATACTTACTAGGGATGGGCATTCGATTAAATTTCTTTATCGATCGTCGGGAAAATTAACAATCAATTTTCGATTAATCATTGACATTTTTATATTATAATGATCATCATTATTATTACTATTACTAATCTGCATAAATAAACTCAACTTTACAACATATAAACCATCACCACTACAGAGCCACATCAGTGTGAGATCAGAATGTGTTTACTGCAGCTTTGGCACATTTGTTTATGTCTTACAGAAACAAAACTTAAAACCACATGGCTCATTTGCATAAACAGTAAGTGAAAAAAGCAGCTCTTTCCTTGTGCTGATGCTTCAGCTTCAGTTGGACTAAAGAACACGACTCAGTGGAATATAAGTGTTCTCTCTGTGATGTGATGAGGCTGGTGAGTCTGTTCTGTGTGTATGTCGCGTTGGAGATGCTGCGTATACATGCGAAATCGGGATATAAAAAAACAACAACAATCATACCCGGGATACTGATGAGCAGGTAAATGCACTCTGAGGGATATAGTGATCTCCAAGGAGCCAGAGCCGAGATGTGGGACTGTGAGGCCACAGCTCCAGTGTTTGTGCTGTGAGTCTCCTCAGGCTACGTTACGCACAGCAACCTACATTCAGTTTGTTGATTAAAATGAACGTAATTGATGGAATTGTTAATGGTCAATTATCGCTTAGTCCATCTCTACTACTTACTTTCTTGCAAACCACCGAGTGTATTCCGATTCCTGAGTAGTCGTTGGAGAGAAATTAAATTGAGCAGCGGCACTAGGTAGTGCCAACCAGGCTAGTAAACAATCTAATAATGCAGGATTACTCAAACATGTGTGAATGAAACAAAACACAACTCCAGGTCTGTTTTTGAGGAGGTAACGGCACCCTAACATGGCTTAAAACTCATAAGAGTCAATTTAGCGTAATATGGGACCTTTAAGGAAATAAGTGAGTTTCTTTCTTACATTTGGAAATATCAGGTATCTGAAGCCAAAATTTCAATCAGAACAGATAAAGGCTTGATCAGTGCATCCCTTCTTGACTGTGTCTGAGTGAGTGTGAGCGGCAGTTCTGTTCCCTGTGCATTTACTCATGTGTGTGTTAGGACCTCTTGGACTCGCTGCAGTCTCCTCCGGTGGTGAACGTAAACGGCCCCGAGGACAAACTGTTCCGAAGTCAGAGCGCAGACATCACGCTGGCCGCCGAGAAGGAGCGCATAAAGAAGATGCTCTCTGAAGGGTAACTCGCTGACACGGCCCAGCCCCTCGTCCCTCACTCACTACGTTTACGTCAAGGTCAAGACCAAGGTCAAGGTTTATTTATTTAAATTTTAAATACAGTCAGTACTTCCCAACGTGCTGTACAAAATTAAAATGACCAGAACAGCATAATAACAGTGATAACATGCAAAGAATAGAACATTTAAAAAAATATACATTTATTTTTTATCATTATATTTTTTTAATTATATGTTTTATTGTTTTTATTATTATGTTGCGTTCTGCCATTTATTTATTGCTGTTCCTTTTTAAAAAAAAACATTTTTTAAAACTTTTTTAAAAACAATTTTAGAATAATTTTTGGGGAAAATTCTGCTTTATGGCGTGGTTTGAGTATTATCTTTTACCATTTATATTTTTACTTCAATATATCGTACTTAATAATTTGCTTTCTTGACAGCCCTGCCTACATGTAGACTGGGAAAAGAGTGGCGAGACCGGTTTTGGGGCGAAAATTATTCAAAATTACTTGTTTAGGGTACTCTGATTTCCCATTGCACGAAAACATAGTGAGTGAAAAACCTCCATTTGGTCACTGTGTTTGCCAGGGCTGTGTAAACTCTGTATTTGTTCCTCTCTCACTCAAAGTCAAAATGCAAACACAGCTCACTGAATTCACTTTAATCTAACTACAACCATGCCTGCACCGCAGAGGAGCACATCTCTACAAAAAAACAATGTGAAAATTATGATATGCCTGTATTACGCCGTTTTCAGATCTCTGTTCTAATGTTGTTTCATCACCAAAAACATTCCCGTAGTTGTGTTTTGTTTTTTCACACGTTTAACACACAAACCCTGCATATTTAGGCTGAGTTCTTCTCTCAAACAGAAAACACTCTGTTCCACCTTGTGATGTCATGTGGTAATACATTAATTGCACCTTAAACTTCATAAACATTCACTAGAATCATTTGGATAATTTCAGAGCTGGGACTGCACATCTCTGTTGAATAAAAGGTAAAAAAAAAAGGCTGCAGTTCCCTTGAAAACTATCGACATTTTGAGCTTTGGTGATTAGGGTTGGGTGGTATCCAAATGTTGATGTTGTTAAACCTCAGCATGTTACCGGGGTATACGACATTACTGTGACTAATTAAGAATGATTTTGTAGCTGCACCTAAACCATTCAGAAAGAGAAGAGCAGCTTTATATTTGAAGATGAGGCACAAGTTCTGATCAAACCAAACTTTACCAGCGCGAATCTCCCTCCATTTAATGATCTGGGACACACCAAGACAAGACAAGTACAGAAGAGGCAGATTCAGAATAAAAAGTAAAAGGTGACAGTCCACGGTGTGTGATATTTCCCACTGCAGCATGTTGTATCTGACAGACCCGCGCTCTCGGCACTCAGAGAAGCTACGTCTCCTCCATGAAAGTCTGACTTCGCCCTCAAGCGGGAACTTTCTCCTCTTCAGCGCCTCATCCCCTCTCGACTCTCGGTGTTCAATAAAACATCTCCATCACAAACTTTTTGACTCAACATCACACACGAAGCGTCAATCAGGTTTTTTCTTCTTCCTCGCTGCCTGTGGATGGAAATCTCCGAACGTAAAGACGTTTGAAGAGGAGAGGAGTGACTGAAGCGACTGTGGTGGATCTCTGGCCTGACGCAGGGTCGAAGCTCCGTCAACATTTGCTGTCTCTCCCCTGTCATTCGGTCTGAAGCCAAAATGCTCCTAATATTATATTAGGTCCTTAAGCGCTGTAGATTTTTTTAATGACGGTAATGAAACTGATACCGTTACTACTTTTTGATACATCGGTATACTATAATATTGCCCAACCCTAGTGATAATACATTAATTGCACTTTAAACTTCATAAACATTCACTCGAATCATTTGGATAATTTTACAGCTTAGATTGCCAATCAATGTTGAATAAAAGGTAAAAGGCTGCGGTTAACTGGAAAACTACTGCTTCATTTTGAGCTTTGGTGATGTAGACAGATATAGTATTTATTGATTTTATTTTAGCATGGCTCTGCAAAAAACACCACAATTGCAGTTATAAATAAATGCTTTTCGGTTATCATTGTTTATCATGTGATGTATTTGAGGAGTCTGCAGTTTTAAACCGGGGGCCCCAACAAATCTGCGGTTGACACAGGGGGTGTCTGTGCTTTAAGGAAAAAAAGATTCAGAACCACTGAATTGAGACACCATCGACCGGCCTGCAGCCCTAATGACAAAATTGGATTCTACAAACACTAAACTTCAATTTCAATTTATTTTCAATTAAATTTATTTTTGAACTTTCACTACACTTAAAAGTTTTTTTGTATTACGCAAAATGGACTCTTGAGCGCTTAAGCCATGTTCTAATGCTGTCAAAAACATAATCAAAAACAGACCTGGAGTTGTGTTTTGTTTCATTCACACGTGTTTGAGTAATGTAGTGGCAGTTTAAGTTAACCTTGTAAATGTAATTTTTTCTGCAAATGAGAATAATATAATAACCTTATGAAACACCATGAAACATGTCATGATGTGGTCATACCGACTTGTCAAAGCCTGATGCCGTCAGATCTCAGAAGCTCAGCAGGGCCTTGTCAGTACTTGGATGGGAGACACTGGGAATTCCAGGTGCCACAGGGGGGCGCCAGTGGCAAAAAACTGTTGTTGTGTCCTTAGGCAAAAACACTTCACCCACATTGCCTAGTATGAAAGTGATGTGTGCATGGCAGGGCTCCCTTGAAAAAGAGATTAGTAATCTCAATGGGACTTTCCTGGTTAAATAAATGTTAAATAAAAAAAAATTAATGATTTGAGAGTATGATGAGGGCCCCAAAGCAGGGACAAAGGTGCAGGTAGATATGATTAACAGGTTTATTGTCGGGAATGCAGGATATGATGAGGGGAGCTGGCTGGAGACATGGACGGGTAGGTAGACACAGGGGCAGACTCACGAGTAGGCAGGACGATGTGGACATGACAAGGAGCGACAGGGAACAACCAGTAACAGACCAAGAACAATGCGGAGATAGACAGGAATGAACTGACAAACTAGAGCACACAGGGAGAGGGGCTGATTGGGAATGAGCTGCAGGTGAACCACACTGCAGCATTAGCTCCAGCCACGCCCCGGTGAGGTGCAGACAGACATACAGAAAGGAGGGGGAACAGACAAAAACCCAAACCCTAACAATACCTACATTACATACAGTACATCACAGCTCAACTACTGTACAGCTGTAGTTTATATGTGAAGTGTTTTAGTTAATTTCATTCAGTGACTTACAGCATTTTTATTCAGTGAAAATAAGAACGGAGCTTTCTCAGGCTATTTTATTATATAGCCAGTCTACTCTTAACATAAACTACTACGAGAGTTACACTAACAGACTTTCCCTTTTTTGATGATGATTTGACCATTTCTTTTCTTTTCTTCCTGAGTGTGTCTCTCCTCTCGCTGCATTCACACAGACTCCTGTGTCGGCTGCTCTGCCTCGTCTCCAGCAGCAGCAGAGACAGACAGTAGCTCCTCCCACACTGCCTTGTAGCTCCTCCCACACTGCTCTGTAGCTCCTCCCACACTGCTCTGCTTTTTTTTACACACACTACTGCACTCTACCATTCTTTCTGAACACTCAAACTATGTTATATTACATAGAAACAGCTCAACAGCCCTTTTTCTGAGGAAAACATATGAGAAAGAGTCTGAGAAAAAGATTGTGTATATCGCGAGTCATGTGAATAAGCCTCAGTGCACTTCCTATTTGGCATGCGGCAACTAACGGGTTAGCTTTGCCCATTTATTCGGTCTATGGTTGTGTCAAAGGTGCACATACGAGCACATTTGATTAAAGGTGATGTAGATCTAAGAGTGAATCTAGAGTATTGACAAGTTAAAATCGTTGTAATTCCTGAGTCTATCAACGTAAAATAGTAACTGAAAGATAAAACCCTCCTCTGTTAGAATATTTCAGCTGTATTAGAGCTGTTTCCTTGGTGCATCTGAGGAGGATGCTGCGATAACTGTTTCCCTTTGGGACCAAAATAAATGACAACACAGTGTGCATGGAGGGACACGTGCATATCACCCGAACATCTGTATCGAATCGTAACACCAGTATTGAACTATTCAATATTATATCAAATATTATTACCTGCAGTAGAGATGGGAAATTCCAGCGCTAAAATGATCCAAATGATTCTAGTGAATGTGTATGGAGTTTGAAACCACAGTGGAACATGTCATATTGTCATATTACCACATGACATCACAACGTAGAAGAAAAGAAATCAACCCTAAATGCAGGTGCAGGTTTTGTGTGTTTAACATGTGCGAATGAAACACAATTCCAGGTCTGTTTGTGATGAGAAAACATTAGAACTGAAAATGGCATAATATGTTCCTTGCAATATTCCACTTTTGCATATTGATTTTTGTATTTAGATTGCACTTCCACTGCACGTCTTTTGGTGACTGTTAGTATTTCAGAGCTGCTCTAGTTTGATACCTTCACAAACTCAGTGACCCCAAAGAATATGATTTCACCTCCGTGTCTGACCCCAGGTTGAACTGTCAGTGTTTTGCTGGAATAACATGAGTCCACAGACGAGACGAGGCCAGTGTAAAAAAAAGTGCTGATTCACTCAAACGTGAACCCAAGCCTTCACACATGGATCTGTCCTTCAGCCCACGTCTGATAACTCAACTAAAAGCTTCTCTGCGGTTGCTACGGAAACGGTTGCCATGGAAGTAAATGTGAATGAAGAGCAAAGTGGCTGGTTCTTTCCAATGGATTTACAAAAAAAAAGGTACAATAGCGAGAAGCAGGCTTTAATCAGAGATGCTCTTGTAAGTGACTGTAACAATGGAGAAGCACACAAAGCCTGTGCGCTCACTCCCAAAACATCGCCTCTTTATTAAATGCAGTTTGGATCAGGTCATGGTTGTCTTTGTGTGCCCATCCCATACATAGACCTACATTCATTTCAATTTATTTTAATATAACCCCAAATCAGAGCAGCACTTGCCTGTTTTTGAACATACTACCTTGAACATACAGAACAACCTTTAAGAATGTTCGCTAAAAAAATATAGGCAGGGCAGTTTCTCTCTAAAACTCCTCTGTGGGGAAACTACACTTGTTTTTAGATTGTATAGAAATAGCCACCTTTTGTTTTGATCCCTCTTTGCATTTCTTGATCCTGACATGGCACAGATGTGAAGGGAAAACTATTTCAAGAAGCTCATTGAGAGAAGGACAAGGGTTTGCAGTGCTGTCAACAAAACAAGGGATTTGAGGATTTAAATAAAACTGTTGTGTTATTTATCTTCTACATAATTCCACATATCTTCTACATATCTTCTACATATCTTGCTTCATGTATTTGATGTCTTCGGTATGATTATAAAACACAGAAAGTAGTAAACTTAAAGGTGCATTGTGTAACTTTAGAGGTAGAGCGTCTGCCACCTGCTTATTTCCACAACGATGGTATTACTTTGAAATGTTTCACAGTGTAGCATTATCTATCCTCCATTCATTCAACTATGGGTATTTTTATTGCTTTAGAACATGCACAGCTACAGTCAGCGGGCCATCCTCTGCACAGATTTGACCAGTGTCTTGGTCTGATTGCATCTCCTGCTTGTTGTGATGGTTAATACCATACTGTGAAACTTTACAAGCAAAGCAATAACATAGTCATGGAGACAATGTAAGCAGACCCTCTACAGGAAAGTAGCAGTGCCGGTTTTATAGGTCATTCTTGAACTGCTGTAAATAGTTTTTTTTATTGACTTGAGTTTGTATGCTTGTTTTGTGCAGCTCTATCTGTGAGATGAACCTGGAGGCGGAGCTCTTCTCTCTGCAGGACAGTAACTCGAAGCTGGTGGCAGCGCTACATGAAGCCAACGCTAATGTGGAGCAGTGGAAGAAACAGCTGGCGGCCTATCAGGAGGAGACTGAGAGGCTGCGTGACCAGGTCAGTCTCAGGGCATTTTTCAAACACATTCAATACATTTAGAAGGTTGTCAATAAACCTTTGAAATCCTGTTGCCTGATTCGTAAGCCGGTTTCACTTCGTGGAAACTGTCTGTCCTCGCAGCATTAGGATTGGTTCGCCCGACGGTAGGCGGGTACTTTTTTTATTTAACCAATCACTGTTGTTTGGTGGCGATGTATGTAATGCGCCGGAACACTCAGTGGTGTCCAAGTAATCGCCAAATTTACCAAATACCAAATTTACAGAGTTTCCAGGGTCCGAAAAAGTGACGGTGGATTTTCAAACTTAGAACTTCTAACAAAAATTGTAGTAAATCCACATGGAACATTTGAACTATGCAAGTATTGTGTGTTCTGTCTGAATCAGTGTGAAAAGCTAAAGGCTGAATTAAAGCCAATTTATGGTTCTGTGTCAAAACTGTGTTGACCGCCTGCACCCATGGGTGTAAAATAAGATGTTATTATAGTTCTCTGCGTGCACCTCCCAAATTTTCTAATTACTCGTCAAAACAACACAGGCAATAAGGATTGTGACTGGTTTTAGACCTGATATTAGTCCTGGTTTAGACCTGGTTTAGTCCTGATTAAGACCAGGACTAAAACCAGGTCTAAACCAGGACTAAACCAGGTCTAAACCGGGTCTAAACCAGGTATAAACCAGATCTATAACAGAACTAAAACCAGGACTAAACCAGGTATAAATCAGGTCTAAACCAGATCTAAACCGGATCTAAACCAGATCTAACCCAGGTCTATAACAGGTCTATAACAGGACTAAAACCAGATCTAAACCAGGTCTATAACAGGACTAAAACCAGGACTAAACCAGATATAAATCAGGTCTAAACCAGATCTAAACCGGATCTAAACCAGATCTAAACCAGGTCTATAACAGGTCTATAACAGGACTAAAACCAGATCTAAACCAGGTCTATAACAGGACTAAAACCAGGACTAAACCAGGTATCAGTCAGGTCTAAACCAGGTCTAAACCAGATCTAAACCAGATCTATAACTGGACTAAAACCAGGACTAAACCAGGTCTAAACTAGGTCTAAACCAGGTCTATAACAGGTCTATAACAGGACTAAAACCAGATCTAAACCAGGTCTATAACAGGACTAAAACCAGGACTAAACCAGGTATCAGTCAGGTCTAAACCAGGTCTAAACCAGGTGTAAACCAGATCTATAACAGAACTAAAACCAGGACTAAACCAGGTATAAATCAGGTCTAAACCAGATCTAAACCGGATCTAAACCAGATCTAACCCAGGTCTATAACAGGTCTATAACAGGACTAAAACCAGATCTAAACCAGGTCTATAACAGGACTAAAACCAGGACTAAACCAGATATAAATCAGGTCTAAACCAGATCTAAACCGGATCTAAACCAGATCTAAACCAGGTCTATAACAGGTCTATAACAGGACTAAAACCAGATCTAAACCAGGTCTATAACAGGACTAAAACCAGGACTAAACCAGGTATCAGTCAGGTCTAAACCAGGTCTAAACCAGATCTAAACCAGATCTATAACTGGACTAAAACCAGGACTAAACCAGGTCTAAACTAGGTCTAAACCAGGTCTATAACAGGTCTATAACAGGACTAAAACCAGATCTAAACCAGGTCTATAACAGGACTAAAACCAGGACTAAACCAGGTATCAGTCAGGTCTAAACCAGGTCTAAACCAGATCTAAACCAGATCTATAACAGGACTAAAACCAGGACTAAACCAGGTCTAAACCAGGTCTAAACCAGATCTAAACCAGATCTATAACTGGACTAAAACCAGGACTAAACCAGGTCTAAACCAGATCTAAACCAGATCTAAACCAGGTCTATAACAGGTCTATAACAGGACTAAAACCAGATCTAAACCAGGTCTATAACAGGACTAAAACCAGGACTAAACCAGGTATCAGTCAGGTCTAAACCAGGTTTAAACCAGATCTAAACCAGATCTATAACTGGACTAAAACCAGGACTAAACCAGATCTAAACTAGGTCTAAACCAGATCTAAACCAGATCTAAACCAGGTCTATAACAGGTCTATAACAGGACTAAAACCAGATCTAAACCAGGTCTATAACAGGACTAAAACCAGGACTAAACCAGGTATCAGTCAGGTCTAAACCAGGTCTAAACCAGATCTAATGGACGCACCACCACTCCGATAATTAGACGTGGATGTCAGAGTGGCGGCGTGTAACCGGTCAGGCGGGGCTGGAGAACACAGCTTCACAGCAAAGCACAGGCCAATGAAATACTGCGTGGATCCAGAACGCTATGAAAAAAAAATAAGCTAGAGAGATTTTTGCCTCGGTCCGGATGTCATTGCGTCCGGACCGGAGTCCGCCAATTGAGTACCTCTGCACTAGGTGGTTCCAGCCTGCCTAGTCATCCTGCCCATTACAGCAAAATTCCTCTTAGCTTACTTCCACAACTTTAAAGCCTTAATGCGGGGCTTCTGTAACTGTAAAATACTCAGGGGCCCACTGAACATGATTGAACTTATGATGATAAAGTGCCACTTGAGAGCAAACCCATATATAAAGGGGGATTTGGCAACTATGGTGTAAACATGTCTATCTTACCCATATTACACTATTTTCTGATCTATGTTATAATGTTTCTTCATCACTTGTATCTTGCGATGTCGTGGAGGAAGTGCTCCACTGTGTTTTAAAACTTTTAGACCGTTACTAGATTCATTTAGGTCATTTCAACCCTGGAATTTCCAATCTACTTAAGGTAAAAGGACCTGTTAACTTGAAAAACTACCACTTCATGCCATCACTAGTTGGAGCAGAGCATTTTGAGTTTTGGGGGTGTAGACAGACTAATTATAAAGGATTAGTCAAACATGCGAATGAAACAAAACACAACTCCAGGTCTGTTTTTGATGAGGTAACTACATGATAGTCTGGCCTAAAGCTCAAAGAGTCAATTGTGCGTGATACGGGCCGTTTCATTTCTGCTGGTGTATCTGTTCGTTTACACTACATGAGCTCACGGTCTCCTCTGTTGCTATAGGGTGTGATCGTAACAGTAGTTGACGCTGTAGGCTGGGCACTGATGCGTGTTGGTATCGTGGATTGAAATGACCTGTTTTCTCCACTTGCTTCTGTGCTCCCAGTACTCCCTCGTCAATAGCAGATTTAAACTCGTGGACTTAAGATCATTCCTGTGCGGTGCAAAAGTACAACCAGCTTTAATTAGACATCGATCCTCTCTATAATCGCGGCTTATTGATCACTTTAGTTCATTTCTGGAGGACTGGAGTTTCATTCTTCTTCTCGAGCGGGTCCAGGTGGCAGAAAATGGCTCATGTCTCAGGGGTGGTGCGAGATGGAGAGAGGTTTGTAGGACAGTCGTATCCTACTTTCTCTGCCCCACTTAGAAAACTGAGAAATCACTGAGGGGAGCTGCCACCTTTTCCTATTTCTCTCCTTACGCCTCTTTCTCCTCTTTCTTCCCTTCCTCCCCTCTTCTTCCTTCTCCTCCTCCTCTCTTCCTCCTCATCCTCTCCCTCAACCTCCTCTTTCTCTCTCTTCTTCTTCCTCCTCGTCTTCCACTTCATCCTCTACCTTTTTCTTCTCTTCCTCTTCTTTCTTGTCTTCTTCCTCCTCCTTCCCCCTTCCTCCCCTCTCCTCCTCTTTCTCTTCCTCTTCCTCCACTTCCCTCTCCTTCCTCCGCTTCCTCTTCCCGTTTTCCTCCTTTTACCCCTCCCCTTCCTTCTTCTTGTTTCCTCCTCCTTCTCTTCCCCTTCCTTCTCGTCTTCCTCCTCTCCTTCCTTCTCCTCATTCTCCTCCTCTTCCTCCACCTCCTTCTTTTGCTGCTCCTCCTCTTCCCCTTCCTTCCTCTGCTTCCTCCGCCACTTCCTTCTTCTCTTCTGCCTCCTCTTCTCCCTCCCCTTCCTCCTTCTTGTTCTTCCTCCTCCTCCTTCTCCCCTTCCTCCCCTCACTCTTTTTCACTCTCCTCCTCTTTATCCTCCTCTTCCTCCTCCTCTTCCTCCTCTTTCTCCACCTCCACCTTTTCCTCCTCCTCCTCTTCTCCCTCCCCTTCCTCCTTCTTGTTTCCTCCTCCTTCTCTTCTTTCTCTTCCCCTTCTTCCCCCTTCTCCACTCTCCTTCTTCTTCTTCCTCCTCCTCTTCCTCCTCTCTTCTTCCTTCTCCTCATCTTTCTCTTCCTCCATCTCCTCCCTTTTCTGCTTCCTCCTCCACTTCCTTCTTTTCTTCCGCCTCCTCTTCTCCCTCCCTTCCCTCCTTCTTGTTTCCTCCTTCTCTTCCTCCTCCTCTTCCTCCTGTGTTCACCTGTTCAATCAGCGAGTGTCTCCTTGGGTCCTGGAGGAAGCACAGATCAGACACGGCAGTTCCAGGACTGTCACATTTCTTTCTGACAAACAGAAGTGTGAAGTTGAAGGCGCCTGGATGTGTTTCATGAGTCAGTGTGAGATGTGCTTTTACAACACTTCATTTCAGCGTCTCTCACAGAATCAGAGCCAATGTTTGGAATGACTGAACACAGTTGGGGACAATTTTATTTGGAAACCCCAAAGATTGACCCTATTTCAAGTCTTGCATTTTCTAGTATGTTGGTTTGGTGTCGGTGTCCAGTAGAAATGGCCTGGCTCGGTTGGTCAAAGTGGCAGTTAAATTATTTACAGCCGTCTGAAGCCATAACCTAGAAGAAAGTGCTGCTATAGCTCCGATTATACTGGTTACATTGGTGGTTACATTTTCTTGAGCATTGTTTGCCTCTTTTTTAACAGGAATGTTCTTCTGCCTCATTAAAAGTGTGAGTGTAAGCTGTGATTAAGTCAGTGCAATATAATACATGTCAATACTACAATAGTATGTTGTTGTTTACTGTATGTCTGACACCGCTGTGGTCAGTTTCCCTTTGGGACAATAATTAAGTTGGAAGATTGTGCTTTTGGGCAGTTAAAGATTCAAGTTGAATCAAAATGCAGGACTTACAGTTCAATTCATGGATGGTGCAAAAACATTCTTAAATATACGCTATGTAGCCTGTGCTATACTGGTGAAATAAGGAACTACAATCAAAGTGGGCTGCCTTTGCTGTAACCTACATATAGAGGACAAGTTTTTCTCATTCTCAGCATATGTACAGGTCAGGCCTCATGTGAAAGCCCAGAATCTCCAGAATTCACTCACTGAGCTGCAGAGGCTGCACTAGCACTGATGTATGATTAGAGCTGGGGTTTAACTAGAGAGGATTTAGATCAGAGTCCTTTTAGGTTTAAATCATCTGAATTTCAGCATTGAAACAGGCTCATGTGAGGCTCATTCTGCTTTCTGACTGGATAATACTGCAGATTTGACTGTGTATCTGTATATTTTGACTGTAAATCACAGGGGCACATTCACATAATTCCCCTGTCGTGTGTTGCAGGTGGCAGAGCTGGAGGCACATGGAGGCCATGGTCCCAGTGACCTCCTGAAGGACGAGCTGACTCAGTCTCTAGAGGAGCTGGAGGCTCTGCTCAAGGCCAAGGATGAGGTCAGGACCAGTCTGTGCGAGGAGCTATCCTCTCACTAGTGTCTATATTTAATTTAATTTATTTATATGAATTAGGACAGTGCATCCTAATCAATGTCTCAACGAGCAGCTTCAACATAAATATGCCAGAGTTGGCAGAAAAGTTACATTTCATCCATTGTCCTAAGGCAGGTAAAAACATTAAAAGATAATAAACACTAAACCAAATATACAACACACGCATGACACAAACATCTCAGACAGTGCAAAGAAAATGAAAATGAGACTATTTATCTTAAAATCATCGGTCCGGAACTCAGTGGGTGTTATTTTTAAACCCCTTTGTAAGAACTACTGTCCTAAATGTAATATGCAGGCCTCTATTTCAGGAGATCCACATTCTGCAGAGTAAAAAGACCGAGTACCACGACATCGAGCACGATCGTGACCAGGCCATACACAGGCTCCGGGTAAATCCCTGTTTAAAGCATTGTCTCCTTTTTACTGTAAAATGACTTTATTCTCATCACTTAATGTCTGTTTCATGTTGTCATCGGTTTTGATTGTTATGGATGGATAATTATCTTCGACACACAAGTACCTGCTTTTATATACACTGTTTACATTGTTGTAAAGGTCTTATCGGGCTGTCTGTGATTATCCATTTGTCTTCTGCCTGATATTGAAATATGGATTTATTTGAGTGAGACAGCTAAATCCTTATAAAGAATGAATTGCGGGAAGTGTGGTTCTGTAATTTTTTGAAAGACAATACCTGTGCTACAGTCTTGTGTCTGGGGCCCATCCTTGTTATCATGTGGGTAGTCTTTGTCAGGAGTGCCTTAGCTGGAGGATTTGACCTATGGTTTATTTTTTGGGTTTATGGGGGAAACTGGAGAGTTCGGAGGAAACCAACCCAGACAGAGGGAGAAACTCAGCCACTTAGTTCTGTTTTAGACCTGGTTTAGTCCCGGAGCTGCCTGTTAGGAGATCAAACTGACCAAAAAACAAAAAAAGGAGAAAAATACAGTAAATGAGCCTTAACTCTTTGCCTGTATCCTGTAGGAGGTGGAGATGCGTAATGCGGAGCTGGAGCGTCGTGTTCAGAACTCTGAGCAGAACCTGAGTAATTCCCTGGACGAGCGCGACCGCATGGACACTGAGCTGCAGAGGGCCATGGAGATCCTGGACATCAAGATCTTTGACCTGAACGACCTGCGCCAGAGCCTCTACAAACTCATCAGTAAATAGGAGTAGTGCAGACTAGGGTTTTCTAAAGTACCGAAAATCAGATACTAATCAGTGCTGAAACTAGTATCGAAACTAGACTCTAATGTGAGCAGGTATCGATACTGAAAAAGTCCCATTCACAGGACAGAAATTAACCTTTCCTGAAGCTTTAGAATGATCTTGAGACGTATCAGGTGAAGTATAAGAGCACATAGACTAGTATACACCCATGGACCACTACTTCTACCTAGATGACTAGACCATATGGTAATATAAAAGAAAGAACTATTATTTAATGTTCAAAATCACATTCTATTGTCTAAAGAGTTTTTTTAATTATCATGGTATCAGTATCAGTACTGAGTATCAAGTCTATTCCTTAGTATTGAAATTGACTTTGAAATTTAACACTACCACCACCACTACTACCACTACTACTACTACTACTACTACTACTACTACTACTACTGCTACTACACTAATATACATGTACAGTATTAGAGGAGGTCACAGGCCAGAGGGACTGAGCTGGTCACTGTCTCCTCGTTCACTTCTCACTCAAGGCTAAAGGAAAGTTGGAGTATTTTTAAATAACAGTTGTACATTAAATCTCACGTCGCTTTATCAACATTCAATGCAATAATTCAAGTTAAAGGGAAGTGCTGAACCGTGCTTATTGATACTTTGCAGTGGCATCATGCGGGGGGTGTTTTGCTTGTATGTGTATGGCAGAGTGCTCAGTAGTTACTATGGTGACACAATTATCAAAAAACTGCCAAAAGTTTTAAGATTGTACAAAATAGATTTTAAAAGCACATTTTCAGGAGCTTGAGTTTGTGAGTTTGACTAGCTAAAAAATGGTTGGCTAATGCTGTAGTTCCAATTAAATCAGATTGAAGTCTACCAAAGCCTCAGACAGAGCAGTACCCACACTTAGCATCACACCCCCAGGGAATGTTAATGATACAAGCTGCCAAGTATCAATTGAGAGACCTGTTCTCGGAGTCCTGAAGTGTACTTGTTTCCATGGGGACTTCAATGGAGGAAGAACTGCCAGTCATGTCCTGGTGCTTTAATATCGTCTTTGTATAAAACAGTGTCAATATAACTGTAGGAGGCCTTGCAGTTTTGTCCAGTCCACAGCAGAAACCTGCCTTCTGCTCATGAATCCCCCTTTTTCAGAATTGAAATACAGATTGGAATCCTGCACCACCAAAATTTAAGGTCCGAATTAATTGTCCATGTAGAAACTGCAGCCTTTAGTATACAAAGACAAATGTGTAGGCCTGTTGTAGTAACCAATGAGTCCATGGAGCTCAACAGTGAAATTTCCCATACATTTTCACATAGACTTTCCTTCGCTGCAGCAGCATTTACACTGCGCTTATCAGACGCCTTTGTTTCGCAGCCAAAGGTCTCAGAGCAGTTTGACAGGAGGACCGGTCAGGGAGGGTCAGCAGATCAGGGCAGTTTGAGGAGACAAAGGGTCATTCCATCTCAATTCACCCAAAAAAATTGCAGTTTGAACCCTTACATTGTCCAATGGCAAAGAAAATCAGTATATGGGTAAGTCATAGTCAAGAAAGCCAAAATCCCAAATTTTAGCATGATCGGAGTAACGGTTGCTGAGATACTGCAATTTCATGTTTTCACTTTTTTGCGAAAATGGACGTAGACGCAGAACTTCAAATTGCATTTACTCAGTAACTACTGGTCCAATATCAAAAATCAAGGTATTCCAGTAAAAGAGAAATCATAAGAAATCCAAATCTGACATTTATTTTTGAGTACTTTTGAGATGAATGACCTCAATGACACCAGTAGAAAAAATGTAGCCCTCTGTGTGTACTACAACATATAGATAAATACAGATTTGGATTGCTTATGATGTCCCCTTTCCAGAGATACTTTGGGTTTTGATATTGGACCAGTAATTGCTGTTTAAATGCAATTTGAAATTCGGTGACCACGCAAAAAAGTTAAACAACGAAATTGCGATATCTCAGAAACTGTTGGTCTGATCAAACTAAAATGTGAAATTTTGGCTTTTCTGGCTATAATTTACATATATACCAAGTTTAATCAAAATTTGACAAAGTAGGGTATAACTCATTGGGTGAACTGAGGTGGACCCGGAAGAGCCAAAAGTGTCCCTCCTTTGTGTCCTACAGCATCACAGCAGCCTCCAGGGGGCGCCAGGTGAACACAACAGGACAGGCCTCGCTCTCGCTCTCACTCTGCTCTGGTGTTTTGGTTGGTCGTCTGAAAGGTCTATGAGAAAAAATAATGGCAAATTTACTTGCAGACCCAGAGCGGGACTGTTGAGCTCCATAGTCTTTATATGTTAAAGGAGACTCTACTTTCCAAACATGTCAGCCTGTTGTAATAACCAGAGTCTACACTGGAGCAGAAGGGGGCCTGGTATTAATAACACATCATTGTTGAAGGTTTTTGTAATCATTTATAAAGCCTTATATTTGCACTTATCATTTAGCAGCTACATCTCACTTCAATACTAGAACATAGTTTGTATTTAGTTTTAAGGCATGGACCACTAACCTGAGCTTCTTAATGTGAATCGAGACACCAAAGACCAAATGGTTCTGGTATGTTAAGACTATTGCAGTTAAGTTGTTTTATTAGCTTACACTTCACTTTTGGACATTTTCAAGTTTGGTTTACTTAAAGGTACAGTATGTTGCTTTCAGGCCTGAAACCATTATAGTAGAAAGTTAAAACCATGCTTCAAACCATTCCCTATGGAGATAGCTGGTTTTGTGCCATACTGTGAAATATTATAGCCAAAAGAGCAACAATTCCATGGAAACGAGCAGGAGGAGGCCCCATTCTAGGCCAGTTAAGGGTCAGGATTGTGAAGAAGCAAGTCTGGTCAGAGTAAGGACTTGTGTCTCTCTTTTTTGAGAGTTTTTGAATGCAGTAAGCCAACAACACAGAAGAAAAACTGTTATTTTTGTCCTTTCTTTGGCTAAAAAGTGGCATACTCTGCTTTAAATTGTCTGTAATAAAATACTTGGTTCAACTGTATTCAGTGCAAACAACATGACATGCCTTGTGTCATATCCATGCTACTTTCAGTGGCTCACAAACTAGATCTTCTGTATTGTAATTTTAGCTAATAAATGACTTTGCTCTTGCGACTTTTTCTTAAACATGTAACAAGTCTAAAATGTTGTATAGACTTGAGCACAAGACAGTTCAAACAAGGAAGAGTTTATTTCAAATTCACACAGGCCCAAGCTCTAAGGCTGAATCTGTAGGTCAGTCTTTACGTGAGCTTTGTCTTGGGCCGATTGTCGTTGGTGGGTTCATTTCTTCTTCCTGCAGTTCACAGCTTGAGGATGGAGCTGAGCGTAGCACCTGGAAGAAAACACCCCCACTCGGAAACAGAACAGAACCTGTAATCATTGTTCACATGTATAAAAACATGACTAAACTGCAATATTAACAAACACTGCCAAAAAAGTGGTAAGATAAAAATGTGTGAACTCTTAGTCCATCTGTTCTAGGGCCCGCCAGCTGGTCGATGGAGTACTGAGGTTTGTACAGAAGCCAAAGGCCAAGCACCCAAACAAACCACAATAAACATGGCAGCGCTGGCTGAGTACTTCAGTTTATTTTAGGGAAAATACAGACTTATTATATTTAGTTTGTGAAAAAGTGCAAAAAGAATTGAGAAGCTAAATTTGAGAAGAATTGAGAAGCTAAATTTAAGTGTTCACAGTCTTTGTTTAGGCCAGGGGTGGAAAAACCTTTTGGCTCGAGGGCCACAAAGGGTTCTATAATTTGATGGAAGTGCCGGACCAGGAGCAGATGGATGGAGTGTTCTGGTATGACTACACCAGCCCTGCAAATAAGCTGAAAATAACTTGCAGGATCCAACGATATACATGTAGGCATATTCAAATGCCTTAATTCAAAATGTGCACCATATATTCAAATGTCTCGATTTAAAATTCTCAATAACTTAACAGCATCCAATTGTAACCAGTACATGTAGTTATATTCAAATTCCTACAATGTCCATTATAGATCTATGCTCCATCCTTCTGCCACTGTCTGCTGAACATGCATAGAAACATCAACATAACCAGCTTTTTTCTTAAAGAAAAAAATAATTATAAATTATGTGATTATTTTCAGATTTTTAATAATTCTTGACAAAATTAAAACAAGTGACCTAGGTAACCTCTGTGAAGTTGGCCCCCTATCAAACGCAAACCTACACAAAAACTATGTCAACTATGTCATTTGTGCTTCGTTTGTGCTGCAAAAAGTTTCGTTAATGCAATTCTGTTTCTTAAGATATTCAGTTTTATTTTCGGCCGGTGACGTAATCCAACCCATCAAAATGTAAAACAGCCTCAAAACAGGCAGAAAATTATAGAAAACGTTTGTATTTCGTTTGTGCAGTTTTGTGCTGTGACAATTGTTATTAGTGTGACTGCATTTCTAAAATTATTAATTATTATTTCCGGTAATTATATGACGTCATTTCCGCTCAGCTGACGGCGGCAAACGAGTGGCGATAAATGATCTCAGGCTGCGGTATGTAACAGTCGTTAGTAATTTGATTTTTGATTAATATTTTATATAATAATACAGACATTTCCGCAGTCTGAGATCTTTTATCGCCACTAGTTTTGTGGATTTTGCCGCAAAACTAGTGTACAGTTGTTAGAAATAAACGATAAATGATGAAATAATTGAAGAAGTCAAAGAGACAAAATATCTAGGAATTATTATTGACAGCAATCTAAACTTCCAAAGCCAGGTAAAGAATGTGTGTAAAAAGATCAAATCAAATTTGAGCTGCTTTCGTTTCATTAGAAGAGAACTGTCTCATCAAGCTGCTCTGTTATATTTACACGCTATGATATTTTCTCATCTCTCTTATTGTCTCACTTCATGGTCACAAACCTCGCCCTCAACACTTCAGCCAGTCATATCATTGTACAAGCAGGCGATTAAGGTTTTTGATAAAAAACCCATGAGGTGGCATCATTGTGACATCATCCATAAACATAATCTTTTTACATTTGAAAATTTTGTAAATTTTAGCACCCTGAAACTGTTTTTTAAATGTTTGACAAATCATGTGTCACCACTGTTGTCTGATTTTGCTGTCAGGCGTCGGGGCTCTCTCAGACCTAACACCAGAGCTTCTGTCAGTGGAGACTGTGTCGTTCCAAAGTCTAGAACCTCCTTTGGACAGTCCAGTTTCTCCTCTACTGGACCCAGACTGTGGAACTCTCTCCCCACTGACCTAAAACAACAGACTGACCCCAACATTTTTAATAGACAATTGAAATTGTGGCTGAAGTCAGGACAGAGCTGTACACATGAAAATGCATAATTTAACGTTTTATTGTATTATTAACTCTTAATGTTTTATTACTTTTAACCTTTTCTAAAAGCCTCCTGTGGACAGGTGTTGTAAATTAGCACTTGTGCTATAACACTTGAAACAATGTATCTGGTTTGTCCAATGCAATTGTTATGTCCATATCAAATAAATAAATAAATAAATAAATAAAGAAAGAAAGAAAAAAAAAAAAAATAAAAAAAAAAAAAAAAAAAAAATAAACTCGCACAAATGAAAATTGTCACAACACAAAACAGCACAAACGAAATACAAACGTTTTCTATAATTTTCTGCCTGTTTTGAGCTCTATTTAACATTTTGAGGGGCTGGATGACGTCATCGACCGAAAATAAAACTGCAAATATCTTAAGAACCAGAATTGCACAAACGAAACTTTTTGCAGCACAAAACAGCACAAACGAAGCACAAACGATTGACAGTTTTTGTGTAGGTTTGCGTTTGATGGGGGCCAACTTCACGGAGGAACCTAACCATATACTTGGCCGCAATGCTTTATGGGAAGGTTCGGACCATGAGTGAGGTGAGACGTGTTCAAGACATAACCCGTGTCCCCATTCGAAAACAGCTTCTGGAAGCCGCATAAGCTGTAGCCTTCGAATACGCTTCCGCGGACCGCGTGACAGTGGCGAAATGGGGCAGGTCCGGCTCATGGCGCATACGTCAACAGGTGCCTGTGATGTCACGTTAACACGTCGCCGCCTAGCAACCGGTAGTGATGGGAAAAATGAACCCGAGCGCCGAAGCTTGTGCCGAGCAAAATGGGCGTGGAAAAGTGAAGCATCCCGATTCAAAAACACCAAAATCACGTGACCGAAGCTCCACTCACTGAGGATGACGTCATGCTTCATTTGCCGGTTCACTTCCTTTACAAGCGCTTTGAATCCGGCGGCCCCTTGTGGCTGTTGTCGGCGTTTGTAGTGAGTGAGCTTGTTGGAGAGATAGTCTGTATTTGAGAAATTACTGAATCCTTTTGTGAACTTGTACAAAAAATATTCCTCTAGTCTTGGTGTAAGTAACAGGCACTTTATTCTTTCACTCTGGTAAAATGGGTGTCTGAGTTTTAAATTATATTTATTTTGGTATGGGCACATTCTGCTATCACATAATGCACAAATAAATCCTCTCCCTTTACAGATGGAGCCTGCTAGAAAAAGGAAGACTTCCCCTGTATGGAGATATTTTGAAATGATCTCACACAATAAGGTGTCAATAAATTGGGCTAAGTCTAATGACACTTACTGTATTTCAAGGCTCTCTAATGTGAAGAAATGATTGTTTGTTGTAGTAGAAGCTTAAATTACATAGTAAGCTAATTGATGTAGGCCTCAGTTCCACAAGCATTTACTTGATTTCTAGTCAGCAAACATTTACAAACGCAATTACTTTCAAATTCGGTTCTGCCCAAGACATTTAGTAGGCTACATTTTGTATCGTTTGCTGGAACATAGTTGTTTAAAATAACACCATTCCCTTGACTTAGCATTTGTCATAGCTAATTTATTGTGTAACAAAATTTGACTGGATCTTTTTTTTGTACAAAGAAGTGTGAACCTTCAACCAACAAAGCCTGCTGAGCATTTATTTAATTTCTGTCTTACTCCTGCTAATAAATACTCATTTTACAGGTAAAGTGCTTGGTCTGTGACAAACAGTTGGCATACAACAATAATACATCATCGATGATTAGACACTACAAGGGATTGCATGGTCAAACCGGAAATGATGACATGGCAGCTCAGCCAGCTGCGGCAGCCATTAGTCAACGTATAATAATAATAATAATAATAATAATAATAATTTATATCCAGAATCCAGATCAGCCATGCTTGATGCTGGAGTTGTGAACATGATCATCAAAGATTCCCGGCCATTCTCAATTGTGGAGGATGAAGGTTTTGTGGAGTTGATGAAACATGTTGTCCCCTGTCCCACTCCCCCTGTGGAGTGGAACTCTTTCAGGCGCCTGATGGCAGCTGGACCTCTCTCCTCCTCCTCGCCTGGCTCCTCCTCCTCGCCTGGCTCCTCCTCCTCGCCTGGCTCCTCCTCTTCGCCTGGCTCCTCCTCCTCGCCCCTCTCCTCCTCCTCGCCCCTCTCCTCCTCCTCCTCGCCCTGCTCTCCCCACCTGGGTAGCTGTGGCCTTACCGAACTGGCCCACGGGCCTGGACATCTATAGCCTGTCCGTCCATGGGAGTGGATCTCTCCTTCACTGTAGTTCTCCCCGAGGTTTCTTCTTTTTCCCAGGACCCTGGGTTTTTTGAAGTTTTTCCTTGCTGAGAAGGAGGGTCTAAGGACAGGGGATGACTGGACAATGTTTCATTTGCTGCTTTACATGAATGTTGTTTTTTTCCTGTTTTGATATGTCTGTGTGTATGTTTTACTCATCTAAATCTTGGAACGCCCTTAGAGGCTACTGTTGTTGCGATTTTGGGCGCTACAAAATAAATTGAATTGAATTGAATTGAATTGAATTGAAAATTGTGGATCCCAAATACGTTCTGTCAAACAGAAAGGTGCGTTAACACTTTTGGTGTCCTAGATTTTAGTCCAATACAGTAGGTTTAGTACTTTTCATGTCTTTGTTTTTTCCTCCTCAGGCCTTGAAGGAAATGGTAGAGAAAAAATACAACGAGGCAAAGGAAAAATCCAAAGAACAGCTGCAGAAGGCTTCTGCTGTGAGCCTCACCTCGGATATGTGGACCTCCATAAACATGGGCGCATATCTGGCTGTTACTTGCCTTTTTTTTGATGATGACCAGTTGTGTAGCACTCTTCTAGGAGTTAAACACTTCCCACAAAGCCACACTGCTGAAAACCTTGCAACAGGACACATTAACCTGATGGAGGAGTGGGGCATCAGAGAAAAAACTAAATTTCTTATAACGGATGGTGCCTCTAATATGATAGCATGCGCAAAACGCTTAAATGTCAGACATACTGTCTGTGTAGCACATGCCATTAACCTCATGGTGAAAAAATCTTTAGATGATGCTGCAAGAATGAATGAGCTGCGAACCAAATGCAGAAAAGTTGCCACATACTTCAGAACAAGTACCACTGCAAAAGAGCGACTGTTCCAACTCCAGCTCCAGATGGGAGGACAACCCCTTAAGATGATTATTGAGGTGGACACGCGTTGGAACAGCACTTTCTTGATGTTCAAACGCGCATATGAATTAAAAGAATCTGTCAGCGCAGCCCTCACCACACTGAACACTGATGTAGCCCCATTAACAGCTTCAGATTATGATATTATGAAGGAAGCATTCGTTATTTTGGGGCCATTTTACGAGGCTACTGTGGAGCTGTCGAGTGAGAAAAAAGTGTAATTCCACTGATGGCCATGGTGCATCATGTGGTTGTTAACGGATCTTCTGAACTCACCAATATAATTGCAAAAAATCTTGCTGAAAGCCTGACAAAAAGACTAAAAGAGCACATTTTTCATATGGAAACAGTATGTTAACATTGCCAACTCTCTTGGATCCTAGGTTCAAACATTTAGCTTTTCTAAGCCATGTGAAAGCACAAGAAGCAATTAATCGCTTAAAAAACGAATGCGTGCAGTTTATGAGAAGCGCCACATCTGCCCTCCCGGACCCAGCTGAAGCTGCTCCTGTGGATCTTTCTAGCAATTCGGGTAAGAAAATTACTTTATATTTTCACATCAAGAGTCCTAACTCTATATAGGATATTGTTTTATATATATTTTTATTAATAGGTTCCCTTTGGAAGCCTTTTGACCAAACAGTTGAGAGCAGCCGAAGCACCTCCAGCATTACTGCAGACGCAACTATTGAAGTTGATCACTTCCTCGCTGAAACAAACGTCACAAGAACAGAAGATCCAATAGTGTACTGGCGCAGAGCAAAGCGCCTATATCCAAATCTTTATAAACTGACAAGAATTTATTTGTTCTCCGGCATCTTCAGTGCCATGTGAAAGAATATTTTCTAAAGCCGGAGAAATACTTTCTAAAAAGAGATATCGACTAAATCCAAAAACTTAGGAAAAGATTTTTTTTTTTGAATAAAAATGAATGAAAACAAGATTCCGATTTCAGGCATGTTTATTGTTAATAACAATGAGAATATGTATTTTCTATTTCAAGAGCGTGTTGTTTCAATCAAACCGCCTAACATTTGCTATACATTAAATCAACACCAGATGGCAGCATTTTGAAGCTTCACTAATGAACCTCTTGGTGAAGCAATAGTCAGGTACGCTCCAATGGTTCATGGCGCTTCATTTTTCCCATCACTAGCAACCGGCACAGGTGTATAAAATGTACAGAAATATTAGACACCGGCACAGGTGTATAAATTGCGCAGAAATATTAGACACGAGAAGTGATGGAGCCCGAGGATCTGACTTGTTTATTTATGATAATTTATTTAATTTTGGAGGAAGAGGCAATGCAATGCCGTTACAGGCGCCCAGTTCTGCTTAGATTAAATGAAGTAAGTAATTCATCTTTCCTTTTGAATATTAACCTATTATACACGTATTTCCTTATTCACGTATCACGGCATTTCGTTACTGCTGTAGATAGTAGGCAATTACATAACTTTTCAAAAGAAATATCTTCATAAAACCAATAAAATTATAATTTTATTACTTTCTTGTCTGTGATGACGATTATATACATACATTTATTAATTTATACAGTATATGATTTAGTACCACTAGAGGATAAAGTTCTACACACACGCTTGCTTCATCCATTATTATATTAACCTGTATTTATGTAGGTAGTACAAAAAAATTATTATGAACATTTATTATAATCGTTGATTATTATAGTTAACATGTATTATAATTATTGATTATGATTGTTGGCAATAACTGCACATTAATGTATCCCCCCTCCACCAAACAGGCAAAGAGAAGATACTGTAAGATAAACCTGAGTGTGCCAGTGCTGGAGCGGTGCTTCAGCAATGAAGACACACGGCCTGACTTTCGTCTGAGCAGGGAGTCGTTGGCAGTACTGATGGACCTACTCTCCCCCCCCCAAGACCTGGATGGGGCACTGAGATCGAGGTCCTGGTCTTCCTCTTCTGGCTGGCATGTGGGACATCATACTGGGTGGCCTCCCAGGTGTTTGGAATACCCCGCTCCACTGTACGGTGCGGTGGACAGTGGAGCAGTGGACAGTGGACAGAGCTGGGGAGGTGGATGACCCTGTGACGTAGGGCCACCACCTCCACCTCCCCAGCTCTGCAGAAGAGCTGGAGGCAGTGACCCATGGGTTTGCAGGGCTGGGAAGGCACAGGGCATTTTCAAGAGCTGCCGGGGCAATAGATGGCTGCCACATCAGAATCAGGCCACCCAGCGGCCCTGATGGTCAGTGCTATAGAAACAGAAAACTGTTCCCTAGTATAATCTTGCAGGCCGTCTCTGACCATCAGGGCTGCTTCATAGACACTTATGTGGGTTGGCCTGGTTCTGTCCATGACGCTAGGGTCCTTCGGCACAATCCTCTCTACCAGAGAGGACTGTATCCTCCTCCAGGGCACTTCATCCTTGCAGATGGCGGGTACCCCTGTCTCCGACATCCACTCCCTCTCATCACTCCCTATAAACAGCCAGTACAAGGTGTGGGAGCCCAGCGCTTTAATTTTCATCATTCCAGGGCACGCTCCATTATGCGTGCCTTTGGAATGATGAAAACAAGATTTAGGGCAATTTTTTTTGCATGCGCTGGAGGTGCACCACACCTTTGCACCACATGTAAGTGAAAAGTGAATGATTGTGATATCATGTAAAATGAAATACTACATCATAAAGGTTACTATTAGTGCCTTTCTCTATTTTCCAGGTCATCACCGCCTGTGCCGTCTTCCACAACATCTGTCTTGGGGCAGGAGACATCATGGCCCCGGAGGATGAGCCAATGCAGGATGTAGTGGAGGATGAGGGGGAGACTCACATGGAGGCCGTTGCTGGAGCACAGTGGCGTGACCAGCTGTCTGCTGAGGTGTCTGCCCTGGAGGAGGTTCCGAGGGACCATGATTATGTCTAGGTATAGACTGATAATTGTAATTCAAATTCTTATTGATAATGTTTGTGTCTGTTTACCACAGATGTAATGTTATATGTAGTAGTATAAGTTTTCTTTCTGATTTTTCTATAGTCAAATGGCAGTCATCTATTGCCCCAGCCAGCCCTGCCAACCCAGCCCATGGACGATGCGGTGGACAGTGGAACAGCACCCGGTGTGAGAGCCCCACTTACCAGCCAGAAGACAATGACCAGGACCTCGATCTCAGCAGAGGTTCATCAGCACAGCCAGGCCCCCGGCTCAGGCAAAAGTCAGGACATGTGTCTAACACTGGCACACTCAGGTTTATGTACTGGTTTATGTACCGGTACCTTTAAATTTCAGTTCCTTGTATTTATGTTACAATGTTATATTATGTAATATTGTTAAAACAATTTTTATGAATAATGTAAATAAATGTAAATAATAACTCATTTCTGTTTTAAATTCTTAGCACATGTAATTTTATTTAAATTTACTTGTTGGCAATTTTTTCCAAAATAGAGAACAATCTGTCAAACCTTTCCTTCCTCTCCTCAGCCTCTCGCTCATCCCTTTTCCTGTGTTTCCTTAAATCCTCCCTGTACAGTTTTATTCATTCATCCTCGAGTTTTCTTTTCTGTCCTGGCCCTCTTTTCCCTTCTTGTTCTTGCTCTTCTTCATCGTCTTCCTCTTGCTCCTCCCTAGCAGAACTTGGCCCTGGTGTGTCCTCAGGGATTGTGGCAATGAGGACAGGGGGGTGTTCGACGGCCTCTGTCCCAATACCTCATCCATGAGGACAAACCAGGGCCAAGTTTCTGCTGTCGATTGTCCTTTCACTCCTTGTCCTGTCCCTGGGCACTTGCAATCCTAACACAAAAGATTTAGAATACAAGGCAGGTCAAAACATGATGAACACAAGGGTTAATCTTTACAATGAAAGATTACATATTTCAGATACTGTACATACTTTATATTTCTTTTTTAAGTTGTTGTGGATAACAGGAGATAAATATGGAAACCCAGGTTAATTCACAACAAGTCACATATGTACAACATTAAAAA
Source organism: Odontamblyopus lacepedii (assembly GCA_034769755.1). Lineage (NCBI taxonomy): Eukaryota > Metazoa > Chordata > Actinopteri > Gobiiformes > Gobiidae > Odontamblyopus > Odontamblyopus lacepedii. The sequence continues at coordinate 7,054,792 of CM068359.1, read as the reverse complement.
GCTTTCAAATCACAGTAATGCCTTGATACAATTTTATGCTCAATGTCATATTATGTAAAAGGAGGATAAGGAGGACAAATAAAACACAGCTAAACTCTGATAGGAAAGGCATCAGATCTCCTACCTTAATAAAAATAAATACATGCGTCGCAAATAAACAAAATAAATGTATAAAAAGCACAAATAAAACTCAACTAAACTCTGATAGGAAAGGCGTCAGGTTTCATAACTTAATAAAAATAAATAATTGTGTCGCAAATAAACAAATTAAGCGTGTAAAAAGCACAAATAAAACTCAACTAAACTCTGACAGGAAAGGCGTCAGATCTCATAACTTAATAAAAATAAATACATGTGTCGCAAATAAACAAAATGATAAGTGTGTAAAATGTGGACTGCTAAACATCAGGTCCCGCTCCTCTAAATCTCTTTTAATAAATGAATTAATTGGCGACTTTAATATTGATCTTCTAGCTTTAACTGAAACATGGCTTCAGGAAAATGATTATGTTAGATTAAACGAATCTACACCTCCAAGTCACGTGAACTTTCAAAGTGCCAGGAGCACAGGTCGAGGTGGCGGTGTGGCCGTCATTTCTCACTCCAGCCTAATTCTCAGCCTCAAATCTAATTATACATTCCACTCCTTTGAAAGCCTCATACTATCTATTACGTGTGTCAACTGTAAAAACCAAAAAGCTGTTATATTCATAACAATCCATCGACCTCCTGATCCATATGCCGAGTTTCTGACAGAGTTTTCTGACTTTATTTCAAGTTTAGTTTTGGAATGGGAAAGGATTGTTATAGTTGGAGATTTCAACATACATGTTGATAACAGCAGTGAGTGCCTCAGCAGTGCTTTTGGTGCTCTCCTGGATGGGGTCGGTTTTACCCAGAGTGTGAACAAGCCGACTCACTGTCACAGTCACACTCTTGACCTCGTCCTAACTTATGGTATTGAGATTAATGATTTAATTGTTCTTCCTCAAAACCCTATACTCTCTGACCATTTTTTAATTACCTTTCAATTCGTACTAAAAGACTATCCAGCTCGGCAGGAGAAAACTATAATGAAAAGAACAATATCAGAAAAATCGGTAGCCGAGTTCAAAGAAATAATCGAGCCAGTATTAAATGATATGCCATGTGACAATGAGAACAACTTTAATCCAATTATCATAGATCAGTTTGTTGATAGGACAATGCTCACCTTAAAATCTGCTCTCGATGTTGCAGCTCCGTTAAAACAGAAAAGCATTAAACCAAGACCTCCGGCTCCTTGGTATACTCCAGAACTGCGATCACTCAAACAATACGTGAGACGTACAGAGAAGCTCTGGCGCCGCTCGCGCTCCGAGCAGTCTCTGAAGGCATGGAAGCTCTGCCTGCTCTCTTATAAGGCCACTCTGCGAAAAGCGCAAACCAGATACTATTCAAACCTAATAGAAGTAAACAAAAGCAACCCCAGATTTCTGTTCAGCACTGTAGCCAGGCTGACAAACTCGCACACTGCCCCTGAGTCTCTTCTCCCCTCAAAGTTCAGCTGTGATGACTTTCTTGAATTCTTTGATTACAAAATTACAACCATTAGAGACAAGATCAACGAAGCCACCCCAAAAATCAGCCCCGAGCAAATTCAGCAAATCCAGTCAGTAACACCAATATCCCACATAAATCCTCTAACAGCATTAGACAAATTTACTCCTGTCGATGAGGTGGAGATTACCTCAGTCATTATGTCGTCCAAACCATCAACTTGTTTGCTCGACCCTATTCCAGTCAGACTCCTCAAAGAAGCTCTCTACCTAATAATAGGTTCCATCCATAACATAATAAATATGTCATTAGAAAATGGCTATGTTCCTCAGTCCTTTAAATATGCTGTAATTAAACCGCTTTTGAAAAAACCTATCTTAAATCCTGATGAACTAGCCAACTACAGACCTATTTCGAATCTTCCATTTCTCTCAAAGATTCTGGAACGAGTTGTGGTGAAACAGCTTTGTCACCATCTGCAGGACAATAATTGATATGAAAAATTTCAGTCTGGTTTCAGAGCTCACCACAGCACAGAAACTGCTCTGCTTAAAGTGGCAAATGATTTGCTACTAGCTGCTGATAACAGGCTGGCTTCAGTCCTGGTCCTACTGGACCTCAGTGCAGCGTTTGACACCATTGATCACAACATTCTACTGCAGAGATTAGAATGTGACATAGGTGTCAGAGGGATCGCCCTCAAATGGTTTAAATCCTATCTATCAGATAGGTACCAGTTTGTTAGTGTAAACCAGTGCACCTCTCCCTGCTCTAAAGTAGATTGCGGTGATCCACAAGGATCTGTGCTTGGTCCAATCCTGTTTACTCTGTATATGTTGCCATTAGGTAACATTATCAGAAAACATGGCATTAATTTCCACTGCTATGCTGATGACACTCAGCTGTACTTATCAATGAAACCTAATTAGACCGATCAAATCGATAAGCTCAGTGCCTGTGTGAAGGACATCAAAACCTGGATGACCCTGAATTACCTGCTCTTAAACCCTGAAAAACAGAGGTCATTGTTGTCGGTCCTAAAGGTCAGAGAGATTCTCTGTCCGACCAGATAATCTCACTTGACAATGTGAGTATAGCCTCTAGCTCTACTGTAAAAAACCTTGGAGTCGTATTTGACCAAAAGCTCTCATTCACAGCTCATATAAACCAAGCTTGTAAAACTGCATATTTTCACCTGCTAAACTAAATAACTATCATAACTAAAATCAGAAATATTTTACCTAAAAATTATGCTGAAAAACGTATCCATGCATTTGTTACATCCAGACTAGATTACTGTAATTCTCTGCTCGCCGCCTGCGCTAAAGGTACTTCAAGAAGCTTCCAGTTGGTCCAAAATGCAGCGGCTAGAGTCCTAACAGGAACTAAAAGACATGATCACATCAGTCCTGTGTTAAAATCACTTCACTGGCTTCCTGTCAAGCTTAGAATTAAATTCAAAGTTCTCCTCCTGACATACAAAGCCTTAAACAATATGGCCCCATCATATCTTCAGGATGCCATTGTCCCCTATCAGCCAAATAGAGCACTTCGCTCTCAGAATGCAGGATTATTAGTGGTTCCTAGAGTGTCTAAAAGTACAGTGGGGGGGAGAGCCTTCAGTTACCAAGCTCCTGTGTTATGGAATCAACTCCCTGTTGACGTTAAACAGGCACCCACAGTCTCTTTATTTAAGACCAGGCTTAAAACCTTCCTCTTCGGAATAGCTTATGACCAGGTTACTTAGTTGATGTTACTAAAATAAGCTGCCGCAAGAGATAACAAGCTGGGGGAAGTGTGGCAACCTGAGCACTGTCCTCTGTTTCCTCCCATTTTCTCATCAGCATCACTTACTATGTTCTCATCTGTAGCTTGTTCCTTTCTATTCACATGTTGTCCCCTGTCCCACTCCCCCTGTGGAGTGTAACTCTTTCAGACGCCTGATGGCAGCTGGACCCATCTCCTCCTCCTCGCCCGGCTCCTCCTCCTCGCCCGGCCTCCCCTCCTCGCCCGGCCTCCCCTCCTCGCCCGGCCTCCCCTCCTCGCCCGGCCTCCCCTCCTCGCCCGGCCTCCCCTCCTCGCCCGGCCTCCCCTCCTCGCCCGGCTCCTTCCCCACCTGGGTAGATGTGGCCAGACCGAACTGGCCCACGGGCCTGGACATCTATAGCCTGTCCGTCCATGGGAGTGGATCTCTCCTTCACTGTAGTTCTCCCCGAGGTTTCTTCTTTTTCCCAGGACCTGGGTTTTTTGGAGTTTTTCCTTGCTGAGAAGGAGGGTCTAAGGTCAGGGGATGACTGGACAATGTTTCATTTGCTGCCTTACATGGATGTTGTTTATTCCTGTTTTGATATGTCTGTGTGTATGTTTACTCATCCATATCTTGGAACGCCCTTAGAGGCAACTGTTGTTGCGATTTTGGGCGCTACAAAAATAAATCGAATTGAATTGAATTGAAGGATATAGCACTCTTGTTATACTTACCTCCAAGCGACGTTGGCCGAGAACTTGGCCCCAGTGAATAGACTGTCATGATCACGCCTAAGTTCAAAGAATCGAGATGTCTGCTCCTTGCTCCCTGAAGCCAAAAATGTAATTACATACTGTACAATATCCAACATTACAACAGCTAAGCTAATATATAATTGTAAGGGATAACGCTACTAACTGGTAACTGCTAACACAACAATAGCCTAAACTGTACCGAGTCCCTTCATAAATATGTTTAACTGAACTATTTATGAACAGCTTCATGTAGCATATTTGTAGGTGAGGTAAACCAATACTTACATTTAAAAGTAAATTCTGATGCTGATGCGCCCGCCGAGTCCATTTTTCTAGGTTGTCTGATCGTAGAATAACCAGCACGCGAATGAAGTAGCGCGCGAATAACTAGCACGCGGTGCATGCTGGGATATAGGAGGCCGCGAAGGATACTCTGGTGTAGCCTTCGTTAGGGATGGGCAAAATGAGGTCGCATGAGATGATGAGACCTCACAGCCAAGTGATTCAAAATGTGATTCAGTAATGAGATCTCACTTCGCTGCCACCTGCTGTTACTTTGCACACATTACAACCAAATTGTGCTGTGTTTTTCGTCTACATTGTTTGAACTAACACATTGGTTATTTGTAAAGGACTGTATAAAAAAATAAACTATGTCACACAAATATCTCTTTCATTGATTTTTATTTAGAAATACAATTTTTTCCAGGGTTTTAGGGCCGAGGCGGTTTCTTTTTTTTGAAAGAATGTCTCCAGCCTTGGAGAATACTCTCTCACATGGGACTGAGGATGCTGGGGAGCACAGGAAACCTTTGGCCAGTTTATAAAGGGTCGGGTACAACATTTTTGTTTTGGTCTGTAAACGGATTTGATTTATTGGCACACTAAATTGTATTGAAAATAGCAAGGTGCTCATCTCAAGAGTGCCAGAGTTCAATATGTGAGTTGTAACAAAAAACACTTTAGTCCAACCCAGACCCCAAATGCACTTTGAATATTTAAACATTTACTATTGCTTACGTCTCAAGGCAATCAAGACCGTTCTTGTTTCTACTACTACCACTAACTTTCTAACTCGCTGACTCACTGACTCGCTAACTCCTACAAACGCCGACAACACCACAAGTGCCGCCGCAAATTGAAAATGCTTATAAGCGCTGGAGGTGGGTGAACCACTCTGACGTCACCACCTCTGAATGAGATCTCATCACGTGACTGCCTTGTTCATGATGCACGCCTCATTTTGAGACCTTAATGGGAACGCCCATTTTTGTTCGGTGCAGACCTCAAGATCTCATTTCATTTCGCCCATCCCTAGCCTTCGTTCACGGCCCGATCACCATGGAAACGAGGCTGGTTTTAAGGGCGCATTTGAAGGCTGCACGAAATAAAATTAAATGGGACAGGCCTTGGTTTACCAGAAGTGACGTATGCGGCCTTAAAACCAGCCTCCGGAGGCTGGATCCTTCTGAATTGGGACACAGCCATAGTTCTACCCCTTGGCACTGTGCCACAGGCTCGATGTATCAATGCAGCTAGAGTGCGCTATCTATTGGGAAACGCCGGAATTGCAGGGAAAATAAAATAAGTTTTATTACAGTTTGTTGAAGTTCGGTGGGCCGGATGTGGCCTTACTTTGCCCACCCCTGATTTAAGTGTTTGTAAACGGTGAAAGGTGATGAACTGAAAAAAACATTATTACTAGTTAGACTAGTTAATGTGATTAACAGGTTCAGGACCACGCCTCAACCGCTCTCTCCTCCTTCCCAGTGAACCACATCTTACTTCGACCACAGCTCAATTTCCCAGAAACCTATTTGTAGCAGCCTATCCCATAATCCCAGTTTCTCGGCTAACTCGACCCCACCCTCCCAACCCCTATCTCGTTTGTCTTCCAGACATAAGACGCCTACGAGGGGGGTCCCGTTCCTGCGGGGCCAATTGAAGATTGATATGGAACCCTCACCCACAAGTCTCAACCCAGCCATCTCTGCCCTGCCTCGTTCACTCATCAATAAAAACTTCTTCACTCAAGGTGGTTGTTGATGTGATCCTTGCTAGTGAAAGTTATTTGAGAGGAAACCCTCGCAGAGCCCACCCAGTCCAGCCTGACTGAAGCCATGACCTACTTGCTGTGAGGTGACAGAGCTAACCCAGTCCCAGTGCTCCCAGTGAAATGAGAAATGTTTGGATCAAATTCTTGACTGGACGATGTTTCATATGCCGCTTTACATAAATGTTGTTTATTCCTGTTTTGATATGTCATATATGTTTTACTCATCAAAATCTTGGAACGCCCTTAGAGGCTACTGTTGTTGTGATTTTGGGCGCTACAAAAATAAACTGAATTGAGTTGAATTCTGAATACCCTGTGGTGGTGTGAGCAGTGGTTCATTTGATGGAGGTTAAGTACAATGTTTGGTCCATACTTGCGGCAGACCATCTTCTCAGTTGTATTTCTGAGCCAGCTGTCTCAGAGAAGGCTCGATGATGCCTCCTCAGAGCTGAAGGACCAAGTGCACCCTGACCTCTGGAGATGGAACAGGAAACAGTTAACACCCATGGATCTATGAAATAATGTTGACACCAACCATGTCCAGTATCTACAGAAGAACAGTAGATGATGAGCACACTTTTCCGCTTGCTGTAATCTAACAGGGTGCATACATCCTCCATCCATCTCCAGTTGTTTCCCAGCAAAGATCGGGCACTGTTGATCAGGAGGGATGCATTCAAAACAAATGATTTTCTCTCAGCTACAAATACTTCATAGCTGATGTCATCAGCATTCTCTATTTGGAGCTTTGTTACTCAAGTTGGATTTTTATGAGTTTTGTTTTAGCACAAAACTTAAAATTCCTCTGTTCATTCAGTAAACATTACGACTCACAGGACCTAATGTGCCCCAAGACAGGACAGATAGATGAAAAGTGATTTTAAACTGTAGTACTTTTATTCCCATGTGCTCTTATATGTGTGTAATCCCTCAGTGCTCCACGGGTGTACACTAGTCTGTGTGCTCTTCTACTTGTTCTGATGCAGCTCAACATCATTCTAAAGTTATTCAGGAAAGGTTAATTTCTATCTAGTGCAAGTGACTTTAGTATAGATACTGGTTCAAAAGAGTATCTAATTTTGATACTAGTTTTAATATGTATTAATATCTGATTTTTGATACTCCACAAACATGCTCACTGTACAACAAAAATCAGCTTTTTTCAAATATTTACTTACTCATTACATTTTTTTCATAATAAATGAGGCTATGCAACTGGGTATGTTTAGGACTAATGCACTCCCCACACCTGATTAGGACTAATTAGGATGAGATGTTTATTTTCCCTTGTCCAATGGCGCCATCTCCTGGACACAGTCCTTGCCGTAAAGCATTTTGAGTGCCTTTATGGTAAAAAACAAAGAAAAAAGCACTATGCAAATAGGAGCATTATTAGTTAGGTAGTTTTTAAGTTTGAAATACTTGACTGTATGATAGCAGACTGGAGACGGAAAGATCAATGTTCAATGTTCAAAAATGCAATGGGAGCTGATTTCTGTCTCTCTGTTTATGGATAGCTGCAGATGTTGCTGGAAGATTTTTTTTATTTATACCAAAATGGTTTTGAGACACTGTATCACAGATTAAACTGAGTGAGTAAAACTGGGTGAAAACAGGGATAGATTGGAGTAATGACATCTTGATTAGAAGAGACATGACTGTCTCTTGTATTCAAGAGTCAGTCTGAGATGTCTGATGTTTTTTTTCCCCCTGGGATCTGCTGTAACCACTCCTCCAGATTGGGGGTCACGGCCCCGAGTGCCCGATCACCACAGGCACCACTGATGCCTTCACCTTTCAGGCCCTCTCCAGCTCTTCCTTGAGCCCCTGGTATTTCTCTAGTTTTTCGTGTCCCTTTTTCCTGATATTACCTGTATTGGTATTGCAATGTCCACCACCACGGCTTTGTTCTGTTATTTATCCACCACCGATTGTTTCGCCATCACCATTCTGTCAGTCTGTATCTGGAAGTCCCACAGGATCTTGGCTCAGTCATACCATGACCTTTGGAGGTGTTTCCCACGTTGACCTTGGCTTCTCCAGCCTGTACTCTGCACAGATGTTTCTGTACATTATGCCCACCACTTGGGTATGTTGCTCCATGTACAGTACAGTGCAAAGTTTATAGGCAGGTGTAGAAAGTTTATAATTTTTATTATATCTGTACATCAGAAAACTATTATATTCACTAATGTATATAGTTACAATACTCCCACTGAAAATGGATGAATGAATGAATTATTTGAAACACTAGATGACAAAATTGACTTTTGGCTAAATAAATATCCTAATGCATATTTAATTATGGGAGGTGATTTCAGTGTAGTTATGGACAACAACCTGGACCGATTTCCACTCAAGCAAAGCAAACCCTCCCAAGATTAGATTTCAAAGAGAAATTTGGACTATATGATGTATTCAGAAAAAAATTCCCATCCAGACTGGACTTCTGGCTAATTTCTAAACAGATTTCAACACCAGATGTAGAAGTAAATACTCATGTTTCCCCCTTCTCGGACCATAAACCACCCTAAAGATTATACTTTCATCTGCTTCTAATATCCCTAGAGGTCTCTGCTGGAAAATGAATAATAGCCTTCTCTCCCAGTTATTAATGATATTACAAATCTTATCAAATCTCGCTGGGAAAAAGCACTGAATAAAAAATCCTTTAGTTTGCAATGGGAATTACTGAAATTTGATATTGGCAAATATATGAGAGAATATAGTAGTAAATTAGCTAAACAATGCAAACTTGAAGAAAATGACTTGTGTGATAAAATAGCTCTCTTAACAAACAAAAATGGGAATCTCACAGAGGAGGATTTACTGCAAATTTCACAATGCCAAAGTAAACAAGATGAAATGTAGAAACAGAGGGCACAGGGGCATATGTGAGATCCATACTGAAGTGGATAGAAGAGGGGGAACAATGATCTGCTTATTCTTTTTTTGCCTAGAAAACACAAAAATAAGAAAACAAACTATTGACAAATGAATCATTCAAGACCAAGTCAATTTCGATCAAAAGGCTATAGCTTCATACTGTTCAGAATTCTATAGTAATCTCTATAATAGTAAATTTAATGAAGAACATACAGGTGAAGTGTTACAATCTATAAAATCATGTTAAACTATACCCAATTTAATTCAAAAGCAGTGTGATGGCTGTATAACACTGATAGAAGTCCAGGATGCTGTAAAAAAAACAAAAAAACTAGAATGTAACAAATCACCAGGGAATGATGGGTTATCTGGGGAATTTTATAAAACCTTTAGTGAAGCTCTATCCCCTTTTCTATTTGAAGTATTTACAGAAAGCAGGAGAGTTTCCCCCATATTAACCCAGGGACTAACAACACTTATTCCCAAACCAAAAAAAGATCTACTCTTACTTTTAAACACTGATTATAAAACACTAGTCACCATACTTGCTTGCAGAATTAGAAAAAGCATTACCATATGTTCTGGAGGAGTTTCAATCTGGGTTTATGGAAAAAAAAAGACACATTACAAATAATATACGGTTGGTTTATGATCTTATTAAATACTCTGAACTCATAGATGATGAAAGTTATATTTTATTTCTAGACTTCTACAAAGCATTTGATACACTGGAACATCCATTCATTTACAAGTCACTATTCAAAATAGGCGTTGGGCTTTTTTATTTTTATTTATTTATTTATTTATTTTTTACAAATGCAATTCAAACCCTGTATTGTAACAGAAACTCCTCCATCCAGGTTAAATACGGCATGTCTCCTCGCTCCAAAGTGCTGCGTGGAGTGCGCCAAGGATGCCCCTTATCTCCATATCTGTTTTTGTTAGCTGCACAATGTTTAGCCTACTTTATTTTAGAAAGTAATGTACAGGGTATTTCAATTGCCAGCAGAAACATTATCATAAGTCAGGTGGCAGACAACACTACACTCTTTCTGAAGGATGCTGCTCAAATCCCTAAGGCAAAATAATAAATAGTTTCTCATTAGCCTCTGGTTTGTTACTGAACTTGAAAGTGTGAATTGTTGCCACTGAAAGAGTGTACTGAATCTGTTATATACAATATTCCTGTTAAATGAGCAGTTAATAGTTAGGCATTGTCATAACTAAAGAGGAAAAAGAGCAATGTGAATTGAACTTTAACCCTTTTCAAGATTCAAGATTGTTTATTTGTCATATGCAGCTTCAACACAAGGTCTACAGTGCAATGAAATGCTTAGGATGAGAAGAACTGTTTGATGAAGTACTAATAGCTGCAATAAAAACTACTGTTAAAAAGTGTTTGCAAATACAAGGGAAAATAAGTAGACAATATAGTAAAAAATGTAATAAAATATAATAAAATACAGATATAATAAAAATGTAGTAAAATATAGTAATATACAAAGATGCAGGTAGGATTAAATAAGGTGTAGATAGAGTATTTCACAGATGAGTTCCATATTGCACATAATGGTATTGCACATGGGTTGTGGAGCAGGTTATTGCACAGATAACAGTGACAGAGGTAGTGATGTCCATGATACATTCATATAGTGCAGCAGCAGGAAGAGTATAATGCATCACAGACAGTTTAGTCCAGTGTTACTGAGAGTTCAGCAGTCTGACAGCATGGGGATAGTAGCTCTTTCAGTCTTTTTCTGCGTGCTGGAGGCTCCTGTATTGTCTGCCAGAGGGCAGCAGACGGAAAAGTCCTTGTGCTGGGTGAGTGTGGTCCTTAGTGATGCTGCGTGCCTTACGCAGACCCCTGCAGAGGTAAATGTCCTGGATGGAGGGGAGACTGCTACCAGTGATGTCCTCTGCCATACGCACTACTCTCTGTAGTGTTTTTCGGCTCTAAGCGGTGTAGTTCCCACACCACACTGTGATGCAGCCCGTCAGCAGGCGCTCCATGGTGCACCTGTAGAAGTTTGTGAGGATGCTGATGTTCATACCAAACTTCCTCAACTTCCTCAGGAAGTAGAGTCTTTGCCGGGGTTTCTTCACCACAGTGTCTGTATGTAGTGTCCAGGACAAATCCTCTGTGATGTGTACACCAAGGAACTTGAAGCTGCTGACCTGCTCCACCTCAGCGTTGTTGTAGATGGGAGGGTGCTGGTCTACACGCTGTCTCCTGAAGTCCACAATCATCTCCTTAGTTTTACTGACGTTTAGAGAGAGCCATCTCTAAACATCAGTAAAACTAAGGAAATTATCGTGGACTTCAGGAGACAGCTATTACTGATAAGACTAAAAAAAGATTCATATTCTGAGCTAAAAGGGAGGAACCAGCCTGTGTGGGATGGATGCCGTCGCTACGTATAAGCCTGGGCTTCCCCTCAAATGCCCTCCAGTTGTCTATGAAGACGACACCATTCTGCGGGCACCAATTGGACAACCACTGGTTGACAGCTGAAAAGCGGCTGAACATTTCACAATTGGTATGATTTGGAAGCAGAGGCGCTTAGCTGGTCAAAGTGCCTGTCTTGTAATCAGGAGATTCTGGGTTCAAATCCCAGCAGTGCTTTTCACTTTCTGTTCTCTGGGTCAAACATTAAGACTGGATGCTGAGTAATTTGTCTGAGTTGGACTTGTTTCTACTATATCTAGTACTGGATATTACATCAGCATGCTTGTATATACTATTTTTTTGCTTGTGGGGCTGTGGCTTATCTGGTCAAAGTGCTTGTCTTGTAAACAGGATGTCTTGTGTTCAAGTTCCAGCAGTGCCTTTCACTTTCTGTTCTCTTGGTCTAATATTAAGACTGTATGATTTGTTTGACTCGGTTTTATTTACACTGTACCTCATAGTGGGTTCTCTATTCTCTTTTGTAAACATTAAAAAATGATCCTTTTTCTGACTGTGATTTATACAATGCCCAGTGTCCACATTTTTGATTTCTTCCATGTTCATATCAAAAGACATTGGTGCTGTGGCTTAACTGGTCAAAGTGACTGTTTTGTAAACAGGAGATCCTGGGTTCAAATCCCAGCAGTTCCTTTCACTTTCTGTTCTCTGGGGCTGCCATTGAGACTGGATGCTGATTGATGATGATGATTATTTGTCTGACTCATTCTTCTTTACACTATACCTAATATTGGATTCTCTGTTGTCTTCTGTAAACATATTTTTAAAAAAAGGCATGCTCTTATAACTACAAAGGGATTTGGACTTAGCTTTGATTTACTATCTTAAGATCGAACAGGATATTTTTTTCTGGCTCTTGTTGATATAATGCCCAAATTTTAGCTTTCTTCCATGTTCATTTCAACAGGCGTAGGTGCTGTGGCTTAGTTGGTCAAAGCGCCTGTCTCGTAAACAGGAGATCCTGGGTTCAAATCCCAGCAGTACCTTTCACTTTCTGTTTTCTAGGTCAAACATTAAGACTGGATGCGGAATGATTTGTGTGAGTTGGACTTGTTTACACTGTACCTAGTACTGGATTTTTGTCAGCATGCTTGTGTATACTATATATCTGCATGTGGCACTGTGGCTTAGCTGGTCAAAGTGCCTGTCTCATAAACAGGAGATTGTCACCACCTAAGACATTCATAAAATACAAAGAAGAAAGACAAGTGAGATTATTCACTTTTACTCGCGAGGAGCACCCCTATGAACTAACATCAAGGACCATGACGTCCACCCTCCTGTGGGCTCACCACCCGCAGACGGGTTCATAGGGGAGGGGGTCAGGTGCTATGAGGATTGAGCAGCAAACTGCCCCCACGACCCAGCTGGATTAAGCGGGAGAAGATGGATGGATGGACTCGCGAGGAGAATGGACCGAGACATGCCCAGTTACACTCTCCGACCTGCTCTGGCGCACACCCGCCGTCTCCTCTCTTTATTTCCTTAGGGTGGTCCCTAGTTACAGAGGGTGTTACTGCTCTCCAGCACGAACTGGACCACACTACGATCACTAGTGGTGGTAATAGGCACTTCCCAGGCCTTCAGCAGTAGGTCCAACGGCCCCTGGACGTCCCAGCCATACAGCAACTCGAACGGGGAGAAACCAGTGGATGCCTGAGGCACCTCCCGGTAGGCAAACAGCAGGAAGGGCAGCCACTGGTCCCAGTCTTGTCCTGTATCAGCCACGAACTTCTGCAGCATCTTCTTCAGGGTTTGGTTGAACCGCTCGACCAAGCCGTTTGTCTGAGGGTGATATGGAGTGGTCTTGAGTGCTGAGATTCCCAGCTGTTGGTGGAAGAGCTGCAGGAGTCTGGAGGTGAAGTTGGTCCCCTGGTCCGTCACGATCTCATCCGGAACACCTACCCTGGAAAAGAACTGCACAAGACAACGCAGCACAGCAGGGGCAGTGACGGTGCGCAAGGGGATCGCCTTGGGAAACCTTGTGGCATAATCACACAGCACGAGGATGTACTGGTGTCCACCACTACTCCGCACTAATGGGCCGACAATGTCCATGGCTATACGGCAGAATGGAGTGGAGATTATGGGTAGAGGTTGGAGGCAGGCACGGTCTGATTTGCGGACATATGATGTTTTCTGGCAAGTAGGACAAGTTTTACAAAAGTTTTGAACATCTGCATACATGGATGGCCAATGGAATCGAGAGGCTATACGTGAATAAGTGTTTTGTCGACCCAGATAACCAACCCAAGGCAAGGTGTGTGCCAGGTGCATGATCAGTGGCCGATATGACGTAGGAACCACAAGGTGCTTGACACCATCAGCCAATGCATACAAGACATTATTGTCCAAAGCATAGTATTCCCTGCTTCCTTTTGCCATATCCAGCTTCCCCAACCACTCTGGCAAAGACTGGTTCCAAAGTCTTGTCTTGCCTTTGCAAATCCCCAATGTCCTCTGGAACCTCCCACATCGGCCCCACCTTAAGGTCTGGCTCCCTTGACTTAAGCCCGTTGGCTGCGTGACTTCCTGGGACCCTTTGTGCCCCCTTCAAACAAGTCACTGTCCAGGGTAGAAATGGGCTCAGGTCCAGGCCCCTGCTCCTGTCCTGAGATGGATGTCAGCCCCGCTCTAGCCTGGGCACGAGTGATCACTGGGCCAAAAAACCCCTTAACACAGCCCCTCTCTTTGGTTCCCTCTTTCTGCAACACATTGAGCAGCACCGGAAGATCCCACCCCAGGCTGCTACTGGTAAGTGTTCCAACACCCCCACAGATAACAAATAGGGTTGCTCATCCACAGTCACAGTCAAATCAGCGGTAGGGTAGGAATGTCTGTCCCCATGTACACACGCAATGTTCTCCTGTCGACTGTAATCCACCATGCCCGTTGGCACAACGTCCCATCAGACCAGAGTTTGAAAACTGCCAGAATCAACCAAGGCAGTCACAGGCTCACCATTAATAGTCACCTTCTTATAACACTGCTGCCTCCCTCCAGAACATACCTCCCCAGCCCATGGAGTGTAACATGCACCAGTAAGTTTTGCTTTTTTGATAGGGCACAGGGAGGCTTTGTGTCCTGCTTGCGAACAGTAGTTACAGATAAGCTCCTTACCGGGACCACATTGACTGGGTATAGGACCGGGATCTCCTGGCAAATGTATGTTGGCTCTAGATGCGCGTCTGGCCTGCGAGGAAGGCTGACGACCAGGGCCACCTTGGTAAACAGCTGAACCTCCCCTCCATGCATTGAGGTACTGCAGTGCGAGCTTAGCTGCCGCTAACCCCTCAGTTGGCTCGTGCTCCTTTACCCAAGTGCGGATGTCTGCCGGGAGGACTCGTAAAAGCTGTTCTAAGATTATTTGCTCCCCGATTTGCTCCTTGGTGTGCTGCTCTGGCCAGATCCATCGTCGGTAGAGACCCTTTAAACGATGGTGGGTCTCGTTGGATTCTCCCCAGGTGGGACTGACATGGACCTGAACTCCTGGCGATAAGTTTCTGGTGAGACGTCAAACTTCATTAGAAGTGCCGCCTTCAAGTCTGGGTAGGAGTGCAATTGTTCTTCGTCCATTGCTGTGCATGCCTCCAGCGCCTTCCCAGAGAGTAGAGGCACCAGGCGACACGCCCCACTCACCCTCCCGCCAACCCCACGTTCTGGCAATGTGCTCGAAGCGTAACAAGTAATTTCCAATGTCTTCTCCCGCCAGATACTGTGGGATCTTGGGTCCCCATAAGGTCTGGCTTCCACTCCCAACTGTCCTTGGCACATGCATTGGTAAAGTGCGGCGCTGCCGGGGAGCTGGTAAGCAAGTCCAGCCTAAGGCTCATCGTCGACCCCTCACATGGTGACACAGTGCCGGCTGGTGCAGAGCTCGGTTCAATCGGCCTCCTTATAGCCAGATTATTATAGCCAGAAGCTCCTCTCCTACGCTTAATGCTGCCTGCGGGACTGGAGCAGCAGCTCCCCCTTCATCCTCTTCCTCTGTGGCCCACGCTCCAACATCTGCACCCAAGTCCTGTGCCATTTCCTGCTTTTGGGAGCGCAGTCCTGCACATTTTCCCGGGTTCTGTGTGTGCCTCTGTCGACTGGCCATCCCACCACTGCCACCAAAATGTCACGGGTTCGTCCAAATATTAAAGAACAAATGATGGGACAGTCGAAAAAAAACTTCACTTAAGTGAGTTTTATTTGCAGCACAGCCAAAAGTGCACCGTGCAGTATTTACAAGTGAGCAAAATTGCAGTAGGAAGCCAAAAAAAAAAGAAGTATTTACGGATAATATTACCAAGCTCTAGTCAGAGGGATGCACCCACATGTCACACCAAGGACAGACTCCCCTCCCTGACTGGAGCTCCCCCCCAATCAATTAACAAAATAGAGGGTTTCATGCTTAAAAGAAGCAAGAACTAAACTCAGGAACATAAATCAAGTTGGGAATAAACATAATAAAACTTAAATTACCCCTCATGTGGTCCCCTTTAATTAAACTAATAAACTTAAGAAAACACAATAAACACATAAACTGACAAAAATGGTTCAGTCCTGGGTCAGGTGACCCCCATACAGCGCGCCACGGTGCGCTACTTAAAGGCGGAGCCCGGAAGTGCCCTGGTTTGCCTCCCCCTCCCAGAATCAGAGCATCTTGGAGATAGAGGAAGTAAGTGTGTGTGGCGCATAGCGGCCGAGTGTGCACCCTCGAATGCCAAGCAAAAAAAAAGAGTCCGGGTAGCTGGGAACAGTTTGAATGAGTCAGGACCGCGGGATGCGGATGTGACTTGTGGGGAAAGTTTAGTCACATGGGGGGACGCTCCGTGCGCTCTGTCAGCTTAGGCGCGCTCTCGGGCCAGGAAGACGAGCGCCAGCCAGGGATTGACAGGCGCACTACGGGCGCTCTACGGGTGCTCCGTCACATTATCCCCCTCCTCCCCGAGATTTACAATGTGCGGCAACCGGGAGAGATAGGAAGACCACAATGTTGGTCTTCCCAGTTCGGTGGTGGATCCAGAACTGGAATGGCTGGAGAGCGGGGTAAAAAAATGTTTCATGTAGTTCATCCAGGTCAGGGTGCGATGGTCGGTCTCCAGGACAAACTCCCTCCCCAGCAGGTAGTACCTCAAGCTCTCAAGGGCCCACTTGATGGGCAGGCCCTCCTTCTCCACAGTGGAGTACCTGGTCTCCCGTGGCAACAGCTTGCAACTCAGGTACAGCACCGGCTGTTCTTCTCCAGCTTCCCCAGCACTCCCCCAGTCCCACTGCAGAGGCATCCGTCTGGACCAAGAACGGCTGGCTGAAGTCAGGACTCCTCAGCACCAGCGAAGAACACAAGCAGGTTTTGAGCGTCCGGAAAGGCAGTCTGACACTCCTCAGTCTAGGAGACAGGATTCCTCTGGTCCTTCGTGGTCAGCGCTGTCAGAGGCTCTCAGGCCAGGGAGATACACGCCAGTCAGGGATTGACGGGCGCTCTACGGGTGCTCCGTCACAGGGTCAAATATTAAGACTGGATGATTTGTTTGACTCGGTTTTGTTTACACTGTACCTCATAGTGGATTCTCAAGTGCAATCATTGCCTTTTTGATGCTTTCTTTTCTCTGGGGCTGCCACTGAGAATGGATGCTGATTGATGATGATTTGTCTGACTCATTCTTCTTTACACTGTACCTAATACTGGATTCTCTGTGGTCTTTTGTAAACATTTTTTTAAAGGCATGCTCTGATAACTACAAAGGGATTCGGATTTAGCTTTGATTTACTATCTTAAGATCGAACAAGATCTTTTTTCTGGCTGTTGTTGATATAATGCCCAAATTTGAGCTTTCTTCCATGTTCATATCAAAAGGCATAGGTGCTGTGGCTTAGCTGGTCAAAAGGCCTCTTTTGTAAACAGGAGTTCAAATCCAAGGAGTTTCCTTATCTGTAAACAATCACATAAGCAGCATGCTCTGATAACCATGAAGGGATTCCAACTCTCAATCTTCTGATCCGAAGTCAGACGCCTTATCCATTAGGACACATGGTCATGCTTGGCACTGTTTCCCAGCTTGCATTTACAATATGAGAAGTCTTTGATATTCATATCAAAACGCAGAGGCGCTTAGCTGGTCAAAGTGCCTGTCTTGTAATCAGCAGATTCTGGGTTCAAATCCCAGCAGTGCCTTTCACTTTCTGTTCTCTGGGGCTGCCATTGAGACTGGATGATGATTATTTGTCTGACTCATTCTTCTTTACACTACACCTAATACTGGATTCTCTGTTGTCTTCTGTAAACTTTTTTTTTTTTTTTTTTTTTAAAGGCATGCTCTTATAACTACAATTTGGAAGAGATTTGGACTTAGCTTTGATTTACTATCTTAAGATCGAACAGGATCTTTTTTTCTGGCTGTTGTTGATATAATGCCCAAATTTTAGCTTTCTTCCATGTTCATTTCAACAGGCGTAGGTGCTGTGGCTTAGTTGGTCAAAGCGCCTGTCTCGTAAACAGGAGATCCTGGGTTCAAATCCCAGCAGTACCTTTCACTTTCTGTTTTCTAGGTCAAACATTAAGACTGGATGCGGAATGATTTGTGTGAGTTGGACTTGTTTACACTGTACCTAGTACTGGATTTTTGTCAGCATGCTTGTGTATACTATAAAAAAAAAAAAAAAAACGCATTTCTCACCTTCCACGGTGGTTGGTCTCTCTCACCCTCATCAGCTCGGGTCCTCTACCAGAGGCCTGGGAGCTTGAGAGTTCTGCGCAGTATCTTTGCTGTTCCCAGTACTGCACTTTTCTGGACTGAGATGTCTGTTGTCCTTCCTGGGATCTGCTGCAACCACTCCTCTAGTTTGGGGGTCACGGCCCCAAGTGCTCCGATCACCACAGGCACCACCGATGCTTTCACCTTCCAGGCTCTCTCCAGCTCTTCTTTGAGCCCCTGGTATTTCTCTAGTTTCTCGTGTTCCTTTTTCCTGACATTGCCATCGCTCGGTATTGCAATGTCCACCACCACGGCTTGGTTCTCCCGCTTATCCAGAACCACGATGTCTGGTTGGTTCGCCATCACCATTCTGTCAGTCTGTATTTGGAAGTCCCACAGGATCTTGGCCCGCTCATTCTCCACAACCTTTGGAGGCGTTTCCCACCTTGATCCTGGGGTTTCCAGCCCGTACTCTGCACAGATGTTTCTGTACACTATGCCCGCTACTTGGTTATGTCGCTCCATGTACGCTTTCCCTGCCAGCATCTTACACCCTGCAGTTATGTGCTGGACTGTCTCAGGCACTTCTTTGCACAACCTACACCTTGGGTCTTGTCTGGTGTGGTAGATCTGGGCCTCTATTGCTCGGGTGCTCAAGGCCTGCTCCTGTGCAGCCAGGATGAGTGCCTCTGTGCTGTCCTTCAGACCAGCCCTCTCCAGCCATTGGTAGGATTTCTTGATATCAGCCACTTCAGTTATGTTCCGGTGGTATGCCCCGTGTAGGGGTTTGTCCTGCCATGATGGTCCCTCCAGCACCTCTTCCTCTGCGCCCCACTGTCTGAGACATTCTCTGAGCACGTCATCAGTCTGGGCCTTGTCACTGATGTACTTGTGGAGCTTGGATGTTTCATCCTGGACAGTGGTTCCCACACTCACTAGTCCTCGGCCTCCTTCCTTCCGGCTCGTGTACAGTCTCAGGGTGCTGGACTTGGGATGGAACCCTCCATGCATGGTCAGGAGCTTTCGTGTCTTAACATCTGTGGTCTGTATCTCCTCCTTTGGCCAACTTATGATTCCTGCTGGGTATCTGATCACTGGCAGGGCGTAGCTGTTTATTGCCTGCGCCTTGTTCTTGCCATTGAGCTGGCTTCTTAGGACCTGCCGTACTCTTTGCAGGTATTTGGCTGTCGCCGCTTTCCTTGTTGCCTATATATATATATATATATATATATATATATATATACTATATATCAGGAAAATGATTATGTTAGACTAAACGAATCTACACCTCCAAGTCACGTGAACTTTCAAAGTGCCAGGAGCACTGGTCGAGGTGGCGGTGTGGCCGTCATTTCTCACTCCAGCCTAATTCTCAGCCTCAAATCTAATTATACATTCTGCTCCTTTGAAAGCCTCGCACTATCTATTACGTGCGCCAACTGGAAAAACCAAAAAGCTGTTATATTCATAACAATCCATCGACCTTTTAGTTTTGGAATGGGAAAGGATTGTTATAGTTGGAGATTTCAACATTCATGTTGATAACAGCAGTGAGTGCCTCAGCAGTGCTTTTGGTGCTCTCCTGGATGGGGTCGGTTTTACCCAGAGTGTGAACAAGCCGACTCACTGTCACAATCACACTCTTGATCTTGTCCTAACTTATGGTATTGAGATTAATGATTTAATTGTAATTCCTCAAAACCCTATACTCTCTGACCATTTTTTAATTACCTTTCAATTCGTACTAAAAGCCTATCCAGCTCGGCAGGAGAAAACTATAATGAAAAGAACAATATCAGAAAAATCGATAGCCGAGTTCAAAGAAATAATCGAGCCAGTATTAAATGATATGCCATGTGACAATGAGAACAACTTTAATCCAATCATCATGGATCAGTTTGTTGATAGGACAATGCTCACCTTAAAATCTGCTCTCGATGTTGCAGCTCCGCTAAAACAGAAAAGCATTAAACCAAGACCTCCGGCTCCATGGTATACTCCAGAACTGCGATCACTCAAACAACACGTGAGACACACAGAGAAGCTCTGGCGCCGCTCGCGCACCGAGCAGTCTCTGAAGGCATGGAAGCTCTGCCTGCTCTCTTATAAGGCCGCGCTGCGAAAAGCGCAAACCAGATACTATTCAAACCTAATAGAAGTAAACGAAAGCAACCCCAGATTTCTGTTCAGCACTGTAGCCAGGCTGACAAACTCGCACACTGCCCCTGAGTCTCTTCTCCCCTCAAAGTTCAGTTGTGATGACTTTCTTGAATTCTTCGATTACAAAATTACAACCATTAGAGACAAGATCAACGAAGCCACTCCAAAAATCAGCCCCGAGCAAATTCAGCAAATCCAGTCCGTAACACCATATCCCACATAAATCCTCTAACAGCATTAGACAAATTTACTCCTGTCGATGAGGTGGAGATTACCTCAGTCATCATGTCGTCCAAACCATCAACTTGTTTGCTCGACCCTATTCCAGTCAAACTCCTCAAAGAAGCTCTCTACCTAATAATAGGTTCCATCCATAACATAATAAATATGTCATTAGAAAATGGCTATGTTCCTCAGTCCTTTAAATATGCTGTAATTAAACCGCTTTTGAAAAAACCTAGTTTAAATCCTGATGAACTAGCCAACTACAGACCTATTTCGAATCTTCCATTTCTCTCAAAGATTCTGGAACGAGTTGTGGTGAAACAGCTTTGTCACCATCTGCAGGACAATAATTTACATGAAAAATTTCAGTCTGGTTTCAGAGCTCACCACAGCACAGAAACTGCTCTGCTTAAAGTGACAAATGATTTGCTACTAGCTGCTGATAACGGGCTGGCTTCAGTCCTGGTCCTACTGGACCTCAGTGCAGCGTTTGACACCATCGATCACAACATTCTACTGCAGAGGTTAGAATGTGACATAGGTGTCAGAGGGACCGCCCTCAAATGGTTTAAATCCTATCTATCAGATAGGTACCAGTTTGTTAGTGTAAACCAGTGCACCTCTCCCTGCTCTAAAGTAGCTTGCGGTGATCCACAAGGATCTGTGCTTGGTCCAATCCTGTTTACTCTGTATATGTTGCCATTAGGTAACATTATCAGAAAACATGGCATTAATTTCCACTGCTATGCTGATGACACTCAGCTGTACTTATCAATGAAACCTAATCAGACTGATCAAATTGATAAGCTCAGTGCCTATGTGAAGGACATCAAAACCTGGATGACCCTGAATTACCTGCTCTTAAACCCTGAAAAAACAGAGGTCATTGTTGTCGTTCCTAAAGGTCAGAGAGATTCTCTGTCTGACCAGATAATCTCACTTGACAATGTGAGTATAGCCTCTAGCTCTACTGTAAAAAACCTTGGAGTCGTATTTGACCAAAAGCTCTCATTCACAGCTCATATAAACCAAGCTTGTAAAACTGCATATTTTCACCTGCGAAACATAACTAAAATCAGAAATATTTTGCCGAAAAATGATGCCGAAAAACTTATCCATGCATTTGTTACATCCAGACTAGATTACTGTAATTCTCTGCTCACCGTCTGCGCTAAAGGTACTTTAAGAAGCTTCCAGTTGGTCCAAAATGCAGCAGCCAGAGTCCTAACAGGAACTAAAAGACGTGATCACATCAGTCCTGTGTTAAAATCACTTCACTGGCTTCCTGTCGAGCTTAGAATTAAATTCAAAGTTCTCCTCCTGACATACAAAGCCTTAAACAATATGGCCCCATCATATCTTCAGGATGCCATTGTCCCCTATCAGCCAAATAGAGCACTTCGCTCTCAGAATGCAGGATTATTAGTGGTTCCTAGAGTGTCTAAAAGTACAGTGGGGGGAGAGCCTTCAGTTACCAAGCTCCTGTGTTATGGAATCAACTCCCTGTTGGTGTTAAA
This sequence comes from Odontamblyopus lacepedii, assembly GCA_034769755.1. Lineage (NCBI taxonomy): Eukaryota > Metazoa > Chordata > Actinopteri > Gobiiformes > Gobiidae > Odontamblyopus > Odontamblyopus lacepedii. The sequence goes on along the minus strand of CM068359.1, from coordinate 7,032,763 downwards.
CAGGCACCCACAGTCTCTTTATTTAAGACCAGGCTTAAAACCTTCCTCTTCGGAATAGCTTATGACCAGGTTACTTAGTTTGATGTCAGGTAAGCTGCTGCAGGAGATAACAAGCTGGGGGAAGTGTGGCAACCTGAGCACTGTCCTCTGTTTCCTCCTATTTTCTCATCAGCATCACTTACTATGTTCTCATCTGTAGCTCATTCATTGCTATTCACATGTTGTCCCCTGTCCCACTCCCCCTGTGGAGTGTAACTCTTTCAGACGCCTGATGGCAGCTGGACCCCTCTCCTCCTCCTCGCCTGGCTCCTCCTCGCCCGGCTCCTCCTCTTCGCCCGGGCTCCTCCTCTTTGCCCGGCCTCCCCTCCTGGCCCGGCTCCTTCCCCACCTGGGTAGCTGTGGCCATACCGACCTGGCCCACGGGCCTGGACATCTATAGCCTGTCCGTCCATGGGAGTGGATCCCTCCTTCACTGTAGTTCTCCCCGAGGTTTCTTCTTTTTCCCAGGACCTGGGTTTTTTGGAGTTTTTCCTTGCTGAGAAGGAGGGTCTAAGGTCAGGGGATGACTGGACAATGTTTCATTTGCTGCCTTACATGAATGTTGTTTATTCCTGTTTTGATATGTCTGTGTGTATGTTTACTCATCCATTTCTTGGAACGCCCTTAGAGGCAACTGTTGTTGCGATTTTGGGCGCTACAAAAATAAATTGAATTGAATATATCTGCATGTGGCACTGTGGCTTAGCTGGTCAAAGTGCCTGTCTCATAAACAGGAGATTGTCAGGTGTAAACACCACCTAAGACATTCATAAAATACAATGAAGAAAGACAAGTGAGATTATTCAGTTTTACTCGCGAGGAGCACCCCTATGAACTAACATCAGGGACCATGGCGTCCACCCTCCTGTGGGCTCACAACCCGCAGAGGGGTTCATAGGGGGGGGAGGGGGGTCAGGTGCTATGAGGATTGAGCAGCAAGCTCGCGAGGAGAATGGACCGAGACGTGCCCAGTTACACTCTCTGACCCGCTCTGGCGCACGCCCGCCGTCTCCTCTCTTTATTTCCTTAGGGTGGTCCCTAGTTACAGAGGGTGTTACTGCTCTGAGGGGTGGGGGAAAAGCAGCAATAACACCAAACATGATAATGCGTTTGATACTGAAGGAAAAAACCTGCGTCCTAGGCAACTTTTCTTTTGTGCGTGTTCAGCATCGAGGAGAGACGACCAAGATTCAATGGATTCAAATTAACAAAGTTTAATCCTTGACAGTACAATTCTACGCAGAGCTCTGGGTCTGAAGAGGTCCCTCTCAGCACACAATCTACGTGTGTCTTACGCTCGGCACAGCTTCAGAACACAGACACCCTCTCCAGCCCAGCATTTAAAGACACACATTATAAATATTCATGAACCTATGACTAAACATTTCTCCGCTTCCAGCTGACTCCATCTCCTTTCCATATTTGGCGTTCCTGTTGTCTCCTCAGAGCCAGAGCCCATGTGACTCCATGCCCCTTCCAAGCGCCAGTTCCCACACTCGTCTGCACACAAAGATACACATACATCCTGGCCTAGTACAACACACATGGACTCTAGTACTACACACATGTACTTAACTCTAGTACTACGCACATGTACTCTAGTACTACACACATGTACTCTAGTACTACACACATGTACTCTAGTACTACACACATGTAGTTAACTCTAGTACTACGCACATGTACTCTAGTACTACACACATGTACTTAACTCTAGTACTACACACATGTACTCTAGTACTACACACATGTACTTAACTCTAGTACTACACACATGTATTCTGGTACTACACACATGTACGTAACTCTAGTACTACGCACATGTATTCTAGTACTACACACATGTACTCTAGTACTACACACATGTACTTAACTCTAGTACTACGCACATGTACTCTAGTACTACACACATGTACTCTAGTACTACACACATGTAGTTAACTCTAGTACTAAGCACAAATACTCTAGTACTACACACATGTACTTAACTCTAATACTACACACATGTACTCTAGTACTACACACATGTAGTTAACTCTAGTACTACGCACAAATACTCTAGTACTACACACATGTACTTAACTCTAGTACTACACACATGTATTCTGGTACTACACACATGTACGTAACTCTAGTACTACACACATGTACTCTAGTACTACACACATGTACTCTAGTACTACACACATGTACTTAACTCTAGTACTACACACATGTACGTAACTCTAGTACTACGCACATGTACTCTAGTACTACACACATGGACTCTAGTACTACACACATGTACTTAACTCTAGTACTACGCACATGTACTCTAGTACTACACACATGTACTCTAGTACTACACACATGTACTTAACTCTAGTACTACGCACATGTACTCTAGTACTACACACATGTACTCTAGTACTACACACATGTACTTAACTGTAGTACTACACACATGTACTCTAGTACTACACACATGTACTCTAGTACTACACACATGTACTTAACTCTAATACTACACACATGTACTTAACGCTAGTACTACACACATATACTCTAGTACTACGCACATGTACTTAACTCTAGTACTACACACATGTACTCTAGTACTACACACATGTACTTAACTCTAGTACTACACACATGTACTCTAGTACTACACACATGTACTCTAGTACTACACACATGTACGTAACTCTAGTACTACGCACATGTACTCTAGTACTACACACATGGACTCTAGTACTACACACATGTACTTAACTCTAGTACTACGCACATGTACTCTAGTACTACACACATGTACTCTAGTACTACACACATGTACTTAACTCTAGTACTACGCACATGTACTCTAGTACTACACACATGTACTTAACTCTAGTACTACACACATGTACTCTAGTACTACACACATGTACTTAACTCTAGTACTACACACATGTACTCTAGTACTACACACATGTACTTAACTCTAGTACTACACACATGTATGTAACTCTAGTACTACGCACATGTATTCTAGAACTACACACATATACTCTAGTACTACACACATGTACTTAACTCTAGTACTACACACATGTACGTAACTCTAGTACTACGCTCACTAACTCTAGTACTACACACATATACTTAACTCAAGTACTACACACATGTACTTAACTCTAGTACTACGCACAGGTACTCTAGTACTACACACATGTACTCTAGAACTACACAAATTTACTTAACTCTAGTACTACGCACATGTACTCTAGTACTACACACATGTACTCTAGTACTACACACATGTACTTAACTGTAGTACTACACACATGTACTCTAGTACTACACACATGTACTCTAGTACTACACACATGTACTTAACTCTAATACTACACACATGTACTTAACGCTAGTACTACACACATATACTCTAGTACTACGCACATGTACTTAACTCTAGTACTACACACATGTACTCTAGTACTACACACATGTACTTAACTGTAGTACTACACACATGTACTTAACTCTACTACTGCACAGTTGTACATAACTAGTATTATACGGATGTACTTAATTCTAGTACGACGAACATGTACTTAACTCTACTACAACACACATATACTTAACTCTAGTACTACACACAGATGTACTTAACTCTAGTATTACACACATGTACTTAACTCTAGTACTACACACATGTACTTAACGCTAGTACTACACACATATACTTAACTCTAGTACTATACACATGTACTTAACTCTAGTACTACACACATATACTTAACTCGAGTACTACACAGATGTACTGAAATCTAGTATTACACACGTATACTTAACTCTAGTACTACACACATGTACGTAACGTTAGTACTACACACATATACTTAACTCTAGTACTACACACATGTACTCTAGTACTACACACATGTAACTAACTCTAGTACTACACACATGTACCTAACTCTAGTACTACGCACATGTACTCTAGTACTACACACATGTACTCTAGTACTACACACATGTACTTAACTCTAGTACTACGCACATGTACTCTAGTACTACACACATGTACTTAACTCTAGTACTACACACATGTACTTAACTCTAGTACTACACACATGTACTCTAGTACTACACACATGTACTTAACTCTAGTACTACACACATGTACTTAACTCTAATACTACACACATGTACTTAACTCTAGTACTACACACATGTACTCTAGTACTACACACATGTACTTAACTCTAGTACTACACACATGTACTTAACTCTAGTACTACACACATATACTTAACTCGAGTACTACACAGATGTACTTAACTCTAGTATTACACACATGTACTTAACTCTAGTACTACACACATGTACTTAACTCTAGTACTACACACATGTACTTAACTCTAGTACTACACACATGTACTTAACTCTAGTACTACACACATATACTCTAGTACTACACACATGTACTTAACTCTAGTACTACACACGTACTTAACTCTAGTACTACACACATATACTTAACTCGAGTACTACACAGATGTACTTAACTCTAGTATTACACACATGTACTTAACTCTAGTACTACACATATGTACTCTAGTACTACACACATATACTTAACTCGAGTACTACACAGATGTACTTAACTCTAGTACTACACACATATACTTAACTCGAAAACAACACAGATGTACTTAACTCTAGTATTACACACATGTATTTAACTCTAGTACTACACACATGTACTTATCTCTAATACTACACACATATATTTAAGTCTAGTACTACACATATGTACTCTAGTACTACACACATATACTTAACTGTAGTACTACACACATGTACTCCAGTACTACACACATGTACTTATCTCGAGTACTACACACATATATTTAAGTCTAGTACTACACATATGTACTCTAGTACTACACACATATACTTAACTCTAGTACTACGCACATGTACTCTAACACTACACACATGGACTCTAGTACTACACACATGTACTTAACTCTAGTACTACGCACATGTATTCTAGTACTACACACATGTACTCTAGTACTACACACATGTACTCTAGTACTACGCACATGTACTTAACTCTAGTACTACAGACATGTACTCTAGTACCACACACATGTACTTAACTCAAGTACTACACACATGTACTCTAGTACTACACACATATACTTAACTCTAGTACTACACACATGTACTCTAGTACTACACACATATACTTAACTCTAGTACTACACACATGTACTACACACATATACTCTAGTACGAAACACATATACTTAACTCCAGTACAACACACATGTACTTAACTCTAGTACTACACACATATACTTAACTCTAGTACTACACACATGTATTTAACTCAAGTACTACACACATGTACTCTAGTACTACACACATATACTTAACTCGAGTACTACACAGATGTACTTAACTCTAGTACTACACAGATGTACTTACCTCTAGTACTACACAAATGTACGTAATTATAGTACTGCACAGATGTACTTAACTCTAGTACTACACACATGTACTTAACTCTAGTAATACACACATGTACTTAACTCTAGTACTACACACATATACTTAACTCGAGTACTACACAGATGTACTTAACTCTAGTATTACACACATGTAATTAACTCTAGTACTACACATATGTACTCTAGTACTACACACATATACTTAACTCGAGTACTACACAGATGTACTTAACTCTAGTACTACACACATATACTTAACTCGAGTACTACACAGATGTACTTATCTCTAGTACTACACACATATATTTAACTCTAGTACTACACATATGTACTCTAGTACTACACACATATACTTAACTCTAGTACTACACACATGTACTCTAGTACTACACACATGGGCTCTAGTACTACACACATGTACTTAACTCTAGTACTACGCACATGTACTCTAGTACTACACACGTGTACTCTAGTACTACACACTTGTACTTAACTCTAGTACTACACACATGTACTTCACTCTAGTACTGCACAGTTGTACTTTACTATAGTACTACACACATGTACTTAACTCTAGTACTACGCACATGTACTCTAGTACTACACACATATACTTAACTCTAGTACTACGCACATGTACTCTAACACTACACACATGGTCTCTAGTACTACACACATGTACTTAACTCTAGTACTACGCACATGTATTCTAGTACTACACACATGTACTCTAGTACTACACACATGTACTCTAGTACTACGCACATGTACTTAACTCTAGTACTACAGACATGTACTCTAGTACCACACACATGTACTTAACTCAAGTACTACACACATGTACTCTAGTACTACACACATATACTTAACTCTAGTACTACACACATGTACTTAACTCTAGTACTACACACATGTACTCTAGTATGAAACACATATACTTAACTCCAGTACAACACACATGTACTTAAGTCTAGTACTACACACATATACTTAACTCTAGTACTACACACATGTATTTAACTCAAGTACTACACACATGTACTCTAGTACTACACACATATACTTAACTCGAGTACTACACAGATGTACTTAACTCTAGTACTACACAGATGTACTTACCTCTAGTACTACACAAATGTACGTAATTATAGTACTGCACAGATGTACTTAACTCTAGTACTACACACATGTACTTAACTCTAGTAATACACACATGTACTTAACTCTAGTACTACACACATATACTTAACTCGAGTACTACACAGATGTACTTAACTCTAGTATTACACACATGTAATTAACTCTAGTACTACACATATGTACTCTAGTACTACACACATATACTTAACTCGAGTACTACACAGATGTACTTAACTCTAGTACTACACACATATACTTAACTCGAGTACTACACAGATGTACTTATCTCTAGTACTACACACATATATTTAACTCTAGTACTACACATATGTACTCTAGTACTACACACATATACTTAACTCTAGTACTACACACATGTACTCTAGTACTACACACATGGGCTCTAGTACTACACACATGTACTTAACTCTAGTACTACGCACATGTACTCTAGTACTACACACGTGTACTCTAGTACTACACACTTGTACTTAACTCTAGTACTACACACATGTACTTAACTCTAGTACTGCACAGTTGTACTTTACTATAGTACTACACACATGTACTTAACACTAGTACTACGCACATGTACTCTAGTACTACACACATATACTTAACTCTAGTACTACACAAATGTACTCTAGTACTACACAGATGTACTTAACTCTAGTACTACACACATGTACTCTAGTACGAAACACATATACTTAACTCCAGTACAACACACATGTACTTAACTCTAGTACTACACACATGTATTTAACTCTAGTACTACACACATATTGTTACGACCCAGCTCTGCTAGGGACCGCGGAAGTAACAAAATAACCAAGATGTAAAATGTAATAAATAAGGTAATTTAATTAAAAGGAATGTACAAGGTAAATTAAACAAAACAGGCTAAAATATGTACATAAAATAACCTAAACTAAGAAAAAGGACAGGATAACAAGTTGTGCCAAAAACGAGTCACGTGGGCTTACACAAAAAACAAACAAACAAGTGACTAAACTAAGGGACACAAACAAAACTAAATCACAAGTGTCCCAAAGTAAAATCACATAAACCCACAAACAGAAACAAGTGACAAAACAAAAAGGCACAAAACCGAACTAAACTAAACTAGTGTCTCACACACAAAAAGTCACGTACTAGTACAAACAAAGTGACTGACAGAAAGAGACACAAACACAAAATGGCAAACTGGCCACAAAGGCCAGCAGCCCCGAACAGGTGAGAGGAATCTTCTTAAATAGGGGGAGGAGGCTGGAGGTGAGGTGGGAGTGGCCGAGAATTGAAGTTCCCACCAATCAGAGACCAGGGCTCAACCAGCAGGAATCCAAATGACAAGAGAAATTAACACACACAACACAGATCAAAGAACTGGAGGCCTGGGGCCGTAACACCCTCCCCCTTAAGTTACAAACATATTTTTGTAAATTACTAAAATTTGATTGTGTACTTACTTTTGGTTGCAGTTGACTGGGAGGTGGAAGAGAGGTGAGGCATGAGCCAGGGCTATAGGTTACCAGGGTACAGCTCAAGCAGCAGTGTTAGCTGTTCCATACCCCAATGAGATGGACCAGGCGCTCTAGGAACCGAGCCCCACCCCAGAGTCTGGAGGACGAGAGGCTCAGAAAGTGGAAGCGTGAACGGGTGATCAGGCCGGTCACCAACCACACCTGGAGTACACTCAAACACCAAGAGTCAGACATAACTGGCACCACACATTAGCCACAGGCAAAAACAAACAACGTTCCACCACCCAATCACCATATGCCATTAACAATTTAGAAAAAAAATTTCAAAACTTACCTAATACAAACTTATTAAATAGCCAATTACCAATTTATAAAGGCGGGATCGGGTATTCTGATCCCGGACGAGCCCCCAATTTGTTACGACCCAGCTCTGCTAGGGACCGCGGAAGTAACAAAATAACCAAGATGTAAAATGCAATAAATAAGGTAATTTAATTAAAAGGAATGTACAAGGTAAATTAAACAAAACAGGCTAAAATATGTACATAAAATAACCTAAACTAAGAAAAAGGACAGGATAACAAGTTGTGCCAAAAACGAGTCACGTGGGCTTACACAAAAAACAAACAAACAAGTGACTAAACTAAGGGACACAAACAAAACTAAATCACAAGTGTCCCAAAGTAAAATCACATAAACCCACAAACAGAAACAAGTGACAAAACAAAAAGGCACAAAACCGAACTAAACTAAACTAGTGTCTCACACACAAAAAGTCACGTACTAGTACAAACAAAGTGACTGACAGAAAGAGACACAAACACAAAATGGCAAACTGGCCACAAAGGCCAGCAGCCCCGAACAGGTGAGAGGAATCTTCTTAAATAGGGGGAGGAGGCTGGAGGTGAGGTGGGAGTGGCCGAGAATTGAAGTTCCCACCAATCAGAGACCAGGGCTCAACCAGCAGGAATCCAAATGACAAGAGAAATTAACACACACAACACAGATCAAAGAACTGGAGGCCTGGGGCCGTAACACATGTACTTAACTCTAGTACTACACACATGTACTTAACTCTAGTACTGCACAGTTGTACGTAATTATAGTACTGCACAGATGTATTTAACTCTAGTACTACACACTTGTACTTAAGTCTAGTACTACACACATATACTTAACTCGAGTTCTACACAGTTGTACTTAACTCTAGTATTACACACATATACTTAACTCTAGTACTACACATATGTACTCTAGTACTACACACATATACTTAACTAGAGTACTACACAGATGTACTTAACTCTAGTACTACACACATATACTTAACTCGAGTACTACACAGATGTACTTATCTCTAGTACTACACACATATATTTAACTCTAGTACTACACATATGTACTCTAGTACTACACACATATACTTAACTCTAGTACTACACACATGTACTCTAGTACTGCACACATGGGCTCTAGTACTACACACATGTACTTAACTCTAGTACTACACACATATACTTAACTCGAGTACTACACAGATGTACTTAACTCTAGTACTACAGAGATGTACTTAGCTCTAGTACTACACAAATGTACGTAATTATAGTACTGCACAGATGTACTTAACTCTAGTACTACACACATGTACTTAACTCTAGTACTACACACATGTACATAACTCTAGTACTACACACATATACTTAACTCGAGTACTACACAGATGTACTTAACTCTAGTATTACACACATGTACTTAACTCTAGTACTACACATATGTACTCTAGAACTACACACATGTACTTAACTAGAGTACTACACAGATGTACTTAACTCTAGTACTACACACATATACTTAACTCGAGTACTACACAGATGTACTTATCTCTAGTACTACACACATATATTTAACTCTAGTACTACACATATGTACTCTAGTACTACACACATATACTTAACTCTAGTACTACACACATGTACTCTAGTACTGCACACATGGGCTCTAGTACTACACACATGTACTTAACTCTAGTACTACGCACATGTACTCTAGTACTACACACATGTACTCTAGTACTACACACATGTACTTAACTCTAGTAGTACGCACATGTACTCTAGTACTACACACATATACTTAACTCGAGTACTACACAGATGTACTTAACTCTAGTACTACACACATGTACTCTAGTACGACACACATGTAGTGTAGTACTACACACATGTACTTAACTCTAATACTACACACATGTACTTAACGCTAGTACTACACACATATACTCTAGTACTACGCACATGTACTTAACTCTAGTACTACACACATGCACTCTAGTACTACACACATATACTTAACTCGAGTACTACACAGATGTACTTAACTCTAGTATTACACACATGTACTTAACTCTAGTACTACACATATGTACTCTAGTACTACACACATATACTTAACTCAAGTACTACACAGATGTACTTAACTCTAGTACTACACACATATACTTAACTCGAATACTACACAGATGTACTTAACTCTAGTATTACACACATGTATTTAACTCTAGTACTACACACATGTACTTATCTCTAGTACTACACACATATATTTAAGTCTAGTATTACACATATGTACTCTAGTACTACATACATATACTTAACTGTAGTACTACACACATGTACTCTAGTACTACACACATGTACTTATCTCTAGTACTACACACATATATTTAAGTCTAGTACTACACATATGTACTCTAGTACTACACACATATACTTAACTCTAGTACTACGCACATGTACTCTAACACTACACACATGGACTCTAGTACTACACACATGTACTTAACTCTAGTACTACGCACATGTATTCTAGTACTACACACATGTACTCTAGTACTACACACATGGGCTCTAGTACTACACACATGTACTCTAGTACTACACACATGTACTTAACTCTAATACTACACACATGTACTTAACGCTAGTACTACACACATATACTCTAGTACTACGCACATGTACTTAACTCTAGTACTACACACATGCACTCTAGTACTACACACATGTACTTAACTGTAGTACTACACACATGTACTTAACTCTACTACAGCACAGTTGTACATAACTCTAGTATTAGTCGGAAGTACTTAATTCTAGTACTACGCACATGTACTTAACTCTAGTACTACACACATGTACTTAACTCAAATACTACACGGATGTACTTAATTCTAGTACTACACACATGTACTTAACTCTAGTACTACACACATGTACTTAACTCTAGTACTGCACAGTTGTACGTAATTATAGTACTGCACAGATGTACTTAAATCTAGTACTACACACATGTACTTAAGTCTAGTACTACACACATATACTTATCTCGATTACTACACAGTTGTACTTAACTCTAGTATTACACACATGTACTTAACTTTAGTATTACACACATGTACTTAACTCTAGTACTACACACATGTACTTAACTCTAGTACTACGCACATGTATTCTAGTACTACACACATGTACTCTAGTACTACACACATGGGTATGTGTGTACTCGAGGACTACACACATACACTTAACACACATGGGCTCTAGTACTACACACATGTACTAGTACTACACACATACACTTAACTCGAGTACTACACAGATGTACTTAACTCTAGTACTACACACATATACTTAACTCTAGTACTACACATATGTACTCTAGTACTACACACATATTTAACTCTAGTACTACACACATGTACTCTACTACTACACACATGTACTTAACTCTAATACTACACACATGTACGTAACTCTAGTACTATGCACATGTACTCTAGTATTAAGTCTAATAATTAAGTCTAGTACTACACACATATACTTATCTCGATTACTACACAGTTGTATTTAACTCTAGTATAACGCACATGTACTTAACTCTAGTACTACACAGATGTACTCTAGTACTACACAGATGTACTTAACTCTAGTACTACGCACATGTACTCTAGTACTACACACATGGACTCTAGTACTACACACATGTACTTAACTCTAGTACTACGCACATGTACTCTCGTACTACACACATGTACTCTAGTACTACACACATGTACTTAACTGTAGTACTACACACATGTACTCTAGTACTACACACATGTACTTAACTCTAATACTACACACATGTATTTAACGCTAGTACAACACACATATACTCTAGTACTACGCACATGTACTTAACTCTAGTACTACACACATGCACTCTAGTACTACACACATGTACTTAACTGTAGTACTACACACATGTACTTAACTCTACTACAGCACAGTTGTACATAACTCTAGTATTAGACGGAAGTACTTAATTCTAGTACTACGCACATGTACTTAACTCTAGTACTACACACATGTACTTAACTCTAGTACGACACACATGTACTTAACTCTAGTACTACACACATGTACTCTAGTACTACACACATGTACTTAACTCTAGTACTACACACATGTACTCTAGTACTACACACATGTACTTAACTCTAGTACTACACACATGTACTTAACTCTAGTATTACACACATGTACTTAATTCTAGTACTGCACAGATGTACTTAACTCTCCTACTACACACATGTACTTAACTCTAGTATTACGCACATGTATTCTAGTACTCCACACATGTACTCTAGTACTACACACATGCACTCTAGTACTACACACATGTATTTAACTCTAGTACTACACACATGTACTTATCTCTAGTACTACACACATATACTTAACTCTAGTACTACACATATGTACTCTAGTACTACACACATATACTTAACTCTAGTACTACACACATGTACTCTAGTACTACACACATGTACTTAACTCTAATCCTACACACATGTACTCTAGTACTACACACCTGGACTCTAGTACTACACACATGTACTTAACTCTAGTACTACGCACATGTATTCTAGTACTACACACATGTACTCTAGTATTACACACATGGACTCTAGTACTACACACATGTACTTAACTCTAGTACTACGCACATGTACTCTAGTACTACACACTTGTACTCTAGTACTACACACATGAACTTAACTCTAGTACTACGCACATGTACTCTAGTACTACACACATGTACTCTAGTACTACACACATGAACTTAATGTAGTACTACACACATGTACTCTAGCACTACACACATGTACTCTAGTACTACACACATGTACTTAACTCTAATACTACATACATGTACTTAACGCTAGTACTACACACATATACTCTAGTACTACGCACATGTACTTAACTCTATTACTACACACATGCACTCTAGTACTACACACATGTACTTAACTGTAGTACTACACACATGTACTTAACTCTACTACTGCACAGTTGTACATAACTCTAGTATTACACGGATGTATTTAATTCTCGTACTACGCACATGTACTTAACTCTAGTACTACACACATGTACTTAACTCGAGTACTACACGGATGTACTTAATTCTAGTACTACACACATGTACTTAACTCTAGTACTACACACATGTACTTAATCTAGTACTGCACAGTTGTACGTAATTATAGTACTGCACAGATGTATTTAACTCTAGTACTACACACATGTACTTAAGTCTAGTACTACACACATATACTTAACTCGAGTTCTACACAGTTGTACTTAACTCTAGTATTACACACATATACTTAACTCTAGTATTACACACATGTACTTAACTCTAGTACTACTCACATATACTTAACTCTGGTACTACACACATGTACTCTAGTGCTAAACACATGTACTCTAGTACTACACACATGTACTTAACGATAGTACTACACACATATACTCTAGTACTATGCACATGTACTTAACTCTAGTACTACACACATGTACTTAACTCTAGTACTGCACAGTTGTACATAACTCTAGTATTACACGGATGTGCCACCCCCTCCACAAGGTGCTGGCCAATCAGAGGAGCTCTTTCAGCCATCGATTGCGGCTGCCGCGCTGCTCCACTGAGAGACACAGGAAATCTTTCCTGCCTGTCGCCATCAAACTGTTGAACGCTGCACTTTAACTCACAAACTACTCAATCCTTTCATCCTATTCCCTGCTCACACATGTATATAGTCATAAATATGTCACTGATGTAAATAATTTCCCAGAGAGAGCTATTTTATCTTTTATCTTATTGTATTTAGCTTATTTTGTAACTTGTTTGATGTACATGCTCTTGGTCGGTGGCATCTGTAACGAAGAAAATTTCCCCTCGGGGATGAATAAAAGTAATTCTGATTCTGATTCTGATGTACTTAATTCTAGTACTACGCACATGTACTTAACTCTAGTACTACACACATGTACTCTAGTACTACACACATGTACTTAACTCTAGTACCACACATGTACTTAACTCTAGTACCACACACATGTACTTAACTCTAGTATTAGACACATGTTCTCTAGTACTACACACATATACTTAACTCTAGTACTACACACATGTAGCTAAGCTCAGTGCCTGTGTGAAGGACATCAAAACCTGGATGACCCTGAATTACCTGCTCTTAAATCCTGAAAAAACAGAGGTCATTGTTGTCGGTCCTAAAGGCCAGAGAGATTCTCTGTCAGACCAGATAATCTCACTTGACAATGTGAGTATAGCCTCTAGCTCTACTGTAAAAAACCTTGGAGTCGTATTTGACCAAAATCTCTCATTCACAGCTCATATAAACCAAGCTTGTAAAACTGCATATTTTCACCTGCGAAACATAACTAAAATCAGAAATATTTTGCCTAAAAATGATGCCGAAAAACTTATCCATGCATTTGTTACATCCAGACTAGATTACTGTAATTCTCTGCTCACCGTCTGCGCTAAAGGTACTTTAAGAAGCTTCCAGTTGGTCCAAAATGCAGCGGCCAGAGTCCTAACAGGAACTAAAAGACGTGATCACATCAGTCCTGTGTTAAAATCACTGCTCTGGCTTCCTGTTGAGTTTAGAATTAAATTCAAAGTTCTCCTCCTGACATACAAAGCCTTAAACAATATGGCCCCATCATATCTTCAGGATGCCATTGTCCCCTATCAGCCAAATAGAGCACTTCGCTCTCAGAATGCAGGATTATTAGTGGTTCCTAGAGTGTCTAAAAGTACAGTGGGGGGAGAGCCTTCAGTTACCAAGCTCCTGTGTTATGGAATCAACTCCCTGTTGGTGTTAAACAGGCACCCACAGTCTCTTTATTTAAGACCAGGCTTAAAACCTTCCTCTTCGGAATAGCTTATGACCAGGTTACTTAGTTGATGTCACTAAGGTAAGCTGCCGCAGGAGATAACAAGCTGGGGGAAGTGTGGCAACCTGAGCACTGTCCTCTGTTTCCTCCTATTTTCTCATCAGCATCACTTACTATGTTCTCATCTGTAGCTCGTTCATTGCTATTCACATGTTGTCCCCTGTCCCACTCCCCCTATGGAGTGTAACTCTTTCAGACGCCTGATGGCAGCTGGACCCATCTCCCCCTCGCCCGGCTCCTCATTCTCGCCCGGTCTCCTCCTCTTGCCCGGCCTCCCCTTCTCGCCCGGCTCCTTCCCCACCTGGGTAGATGTGGCCATACCGAACTGGCCCACGGGCCTGGACGTCTATAGCCTGTCCGTCCATGGGAGTGGATCCCTCCTTCACTGTAGTTCTCCCCGAGGTTTCTTCTTTTTCCCAGGACCCTGGGTTTTTTGGAGTTTTTCCTTGCTGAGAAGGAGGGTCTAAGGACAGGGGATGACTGGACAATGTTTCATTTGCTGCTTTACATGAATGTTGTTTTTTCCTGTTTTGATATGTCTGTGTGTATGTTTACTCATCCATATCTTGGAACGCCCTTTGAGGCAACTGTTGTTGCGATTTTGGGCGCTACAAAATAAATTGAATTGAATTGAATTGAAATTGAATGTACTATTGTACTACACACATGTACTTAACTCTAGTACGACACACATGTACTTAACTCTAGTACAGTGGTTCTTAACCTTGTTGGAGCTACCGAACCCCACCAGTTTCATATGCGCATTCACCGAACCCTACTTTTTTTTTCTCCCGCTTTATCCGTCCGGGTCGCGGGGGCAGCACTCCACGGATCTGCCGCTCAATTCACAATGCAACCGAACCCTACTTTAGTGTAAAATAAAATATGATTTTTTTCAAATTCAAGACGTACATGTTTTTCTACTGGTGCACAAAATGAACCGTGCATGAACATCACCTTGTTCAAAGAACAAAACCAACATAGTGCATGAATTCACAACAAATTACATACCTGCAAATCAGTGTGACTTCTGTTGTTGCCTTTGAGAGACCAGTTCAGATATGCGTGGCTTCACCTTGGCAAGTGCCAATCTCATGTCATTTTCACAGCAAAGTTTGTTCCTTTTCTTCGTTTTTATGTCCAGCATCCTCGAAAAGGATTGCTCGCAAAGATATGTTGTAACAAATGGTATAAAAAAACTCCAAGGCTTTCTTGGCAATAACTGGATACTTTTCTATTTGTCGACACCAAAACGTTGAGAGCGTTGTTGTTCTGAAGAGTTGCTGTTGAACCTGGCTCTGCTGAATTTCAATGATTTCGTCGAGGTATTCATCATTGACTTCTGCTGTCTCAACAGCAAACGTGAACGGCTGTCTCACCCATGCTGGATATGACTCTCGTGTAGGGAAGTATCCGTCGAGAGACTTTGCAAGCTCATCTAAGTGCGTGGCAATTGCTTGCTCCAGTTCCATGGGTACAGAAATGTCACCAATTCCAGACACATCTTCGATCTTACTTACACAGTTGTCCAGAAGGGGAAAGTTTGCAAAGTTCTTGTTCTCTATTCGTCGTTTCCATAACGGCAGCTTTTTTTGAAAAGCCTTCAGGTTTTCTTCTGCTTCCATGATGTTGACTCCACCACCCTGCATTTGCTGAGTAAGGTGATTGAGAGCTGCAAATATATCAGCCATGTACGCTAAAATGAGAATGAACTCAGAATTTTTGAAGCAATCTGCATGGCAATGTTGGTGCTCGTGCAAAAACATGGCTAATTCCACACGCAAGGTAAAAACACGATTCAGCACCTGTCCCCGGGATAACCACCGAACATTAGAATGGTACAGAAGTACCTCGAATTCAGCGCCCATTTCTTTGCACAGCTCACTGAAGATGCGGTGCCTCAGAGCACTAGTTCGCACATAGTTCACACATTCCACTACAGTTTTTAATACTTCTGCCATTTTTGGAGGCAAGGTTTTTGTTGCCAACGCATGCCTGTGCAGAATACAATGCGTAACAATGATGTGTGGTGCTTCGGCTTTTACTAGCGCACAAAAACCAGATTTTCTTCCCAGCATGACTGGAGCTCCATCCGTACAAACTGCAGAAACCATATCCCACGAAAGATTATTGTCTCTGAAGAAGTCATCCACAAGTTTCTTCACATCGGCTGCCTTAGTTGTTGTTGTAAGAGGCTTACAAAATAAAAACTCTTCTTTTATCATGTCGTCTTTCAAATGGCGCACAAAAACAGCAAGCTGGCTTAGATTAGCAACGTCTGTGGTCTCGTCGAGTTGAAGGCTGAATTTTGCCGGGCTTGAAATCAGATCTGCGACTACTTGAGCCAAGATGTCTTTACTCATGTCCTCTATTCTGTCACTGATGGTGTCATTTGAAAGAGGAATTTGGGATAATTTAGCTTCGGCCGCTGTTCCGAGTATCACATTCGCCATCTTTAACGCCGCTGGTTTTACAAGTGTTTCACCAATGGTGTGTGGCTTGCCCTGCTTTGCGATCAGGTACGCAACTTCGTACGATGCTGTGACGATCGGTTTGTTAATGGGTACAAATCCAAGAGCAGGCAGAGTGGCCTTATCATCGAATCTGGCTCTCTTCAGCTTGAATTCAGCAAGCGTTGTGTTCTTGTATTCCCCATCTCCATGCAGCTTCACGAAGTGTTCCTTTAGTTTTGCCGGTGCGAGGCTAGAGTTGCTCAACTTGGCAGTGCAAATCATGCAGACAGGGCGCTGACTCCCATCCCGTTCCGTGATACATGAGAATCCATATTGTACATATTCGTCCAACCACTTTCTTTTTTTGCTCGACATAGTTAGTATGGATTAAAATATTAAGAAATAAATTGCACGACGTACTACGATGACAGTCACACGTTGACCAATCCTGAGTGTGCTAAATTCCTCGCAGCACTGATTGGTTAAACAATGTAACGTGATCATCTGCAGCCAGTGATGGCCAAGCGGGGCATCGCGTATTGACATGATGAGTCGGTGTGTCAAGGCCTCCACGGCAGAGGCTCCACCGAACCCCTGAGACCGACTCACCGAACCCCTAGGGTTCGATCGAACCCAGGTTAAGAACCACTGCTCTAGTACGACACACATATACTTAACTCTAGTACTACACACATGTACTTAACTCTAGTACGACACACATGTACTTAACTCTAGTACTACACACATGTACTCTAGTACTACACACATGTACTTAACTCTAGTACTACACACATGTACTCTAGTACTACACACATGTACTCTAGTACTACACACATGTACTTAACTCTAGTACTACACACATGTACTCTAATAATAATAATAATAATGCATCAGTTTTATATAGCGCTTTTCTGGACACTCAAAGACGCTTTACAGAGCATTATTCATTCACTCCAGACCCGGTGGTGGTAAACTACTATTGTAGCTACAGCTGCCCTGGGGCAGACTGACGGAACCGAGGCTGCCAATCTGCGTCATCGGCCCCTCCGACCACCACCAACACTCACACACACACCACTTTCATACTAGGCAATGTGGGTGAAGTGTCTTGCCTAAGGACACAACGACAGTTTTTGCGACTGGCGCCCCACTGTGGCACCTGGAATTCCCAGTGGTCTCCCATCCAAGTACTAACCAGGCCCGGCCCTGCTTAGCTTCTGAGATCTGACGGGTTCAGGCTTTGACGAGGCAGTATGGTCACATAACTAACATAACATAAGTACTCCAGTACTACACACATGTACTTAACTCTAGTACTACACACATGTACTTAACTCTAGTATTACACACATGTACTTAACTCTAGTACTACACACATGTACTTAACTCTAGTACTACACACATGTACGTAACTCTAGTACTACACACATGTACTTAACTCTAGTACTACACACATGTACTTAACTCTAGTACTACACACATGTACTTAACTCTAGTACTACACACATGTACTTAACTCTAGTACTACTCATATGTACTTAAGTGGTATCAAGTGCCACTTACGGCCATACCAACTTGAAAATGCCCGATCTCGTCTGGGAATACCAGGTGCTGTAAACATTTTCATTCATTTCAATGGAAAGATTTTTTTTTAAAAGGAGTGTTGAGGAATGCGTTGCTTTTATTATTGTTGCCATGGCAACAACAAAATAAAATTCCGCAGCACTCTGTTCTAGAACTCACTTCTGTGCCTAGGCAAACTGAACTGTTTCGATAAGGTTTTCACCGATTTCAATGCATATATAACTGCTAGACCAATTTAGACAACAAAATCCCTTTTCCTGTCTGTAAATATCCATTAAGTGGTATCAAGTGTCGCTTACGGCCATACCAACTTGAAAATGCCCGATCTCGTCTGAACTCAGATGCCAAGCTAGTTCGGGCCTGGTTAGTACCTGGATGGGAGACTGCCTGGGAATACCAGGTGCTGTAAACATTTTCATTCATTTCAATGGAAAGATTTTTTTTTAAAAGGGAAAAAAAGAGTATTGAGGCAAAGAATGCGTTGCTTTTATCATTGTTGCCATGGCAACAACAAAATAAAATTCCACAGCACTCTGTTCTAGAACTCACTTCTGTGCCTAGGCAAACTGAACTGTTTCGATAAGGTTTTCACCGATTTCAATGCATTTTCATTCATTTCAATGGAAAGATAATTCCAGGTACAACATTGTCATCTTTGGGGCAATTGATGGTTATTCCAGAAAGGTATGTCATTGTACTGAGACAAAAGAGACCAATACAATTAGTAGGACTGGGTGATAGGTTTGTGGTCATAAAATTATTTATTCATGATGGCTGACATTGTGACATAGCATAATGACTTTAGTGAAATGTATTGTTAATTTTGAACATGTAAAATAGATTGTCACTCACCAGGTTACCTGGGAAATAATTTCACTTATCAGATCGGCTTTCCATTTCTGAGTTACAAGCATTTGTGTTTGTCTGTTTTATGTATAGATAATGTACCTGGAGCCAGCAACGAACAACAAATCAAGCACAGCTCATGCATTTTTCCTGAAAACAGTTGAAAAGTATGGTTAGCCTTCCAGGTAGTTTGTGGTTTTCGCTCTTCTTCTTTATTTCATTCTTTTAATATTGCCAGTTTGGGCACAATTAGGAAATGTACTCACTTTTGTTATCAGCTGTTTCAGCATAGTGGAGCTGTTAAGGACCAAAATAGTTCACTTTTATGGTACAAGCATGAAACTTGGCCAGATTACTAACACCCCCAGGACTAATATTTCTAGATATAGAACCAAGTCTAATTTATCACTGGAGCTGAGAACTGCACATGTCACAAAATGGACTACATGACAAGCCATAAATAATACTGCATAATCCCTTTCTTATAGTCTCATTTGCTTAGTTATCAATTTTGTATTGTTAACTATTTTTTCTAAACTCCAAACCATTGAGGAGGTCATGTGACCATTTTCCTCAAATGTAACGGTTGTGTAAGTTCCCTGTGGTTTAAACCCAAGTTTGTAAAATAATCTTTCAAAGCTTCAAAGCCATATTTATTGGGTTTTTGATAACAAAAAACATTTAACCATCTCTAAAGATCTGTAAGTGCCATATCATATTTCAGATGGGAGGAGAGATGAGACGGGAGGGAGAGGAGACGGGAGGGAGAGGAGACGGGAGGGAGAGGAGACTGAAGGAGAGAGGAGACGGGAGGAGACAGGAGGATAGAGGAGATGGGAGGAAATGGGAGGAGAGAGGAGGCGGGAGGAGAGGAGACGAGAGGAGAGAGGAGACGGGAGGAGAGAGGAGACGGGAGGAGATGGGAGGGAGAGGAGACGGGAAGAGAGAGAAGACGGACGGGAGGAGACAGGAGGAGAGAGGAGACAGGATCAGAGAGGAGACGGGAGGGAGAGGAGACGGGAGGGACAGGAGACGGGAGGGAGTGGAGACTGGAGGAGACGGAAGGAGACAGGAGGATAGAGGAGATGGGAGGAAATGGGAGGAGAGAGGAGGCGGGAGGAGAGGAGACGAGAGGAGAGAGGAGACGGGAGGAGAGAGGAGACGGGAGGAGATGGGAGGGAGAGGAGACGGGAAGAGACAGGAGGAGAGAGGAGACAGGATCAGAGAGGAGACGGGAGGAGAGGAGACGGGAGGAGCGAGGAGACGGAAAGAGAGAGGAGACGGGAGGAGAGAGGAGACGGGAGGAGATGGGAGGGAGAGGAGACGGGAAGAGAGAGAAGACAGGATCAGAGAGGAGACGGGAGGAGAGGAGACGGGAGGAGAGAGAAGACGGGAGGAGAGAGGAAACGGGAGGAGACGGGAGGAGAGAGGAGACGGGAGGAGAGGAGAGGGGAGGAGAGAGAGTTGTCCCATGAAAAATAACAGAATATTTGCAAAAATGCAAAGGGTGTACTCATTTTTATGATGTATACTTGACTTGATTGTTCTGATGGAAACTTTATGCATACACTCTCTAGGGTCAGGGGCGATGAAGGGGTTGAAAATTTGGCAGTAGCTGAAGCCATGTTCAGTGTGAAACGTACTGGAAGAGGTAGCTTCATAGCTGGGAAGAGCGTTCACAATTAAAGGTAAACAGTAAGTTATTTCTGGCACCAGTAACTAAATCATTAGCAATCAGCTATTTACGTCAAAAATATAGTTATGAAAAAATGTATTACACAAATTTAATGTTAAGTATCATTCAGTGTGGTCATAAATTAATTTTGTCTTCAATTCAGAATTGAACGATTGTGGCGAGATGTCTGGATCAGCGTCACCCAGGTTTTCTATGAGGTGCTTCACAGCCTCGAGGAAGACGGCCTGCTGGATTTATGAAACATTATTCATCTGTTTTGTGCCCATCACATCTTCCTCCCTCGCTTGGCAGATACCCTAAACAGCATTGTGGAGGCATGGGATAACCACCCATTATTAAGGACAGAAGGTGGTCTCAACCCCAACCAACTCTGGGTTTTGGGACACATGTCTGACAGTGAAACTGAAGAATTGGAGGTTTGTACATCATGTGCTGTCTTTAGTCAAATGAGTTTTGTCATTGTCACTCATATACACTGTATGTAGTAGTTACACACACGCACACACACCCACCCTTGCTTGCCTGTTACATCGAACACATTTTTGTTTAATTTTTTGTTCCCAATTATTCACAGAACCCAGAGTTGTTTGGAATGGACTGGGGGTCCTTTGGCACTGTCACAAATGACTTTGGAGTGCAAGCCCCTGAATATGAATGTCCCCTGTCTCCAGCAACAATGGAAGCTGTGAGGTCAGTTATTAATCCCCTTGCAGCTTCTGAATCATTTGGTAGGTACTTGTACGTAGCAATGGTGCAAATTGTGACATCAAGGGAACTTTTATGATGTGCTTCACGTGTCAGACATGGAGAACATACAAATACACTTTTTTGCCAAAGATACTGAAATTTTGGGAATACAGTAGTAAAATTTACAATAGGTCAAATTTTATTTTAAGTGAAACTCAACGTGCTTGATCATCTTATTTGTCTTTATTATTATTGTTTGTACGACTATAAATGAAAACAAAAACTCATTTTTTTTCTCATTACAGTTTACAATGTACGATCATAAATGATCAACTTTGTACCTTCTTTATCGTTATTAGTTTTGTACGACCATAAACAAAAATGTATTTGTGTGTATGGATATGTAAAGGTACAGATAGATAAGCTGACCATTTTCAATTAAAGCATTTTGGAATATTATTATTATATTAATTATATTATTAATAAATAAATAATTGTTATTATTATTATTATTTAAGTCCTGACAGTACATGGTACTAAACAAATTATCTTAAAATCAAATTATTCTCAATGTACAACACAATCAATAGAACAGGGCTTTGGCGGGTGGAGGCTCTGTGGCGGGGAGATGATCCCCTTCTCGCAGCAGAACCAACAAACACTTGCATTTTTAATGTACAGAACAGGACACTTGTCAAAGGGTGGTCCTGTTGTTGGAGGGCGGCCCCTCTCCGGCAGCAGCTCCACAAAACATCCATAAAACATCTGGCCTCTTTTAATGCACAACACACATCTCTGGAAAGAATCACTATCTTCACCAAAAACAGAACATTGTTTGTAGTTATAATGACGATGAGGATGATGATGAGGATGATGATGATGACAATGATGACAACAATGGTGGTTGTAATGGTGATGTGATAATGATAATGATGATGAAAATAATGAGGATGACGATAATAATAATAATAGTAGTAATAATAATAATAATAATAATAATAATAATAATAATAATAATAATAATAATACAGCAGTATTATAGTGATGATTATAGGGTATGAATTCGACAGTGATAGTAATGGCAGTCATCTATAGTGGTTAATTATAGAACATATGAATATATAATGAATATACAACTATATAGATTGAATTAAGGAAGGCAACCTTATGGCTTAACATAAAGAAAGTAATTAGGGGTGGGAGTCAATAAGTTTTTACTTCTTCCCACTCCCTTTCGAGCGTACCATATTTTATTATTTATTATAAGAATTGTATTATGTATATGTATATATAGATGTTTATTTGTGTTTATATATATCTGTATATGTGTATGTGTATATAAACATGTTTTTCTCTCATGCTAAATGAAATAAAGCAAAAAAAAAAATATATATATATATATATATATATATATATATATATATATATATATATATATATATATATATATATATACAACTGTGTGTTGCTGTGTCTTCTTTCATTCTCTAGGCCAATTAAGCTTGAACTTTCCCCAATGATTCCAAGACTGATATCATTTGTAGTTTTTCCACAACTTCACTTGTTATGTTCAGCCAGAATGCATTATAACACATAGAAGCCATAGGCCTATCCTGGCCACTAAATTGTATTTTTCAGCATGTTTATGCCTGACATCATGTCATTTTAGCATTAGAAGCCTCCACACAGTGTAGTTTTAACAAGTTTTTACTTCTAAAGCCAGGATTGCATACATGGTTTCAGAATGCTTCTTCTGCGCTGAAAAGCATTTTCACAACCAAGTCACATTGTCTTGTTTTATTTATTATCTGCATATTTTTTCTTTTAAAATTTGAAACTTTAAATGTTAATTCAAAACATTAAAATATGTTTTTTTTTTATAAATATGCAAACACCTCAAAGATGTGTACAAGCTTATGAAAGGGTTAATTGTTGTATTATTTATTCAACTTGTCAGTAATAAAATGTGTCCATAAAGTGTCTTGTCACTGTCACTGGATTTGTATATATATGGAATTATGATATTGTACAAGCAGATGAAAATAAAATATGTAAGCCTTGGCAAAGGGGAAATTAAATTCTGCATGCCCTACCCTTCAAGCAGATATAAGCCAGTGTCCACCAGCAATCTGACCAGGACTGAAGAAGCAGCTTGGATGAGCTGTGAAACGTATTTGATCAAAAAAAAAAACAACAACTTTTGGTCAGTTGACAGAATTGAGTTTCTCATTTGCCAATATGCAAATGAGAAATGTACTATACTATACATAAAACCTTCGACACAGTCCTGTCCTACCTTGATTTTGTAGATAGCCAAAGGTCTCTAACCAAAATTTCTTACATGTTTGAAAAAAAAAAAGTACTCTTAACAGTAGATGGAGTTTTAGTAGTAGGAAATAGCTTTGTGGTCTGCTTCGTTAATGTAATAAGTTCTAATTTCAACTGTATAATGTTAATCTTTCTAAAAAGAAAAACAAAAACTTTACTACGAGCTGCTTCAAGTAACAGCAAATACAGCATATATATATAGCAGCATATATACAGCACACACACACACATATATATATATATATATATATATATATACTGTATATATATATATATATTATAACTTATTTTAACTTCTATCTAGTTAAAAATCCAATACTATAAACAATCCTCTCTCAAATGTAGTATAGTGTGTAGTGTAGTGTATAGAGTATATCCTTACTCACTAAAATTTTTTTTTTTTTTTTTTTTTTGCACTCTCTTTGAGCTTAATTAAATATGATTGAACAACCACATAGCCACTTCTTCAACTTTGGGCACACAAAACAGAGGCAGGAAGGGACTATTGCAAAATGTTTGTGTGTATTTAGAGGCTTGTGTGTATGATTTGAACATTTTTAGTCCATCACCTCATACAATATTATTGTTTTAGACATGCACAGAATAAATAAAGCATACAAAAATGGAATTATAAATTCAAAGATCTAATTATGCATGAATAGAATTCAAATTACACACAAACAAATTAACTACACTGGCACTAATCAAAATGTGCATATAGAAGTCAAATTACACACAAACTTACACCGACACTAGACAAATTATGGACACTTCTTACAGACAAATTGCTTTGGTGTGTGTTGGTGGTTGTAAGAACTGTGGCGTGTGTGTTGGTGGTTCTAGGTGCTGTGGTGTGTTGGTGGTTCTAGGTGATGTGGTGTGTTGGTGGTTCTAGGTGCTGTGGTGTGTTGGTGGTTCTAGGTGATGTGGTGTGTTGGTGGTTCTAGGTGCTGTGGTGTGTTGGTGGTTCTAGGTGCTGTGGTGTGTTGGTGGTTGTAGGTGATGTGGTGTGTTGGTGGTTCTAGGTGATGTGGTGTGTTGGTGGTTCTAGGTGCTGTGGTGTGTTGGTGGTTCTAGGTGATGTGGTGTGTTGGTGGTTCTAGGTGATGTGGTGTGTTGGTGGTTCTAGGTGATGTGGTGTGTGTGTTGGTGGTTAAAGAAGATGTGTTGTATGTGTTGGTGGTTAAAGAAAATGTGGCGTGTGTGTGTAGGTCTTTGTAAGAGCTGGGGTGTGTGTGTGTTGGTGGTTATAGGAGCTGTGTGTGTGCGCGCAAGGTTGTACAGGCTGCGGTGTGTGTGCTGCTCGTTCTAGGTGATGTGTTGTGTGTGTTGGTGGTTGTAGGGGCTGTGGTATGTGTTGGTGGTTCTAGGTGATGTGTTGTGTGTGTTGGTGGTTGTAGGGGCTGTGGCGTGTGTTGATAGTTGTAAGGGTTGTGGTATGTGTGTTGGTGCTTTTACAGACTGTGCTTGTAGGGGCTGTGGTGTGTGTGCTGATCGTTGTGGGGGCTGTGATGTATGTGGTGTTGGTTCTAGGGGATGTGGTGTGTCTGTGTGTTGGTGGCTATAGAAGATGTGTGGTGTGTGCTGGTGTTTGTAGGGGATGTGGTTTGTGTTGGTGTTTGTAGGGGATGTGGTGTGTGTTGGTGGTTGTAGGGGATGTGGTGTGTGTTGGTGTTTGTAGGGGATGTGGTGTGTGTTGGTGTTTGTAGGGGATGTGGTGTGTGTTGGTGTTTGTAGGGGATGTGGTATGTGTTGGTGTTTGTAGGGGATGTGGTATGTGTTGGTGTTTGTAGGGGATGTGGTTTGTGTTGGTGTTTGTAGGGGATGTGGTTTGTGTTGGTGTTTGTAGGGGATGTGGTGTGTGTGTGTTGGTGGTTATAGGGGATGTGGTTTGTGTTGGTGTTTGTAGGGGATGTGGTGTGTGTGTTGGTGGTTATAGGGGATGTGGTTTGTGTTGGTGTTTGTAGGGGATGTGGTATGTGTTGGTGGTTGTAGGGGCTGTGGTGTGTGAGCTGGTGGTTGTAGGGACTGTGGTGTGTGTTGGTGTTTGTAAGGATTGTGGTGTGTGTTGGTGGTTGTACGGGCTGCGTTGTGTGTGTTTGTCGTTCTAGGGGATATGCTGTGTCTGTTTTGATGGTTTTGGGGGCTGTAGTGTGGGTTTTGGTGCTTGTAAGGACTGTGATGTGTGTTGGTTCACTCATATAATTCATCCCACACTCATATTGCAGCTGAACACACATCAAATAACCCACCACACTCATAAAACCCAGCACACACTCAGATCCCCCACCACCCACTCATATCTCCCACGCCCACTCGCCTAACCCACCACACACTCATATCCTCCACCACGTACTCATATTCCCAACCACACACTCATATCCCCAACCACATACTCACATCCTCCACCAAACAGTCATATCCCCCAACACACAATCATCTAACCATCTACAAATTCATATAACCCACCACACACTCATATAACCAACCACAAACTCATTTAAAATAAACTCATTTAATAACTTTGACATAGAATCTGATAGAACCAAGACTCCAAGTGTATTGTGTACAGGTCACAGCAGTTAGCCATTGGAATTCTCACTGACCATGGTACAAGAACTGGATAAGCCACTCCCCTCTGTCCTAATGCAAGTTCGATTAGTGGACGCTCCATAGGCACTGAAGCTCCCGGGTGTCCTGGCCCCATAAGAATTTTCATATAGAGCACAATGGATTTTTTTGCATGTGAAATTAAACTGCTCATGTTCGGCTGACACGCATCTACAGCTTTTAGACATTTTGTAGGGATTCTTCTTAGTTTTCACAACATTACCTTCCTCTTGGTGCCATAAAAGTTTTTATTCACACACTAATGCACACGAATATTGGCAATCCTGTAAAATAGTGAATTACACTGGAAAATGCCCCAGTGTCATTATATGAAGGCACCTAAAATACTTTTTCCCTCACTGGTTCTTCCATGATCTTGAAAACTCCATGTGTTGTAAAATAGTGTTAATTTGATAAAAGGTAAGAGATATTTGTGATAGCATTTTTTTAATTAAAAATAGAGGCATCATAATAGACTTGGCTCCAAGTCTTAAACAATGTTCAATTTTTTTTTTTTTTTGAGGAAGTGACATAAACAAATGAAATACAAGCACATCTGAGTAAAACATAGTGAAGCTAATTAAAATTACATGAAAGCAAAACAACTGAAACAAGTGGTTATCTACTTTAGGAGATTGCAATTGAATTTATAATCCAGTGAAAATTACATTATATAGTGTCCCCCACCCCATGGGGGGTGTATACTCTGAGCAGTATTATATAATACATATCATAAACAGACAACAGAAAATTAAATGCTATTTTCAGACGACACTGTTTCATAACCATGTTTAGGAGTCTTCTTGGAGTACAGTTGAAATCTGCATTATTTCTATGGCATTATGATCATTGGCCCAAGCATAGCGTTGCAGTTTTCTGTATACAATGTTTTATAATCATTAAAAGAACATTTTGTGAACCACTGATTATAATTCCTACATCAACCATTCACTGTATTAAATACATGTCGTAAATGTAATCTGAACATGGCTTTAGCCGATTAGAGAATTACCTGAAAAAGATTTTCTGCAATCTTAAACTAATTAGTCCATCCTAATTCATTTAAGCATATATTTACACCAAGAAAAAACATTTAATTTTCAAATTACATAATAAAAAATGTTCACACAAAAATAACATTTGCAATAATAATTAATAGCACCAGTGTATCAGTTATAATTTGTAAAGAAAATGTACAAAGTTGCATAGTGTTTGGATGTTGCTAAGGTCATTGTTAATTATAGTGGGTGTGATCAAACACAAAAGTAGCATTGATGTTTTTACAATGATTGATCCCACAGAAGTCAAAAGAGGCTAAAATATACTCCACACAACTGTTTGCAGATAACCTTAGACTGGCATTCTTACAAGCAATTCCTTGCAAAACATTTAGGTTAGCTCAAATAACTTGACTAGTTACATTTTATTGATGGACCTGGATTATTTATTTGTAGATGTTTTGATGTAATGTATGTATGCATTCTTTTGCTTCTCCATTTGAAGTAATGACTGTGGCATTAGTAAATGGACTTAATGTCCTATATTACACAACATTGACTCTTCCGAGCTTTGTGCCATGTTATTGCCTCATCAAATCATACCTGGAGTTGTTTTGTTTCATTCACATATTTGAGTAACCTTTTATCATTAATTTGTCTAACGCTAAAAACGCTCTGTTCCATTTTATGTCATGAAGCAATTTAAGTCAACAGCGACCTTTTCCCCTTGACTTTTACTCCATCAATGAAAAAAAAAAAAATTCTAATGCAAACACTTAAATTCTATTTGAAGAAAAGGTGTCTCCACTAGTAATTTTAAACATTTTAGTAATGCATTATTTTATTTGTCATTTGTGAGTTGAGTTAAACCAAACCACTAAGGAGGAGGCAAGGAAAGGAATGTACCCCAGAAACTACTGCAGTTAAATACATTTTCTCCTCTTCATCAAACAGTGGGTCAATAAATAACATGTTTTAACACTGCTTAAAAATGATACTGCTCATGAATTGTTGATGTGAGGTCTGTTGTTTTGACATGAAAATGCTGATGACCAGAAAAAGTTGCACAAGAGGATGTTAAATGCAGTCACTTTGGGTTTGCACCAACCATCACAACCAAGTCACATTGTCTTGTTTTATTATCTGCATATTTTTTCTTTTAAAATTTGAAACTTTAAATGTTAATTCAAAACATACATTTTTTTTAATAAATATGCAAACACCTCAAAGATGTGTACAAGCTTATGAAAGGAGTAATTATTGTATTATTTATTCAACTTGTCAGTAATAAAATGTGTCCATAAAGTGTCTTGTCACTGTCACTGGATTTGTATATATATGGAATTATGATATTGTACAAGCAGATGAAAATAAAATATGTAAGCCTTGGCAAAGGAGAAATTAAATTCTGCATGCCCTACCCTTCAAGCAGATATAAGCCAGTGTCCACCAGCAATCTGACCAGGACTGAAGAAGCAGCTTGGATGAGCTGTGAAACGTATTTGATCAAAAAAAAACAAAAACAACTTTTGGTCAGTTGACAGAATTGAGTTTCTCATTTGCCAATATGCAAATGAGAAATGTACTATACTATACATAAAACCTTCGACACAGTCCTGTCCTACCTTGATTTTGTAGATAGCCAAAGGTCTCTAACCAAAATTTCTTACATGTTTGAAAAAAAAAAAGTACTCTTAACAGTAGATGGAGTTTTAGTAGTAGGAAATAGCTTTGTGGTCTGCTTCGTTAATGTAATAGGTTCTAATTTCAACTGTATAATGTTAATCTTTCTAAAAAGAAAAACAAAAACTTTACTACGTCCTTTATATTCAGCTGCAAATACATACAGCATGCATATATATGCGCGCGCGCACACGCACACGCACACACATATATATAACTTGTTTTAACTTCCATCCATCCATCTTCTCCCCCTCTGCGGGTGGTGAGCCCACAGGAGGGTGGACGTCATGGTCCTTGTCCTAAACAATCCTCTCTCAAATGTAGTATAGTGTGTAGTGTAGTGTCTCCTTTTTAAGACAATCTTCAAAAAAAAAACTTAAAGTATATCCTTACTCACTAAAAAAAAAATATTTTTTGCACTCTCTTTGAGCTTAATTAAATATGATTGAACAACCACATAGCCACTTCTTCAACTTTGGGCACACAAAACAGAGGCAGGAAGGGACTATTGCAAAATGTTTGTGTGTATTTAGAGGCTTGTGTGTATGATTTGAACATTTTTAGTCCATCACCTCATACAATATTATTGTTTTAGACATGCACAGAATAAATAAAGCATACAAAAATGGAATTATAAATTCAAAGATCTAATTATGCATGAATAGAAGTCAAATTACACACAAACAAATTAACTACACTGGCACTAATCAAAATGTGCATATAGAAGTCAAATTGCACACAAACGTACACCGACACTAGACAAATTATGGACACTTCTTACAGACAAATTGCTTTACAGATGTACTATTCATATTACAGTAATAACTCCATACCGATATCATAGTTTTTTAATGATTATCATTTTAAAATTGTACCTATTTTTTATTTTTTTTATTTCTTTTTGGAGTCAATTCATTAATGTTTAAAAGCTACCAAAATCCTTCCTTGGTGAATAATGACTGGCAATTTTGTGTGGATAAATAAATCTTGTAAGATCTTAAGTATCGTTAAAAGCCTGAACACCATACAAGAAGGCTTGCATAGTGCTGAGGAGTGTGTTAGTGGAGCAGAAAGTTTAGCCTTGGGGGCACAATCATGGTTTTTCTATGGAGGGAGTGTTGAAGCAGCCATCTGGTAGCGTCCTCTTGATGTCTTCCAGGTTGAGAATATCAGCACGAATTTGGCGGATCTGGCGGTCGTAGTCCGTTATCATGTCCTCTTGTGTCCGTGCCACATCATTGAGCTCTGCTAGCTTCCTGTCCAGGTCACTGCCTGCCATTTTGCCCTTTGCACGCTTGAGAGACTCGTCAATCTGGTTCAGTTTGCCAAGATCCACTTTGTCAATGTTTCCTGCAAAATACACGTGAGTAGGCATTTAGAGGAATCAATCAATTTATTTGTCTCCGAGGGACAATTCAAACACAGTGAGAAGTAATATACAATAATAATAAAAGGTCTCAAATTGATTTGTGAAATATGATTGGATACCATTTTCTGTAATCTACCTGTGCAGGACGTGCAGCTCCATATATAGCCCTGCGTAGAGCAAAATCTGAGTGCAGTGTGTCCTAGGCCTTAAGCTGGGACACGTCTTCAGGCATTAGTGCAACGCAAATATGACGTTGACATGGCGCATCTTGAACCTTCAGAGTCAGAGATTTTGAAGGATACACAGGACGTCAGATGCCAGAGTTGAAAAAGGGGAACTTCTGACGTTTGATGCGTCATGTCAACCAATCACAGACTACTATATGGTGACGAAGCACGGCCATTATCTGGGCATAACAAGAAATCCACGCCGTGTCATTAGTGGAGTATAAATATATATGTGCTGCTGAGTCAGCGTTCATCATCAAGTTTTCATTTTTTATATCAGTCACTGAGGTTCCGGGTTTGTCTCAAGCCTAATAATTAAAGACCCTCAACCCTTGCGACTGTGAATTTCAAGTTGCATTATGCAGCTTTAAAAATTACTCCTTTGCTTACTTAATGCACTTCATGGAGGAACATGCATGCATTACAATTGTGTAAGCCATTGCCACCTTGTGGTGTAATGCTTACTGTATATAAAGAACTGTGAGGCTGTGTATGTCCCACGCACAAAAAGCACAAATAAAACACAACTAAACTCTGACAGGAAAGGCGTCAGATCTCATAACTTAATAAAAATAAATACATGTGTCGCAAATAAACAAAATGATAAGTGTGTAAAATGTGGACTGCTAAACATCAGGTCCCTCTCCTCCAAATCTCTTTTAATAAATGAATTAATTGACGAATTTAATATTGATCTTCTAGCTTTAACTGAAACATGGCTTCAGGAAAATGATTATGTTAGACTAAATGAATCTACACCTCCAAGTCACGTGAACTTTCAAAGTGCCAGGAGCACAGGTCGAGGTGGCGGTGTGGCCGTCATTTCTCACTCCAGCCTAATTCTCAGCCTCAAATCTAATTATACATTCTGCTCCTTTGAAAGCCTCGCACTATCTATTACGTGTGTCAACTGGAAAAACCAAAAAGCTGTTATATTCATAACAATCTACCGACCTCCTGGTCCATATGCCGAGTTTCTGACAGAGTTTTCTGACTTTATTTCAAGTTTAGTTTTGGAATGGGAAAGGATTGTTATAGTTGGAGATTTCAACATCCATGTTGATAACAGCAGTGAGTGCCTCAGCAGTGCTTTTGGTGCTCTCCTGGATGGGGTCAGTTTTACCCAGAGTGTGAACAAGCTGACTCACTGTCACAATCACACTCTTGATCTTGTCCTAACTTATGGTATTGAGATTAATGATTTAATTGTTCTTCCTCAAAACCCTATACTCTCTGACCATTTTTTAATTACCTTTCAATTCGTACTAAAAGACTATCCAGCTCGGCAGGAGAAAACTATAATGAAAAGAACAATATCAGAAAAATCGGTAGCCGAGTTCAAAGAAATAATTGAGCCAGTATTAAATGATATGCCATGTGACAATGAGAACAACTTTAATCCAATTATCATGGATCAGTTTGTTGATAGGACAATGCTCACCTTAAAATCTGCTCTCGATGTTGCAGCTCTGCTAAAACAGAAAAGCATTAAACCAAGACCTCCGGCTCCATGGTATACTCCAGAACTGCGATCACTCAAACAATACGTAAGACGCACAGAGAAGCTCTGGCGCCGCTCGCGCTCCGAGCAGTCTCTGAAGGCATGGAAGCTCTGCCTGCTCTCTTATAAGGCCGCTCTGCGAAAAGCGCAAACCAGATACTATACAAACCTAATAGAAGTAAACAAAAGCAACCCCAGATTTCTGTTCAGCACTGTAGCCAGGCTGACGAACTCGCACACTGCCCCTGAGTCTCTTCTCCCCTCAAAGTTCAGCTGTGATGATTTTCTTGAATTCTTCGATTACAAAATTACAACCATTAGAGACAAGATCAACGAAGCCACTCCAAAAATCAGCACCGAGCAAATCCAGCAAATCCAGTCTGTAACACCAATATCCCACATGAATCCTCTAACAGCATTACACAAATTTACTCCTGTCGATGAGGTGGAGATTACCTCAGTCATCATGTCGTCCAAACCATCAACTTGTTTGCTCGACCCTATTCCAGTCAAACTCCTCAAAGAAGCTCTCCACCTAATAATAGGTTCCATCCATAACATAATAAATATGTCATTAGAAAATGGCTATGTTCCTCAGTCCTTTAAATATGCTGTAATTAAACCGCTTTTGAAAAAACCTATCTTAAATCCTGATGAACTAGCCAACTACAGACCTATCTTGAATCTTCCATTTCTCTCAAAGATTCTGGAACGAGTTGTGGTGAAACAGCTTTGTCACCATCTGCAGGGCAATAATTTATTTGAAAAATTTCAGTCTTCAGGTTTCAGAGCTCACCACAGCACAGAAACTGCTCTGCTTAAAGTGACAAATGATTTGCTACTAGCTGCTGATAACGGGCTGGCTTCAGTCCTGGTCCTACTGGACCTCAGTGCAGCGTTTGACACCATTGATCACAACATTCTACTGCAGAGGTTAGAATGTGACATAGGTGTCAGAGGGACCGCCCTCAAATGGTTTAAATCCTATCTATCAGATAGGTACCAGTTTGTTAGTGTAAACCAGTGCACCTCTCCCTGCTCTAAAGTAGCTTGTGGTGTTCCACAAGGATCTGTGCTTGGTCCAATCCTGTTTACTCTGTATATGTTGCCATTAGGTAACATTATCAGAAAACATGGCATTAATTTCCACTGCTATGCTGATGACACTCAGCTGTACTTATCAATGGAACCAAATCAGACCGATCAAATCGATAAGCTCAGTGCCTGTGTGAAGGACATCAAAACCTGGAAGACTCTGAATTACCTGCTCTTAAACCCTGAAAAAACAGAGGTCATTGTTGTCGGTCCTAAAGGTCAGAGAGATTCTCTGTCCGACCAGATAATCTCACATATCCTCCTCTCCTCCTCCTCACTCCTGTGTTATGGAATAAACTCCCTGTTGATGTTAAACAGGCACCCACAGTCTCTTTATTTAAGACCAGGCTTAAAACCTTCCTCTTCGGAATAGCTTATGACCAGGTTACTTAGTTGATGTTACTAAAATAAGCTGCCGCAGGAAATAACAAGCTGGGGGAAGTGTGGCAACCTGAGCACTGTCCTCTGTTTCCTCCTATTTTCTCATCAGCATCACTTACTATGTTCTCATCTGTAGCTCGTTCATTGCTATTCACATGTTGTCCCCTGTCCCACTCCCCCTGTGGAGTGTAACTCTTTCAGACTCCTGATGGCAGCTGGACCCCTCTCCTCCTCCTCGCCCGGCTCCTCCTCCTCGCCCGGTCTCCTCCTCTTCGCCCGGCCTCCCCTCCTCCCCGGCTCCTTCCCCACCTGGGTAGATGTGGCCATACCGAACTGGCCCACGGGCCTGGACATCTATAGCCTGTCCGTCCATGGGAGTGGATCTCTCCTTCACTGTAGTTCTCCCCAAGGTTTCTTCTTTTTCCCAGGACCCTGGGTTTTTTGGAGTTTTTCCTTGCTGAGAAGGAGGGTCTAAGGACAGGGGATGACTGGACAATGTTTCATTTGCTGCTTTACATGAATGTTGTTTATTCCTGTTTTTATATGTCTGTGTGTATGTTTACTCATCAAAATCTGGAACGCCCTTAGAGGCAACTGTTGTTGTGATTTTGGGCGCTACAAAAATAAATTGAATTGAGCTGAATTGAACTCTATTCTGGTGTAACAGGCCAGAATTCAACCCTGGCCATTTTTACCCCCAGGTCCAGACTGGCCTAGGCTAGATTTCCCCCTGGGGGAAAAATCAGCCTAGGCTGTTTAGCACTCCCCTGGGCTCGATTAAGTTAATCGAAGATTAGAAGATTCTTGAGTTTGACTTCCGGGTGAAGTATAGGTGTGATGAATTAGTTAGGAAGAAGAGCCCTGCACTCCCGTGGGACATGATGCAAAACAGTCCGGCGCAGGGCACATTTTGAAAGCTCACTGCAGGCGCGGCGCAGGAGCGGGATTATATCATGTGGGAGTGGACGGGTGGCAGCTACGTGCACAGGAATTTTGAGGGGCAGTAGCTCTTTATTGGACAATAATAAAAACATTTTAAGCAGCCTAAACCTGCAGATGTGGTCTAATCTCACAAACATTTTAGACAATTCCTTTCCACTTCTCCGTGTTTGATGGAGCTTTGAAGACACGGCAGAAGAACAGAGCACCTCGAGTGAATCTCACAGTGCTTCAGAAGTAAGTTCTTTAAGGGGAGGTGCATTTACAGTGAATGTCCGCATCTTGCGGGATTTGCGGGCAGGAGGGGGACAGAGTTCCTACAGGTTTCTTCAAGTTAAATTCAAGTCTTTTTAAGACTATTTATATGAAAACTTAATACCTATTTCATGGCCTATTTCATAGACCTACGGGCAAAGAAAAACTAATTCTTGAATTTGTGTTCATTAATTTCTCAAACAAATGTGAACATGTGGAATGTGTAAAGGATGACAGAAGAATGACCACAGACAATATTTTTCATTCTTAAATGATTTTACACGTGCGACAGACTCAAGGAGAATCGTATGAGACTTTAAGTCTCCAAATGCAAAGACTGCAGCAGATATGGCTGCAGACCATAGGCTATGACAACGGGTCAGGGGGGAAAACGATGAGAAGGGTGCAAGAGGGGCAACGTGCCCTCTGGTGTGTGTGCGTTTTTCAACTGATCAACTAATCCATCTATATATTTTTTTAATTAACCAGTTAATTAAATTATAACTTTTTATAGAGCAGTTTGCTCTGAAATTCATCAAAAAGATTCATCCTGTTGTTTTTATTAGTTAAACTAATAAAAAGTGTATTTTGTCTTGCAGGAACATTGCTGATTATGTTACTGTGTCATGCATGTTACTGTGACAGTTACAGGATTGAAAACAAGGACAAAAAAGGTTCTTAAGGCTATAGCTGAATATACAGGCAGTAATACAGAGCTATAGGCAAATATACAGGCTGTAATACAGAACTATAGGCAAATATACAGGCTGCAATACAGAGCTATAGGTGAATGTACAGGCTGTACATACACAACTACAGTTATGGACAGCCCTATACAGTCACACCGATGGGTGTTAACTTAAATGAGCAGCTGATAGTGAGTTCCACACTGCACCCACACAGTCTGTGGTGCACCTGTACTGTCCGCGGTGCACCCGCACAGTACATGATTAAGGTGAAAAAATAATTCTTTGAATAATTTTTCTGAAGCTAAAAACTGTAAACGGGTTTCACAGACCCAAAAACCTTACAAGGTTTAATAAAATAAACCTAATAAATGGGGAATTGCTGGGTGCTTTCAAATTCCACATATTCCTTGCTGAAAAGTAAGACCTAAGCCAGGCCAATAGAATTTGCACATAGTTTGTTTGCATACTGGTCATCAGTTTCCCCAATTTTATATTATTTTGAAATGTATTTTTATCTCTACATCTATATACTCACCAAGTTGATCCAACAGTGCAGCAATGGTGCCCAGAACACTTTTAACTGCATTCTTTGCTTTACGGGCATTGTCCTCTGCCACCTTAGCATTATCTGATGCCTAAGACACAAACAGAAAAAACACATCATATGGAGCTTGTAACTTATCAAGGTCCCCATTTAATAAACGTTTACATAGTCAAAACTCCGGACTGAGGCCTTTGTGTTTTGTGTGTTTTTTTAACCCATTTATGCCGGATGCTATGCAGCGCAACATTGTTGATTTGTCCTAATTTTTTTCATGACGAAATTTCATTTCCTACCCTCCTGTGGGCTCACCACCTGCAGAGGGGTTCATAGGGGGGGTCAGGTGCTATGAGGATTGGGCAGCAACCTGTCCCCGCGACCCAGCTGGATTAAGCGGGAGAAGATGGATGGATGGAAATTTCATTTTTCATTTCATCAAAATTCATGATGCAATTTGATAAAAGCTGACAGTATTACCTTATAAATGCAACTGATTACATGTTTTTAGATATTAAGGTTAAGGTAGGAGATATTAAGGTTTTCATAAACATTGACAATTCTTCATAAACCCTCAGGCGAGAGTTTATTTTTTTCTTTTTCATATTAAATTGGGTTTATCCAACCTAACTGACCTACTGTCAGAGTCAATATAACTTTTAATGCATTACGAACTCACTGCAAAGATCAGCAGCATGCCACATAATAGCTCATTACCACTGCTTAGGAATCCCCAAAGGATGGTCCTGAGAATGCAGGCTTCTTTTGCCAACTCCTAAATCTTATCTTCTAGACTGTAGTACACATCAAGGTTTGGCTCAGCTTTGTGGTCAAATTGGGAGTATCTGGAACAATCATATAATCTAAATGCTCATTACCTAAACCCTAGCACCAATTGTATTCTCACATGATACTACCACTAGATGCTTTCTACATTACTGCTGTCTGATAGTGCGCCATCTTTGGCCTGACAGATGACCAGAGACCTCAAAGTTTCTCAATCCTTTATAGCACTCCTAATGCCAAGTGTTCTGCTAATACCACCAACTTGCATCATGGATTTTGTGATGTCTGGCTGTTACATAGCCCCTGGATGGAAACATGCCTGGCATCTTAAAGATGATTTTCAAGTTTATTATTTTGCTTCATTCGTCTGGAGAAGTAAAAGAAAATTTGTTTTGGGAAATTTGAGGATCTTCACAGTTAAAATACGTGTTTGATGTGTGTTTTGAAAAACAGTGAACCCATAGTATTTACAGACAGCTTCTTGCTCATCTGAAACAATCAAATTCTAGAATGTACAAGTTTGATACTGAGGCTATAATTGTTCATACCATTGTAGCCATCATCATGTCGTTGTCTGCCTCAGCTTTCTTCTTGTTCAGTTCCTGTTCGGCGTTAGCTAGTTGCTCCATCATATTGGTCACCTCCGAATCCAGCTTCTGAGTCTCTGCAAATGCCCTCTCAGCTTCCTCTTTTGTCTTGGCAGAGCCCTGGATAACACCACAGACTTACCAAAACTGTCACCAAAATACAAGTACATAGAGAAGTGGTTCTCAAACTGTAGTGTTGGTACAACAGTACATAGAGCTACTGGTGGTATGAGGGGTCTGCTGCAGATCCATTTTTATTTACAGTCAACTATGTTTGCAAATGTCTTTACTTTATCTCACTCCTCATTAAAAATACGAGCAAGTGAAAGAGTAAACTACACATTTCAATAAAAGTTTATGTAACCCTCTTTACTATACTGGTCACACTAAAAGGCGCATTTCTTGGCTGAACACAAATATGTTATGAGTCAATAATCAGAACCACCCAGTGGCTCAACATCTTTGTGAATACTGAACTCACTGCATTGAACGT
Source organism: Odontamblyopus lacepedii (assembly GCA_034769755.1). Classification (NCBI taxonomy): domain Eukaryota; kingdom Metazoa; phylum Chordata; class Actinopteri; order Gobiiformes; family Gobiidae; genus Odontamblyopus; species Odontamblyopus lacepedii. Next base: position 6,993,559 of record CM068359.1, on the reverse strand, counting down.
ACTGAACATGTCAAACTGTTGTCAGGAAGTAGGATACCCTTCTGGATTAATAGATTATGAGCATGTGCACATCTTGGTCTACATATGCACTTTAATGTGTCCTTTTTTTTTCTTAATTGTACATATTTTGCACAGTTGAATTATCAATGTATAAATATATACATATATCTACTTCCACACCCCTTTTTGCCAATGTCACACTGTGACATCTGGTATGGCTGTCTGCAATTAATATGTTCAATTCAATTCAATTCAATGTATTTTTGTAGCGCCCAAAATCACAACAACAGTTGCCTCTAAGGGCGTTTCCAAGATTTTGACATGTGATTTTAACATGTGTCCTTGCATTTAGTGGGCAATATTTGAAGTCCCATGCCAGAGTTATGATTTTATATAAGCCTTGATGAAGACCATTGTAGGTAGAAACATGTTGGCTTTGGTCATGTAAATAAAGGCCTTTTAATTATACATCTCTCGTGCGGGGATTTTTCCAAGAGCACCCAATTATTATTTCGGCAGATATTTTGTAGAGCTTGGCTCATGTGACCTTGCCGAATAAGAGCAGAAGAAAAAGGAAAGATGGCCTTGTGCAGCCTATAGGGGCTTTTAAAAGTCCACACTACTTTTCTCCCCCACTTTTCTTTACAAACTTGTGATGTAAAAGTATGATTACCATAGGTATTACCCCTCCAAACAAAATGACAATCAGATAAACATGAACACCATATACTATATCCATATACACCATGAGCCATAGCATATCACTATTTTAGTGATGTAGCCCTTGTATAAACAGGGTATAGTTTTGTTACTGGCCTGGTTCAGATTTGGGGGAACTCAAAGCCAGATAGATGAGAAGGGTTTAAGAACCACTGAGAGATATAACATTCCGAATTAGATTTAGATTTTAACGTCTGGCACATACTTTCTGGACATTGCTGGCGATCCTCTCAGCTTCTTCAGCCTTGCTTTTGGCTTCTTTGGCATCAGACGCAGCATTACCCAGAGCAGCTTCTGCCTGACGTGTCTTCTCATTAGCAGCATTGATGGTGGCATTGATTAAAGGAATCTTCTGCAAAGCCTCCTCTGCTGCAGTTTTGTTGTCATTCACCCTCTTATCAAAATCTGAAAACAGTTATCATCTAGGTTTGTACTGGTCCACTCTTACTACACACAACCATTTTTACACTTAACAATTAACAATTAAGTCATCCATAAATGCTTACAAAGACACTTTTACTATTGGACCATTTATAAATAAAAACATTTGGAGAGGGCATCATGCAAGTTCAAGAAAGCACATGTACCTCTGAGATCATCCAAGATGTTTTCTGCTTCTCTGAACGTGGACTGGCCTTTTTTTGCTGCTTCTTCAGCAAGAGCTTTAGCTGCATCAGCCCGAGCAAGAAGCTGGTCAGCAGTCTGCAAAAGAACACACACTAGGTTAAATGCATGCACGGATCACACTGTGAAATCTGAAAACTTGAAATGATAATAATAATGTTGATTTCAGTAGTTTTAATTAGTCAAGCTTTATGTAGTATTCATAATTGTCTGGTCATGGAATTAGTTTTCACTGAAAAATTGTTTCTCCATGGGCAGTTTCAAGTGCTCACATTAGAAGTATGCCCTGGTAATTCCCTACAAAACCTTAAAGGAGAACTCCAGCACATTTGAAGCTGAAGTCCATTGCTAAAGGTGGTTGAATACTGTCAGAAGCCAAAAAACGGCACAGATCAGAGTTTTCTAGGTGGAGATCTCACTGTGGTAGTGAGCCTGTCAAGACAACAAGCTAGCGTACTGAATTGGGCAAGTTCTGGGTTTCCACGTAAAATGCCAATTTGCACAGAAGAGGCTTAATACCATGTGCAGTGGGAAATCAACAAGGTAATGGTAAGGCTGTTTATAAAGATGTTTTATAATGTTTCCAGACCACTAATGAGTGAGCCAGGCAGAGCGTTTTGTTTATTAGACTCGTGGCTGTTGTAAGATTGGTTAGACAGTGGTATTAAGCCTCTTCTGTGCAAATTGGCGTTAAACGTGAAAGCTAAGAACTTCCCCGTCACTACGCTAGTTTGTTGCCTTGACAGACTCACTGCCACAGCAAGATCTCTGCCTAGAAAACACTTGTCTGTGCCACTTTTTGGCTTCTGACAGTATTCGACCACCTCTAGCAATGGACTTTAGCATCAAACATGCTGGAGTTCCCCTTTAAGCCTAAATACCATAGTAACTATCAAATAGTTTTGGGTACAAAAACAGGAAAAAAAATGAATGTTCAGAATTCACTGAAACTTTATTTTGAACTCATGTAGATGTAACCGAGATAATGGGATGGTTCAGGCCTCACCTGCTGCTCACTCTTGCCTTTATCGAGCAGTTTACGCACTTCCTGCTCTTTTCCTCTCAGATCGTCACGAAGATCATTATACTCCTTCTCAGTTTTATCTATCAGTTTGTCCAGGTCTGATGCCTCTTTTTTAATCTTGATTGCTTCGTCCTTTGAACACAATCAGTACATGGTTATTACAATAGTAGTGACATGAAAGTGGCTTCTGCTTTAGTGACAATAAAGTCACTAAAGCAGAAGCCAAAACCAGTGTGCTTGTGGAAATAGTAATGAAGCTCTGTCAAACAATAGTACAGCAATTTGGTACAAAACGTCTTGTGTTCAACTAATGTTGACTGACCTCCAAGGCTTTTGTGTCGAAGGGTGGTAGAGTGGTCAAGTTGGCAAAGATCCTCAGAGCTCGATCAGATGCCTCCTCTGCCTCAGCCTGGACTTTGTTGGCCTGCTTCTCGAGGTTTTTAGCCATTTCTTTAGCATCATTATACCTTAACACAACACAGTTTCAATACTGCAGTTATAGCACAAGTGTTAAATTATACATTTCAGTACTTTTTGTTGAGCTGGTCAATCTCCTGGCTCGTCTTGATTTCTCCATCCAGTGTTTTCAGCAAAAGGTTGTAGGCTTTGGATGATGTGTCATTGGCTTCTTTGGCAATCTTCTCAATCTGATCAGCAGCCATTTTGTGCCTAATAAAGTAATTAATAAATGGAAAGATGATATCTGTTGAATAATAAACACATGTGAACTCTTGATCTAGTTTCTCACTTTTCAGCCAAGGTGCGTGCTTCTTCAGCCAATAGTGTCATGTTATTGGGGTCTCCTCCTCCACTGGGGGGCTTAATGTCCTGCAAAGACAAGTCTATTACTACTAGATGATGGAATTGCAAGGTCCTTTACAAGGTCCTTTACAATTTGATACGATACACAGCACATGGCTCAAAATACGAAAACTGATTTGAAGACACCAGCATCATTATGGATCTATGAAATCTATGACATATTTTCCACTTGTAACAGGCAGAGATCAGTCATTAATGTAGGTAATAAAGGCTAAGACATGACACCAAAGATGTTGCGACACCAGTGTCCTGTACCCATCCATACTGCATGCAAACATACGTAAAGGTTTACCTTCTCTAAATGGGTACAAAAATTGCAGTGTTGCCACAACTACCAAAAATGTTTATGGCAATATCAATAGCCGGTGATATTCCTATTGTATAAAAAAATTGAAGGTACTAAAGTCTTGGTTTGTTCCTGAATTTGGCCTACTTTGAGTCCTAATGTTGATTGGTCTAGTCCAGGATAAGTTTTGTTTTTTTGTTTCACTTTAGTTAGGGTGTATTCACACTTGCACAATCACCACAAGTATGACGATATATCACACCTAATTACTGCACTGTTCATAACATGAGCCTTAGCTCTTTTCTATGCACATTTTATAATTTCTTGCTGAACATTTGTAGTGTTTACCACTTTGGTGATTGCATCCTTGGCTTTGTCTAGCTCCTGGCGAGCTCGATCAATGAGATTCTCAGCATCTCTGACCCGCGCTCGGGCCTTGTCAGCCTGTGCTCCCGTCTCATCCACAGTGTTCCTGATGTTTTGGAGACGGTTCCACTGTGTCGTCAACGTTATATTAATGGTATTCAGACGATCCAGGAGGCCTCGGTCAACCTCTGAAAACATTCAAAACAATCTCACTATTATACATGTGTAACAATCACTGAATTAACTTGTAATATATGGCACCTTTCACAGTGCTCAAACATGCATATAAAATATCTTGCAGTGAACAGTTATCATTTTAGCCATGAGCATCTTGTAGATAGGGTCCCACCTTTGCTGGTCTGGGCCTCTTCCAATAGCTCTGTAATAGCCCGTTCAGCCTCTTTGAGGCGCTCTTCAAAGGCCTTGTCACTGACTGTCTCCTGACCCGAGCTTAGGTTGTCAATGAGTGTCTGGAGATCATGCAACTTCTGCCGCTGCTGGTTGACCTGGAGATGCAAAATATATCATAGGTTAGTCAAGATAAACATTGGATACTTCAACACACAGCCAATATGTCATTTAATCTTTAGTCTTTAATTTTCAACTGAAGGCTGGGACTTCAAATCCAGTCCAAGTCAGCTCATATTGTTTTTGTGTTCTTATTTTATCTGGCTTTAAAATTTGTGGTAAACAAAATATAATAACTAGAGTGTGTGTATGACCCCTCAGAAGACCCCTATGATGACGATAAAAACTAGGTCAGCGACGTCGCCCGGAAAGGCGGTACCGGGGCCCCACCCTGGAGCCAGGCCTGGGGTGGGTACACGTGGGCAAGCGCCTGGTGGCCAGGCTTTTCCCCACGGGGCCCGGCTGGGCACAGCCCGAAGGAGCGACGTGGGACCGCCCTCCCCTGGACCCACCATCCGCGGGAGGAGCCATAGGGGCCGGGTGCAGAGAGATCTGGGCGGCAGTCGAAGGCAGGGGCCTCGGCGACCAGATCTCCGGACATGGAGACTAGCTCTGGGGACATGGAATGTCACCTCGCTGGGGGGGAAGGAGCCTGAGCTTGTGCGGGAGGTCGAGCGTTATCGGCTAGATATAGTCAGCCTCACCTCCACGCACAGCTTGGGCTCTGGAACCCAACTCCTTGAGAGGGGTTGGACTCTCCATTTCTCTGGCGTTGGCCGCGGGGAGCGGCGGCGAGCTGGTGTGGGCCTCCTCATCGCCCCTCAGCTCAGCCGCTGCGTGTTGGAGTTTACCCCGGTGAACGAGAGGGTCGCGTCCCTGCGCCTTCGGTCGGGACAGGTCTCTCACTGTGGTGTCGGCCTACGGGCCGAACAGCAGTGCAGAGTACCCGGCCTTCTTGGAGTCTCTGGGAGGGGTACTGGACAGTGCGCCGACCGGGACTCCGCTGTTCTACTGGGGGACTTCAACGCGCCCATGTGGGCAACGCGACAGTGACACTTGGAGAGGGGTGATTGGGAGGAACGGCCTCCTGATCTGAACCCGAGCGGTGTTCTGTTATTGGACTTCTGTGCTAGTCACAGTTTGTCCATCGTAACACCATGTTCGAGCAAGGGGGTCCATCGGTGCACGTGGCACCAGGACTCCCTAGGCCGGAGGTCGATGATCGACTTTGTTGTCGTGTCATCTGACCTCCGGCCGTGTGTCTTGGACACTCGGGTGAAGAGAGGGGCAGAGCTGTCAACTGATGACCACCTGGTGGCGAAGGTCCGCTACGAGGAGGAAGCGGAAAGACCTGGCAGGCCCAAGCGTATCGTGAGGGTCTGCTGGGAACGCTCTGGCGGAACCTTCTGTCAGTGTGGCCTTCAACTCACGCCTCTGGGAGAGCTTCTCCCAGATCCCGGGGAGGCTGGGGACATGGAGCCCGAGAGGGCCTCGCTCGGCCTCCATTGTCGATCTGACCGTTCGTAGCTGTGGCCGTAAGGTTCGCGATTGCCTGTCGCGGCGGCAATCCCGAACCGGTGGTGGACACCGAAGTAAGGATGCCGCTGCTGAAGAAGGAGTCCTACCGGGCCTTACTGGCCCGGTGGACTCCTGAGGCAGCTGGACGGGTACCGTCCGGGCCAAGCGTGCTGCACCTTTCGGCGGTTGCAGCGGCAAAAACTCGGGTCTGGGAGGAGTTCGGGGAGGCCATGGAGGAGGACTATCGGACGGCCCCAAGGAAATTCTGGCAAACCGTCCGGCGCCTCAAGAAGGGGAAGCAGTTCTTCACTGTTTACAGTTCGGGGGGAGAGCTGCTGACCTCGACTGGGGATGTTGTCGGGCAGTGGAAGGAATACTTTGGGGATCTCCTCAATCCCACCGTCATGTCCTCCGAAGAAGAGGCCGAGGCTGGGGACCCAGAGGCGGACTCATCCATCACCCTGGCTGAAGTCACTGAGGTGGTTGGAAAGCTCCTCGGTGGCAAGGCTCCGGGGGTGGATGAGATCCGTCCTCAGTACCTTAAGTCTCTGGGTGTTGTGGGGCTGTCTTGGCTGACACGTCTCTACAACATCGCGTGGCGGTCGGGAACAGTACCTCTGGACTGGCAGACCGGGGTGGTGGTCCCTCTGTATAAAAAGGGGGACCGGAGGGTGTGTTCCAACTACAGGGGAATCACACTCCTCAGCCTCCCCGGTAAAGTCTATGCCAGTGTACTGGAGAGGAGAGTTCGGCCGATAGTCGAACCTCGGATTCAAGAGGAGCAGTGTGTTTTTTGGCCGAGTCGTGGAACACTGGACCAGCTCTATACCCTCCATCGGGTGCTCGAGGGTTCATGGGAGTTTGCCCAACCAGTCCACATGTGCTTTGTGGACATGGAGAATTGGAGGCATTCGACCATGTCCCTTGTGGTGCCCTGTGGGGGTGCTCGAGAGTAAGGGGGTCCGGGGCCCTCTGCTAAGGGCTGTCGGTCCCTGTATGACCGAGCAGGAGCTGTGTTCGCATTGCCGGCAGTAAGTCAGACCTGTTCGGTGCATGTTGGACTCCGCCAGGGCTGCCCTTTGTCACCGGTTCTGTTCATTGTATTTATGGACAGAATTTCTAGAAGCGCAGCCAGGGGCCGGAGGGGTCCAGTTCGGGGACCACAGGATTTCATCGCTGCTTTTTGGCGGATGATGTTGTCCTGTTGGCTCCATCGAGCCAGGACCTGCAGCGTGCACTGGGGCGGTTGCAGCCGAGTGTGAAGCGGCCGGGATGAGAATCAGCTGTTCCAAATCCGAGGCCATGGTTCTCGACCGGAAAAAGGTGGATTGCCCTCTCCGGGTGGGTGGGGAGTCTCTGCCTCAAGTGGAGGAGTTCAAGTATCTCGGGGTCTTGTTCACGAGTGAGGGGAGGATGGAGCGTGAGATTGACAGGCGGATCGGTGCGGCGTTGGCAGTGATGCAGTCGCTGTATCGGACCGTTGTGGTGAAGAGGGAGCTGAGCCGAAAGGCGAAGCTCTCGATTTACCAGTCAATCTACGTGCTCCTACCCTCACCTATGGTCATGAGCTCTGGGTAATGACCAAAAGAACGAGATCGCGATACAAGCGGCCGAAATGAGTTTCCTCCGCATGAGTGGCCGGCGCTCCTTAGAGATAGGGTGAGGAGCTCGGTCACACGGGAGGAGCTCGGAGTAGAGTCGCTGCTCCTCCACGTCGAGAGGAGCCAGCTGAGGTGGCTCGGGCATCTGGTCCGGATGCCTCCTGGACGCCTCCCTCGGGAGGTGTTCCGGGCATGTCCCACCGGTAGGAGGCCCCGGGGAAGACCCAGGACACGCTGGAGGGACTATGTCGCTCGGCTGGCCTGGGAACGCCTCGGGGTCCGTCCGGAGGAGCTGGAGGAAGTGGCTGGGGAGAAGGAAGCTTGGGAGCCCCTGCTTAGACTGCTGCCCCCGCGACCCGGCCCCGGATAAGCGGAAGAAGATGGATGGATGGAGTGTGTGTATGGATAATAAACTTGTTTACAATGTATAAACATGAGATCTGTGAGGTCCTAAAAACATTCATTTATTGTACTTTATTTGCTAACGATACTAGTCTCCTCTGCTCTAGCCACAAGTAGGTGAAGGGTTCTGGGCATAAGATTGTGGATATGCTGTCAATGGGTCTTTTTGAGAGCGAGTTGTCAGAAGAAGAGTGGTGGTCACTACAAATTAAATTTCATGGGCAATGGATATAGAGCGCAAGAATGATTTAAACAGAGTAGAGAGAAGATAAAAGTGTATATAGGTTACAGACGCAAGACAGTGTACAGGGTAAATGTTGTTGATAGGAATGGATAATTTTGAAGGAAAATATATTAATAATTAGTAATTAGTTTTACGTGTTGAAATTACATTTACAAAAATGTTGAAAGTACATTCAAAAGAACTACTGTACTGAACGATTGTGTTGTTTGTTGCACACCTGTATTCTGGACATCATAATTTGCAAATAGGGTCAGGCATTTATAAGTAGCATTCAAAGCAGACTAGAATACATTCCACTCACCTTGTCACGGACAAGGCTATAGCAGGACGGACACTGCTGGCAGCCAGGAGCAGAACGGTTGTAGAAGTAGTTCTCTTCACACATGTCACATCGAGCGCCAACAAATCCAGCCTTACACTCACAGCGTCCATCCTCCTTACACTGGCCAGAGAGGGAGCCCTCAGGGTCACAGTCACATGCTGAAAATACAGGGCTACAGCTGTAAGGAATATTCCATTTTTTAAATAATTTTTCCACAATCTGTGCCTTACGTTTGCATCCAGATGAACTGAAACCAAAGAAGTTTACTTCACACTGCTGACACTGAAGACCTGTGACACCTGGCTGACACTCGCACTGACCAGAGACCATGTCACACTGCCCGTTAGTGGAGCCAATGGGATTACAGTTACATCTGAAGACAGAGATGTGAAAGACAGAATAACTTTAACAACATAACAATGCCATTCTCCAAAGAGAATTGGCCACGTTTCTCTTTGGAGGATGATTATGATGCTAGAAGAGCTAACCGTTCACAGCCTTTGCCACTGTGCAGATTGTAAAAGCCCGGCTCACATGCACTGCAGTCCCTTCCTGCAACATTGGGTAAACACAGACATTGGCCTGTGACCTGGGAGCAGCTGGTCTGCTGGTCCACGGTGCCGAATGGAAAGCATGCACAAGCTGAGGAGAAGAAACAGGAAGAGTTAGCTTGGTATCTTGACAGCAGGGCTAGGTAATAGCTAGTGTTTATGATATTACATGGTACATGGTTACATGGTATTGCTATAAGTTTTTAATGGAGGCATTCATATGTGTCATTGTATGGTTCATCTGATGTGGTGTATAAACATTTGGAAACATTACTGGCTAACCATATTAAAAATAGCTTCCTAAATTGTAAACGTAATTTTCCGTGTGAAGTGTCGACCACCTGCTTGTCTCTAGTGATATGTTACTGCTTTCAACTCAACATTTTTCAAAATACAAAATACATTGATCATTTTATAAGCCGGTTCACCTCTCCACAGATTTATCTTGGAACCTTACTTGATGGTGCTATCTACCCGTCTACCTGGTGATAGTTCATTAATTGTTGGGACATTACAGGTACTAATACAGTATCTCCATAGAGACAAGCAGGTGTTATAGTCTACCAGAACAGTTACATAAAGTAGCTTACAGCAGTCCTTACTCACTTCTGAAATAGTCCAAAAATGCAATAAAAATGCAATGCAATAAAAATATGTCAACTATAATATGTTTGCCATATTCCTTTTTATTATTCCTTTACAAACTAAAATGAAACTGGATTCTTGTTATTTGTATAATGTATAATCATTTGAGACTTTTCTCATACAGCTCTGAAAAAAAAAAAAGAAACCAGGGGAAAATGATCAGTTTATCTGATTTTTACTACTTATTGGTTTGTGTTTGACAAAAATGAACAATTTTGTTTCATTCTATAAACTACCGACAACATTTCTTCCAAATTCCAAATTAAATTAAAGCCGTTCGCTGCGATGATGGCCCTCGCCCTGGTGCGCACGCTCCTCCCATGCGACCGCCGCGGACTCACGACCGCCCTGGCATGCCACTCTCTCTTCCTGATAGCTGCCTAGGCTAACAGTTTCAATGAATTAACGTGAAAGTAATATTTTTTCTTCTCTTAGTAAACTTTGCACATTCCTATAGGTGGCGCTGTAGCACTAATAATTGTGTTTGACATATCAATGGAATTAGGGTCAAGCAGTGTATAAGTGATAGAAATTTCAAAGTCTGTGAGTGTAATAATTTTTGAACTATTTATTGGGGGAATCTTTCCGCCCCTGTTGGCCAACGGTGAAAAAAACACCATGTCCATAATATTTTTTTTTTTGCTTATAATCAGGCCTAGAATTTAATTCCCAAATTTGGGACAAATCCGATAATGCTGATGTTTCACGTATATGGTAGGTGGCGCTATAGAGTTCACTTTTATTAGATTTCATATTTCATCACATTCAGGCCGGGATCACACAATAGTGATGTGAGTTTGACCTCCTTAGGCCAATGCCTGTGGCCGTGAGAGGTCATCAAAGAAACAGGAAATGAAGGTGTTATTCACCGGTGTGCTACGGACAAACCGTGAAGAGGATCCCAAAAACAAATACAACTTTTGTAGACCCATGTCTGTAGATGTGAAATCTAGCTCGTTTGGACCAAAAACCAGGGACTAGATGAGTTTTGCGAACACGCAGTCAGAATGGCGGCGAATTTTTGATCCAATATGGCCGGCTTCCTGTTGGCCATAGAGACGTGCTCCAATTCATCTTTTGGCTTGTCTCATGGTTCTCTGTCACTGTCCTGAATTTCGTTTGCCTGTGACAAACTTTGCTTGTCCCCCCTCCCATAATGATCCATTTGTAGGTGGCGCTGTAGAGTCGTTCACTTCGGGCTTTATCGCGATGCCCATTTTATCAAATTTTTCGCCAGACCAGTCGATTCTATACACCCATTTGAGACTTTTCGTCACTGTTCAAGCCCTCAAAAATGCGATCGTTGCAAGGAAAAAATAAAGAATAAGAACCCGACGAAGAACAATACCCCTCGCTACTAACTCTGTTACTGAGACTTTTCGTCGACATTCAGAGGGTCAAAAATGCGATCATTTTGTCAGAAAAATAATAAAGAAACCGAGGAAGAACAATACCCCTCGCCATTAACTTCATTACTCCGAATTTCATTGACTAACGGCAAAATATGCTTTTCAGCAGGGACGTGCACAGCGGGTTGCTCTGGTTGCCCTGGTAACTGCCCATATGGCCTCCTTGACTGAAGTTGCCCTTCCGAGGGGGAAAAAAAATTTAATCTTTTTATTATTATTATTTTTTAATTGGTCCAAGCATACAGGTTTTCATGTATGAAAATGTCTATGCCTAGATTTGAAAGTGAATATAAAATAGTCGCCCCATTCACTTACATTAGGGCGCCAGGAGTGCGAGTCTGGAGGGAGGGGCTCTGTTCTGTTTACAGAGCCGCAGAGCTGCATGCGACTAGCACCTGAGCCTGCGCGCAAAGTAAAAAGAGATTACCCACAAGCCCCGGCCCCGCGGAGCTAGCCCCGGCCTGGCGGAGTAAGCCCCGGCCCCATGGAGCAAGCCCTGCCTTGGTGGTGTAAGCCCCAGGCCCGCGGAGCAAGCCCCGGTCCTTGCCAAAAGTTCAGTTTTTTCAACTTACGACGCTGATGCCTGAACGCTGAAAACCGCAGCCTCGACGCCAGATTCGCACCGCGCTGACGCCTGAAGACGCATTGCAAAAACGCTGGATGCCCTGGTCACTCGTCCACATAGACTTTACATGTAACTTGGATGCCCTGATGCTGTGGTCTTAACGTGGTCTTAAGAGATTGTCCCGGTTGTCCCGGTTAGACCATTTGCCTTAACGTTGATGGAAAAGATGAGACTGAGATGTATAACCAGTGTGTGAAATACGGGGTGCAGGGCCCAACCCCCGATTAACCCATCACACCCCCTAAAAAGGCTGTAACGTTCTGGTTGTAAACAGGAAGGAAAACAATTTGTACAAAACTGAGAAGTCCCGTTTGGAGGAGGTGGGTCAAAGCACAGCACATCTGCATGCACCGATGGCCCGAAACAAAGTCCACTTCAAAACATACGGCGAATCCGCAACAAGGACCACGGACAACTTCTCTCCCCCATGCCGCCACCACATCCACAAACACACGGAGGAGTGCGCACTGCAGCAGAACCCACACCCGCCCCACCACGCAATAGACACCCCCACGCAACCAACAAACAATGCCGTGCGACGACACCCTGGCCGCAGCCCGGCAGGTGTGAACGCAGAAATCCAGACAACCGCGCCCGAGCGCGGCATGGCCCAAAAGTCCCAGCATGAGTGCACCCCAGGTACAGTAAGTCTTGGGGCGACAAACACAGTCTAACTGGAAATCACTAATTGTCCCTCAGTCATGAGAACTACCTCAGGGTCACAGCACATTATTTCACCCGTTTCACTTGAAAACCCTAGTCCTTGACAAGTGCACTGACTGCATGGAAATTTAGAATTTTCCAGGGGGCGCTGTGGAGTGGGGTCACCTTGGGCATTGTGGCGATGCCCATTTTATCAAAGTGTTCGCCGGGCCAATCGATTCTATACCCCCATGTGAGACCTTTCGTCGAGGTTCAGGGGGGCAAAAATGCGATAATTCGGGCGGAAAAAGAATAATAAAAATAAAGAAACCAAGGAAGAACAATACCCCTTTGCCATTAACTTCGTTACTGGAGAGGGTCAAATATTGTCATTTAGAGGATTTATTTGCAGAAAATGACAAATGGTCAAAATAATAAAAAAGATTAAATGTTTTCAGACCTCAAATAACGCAAAGAAAACAAGATCATATTCATTTAACTACATTTAACAACACAATACTAATGTTTTAACTTACAACTTACAGAAATCAATATTTAGTAGAATAAACCTGATTTTTAATCACAGTGGTTTTCATACTTTTCCTCCTTAAATAAGATTTGGTTCAGGTGCCTCATCAGTCCCTCATTAAGCAGAATGAAGTGTGCTTGTGTTGGAATTCAAGAGACGCTGAAATGGAACAGCTGTCATACATGTAGAGACTGATTTCAGAAAAAAAAAAAAAAGATGCAGTGGTCTCTTTTTTTTTTTCCAGAGCTGTATGTTAAGGGTCCTTTGTGTGTCAAATCTTTATGTTGAAATTTTAAGTTTAATCCAGTTTGTACTCACGTTTACATTTGTCATTAGGGTTGGCGGCCAGGGCATTCCCATAGAAGCCATCTTGGCATCGGTCACAGAATAACCCTGCTGTGTTGTAGATGCATTTGATACATTCCCCGGTTTCACGGTGACAATTTCCCACAGCATTGGGATCAATGTTGTCACTGCATTTGCAGGCACGGCAAGCTCTGACCGGACCTTCTTGCCCCAGAGGGTCTCCAAAAAAACCATCATCACACAACTCACAGCGTTTTCCTGTATACATGAGAATTTTGATTAAGACCATTATTTAGAATTAAATATATTTAAAGAAGGGATATTTCACCTCTGTAGGATATTAACTGTTAATGCACATAACCTACTGACCACCATGTTTTATTTTATTATATTGTTAATCACTGCATATTTTTCAAAACAACCATTTCAAAATTATCTATTGCTCAATGTACTGCCCAGATTCAGATAAATGTCCACCCCTCTAACAGCATGAGCAAGGTCCTGATTATACTGACCTGTGGTGCCAGCAGGGCAGTTGGTGCATACCACCTCTTTGGTTTTGGGGACTACAGCACAAGTAGCCCCACTGGGACAGGGACATGGCTGACAATCTGCTGCAGTGCCTCCAGTGGCGTCTCCATAAAAACCGTCTTTACAGCGCTCACAGCTCAGGCCTGCAGTGTTGTGCTCACACTTGCATGCTCCTGGAAACAACAACACATTTTTGGATGTTTTAGACTTTGAACGTTTAGTGTGGCTTGTTGCATATCATATATTATATTCTTTTTTTTCATGGGTACACATTAACACTAGGCCAACTAGCAAAAGCTGTTGAGTTTTCATTTTGGCAGCTAACATATTCAGTCTTTGTGAAAGCTATTGTAAAGAAGTTTGTTGTCAAATTGTAAATACATGCAGTTTAGTATTATGTAGTACAAGAAACCACCTTTATTGTGCTGAAGAATAATCATGTACAATATTTCACGTGAGTAAGCTCATGGAAAGTTTTCGGCCTTGGCTGCCTGGCTGCGGAGGGGGAGGTGGAGACAGCTGCCGCTGTATCGCACCCCCTCCTGCAGTATCGGACAGACACAAGGTCAGTCTCACGAAGTTTATCTATTGTTTTGCTTATGTTGCAGAAACTGTATTACACTGTTTAAATGGGTACGCCCTGCCCTGCGTGGTAAGGAGCCACTCATGCTGAACTTAATAAAATGTACGGAGAGACAACTGGATTTTTGGAATAGACTGAGGGAAGCTCCGAAGTTGAGCACCCAGTGGGACGAGCTGTCAGAAGCGCCACTTGTCTCCCCGTGCACGTAAAAACTTAAGTTGAGTTGTGTCTTTGATTCCTGGTGTTAATGCTCAGTCAGTAGCAGGTTGTATTCTCCGCAGGACTGAGACGTAGTCATCTCAGTTTAACACTGTCATTCTCACAACACTGTTTTGTGTGTGTAATTTCCTGACAGTCTTACCCACCACCATAGTCAGCTGAATGTTCAACAAATCCAAACATTGACATATTCACATGCCCAGAGAAAGAATGAATTTTAACATACATTATAACTTGGCATCAGCATTACATTTTATTACAAATTATAAATCAAAATATTCCAACTATTGTAATTGTTCCATGTTAAAACAAAAAAATGGCTAAAAACCGTAAAAAGTTAGTGTAACTATCCAAAGTAAACGTACAAGCCCAAGTTGAATCCCAAATCATCAGTCATTATGTCTGAGTTGGGTAATAATTCTTGGAATACAGATTCTACATCTCTGCTTATGGATGTGTCTGCACCACAAAATATATATTGGGTGCAATAAATGCTAGACATTTGTTCAATTTCTTTGTAACACTGCCGTTTGTAACACTGTTTCTCATAATGTCTGCCACTGTACCTGAATTGGGGTTACAAGTCTGGCTGTGGCCATGGCAGTTGCAGGGCTCACATTGACTGAAGGCTCCAAGCTGGGGCTGAGCACGGCGGTATCCCACAATACACCTCTCACAGTGCTGACCCTCGTACCCTTGAGGACAAGTGCAGGACTCCACCCAGTGAGCCGCTTCACCAGCCCCCCGCCGAGCTGTCACCAAATGCACGTTGTCCAGGTATCCAGCACCTGTCCACACAAAAAGCACGAGCATTGCATCATGTCATGAACACACCTATCATCCACAAATGTTGAACCTTCTCATTATTTGTTTGGGATGTGCTCCACACATTGTGTTATTTTTTGTGATTCTTTGGAGGTGAATAATGTCTACATTCTGAAGATAAAAATAATAATTTTAGCCTAGAAGGAGTTTATAACTTATAACAACTTAGTTAAGAAATGAATAATGGAATAGAATACAACATTTAAATACAACATTTAACATAAATATAATATTTTTCACTAAGATCCTGCTAGAGCATAATCATGTTATGACACCATTGTTTCAAAAACGAAAATAAATAAAATCCATTAATCAATACCCCCTTCTCGAACCTCCACCTTAACGTGGTGGAGGGGTTTGAGTGCCCGAATGATCCCAGGAGCTATGGTGTCAGGGGCTTTATGCCCCTGGTAGGGTCACCCAAAACAAACAGGTCCGGGGGGACGGGTCAGACGAAGAGCGGTTCAGAAGACCCTTATGACGATTGAATTTCAGAGGCCAGTCACGTCGCCCGGAATGGCGACACCGGGGCCCCACCCTGGAGCCAGGCCTGGGGTGGGTGCACGCTTGCGAGCGCCTCGTGGTCGGGCCTTTCCCCACGGGGCCCGGCCAGGCCCAGCCCAAAGGAGCGACGTGGGGCCGCCCTCTGGTGGACCCACCACCCGTGAGAGGAGCCATAGGGGTCGGGTGTGGAGAGATCTGGGCAGCGGTCGAAGGCGGGGGCCTCGGCAACCAGATCTCCGGACATGCAGACTAGCTCTGGGGACATGGAATGTCACCTCGCTGGGGGGAAAGGAGCCTGAGCTTGTGCGGGAGGTCGAGCGTTACCGGCTAGATATAGTCGGCCTCACCTCCACGCACAGTCTGGGCTCTGGAACCCAACTCCTTGAGAGGGGTTGGACTTTCCATTTCTCTGGCGTTGGCCGTGGGGAGCAGCGGCGAGCTGGTGTGGGCTCATCGCCCCACAGCTCAGCCGCTGCATGTTGGACTTCACCCCGGTGAACAAGAGGGTCGCGTCCCTGCGCCTTCGGGTCGGGGACAGGTCTCTCACTGTGGTGTCGGCCTACGGGCCGAACAGCAGTGCAGAGTACCCGGCCTTCTTGGAGTCTCTGGGAGGGGTACTGAACAGTGCACTGACCGGGGACTCCGTAGTTCTACTGGGGGACTTCAACGCCCGCGTGGGCAACGACTGACACTTGGAGAGGGGTGATTGGGAGGAACGGCCTCCCTGATCTGAACCTGAGCGGTGTTCTGTTATTGGACTTCTGTGCTAGTGACAGCTTGTCCATAACGAACACCATGTTCGAGCACAAGGGGGTCCATCGGTGCACATGGCACCAGGACTCCCTAAGCCGGAGGTCGATGATCGACTTTGTTGTCATGTCATCTGACCTCCGGCCGTGTGTCTTGGACACTGAAGAGAGGGGCAGAGCTGTCAACTGATCACCACCTGGTGGTGAGTTGGGTCCGCTGGCGGAGGAGGAAGCCAGAAAGACCTGGCAGGCCCAAGCATATCGTGAGGGTCTGTTGGGAAGTCTGGCGAAACGTTCTGTCGGTGCGGCCTTCAACTCACACCCGGGGGAGGCTGGGGACATGGAGTACGAGTGGGCTTCATTCTCGGCCTCTATTGTCGATGCGGCCGCTCGTAGCTGTGGCCGTAAGGTCTGTGGTGCCTGTCGCAGCGGCAATCCCCGAACCCGGTGGTGGACACTGGAAGTAAGGGATGCCGTCAAGCTGAAGAAGGAGTCCTACCGGGCCTTGCTGGCTCGGGGGACTCCTGAGGCAGCTGACAGGTATCGGCGGGCCAAGCATGCTGCAGCCCAGGCGGTTGCAGAGGCAAAAACTCAAGACTGGGAGGAGTTCGGGGAGGCCATGGAGGAGGACTATCGGATGGCCCCAAGGAAATTCTGGCAAACCGTCCGGCGCCTCAGGAAGGGGAAGCAGTTCTTCACTGTTTACAGTTCGGGGGGAGAGCTGCTGACCTCGACTGGGGATGTTGTCGGGTGGTGGAAGGAATACTTTGGGGATCTCCTCAATCCCACCGTCACGTCCTCCGAAGAGGAGGTCGAGGCTGGGGACCCAGAGGAGGACTCATCCATTACCCTGGCCGAAGTCACTGGGGTGGTTGGAAAGCTCCTCGGTGGCAAGGCTCCGGGGGTGGATGAGATCTGTCCTGAGTACCTTAAGTCTCTGGATGTTTCGGTGCTGTCTTGGCTGACACGCCTCCGCAACATCGCGTGGTGGTCGGGAACAGTACCTCTGGACTGGCAGACCGGGGTGGTGGTCCCTCTGTATAAGAAGGGGGACCGGAGGGTGTGTTCCAACTACAGGGGAATCACACTCCTCAGCCTCCCCGGTAAAGTCTATGCCAGGGTACTGGAGAGGAGAGTCCGGCCGATAGTCGAACCTCGGATCCAAGAGGAGCAGTGTGGTTTTCGGCCTGGTCGTGGAACACTGGACCAGCTCTACACCCTCCATTGGGTGCTTGAGGGTTCATGGGAGTTTGCCCAACCAGTCCACATGTGCTTTGTGGAGCTGGAGAAGGCATTCGACCATGTCCCTCATGGTGCCCTGTGGGGGGTGCTCCGGGAGTATGGGGTCCGGGGCCCTTTGCTAAGGGCTGTCCAGTCCCTGTATGACCGGAGCAGGAGCTGTGTTCGCATTGCCAGCAGTAAGTCAGACTTGTTCCCGGTGCATGTTGGACTCCGCCAGGGCTGCCCTTTGTCACCGGTTCTGTTCATTGTATTTATGGACAGAATTTCATGGCGCAGTCAGGGGCCGGAGGGGGGTCCGGTTTGGGAACCACAGGATTTCATCTCTGCTTTTTGCGGACGATGTTGTCCTGTTGGCTTCATCAAACCAGGACCTGCAGCGTGCACTGGGGCGGTTTGCAGCCGAGTGTGAAGCGGCTGGGATGAGAATCAGCTGTTCCAAATCCGAGGCCATGGGTCTCGACCGGAAAAAGGTGGATTGCCCTCTCCGGGTGGGTGGGGAGTCTCTGCCTCAAGTGGAGGAGTTCAAGTATCTCGGGTCTTGTTCACGAGTGAGGGGAGGACGGAGCGATTGACAGGCAGATCGGTGCGGCGTCGGCAGTGATGCAGTCGCTGCATCGGACCGTTGTGGTGAAGAGGGAGCTGAGCCGAAAGGTGAAGCTCTCGATTTACCGGTCAATTTACGTTCCTCCCCTCACCTATGGTCATGAGCTCTGGGTAATGACCAAAAGAACGAGATCGCGGATACAAGTGGCCGAAATGAGTTTCCTCCGCAGAGTGGCCGGGCGCTCCCTTAGAGATAGGGTGAGGAGCTCGGTCACACGGGAGGAGCTCAGAGTAGAGTCGCTGCTCCTTCACGTCGAGAGGAGCCAGCTGTGGTGGCTCGGGCATCTGGTCCGGATGCCTCCTGGACGCCTCCCTCGGAAGGTGTTCCGGGCATGTCCCACCGGTAGGAGGCCCCGGGGAAGACCGAGGACACGCTGGAGGGACTATGTCTCTCGGCTGGCCTGGGAACACCTCGGGGTCCGTCCGGAGGAGCTGGAGGAAGTGGCTGGGGAGAAGGAAGCTTGGGAGCCCCTGCTTAGACTGCTGCCCCCGCGACCCGGCCCCGGATAAGTGGAAGTGAAATCTATTTTATTATATTAAATAAATTAAAATTAAAATTGGTATTTAGAACATGTTCCTTTGCATCTCTGTGCAGCTCAGATCTTATGAAAGTAGAATGTTGCTGAAAAAATAATTTTCAAACCCTATATTGTTCCAACTCTCAAGAATAATCAATACATACTTACAATACTTATCAAAAGCAGTGAGCTATTGCCAATCTGCCAGACCCTTTTTCAGTTTTTAGAAAGAATATGCTTTACGTTTAAGTGACAGTGGAGTGTGTTATAAGGTGTTAGTGAGATAACGCAGGCAGCAGAGGGGGGGACTGGAGTGACACACAGAACAGAGGGGCTCTGCCAGTTTTAGTCTAATCATTTGAATAATAAAAATGGAGTGAATCACATATTGTATATTATAATAGTATATTGTAATAGTGATGCATGTGGGGATTTTCAGGGCAGAATTGTTTTTTAAAGCATAAAATTGGTTTAATACATTTACGCTTTTAAAAGCACACGACAAAACAACTTGTAATTTTATAAACACATAAAACCCATTCACATTACAATATATTAAAAACATTAAAACCAAAACTGAATTGCTCTAAATTCATCTCGTGTCTCTTTGTTTTTTAACTCAAATATACACACAAGTACGGTCAACAATATTTTAGTCTTTGTAGATTTGGGGGGAAAACACGCAGTTTATTCACTCAATACTTACTTTTGTCACTGTATGTGCCTCGGATTTTGATGCTTGTCAAGTTATGAAGCAGTCGCTGAAAGTCCGAGTGACTAATGGCAGGTCTCCATGGATAGTCTGCACTGTCATGAAGCCTGAAATACAGTGGACAGTAACAGAAGTGGTTAGCACTCAGTTACAGTCACTCAGATACTTTGAACTTTTTGAGGAAATTGTACTTTTCTAGCCGTTACTCCCACTTATTATTCAATTATTTATTCTATTATTTTAATTGAAGTTAAAATAAATAACATTTAACTAGTAAGAAAATATTAAAATCCTTTATTGTCCAATAATGGTTTTTAATATTTAAATATTTCTGTGCCTTATCTTTTTTTCTTCTCAATGAATTGTACCCTTTTTCACAAGCACCTCCCACCTGGATCCCAGCTGCTTCCCATCTCTGCAGTTTGTTATTTAACAGTACTCTTACTGGAATAAAAATGCTGGTTACTCTTCTAACTGTGAATACATCTACAGGTGATAAAAGCATGATTTTGTGTTGTTTTTCCAGTTATATTTACTTTAAATTAGAAATCAGATGTCCAAGTAATGTCTTGGATTACTATTTTGTACTTCTACTTGACTAATATTATTTTAATGTAACATTTTTCGTAAGCACAGTTTTTTGGCTAGTCAAACAACCTGACCTTGCTTTGAATCTCTATTCAAACTTGTACGTGTGTGCCCACCTGAAAATATAAGTCTGCATGTCATCACTGGGATAAGCGTTTCCCTGAGCAATCAATGGCACAGCGACTCTCAAACCAGCTCCCTCTAGGACCAGATCTTCGGCCGACAGTCTGGCGTCTCTGCGGTCCACCCGGAAACTTAGGCTCAGGTTCTGCCCATAGCTTAGCAGCTGGTTTCCCAAGAATTTATCTATAGAAAGGAAAAAGGAGCATGACAGCTATCAAAATCTAGAAATAGAAGTAGTAGTAAGGATGAAATGTAACTAATTGCAGGGCACTGACAGACTCGACACTGGAACTGCACGAGTGTCCATTATGTCCATGATGTAATATCCTACTATGATATTAAAGGTGTACAGGTGATGTGATGTTCATGAACAAGTCAGCTCTTTGGTTCCTTAATGTGAACGGTTGGTTCACATTAGAAAGAACAATTAAATTTCTTTGCATGCATATTTATACAGATAAATACCAAACCAACAGAAGTAGTAACACAGAAGCAGGGCAGGCAACACGAGCGAGATCTTATTACCCAAAAAACTAAATTCTAACAGGTTTTTTTTAATTATTATGATCGTAGTGCAACATTTTATTTATTTTATTTTATTACTGTCAATTTCAACCATTATAAAACACATCTGAGCCTTGGTTATTTCTTCTCTATGATTAATTTGTTGTTAAAATAAGTTCTCACAATTCTTTCAAATAAATAAATCACAAAAGAGCCCATCTCATCCCCGACATGAATGGACCCAAATATTCAGATCCCATAACAGAGCCAAAAGTCCCATCATTAGACCTACTATGTAAGGCACATGTAAAGCACATAAAAACAAACACCATACAGATTGTATTTACACTCTTTTCTAAATAAAAAAATGACAGAGGCCCATTTCCTCAGGTATATTTCGTCTGTTTTAGAACTGAAGTAATGACGTCCTTACAGTTGGAACTTAATTAATTCTGTTAAAGGTAAAGCTGATACTCCAGGAATTCTCTAGAATGTTTGGTGTTTTTACGCAAAGTGTTACAGAGGGGTTTTGTTGCAAATTAAAAGAAAAGCTACTTTTTTAATATATATATATATTTTTTTTTCAGCATTTCTGAAAAGATAAACATAGTTAACGCATAACATTGAACACGACAGAGGGTGAACACATCGGACAAGTTGCATCCTATGTTACTATTTTTACTCTTACTATTTTACTATTAAATTATTTAAATTTAAATAATGTTATGGTATATCATGTCCAGCGCATGAGTCTCAAGTCCAAAGGTTATTTTTTCCATTTAAAAAAATGTCATTTCTTATTTCTGACCAGGCTTTGATCGATGGTGCAGTTGTGCCATCCTTTTTTTTTTTTAATGGCCCTTTTCCCTGCCACCAAAAGTATGTTCCAGAGACATCCATTGATTGTGTTCATGGCAGGGGTTTTGAGGCCCAGGTACATGATTTTCAAGTCGAGTGGGATGGTCATATTAAAGACTGATTGCAGTGCTTTGTTAATTTCTGTCTAATATATATGGATCACGTGACAATCCCAAAACATAGTAATGGAGGGCCTCTTGGCAGCCACAACTTCTCCAACACCCAGTAGTTCCCTGTGAATAATGAGCATTTTGTTATAGTGTTATGAAAAAACATGATAAATTTTTCCACCAAATTCTTTCCAGACCATGTGTTTCCATGTGATTTTGTGGTCCTCCACTGGGATGTATATATATTTTCCCATTCTTCATCTATCAGAGCAAAATTACCCTCTCTTTCCCATTTATTTTTAATATATTTAGTAGAATGGTTGGCTGAATTATTAATGGAATAACTACTTTTGCAAGCCACAAGTGTATTATAGACCTCCTCATCAAATTTTAGTATTACTATCATTGTGAGAAGACAACACCATTATTTAATGATTATTCATGATTACTGACCCCAGGACCAAACAGTGAAATCCAAAATGTTCTTTCATTATTGTAACAATACAGAAATGAAAGAACATTTTAGATTTCACCATGTAACCTGGTTTATAAAATCAAATGGTCTGAAGAATAAAGTCAATTTGAGGTAACTTAAACAGAACTCTTTACATGAATAATTCATTACTTAATTTTGCTGAAAATAAAAGTGACACTTTTTTTTTTAGCTCTTACTAGTGTATAGACCCCCTTAAAAATGTGTAAACATAAACATTCTAAAGTCTGGAATGAAGGCAACTGGAGGCAAACATGATGTGGAACATAATGTCATTTCAAGGGGAAAACTGAGATTAATTTAATTAGTTTAATGTAAATTTGGCAAATAAAAACCACTTGGACACATGTGAGACACCAGAGTGTGGTTTAAAAACATCTACATTTGTGTTTTATGTTATTTATTTGTTAATTTGTTACAATAAGCATTTTTGTAGTATAGGTAGAGCTTATTACAGAATAAAGTATAGACTGAATAGAAATGACTCTTAGGCATTCTAACGCCCAAGACAACCAGACAAAGTAGGGAATCACTCTCTGCTTTGCCTGAAGGCCGTTCAGCATTCTATACACAAGGTCAAAAGTTGAGAATAGTGGTCCATTTCCTATTTTGCCTCATCGTTTCAGGCATTCTATAGAATGGAGTGCACAGTCCACCCTATCAAATGCCTTCTCACCATCTAGCGCCAGAAGCATTCACGAGTGGACAGATTTCTTGGCAGCTGTTTGGATATTTAATGCCCTTCTGATATTGTCCAAACCTTAGTGCCCTGCTATGAAGCCAGATTGATCTGCTTTGATAGGTTTTCCTATATATATTGTATACATATGCATTCTCTTTGCTAGAATTTAACCATAATATTGGAGTGAATTCTTCTATAAATGCTTTATAAAATACTCAGCCCATCAGGTCCAGGACTTATTATTTTTCACTAATTTAATAATCTCTTCCATTTCCATTGCCTTTCACACAACCACAATTATATTGTCCAAAGAAGTATCACGGCATCTCATGTTTTCTTACAGGCTGCAGGCTGTTAACCCAATTGCTTAACACCGTTCTAATGAGATGTTTCCCAAAAGTAATTCTGCATTCAGCCTCTTTAGTGCAATGGTCAAGCTTGTCCATTCATTCTTTGGCATCTTTTACAAAGTCATTCAACCTTGAAAGTAAAGCCTCAAAAATAGTTTTTTGTGTATCAATTCTCTGAGCTCTCAGAGAATCTCCACCATGCTCACTCTGATGCTGTTAACATCAGAATTAGTTTGTGGACTATAATTTTGTTCTTTGGTCTCTGTCTGTGAAGCCTGTTTTCCCCCAGTGTCCCTTATCATTAATCGCGTATTTGTCTTGTAGGGGTTTGTATCATTTTTCACCAGTTTTGTGCTGAAGAGTCCCTCACCTTCTTGCTACTTCTCTAGCTTTCATTTATTTAATTTCAGGTATTTGTATTGTCAACAAATACATAAGTTTTATACAATTTTGTGCTACATTCAGTGATACATTTACATGGAGAACATTTCAAGATCCTCCATCCTCCATGTGCATTCTTCAGTTTTATTTAAATTGGACTTTTGGTTTAATTAAAATCTGTTCTGCTATAGCTTTTTGAGTTTACCTGGTGCCATGAAGTACATAGGAAAGTAGTCTTCAGATATGAGCGAGATCTCCTGACCACTGGTCCATTGTACGGGAACAGCCAAGCCATCTCGCTGTTGAGCAACCCATTCCTCTGTGTCTGCCACACACAAAAAAGAAAATTATGCATCTTAGTCTTGACATTGCCCAATACAAGTACCGTAATTTCCGGACTATAAGCCGCTATTTTTTTTCCCAGGCTTTGAACCATGCGGCTTTTAGTGCGGAGCGGTTAAATTTAGATTTTTTCTTCCACGGCCAGGAGCGCTCTAACGGAAATTTCAAAAACAAGATAGACGGAGAAGAATATGCTACTTTTTATTTAGCTGATATAACTTGCACGACAAATTACTAACTGGTAATTATTTTCAAATCCTCGCCCCTTTATCATGAAAAGCACATGAAGGAGTTTGTATGATGCAAGTTTTAAGTTGAAGGCCAGCGATCTTGCTCCAGGAAGGAAACCGTGCTGTAGAGCCCTGCACCCGCGGAACCAACACAAAACAGTGCGGCGCGGGACCATGGATGTATATTAAGAGCATTCTGAAAGGACATTCTGAAAGTTCATTGCGGGCACGGGCGGGAGCGCTGCCGCACGACGCGGGCGGTAGCGGTACTGAAGAATGCAGGAGGGGCGGGCGCGGGACTGAAAATCCCGCGCAGACCTCTACCGTGCTGCTGCATCTAAGCTCGGCGTCAATTTCAGCGGAGATGATTAAAGTGACTTGTGGTTTCACTGCACAGGAGAAATGAAGGTAATCAATTACCGGTTCTTCTCTGTTTTTGACCGATTTTAATCAGCACAGTTGCTGCCGTGTTAAAAGGCACTGTCCGGAAAGAATCTGTTCAGGTACATAAATGTACATTTACAGTACAAAATCGTTCTGTATATGCAGTAAATATCAAATTTTTCAACATAGATATCAGCAGGTTATAGCCCGGTTGTGGCTTGTACAACTTTTTTCTGTATTTTTCTTAAAATAGCGTGGGTGCGGCTTATATATCGGTGCGCTCAATAGTCCAGAAAATACGGTAATATTAAAAATAACCTCCAGGACTCATTGAAATATGTGAATACATAACAGCACAAAGCAGCGTTATTGTGACTGGCCTTTACAACTTTGATGTGAAGTACCATAGTTTTTAGCTTCAATGCTGCTTTGTGCTGTTACGTATAAGTCAATGTAGTGCAATTATTGTGACGGGCCCTAACCCTTCATGTCAAAGTCTGATCTCATCAGATCTCGGGCGTCAGTGGCAGAAACAGTTGTTGTGTCCTTAGGCAAGCCACTTCACCCACATTGTCTAGTATGAAAGTGGTGTGTGCATGAGTGATGGTGGCGGTTGGAGGGGCCAATAGCAGATTGGCAGACTTGCTTCTGTCAGTCTGCCCCAGGGCAGCGGCAGCAGCAGCGGCAGCAGCATCATCCCCTAATAAATGTTTTATTTATACAGACACTCGAGCTAAACAATATCAGTGGGTGTACTAAGAGCTAAGCAATATAGTGAGAAGAATTGGATCCCTGCAGCGATCTGCTATTTTGGTCATATATTATTGGATTCCATTTTAGAACTCACTGCACTAGTTTGTTTTTGTTTCCGACATTTCTTCCCCAACCGGCACTTGGCTGATGTAAAACTATGATGAATATTTACCTCAGGTGCTATCCCAGCTCATAATTGGAAAAATACATAAATCTGTCAAATGCACTTTAAAACAGTCAAATATGCTTGGATATTCAGAATGTGATAATGTGACATGAAGTCCTTGGCACCTTTCCGATGAGCGGTGGAAAGACTCCATAACTGTACCTGTATCAAAGGTGGAGGAGATGGTGTGGATGCTGTAGCCTTCTGCGCTGTCACACACGGAGGAGTGCTGGAAGCAGAAGCAAGGGGTGCAGCCCTTGGGATTGTTGTGGTCCAGATTAAAGTAGCCCAGTTTACATCTGCCAAACCAAAAACATGTTTAGTGTTTGCACAACTGCCTATTAGTTTAACACAAGCAAAAGAAAGTCAAGTTGATCCTTTAGTTAGAACGATCACTGGTGGGTAGCACCGGTACATTTACTTATTTTATGTTTCTATTTATTTATTAAATATGGGACAGTGCACATTAATCAATGTGTTAGTACAGCATGTAAATGTGCCAGAGTTTGCTGTGCAAGGTAACTTTCACCCACAGTCCCATTGGCTGGTTGATGGCAACACAAAAAACAGGACATAGGCACAATAACATTCAGTCCATCACACGTGCCAGAGATATGAGATCAGTGAATATTACTGTAGTCATATTAGCAAAATCAGAACATGATAAAAGCACACATAGCACACAGATGCAAGTCAGTAGACAGAGATCACAACCACACAAGACAGACATTTGCTATGTGAACACATACAGATTAGTCAATGTTATGTTCACATGTCTGATTGGCCTTTTTAAAGAAACCGTACGTTTCAGTGTACTTCTAGCAGAATATTTACCTCCTACTATATTTTTATTGAAGTAACAGTACTCTTATTTAAGTACATGTTTTGGTTGCTCTTTCCATTGTGAGTCTTCAAGTGACAAAATCTTTATGGTGACAATATTAAATTATTTGAAACTTGTTTTTTCTTCCACCGCTCGTCATACATAATGTAGTTTCTCATTTTTGTGTCTATCCCAAATACCAGATTTTGTGACATTCCAGATTTCCACCCAATTACATAAACAACTCATCTGTCAGTTAAATTACTTGAGACATACTTGATTACTTTTCCCAAATATTTTATACTATGCATTTTTGGCTATTCTACCCACCTCTGATCACTGTGAATGTAGAGAAATTAAGATTTAAAGGCAATATTCTACTTCTAGCCACCTTTACACTTACAAAACAAGAAAGTTAAATGTTCAGAATACTTACTCACATTTGTAACACTTTTGGAATTTGGTTTGCATTTATAATAATAGTGATATACCTGTCACAGCGGAAGCCTTCCACATGGTCCTTGCAGCGACACTGGCCGGTGTTAACGTCACACTCTTGTGTACTGCCTGATGGAGAGCAGGAGCAAGGCCTGGAAGAGCACACAGTCAAACCCATCCATACTATACAGGGAAACACACTCCACAAAATGTGTCTAAATTTTTACATGTTGTTATGGTATAATTAATACACTTATATTATGAAGAATATTACTGTGAAAATACAGAAAGAAAAAGAAAATCACTTTTTGCAGATGAAATATATTAATAAATTATATTTTGTCCATTTATGAAGCTTGGAAATTAGTTTACTAAAAATATAGATCACTGATTGCTATACACTTTATGAAGACTGAAGTCTGGTCACCGTTGAATCTCAAAGTTTTCAAATGGCCTTGACTGACAGGTGGATTAGCCAAAGAGGGACATGCAAGGTCCATCCATATCAAAAAATAAGGGAACAAAATTATCACTGAGGAAGCACTAAACTCTGTTCGTCTGAGGTGAGATAAATTTGATTTTGATATGCTTGAGATGCAACTGAGGGCGTGGGGCCAGACTGATATCAGTATAATGTAATATATGTATTAAAAAAAATTAAAAAATATTTCAAAAATACATTGTCTTGAATTTGCCAGGCGCAATCACTGGTTCATTCAGAAGCCTCTCTACTAGGGTTATCAAAATTATTGAAAAATAGATACTAATCTATAAATAAGCAAAACTATATCAAAACTAGATACTCATCTGAGCATGTATCGATACTGCCAAAAAAATTACATTGAGAGGACAAAATTTGAGCTTTCTTGAAATGATATTGTTAATTGATATTCTTAAATGATATTCTTAATATGATATTGAGCTTTACTGGAACAAATATAAGGCATGATGCTAAGACAAAGAATAGGGCTGGGGGTAAACAATTATTTTTATGATTAATCTGGCAATTATTTTATCAATTAGTTGACAAATATAACAACTAACTGGATGATTAGTGTAACGATTATTTTTCTGCTGGAGATTAAAAAATCCCATAATGTTTACCCCAAGCACCACTTTGCATATATTTTATATTGTGAATTTATTAAACCATTGTACGACACATGTAGCCTTAGTTAAAATAAACCACATTATTCTCAGAAAAATAAATCAAATGTATTGTTTTCAAAATCAGTCACAAGGGGTTTCTCCATTTTTTATTCATATGAATTACACTGTTAAATTAATCTTAGAGAACAAATATCATTTAAATTGGGAAAAAAAATTAAGCCTAAAACTAAAATCCTACATCCAAACAGTTAATAGGAAAAAAGCAGAAGAAAACTGATCAACCAGAAAAATCAACCACTAAATTAATGAGATGGAAAAAAATTAAGAGCCATAGCAATGTCCATGGGGCACGGAGAACCGCTAACAATCTGGCCCACACGGATCTTTAGTCCTCTGCGCACTCTTGCTTTCTTATCCAGAACCAGCGCTGTGGGCGTCACCACGATATCTGACATACCGGACTGGATCCATGCTACTGTCCAGATGATTGAACCTCAGAAATAGGCACGCACGAATCCACTGTGCGCTGGCCCTGCTCGCCTATCTGACCCACGGACCTGACCGCGCTAGGGTGAGTGCTGCCGTGTTTAACTGCTGTTAGCTGCTGCTGCTACCCAAACTCGTGTACTTCTGCTATCGAATAATATAACCCGTGGAATAATTTTTCCTTCCTGCTGGTCTGTTTGATTTGGGTCACCCACGTGTGTGTGGTGGCGATGTGTTGACGACAAAATTGACGATATTTTGAAGTCGACGTGATTGATGCATCACCACAGGCCTAATTAAGAAAGCACTATTATTTTCTATATGATAATTACATTCTTTTACTAAATTTTCATTGTGGCATCTTAATCAGTACAGAGTATTGACTGAATTTCTTAGAATCTAAATTGAGTTTGAAATGTTTGTATCGTGACATTTGTCTGTACCCTGGAAATAAATCCCAACTTTTCAAAACATGGAGACATTTCTGATGACCAAACCACATCTTGATAATGAAGTACAATGGTAAGAATATGTTTGACGTACAAGATGGTGCCATTTACCTGCAGCCAGCCTCCGTAAGGCTGTGGAATCCTGGTTGGCAGCGATCACACTTCTCCCCTGAAACTCCAGGCTTACAGGAGCAGACTCCTCGGTCATCACATTGTGGGGACTCAGAACCTGAGCAGCAACACCAAAGATAATATGAATCACACTAAACACATTTCATCTCTAAATGGGAATTTGTGACTCATCGTCGCCCTGAGCGAGAAGCAGCAGGGTACAATAGCTCCTGAGGTTTTTCCTGAAAACCACTTGCAAAGTTATTCTTGTTTACAATTTAAGATTTTATTTTTATCACTTGTTTCGACCTATTAAACACTCACTACGTTTTTTGGGTGTTTTTGTCTTTTTATTTTCCTTTTTGCGGGCCTCTTGGTTATTTGCTGCATGGCCCAGCAGTGCAAACGGCCAACTGTGTATTCCAGAGAGCACCTTCTTTCACTGTCCAAGCCCCAGTGCTGTTTGGAGCTAAACCTGACATCCCTGTGGAACTACAGAGGAGGAAACGCAGAGGTTGTCGAGCTGGATTGAAAGCGAAACAGCGGAGAAGGAAATTCAAGCCTGCGGTTCCGTCAGTCTTGATGGGGATGAACTATGTGCTTGTTCGGACCCAGAGGGAGTATGATGCCAGCAGTATCATGTGCTTTATGGACACCTGGCTTCATACAAAGTTCTCGGACATTATTGCCTCTATACCTGGCTTTAAGACTGTGCCTAAGGACAGAGACACTCTCCTTAGCGGTAAGAAAAAAGGTGGTGGGATTGCCGTTTTGGTGAAGGAGAGGTGGTGTAATCCTGGCCATATTACTGTGAAGGAGCGCATCTGTTCATCGGACATTGAACTCTTGGCTTTGGGAATGCCTCCATATTATTTACCAAGGGAATTTACTTCTGTCCTGTTCATTGGAGTTTACATCCCTCCCTCAACGGATGAAGATGCTGCCTGTGACAGGATACACACTGTGGCCGCTGGAGGCTCTACTATTGATTTCTGGTGAATTCAATTATGCTTCCTTGGACAGTGTTTTACCCACACTTCATGAGCATGTGGATTGTAAAACTCAAGACAATAGAAACTGGATTTACTGTATGCCAATTCTAAGGAAAGTTCTCTGATGACTCTGCAGTGGTTGAATGTATCAGAGATGGAAAGGGGCTGGAGTACAGCACACTGATTGCAAACTTTGTGGTGTGGTCCAAGGCAAACCATCTGCTCCTGAACATTAACAAGACCAAGGAACTGGTGATTGACTTCAGGAGAAAGAGGACACCAGTGGAGCCCGTCACCATCCAGGGTCATGATGTGGAAATAGTGGACTGCTGCAAGTACCTTGGCGTCTATGTGAATAACAGACTGGACTGGAAGGACAACTGTAATGCTGTGTATAAGAAGGTCATGAGTAGACTTTACTTCCTGAGAAAGCTCATGTCTTTCAATGTATGCAGCAAGTTATTGGAGATCTTATACCAGTGTGTGGTGGCCAGCGCCCTGTACTTCGCTGTGGTCTGCCAGGGTAGAAGCACCAGTAAAATTGGGCAGATTGACAAACTGATCCGTAAAGCTGGTGATCGGCTGTGAGCTTGAGGCATTTGTCACAATGAGGGACAGGACGACACTGGACAAACTGCTCTTCATCATGGACACTCCTGCACCAGACTATAGAGGGACAGAGGAGCTCATTCTCCAACAGGATCCTACTGCTCTGCTCTAACAGGGAGAAATCCAGGACTACATTCATACCATACTCTACAGATGTACAACAACGCAACTTTATGTAACAGATAGCCCTATGTCCTGTCAATAATCCGGTCATTGGTGCATTGTTGCTTTATTGCTTACCTATTCATTTTATTTTGACTTGTACATTACGTTTATATAATTATGTCTTTTTCACATCTTTTTATCTTTTTTGCTACTTATTAAGAGTTTATTAAAACCGTTTACTCTTTCTTATTATATTATATTGTGAGCTACTGTGTCCAAATAATTTCCCTTGTGGATCAATAGTTTGTCCAAGTCTAAAAGTGGGGAACTTTTTGTTTACTAGGAAACTAGCAAAATCAGTAAGTAGTAGATTGTTTTAATGATGTAACCCCATGATATTTTAAGTACAAAACATATGATTGAACAGTGTTTAAATATGTATATCAGCTTTTTTTAGGTATTTCTGTGCAGCAGTGTATTACACTTAAGAATGTGTAATGGAGCGAGGCCAACTCACCAATGGAGTTGCATCCGCAGGGCAAGCAGCGGCTCCCGGTGTGGTCACGGTGGTAATTGTCCAGGCAGCGTTCACAGTTGGGCCCATCGGTGTTGTCTGCACAGTTCAGGCAGTGTCCTCCATGGCCCGTGGCTCGGTACAGCTCTGCATCAAAGTAGCACTCGGAACTCTTCCCATTACAGTTACAGGCTGAAATAAAAACAGTATAATTTGATGTGTGTGTATTTATGACCCATTTGTGACGGAGCAGGCCTGTCCCTAAGCACATTGCCCGGGAGAGAGTATGTGAAGACACGCGCGTGCACCCATTTCCTCGTCTGCTGCGCTCCATGTGCCCAGCCCTTTCATCCCCGAACGAACATTAAACATAATGTTGCACAGCTTCGCCAGCGTGTTCTGCCGTAACTAAGGATGCGCACTTGGTAGCGTCAGTTTGGCCAATCAAAATCACACAAGAACCTATCATACCTTACACTCGCGCTGCTGCCTTCTACCTCCTCCCATGGGAGCACTGACAAACCCGGACACATGGGGAGCCTAAATCCCCCAGTTGCGCGTGCTCCGGGGTTCATGTGAGCCCCCATGTAATTTGCATGCCTAATTATCCCTATTATCAGTATATTTCATGTGTTCTATATGGCTTATTCATGTTTTAATAAAGCTATTGTCCGTATTTTGTTACCTACCAGCTATCCTGTAAATACGGGACAACGCAACAAAAAACAAACAAAAAAAAAACATCCAAAATATGGGTCTTGGCTGATAACTTACTGCCCAAACAGCAGTAGCAGAATTGCATCAAGCAGAAATGCCCAGAGGTGTCACTTGTGCTCAGATCTAATAAAAGGTATATAACAACACTATTTTGTTAAATACATGTTTAGTCTAACTTTTAACATTTTCTGATTTATGTTTCCTCACCCACAAACCCTGCATATTGAGACTGAGTTCTTCTCTCAAAGAGAAAACCTTAAAACCTTCAGGAAACAGTAAGTGTTTGGGGATGGGGCAGAATCAACTTTATAGAGCTTTTAATCGTGTTATACTCACCAATTACACTCTCCTAGTTGTTTTTGAAGTGATCTGTACCAGGACTGAACAATCTATCGTTTTGGACCGAAAATCGCAATCTCAGACAACACGATTTTGGGATCGTCAAAGCTGTGTTTTTTTGCAGTGCTCCTAACTGACCCAGGTCATGTTTCATCAACTATTTCACACATGCAGGGTTTGCCGCAATGCTTTATAGTTAAGGCAGTCACCTCTATATCCCTCCAAACCACGTGAATCCTTCTCGCTTATCACTTTTTTGCCGGGGTATCTCTGCACACCCCCCTACACTTCTCACTTTTTCGAGTCCTTGTTCAGTCCTGGTTCTGGTCTAGTTTAGACCTTGTTTAGTTCTGGATTAAAAAAAAAAATCACAATACAATTTTTCCTTAAAATTGTTCAGCCCTAAATATTCTGATAAAAAATGTCTAAATTACAATAAAATAATCCACAAGTGGTATAAATTATACATTATTATTATTATATAGCAGGCACAAGCACAGTGGCCCTCATTTACTAACACTGAGATGAAAAGGGTGTATATTTGTGTTTATTTTTTGCATAAGGCAGAGGGCACAAAGTAGTTATCAACCTGTGCACAGAGCTCTGATCCTGCTGTATGCACAAGCAGCAAGTGATAAATGTGGTGGAGGAAAACCAGCAACATTTGAATGAAAAAGTGGCCTCACCCCTAGGATTTAGGGCATGATGGTGCAAAATACAGTAAAATGCTACGTTTATCTGATGATGAAATCATGAAGAACTACATAAAAAGCAGAAATATATTGTTTTAGCTCATTGTAAAATCAAGAAAATGTGTGATTTGCAGAAAACAAAGTGTCTTGTTTTTGCCGTACACCAAATATATACGCACCGATTTAGCCATATGGCAGTTTCATAAATGAAGGCCAATATGTTTTCTTTAAGAACTGAAGTGAACACTAAAGCCTCGGGTTTCCACCATAGACCATATATATGAGTGGACTAAGCTATCCCGTTAGACGCTGCGTGCCAAATAGGAAGTGCGCTAGGAGGCTCTTCCGGCTCCTTCTCTCCCTTTTATCCATTGACTTGCATTGGGATCTGATCGCTCCTCTCTCTGTACCTGTTGCTGTGAGCCTCGACATTTTGGCCTTAAAATGTTCATACGAACCCGCTCTACATGATTCTGAATTTTTTTTTCCCGCTATTTTGTCCGTCAAAAAAAAACTATTCATAACACAGAGCCTGGCTCCAGATTTGCCCCTGTAACCGTTAGCATCACGAGCTTCATTTGAGCGGCGCTAAATACTATGGGTGACGTCACGCTCACTTAGTCCACTTCTTTTATACAGTCTATGGTTTCCACTGATCTGCTTTGGAGTGGATTGGTACAGGCCGCAAGTGTCTCCACTGTCTGAACGGTACCCCTTTGTGTGAAGGGTTTAAACCCTGGAGGGTCCTAGCTCCCAGCGAGCAGGGTCACAATGGAACAGGTCTATGCGCAATTAACGGAGAAACATGATGATGGGAAAAGAACATGCAGAATCGAGTGAAGACAAGACAGCAAAAAGCAACATAGAATAATTTCTCACCAAAACACTGAAATGATCTTGTTCCTCATTTCTAGTGATGGAAACTAAAATGTTTAGCCAGCATGCTCCACAAAACAACTAAGCAGCTAACATCAAACATATTTTATTTCCTGTGCATAATGCATCCAACATGAGCCAAACCCAGTGAATTACATAAAGAGATTAAAACATGGAATAGAGATGTAGAAATTTTAAAAAAAAGAGAAAAAAAAGGATTAAAACATTTGTAAAGTTGCTTATGTAACAGCTCTGCCCATGGACCCAGAGCCAATCAAAGCAGATGAGTTGGAAACTCAATTCGTCTGTAGGGATCGGCACCAAACAGACCTGCTCTAAGGCAGCTCCAAATGAACCGTACAAACGGAAAAGAGGCTTTTACTCACACAGGCACTCATTGGCGTTGTCGGCAGTAGCTCGTCTCCAGGGCCGGTCGTTGTAGAAGGGTTTGCAGCGTTCACAGTCCGCCCCCTCCGTATTGTGCTTACAGTTACACACCAGGCTTTCCCCGCTGTTCTTGATGCACACACTGGCATGGCCATTGCACTTACACCTGTACACATAAATACAAATGTTTGTAGTAGTGCAAGGTCAGTTAACCATTTACTTTTCACAGTGTCTTTGGCTGGCTTCCTCCATACAGAGTAAATGTAAACTGTTATACAGGTAGGCAGGCCTGGGTCTACGAGGGTTCAAAAGGGTGCATTGCAACCTCAGTTAAATCACTGCCACCCTCATATCAGGCGCCTAAAGTAATGTAATTTAATGAATAATGAAAATATTATTTTTGCACCCCTTTGAAACTCGAATGCACTGCACCCTCAGTCACTTTGGTGTGCACCCAGACTTGCTGTAGGTTTTGTTTGTGATGCTGTGTAACAGAGATTTGGATTTCCATGGTGAAAAGGGCCAAGTCACTGTGGATCCCTGGTGGGGAAAAAAAGAGAACCACTGTGCCAAGTTGTTCATCAAAATTTAAGCCACAGTATTTAACTTTTTAGCCACCAAATTTAGACTACAATAAAAGTGTGATTGTGTGTTTATTTTGGTTGATTTAATTGCACTAGAAAACTGATGTGTTCTTACTGTATGTGAAGTGGTTGTTTTGAGTGCGTTGTGTTGGACATACCATTTGCGTTAATGATAAAGTAAGTCTTGTACTTGTATTTGTAGTATGTGTATCATCATTATGTGTATTTATTCAGGCACAAAATGTGAAGACCAAGATAGCATCTGTGTTGTGAGGCAGGCTCTGTGCTCTGTCAAAAATGCACTATTAACAGGGCTACATGTGGCCAGATTGCCATGTAAGAAAGAACAACTTCAGTTGAAGAGTATTCTTTTGTCAATGCGAGAAACAAGACAGACTTCTGCAGCCAAAAAACACATGCTGAGTGAATTAAACAAGCAGAGCAATGATGCCAATGCAGGCCTGGTACGAGCCATGGAGGAACTGATGGCCAAATACTTCAAAGAGGCTGAAGAAATGGGCGAAGCACACAGTAGGCTAGAGAAGTGTATTGATAGTATGCACTTAACCCTAAGCAAACACATGAATGTTATAAAAGCTGTACACACAGACACTGAGAAATTACAAGTGTGCACGACCAGCACAGAGAGAATGGTTCCAGTATGTGAATACGTGATGTGTAAATGTCAGAACAAACTTATTGAAATGGAGGACCGTGCTAGAAGAGGTAACTTTCTCATACTGAATCTCTGAAGAGGAAGTAGCGGATTCCCATATGATTTCCAGCTCTTGCCGACACCTGCCTGGAGGTGATGAGAGTTCATCACCTAGGATGCTTGCTAGAGCCCCGTGCGGATGGCGAGCCCTGGCGTCCACTCCCTCTGATAGCCAGGTGTCTTCGGTACACCGACAGGGACCGCATTCTCCAGGAATCAAGAGGAATCAAGACAAAATCCTCCAGAAGTGGCTAGAGTCCAACTCAAGTTTGCAGCAGATTAAAGTGAGATAAATTCAAAACGTTACAAGGTTTCCAGGCTTTCCTCTTGTATCCAGCTATAATTAAGCTTATCAAAGGAAACTAAGACCGCATACTCGTGGCTTCATCTCATCTCGCCTGCACACCATGGACAAGAGAAACACCATGGGTAAGATACTCATGGGTAAGATACTCGTGCATGGGTAAGATACTCATGCATTTTTCGCAAGCATGCTTGCTACTGAAAGCTTACACAGAGGAATCTTTATCTATACACAAAGCTGCTCTATTTCTTATGGAAAAAAAAAATATCAAAACACAATATATAAAATGTATATAAAATACAAAATATAGTCAAAACAAGTGTTATGGGTCAATATAAATATATATTTACAAATTTCCCACATTGCAGACTGTAAACAAAGACACACACACACTGCAAAATCCAAACAAACACACACTGCAAACTGTAAATGCACAAATGAATATGGGCCTTCACTGGCCCACAAACCCCACTGGTCAATTGTCAAATTAGGTGTCAGAGGTGAGAGATTCAAGACTACATTCATACCATACTCCCTACAACTGTACAACAACTCACCTTTATGTAACAGATAACCTTATGTCCGGTCAATCATCATATCATTGTTGTGCATTCCAAAAGACTCGATCGCCGATGTTGTTTCTAATCCCATTTATTTATGAGTGCACGAGGTGTGCCGCACGGCGGCAGCTGGTTAGCAACAGTGTCTGGAGAGAATTTTCCAATACTGCACCCGCCAATGGGTTTTTTGCTCTCTGGCACCAAGTATCGTGTTGTTCGTCGAGAGA
Source organism: Odontamblyopus lacepedii (assembly GCA_034769755.1). Taxonomy (NCBI): domain Eukaryota; kingdom Metazoa; phylum Chordata; class Actinopteri; order Gobiiformes; family Gobiidae; genus Odontamblyopus; species Odontamblyopus lacepedii. The sequence goes on along the minus strand of CM068359.1, from coordinate 6,957,027 downwards.
CTGAGGATGGGAGAATGTGTTTGCTGATGTCTATGCTAGATTATGTGTCCATGTTTATTCACTGTGAAGCCCATTGGGGCAACTCTTGTTGTGATTCTGGGATGTAGAAATAAAACGGAATTGAATTATATATATTTTTTGAAAATGGTAGAACCATTTTCTTTCAACAACTTTCACTTTCTATTCTTCACCATCAGTAGTCGATCCTCACTTGTTTCTTCTGGAGTCAGCAGTCGAGTCTTTTGGGGTTTCACAATGCACAGTGGGAAAACAACAAGCTAATGCTAAAGCTGCTTATAAAGTTATTTTATAACGTTTCCAGACCACTAATGAGTGAGCCATAGCGTTTTTTTTGTTAGACTCGTGGCTATGTTGTAAAATAAATTAGAAAGTGGTGTTGAACCTTTTCTGTGCAAATTGGCGTTTTACGTGGAAGCTAAGAACTTGCCCCATCACGATGCTATGCTTGTTACCTTGACAGGCTCACTACCACAGTAAGATCTCCGCCTAGGCAACACTGATCTGATCAACACTAATCTGTGCAGTTTTTAGGCTTCTGACAGTATTCAACCACCTCTAGAAATGGACTATAGCTTCAAATGTGCCGGAGTTCCCCTTTAAACTTTGTAATTGGTGCTGACGACACCTGATGGCTGAAATTGCTGTGTGTCTGGGGCTTATATTAGGCACTAACGCTGTTCCCTGTACCTGAATTAGAGGTCCATTCCTTGGTCTTGTGCCGACCTCTGAGCGTGTTGGTCAGATCGGTCCGGAGGCTCCATCCTCCATGTGCTGGTTCCATGTGGGGAAAGCAAGAATGCGCGCTGGAAGTCATGGCGAGTTGCTCCAGTCCTCTGTGCTTGAGGGCTGTAGAAGACTGAAGCGTGTCTTGAGCAGTCCGTCCTCTGCGCGCTGGTTCTTCCTGGGGAGAGCTCAGACTGAGGGACTGAACCACTCCTCGTTCCAGCTCATCTGAGCCTGGCCTGAACCAGAACTGCTGGTTACATGACTGTCTCAGAACCCGTCTCTTGGCCAATCTTGGAACCCGACTTTAAATAATCAGGATCATATTTCCTATGTTTTTTGCATTTTACAGCTAATACATGCACACACAATTGCCAATATCAATAGTGCTGCAGATGTGTACAGATTTTTTTTGTTTTTTTCCATGTGTGCGCCACGCCTCCCCAGTGGCTCTATGGCGCCCCCCAGAAATCTGTGATAAACCAAAAGCACATGTGTAAAATTCCATATTTTAGAAGTACATTTGCAAAATTTTAACCCTTGAAAATGTGAAAGACCTACCGTAAGGCACCAGCATGTTTGAAGCTAAAGTCCATTGCTAGAGGTGGTCAAATACTGTCAAAAGCCAAAAAAAACGGTACAGATCAGTGTTGCCTAGGCGGAGATCTCTGTCAAGGCAATAAACTGGTGTTTTACTTGAAATTAAGACCTTGCCCCCAATCACTACGGTAATTTGCACACTGAAGAAGCTTAACACCACTTTCTAACCGATTTTACATCATAGCCACGAGACTAATAAACAAAACGCTACGCCTGGCTCACTCATTAGTGGTCTGGAAACAGTATAAAACAACTTTATAAGCAGCTTTACACTTACTGCTGTTGATTTCCCACTGCGCATGCGAAAGCCCAAAAGACTCAATGGTTTAGCCACTTGCCGGCGGGCGATTACACAACATTAAAGAGTCAAGCCAGATATTCACCGTACTTATTTTTCCACTATTGACATGCTATACATCGTTTGAAAGCTTAATTCCTCAGTAAAACAACCATATTATTCATTTTATGCCACACAGCGAAGACCCAAAGAGCCATAACTTATAATTCCCGAAAATATTCAAAACATATTTGCGCATTTCGTACCTTTGAGCCGGTTCTGTCGGTCCGAAACGGGTCCAGTCCAGGAATAGCTGTGCTCAATTAGTCCGTAACAATCCACAGAAAAAGAATATCCAGTTGTTTTTTTCATAAAATAATTCCATGTGGAGAAATAATCCAGAAAGTCCGTGTTTGTCTGAATGAATGAGTGACGCATCTCTCTACTTCTCTCGCTCTTCGTCCTTAGCATAGCTAAGTGCCTAGCTCCTGTTAGCGGTGTGGGGTACGTTTGTTTTCTCCACACTCTTAGCTACAAAACAAGCGTATCCAGGCTTCGGGGCGGCTTCGGTGCGGTGTGCACAGCTCGTGGAAAAAAAGGAGCGAGTCCAGTTAGCGGCGTATTGCGCATGACCGAGGGACAGGTCCACGGCAAAAGCTCTTCAGTCATTGGTTCTTCCAGAAAATGATTGACAGATCTGAGTAGCCTATGAAAAGACAATTTCGGCAGTGGGCCCCATGTGGGGCAGAGGTGAGATAGTGATAGGCTAGCTCCGTGCGCGCTGTGTATGGAGACTCTCCTCCTCTTCCGCACAGACACTGGTGGAGGCACCAGAGGCATATGGAGAGAAATTTTTTGGCTTGTTTTAGTTTTTTATCTTAACAAAACATGCCTAAAGTTCAAAAGAAGATTTATTTACTATACATTACATCTTATTACAGTTTGGAACATCTGGTACATATTTGGACACTTGTGCCGAATTGACATATTTTTACAAAAAGGGTCACAGCACCAAACCCTTAGGCCTAGAGGTCTGAAATTTTACACTGTTGTTGCCAACAAGTTCAGCAGTGAGTGTAGTGAGCCACCAATGTCTAGGATGAAATATGCCCAAGTTACAGCCTTTATTATTTTGTAATTTTTTTCCAAGGCAAAAAATTCAATTTTTAGACATTTTTGAATGTCTGTACTAGGGGTGGGCGATATCTCGATATTTAAAATATATCGAGATATTTTTGAAACTCGATATGAATTCTGACATATCGATATATCGCTATAATGCTTACGTTTACTTCTGGTTTCGCCGCTTCGCTTGTCTCGCCTTCTCTGTGCCGCGCTCGCCTCGGCCTCCCCGCGTTTGTCCCCCGAGCTCCTCCGCAGAGCCCGGAGCTGGCCTCGGACTAAACCAGGACTAGGACTAAACCAGGACTAAACGCGGCCGCAGAGCCCGGGGCTCCGTCGCGGACTAAACCAAGACTAGGACCAGGGCTCCACAGTGCGCCCATTTCACTCGCATTTGCGAGCAAATATTTCGGTGTGCGAACGGGGAAAACAAAGTAGGCGCATCTGTGCGAGTGCTTCTGCAGCCACAATAAGGAGCGAGTCCAGCGCGAGCGCAACCACATGACACCTCCGACCGCACACGACCCCAGCATACGAGCTCCACGTGTGGCCGATATCACTCATACGAACAAACTCCGCTTCAAAACACACCCAAGCCCCCTTAAACGAGGAGCGCCCCGCAGCAGGACCCACACCTGTCCCACTCATTAGACACCTCCACGCCGCTGGACTTCCTTCTCCGCCAAAGCGAGAGCTTTGTCTTGGTCTTGTCTCGACCTCGAGCGCATTTGGACTCGGTCTTGTCATGGACTCAAGGTCTGAATACTGAGTGCGGTCATTTTTCATTAAGGCCGCTGCTGGCGCCAATAAACTCATCCCGGTGTGCGGGAGCGTGCGGGGCTTCTCTCTGCAGCCTGTGCCAAATGCCAAATAAATCCGTTGGTCACAATGTGCGTTTGATTTGGTAAATGTGCAGAGACTAAAAACCACTTTAAAACAAGAGAATGTAACTCCACTCAGGAATTTGAAAATAAAGTTTTAAAAATCCCGCACACTTTATTCACTTTGAAGCAGTTTTGTGTAAAGTGCCAGTGGAAGTTCTCTTAAAGAAGAGGTTCTTAAACTGTGGGTGAGGGTCCAAAAAGGGGTGCAGTGTTTAAGTGCAGTACTAAATGAATATTAATCAGATAAAATTAGTTTTTTGTTTTTGTAGTAGTTTGGAGGGGCTGTATTTTTCCTGTAAAGATATCGAGATATATATCGTATATCAAGATATAGCAAAATATATCGAGATATATTTTTTGGTCCATATCGCCCAGCTCTAGTCTGTACTGTAAGTTAGCTGCACTTACAGTCTTCATATGCATATCTACAGAATCTAGAAGGTCTAAGCTTTAAAATGATGTATCACACAAGCATGTGGGGTCTAAGATTTTCTTTTAATAAGCTGTGGCACTTGGGTATGTGTTACCGTTGTGCACAGACCAAATTAGGCGGGTGTTTTTAGACTAAGAACTTGATTCTTTAGAGCACATGTGTCAAACACGCGGCCCGGGGGCCAGATCCGGCCCTCCAAGACCTTTAATCTGGCCCTCGGCTGATTTTTCTATTAAAATACTTAAAATTTTCAGATTTTTCTGTTAATTTTCTGCACCGTTTAGCATAGCAGCGTCTCCGGCGTTTCTGTACGTTGCAACTCCCACCAGAGCAGCACAAATGAAGACTTTCCTCTTTCCAAACGCTCTTAAAGGACGATCGTTCTGACTGTCGACCGTGACCCTCATCAGCAAAATGTCAAAAAATGAGAAAAGCAGATGCTGAGTTCAGGATTTCCCAAGAAAAATAGTCTAATTCTTATTTGTTGACAGAGGTGAATGGGAAATCTGTGCTCAGTGTGTTTGGAACAAGTGGCGTTGCTCGAGGAATATAATCTTAAACACCACTACGAGACACGGAGAAAAATACAATAACTTGAAGAGAGAACTGAGTTTTCTGATCCGGCCCTTTTGGGATCAAAGTAGGTTGCATACGGCCCCCGGACCAAAATGAGTTTGACACCCCTGCTTTAGAGTAAGAACAGAGCCAACAATTAATTCATTTAATTAATTCAGGAATTAACTGTTCCAACAAGACTGGTCTGATGTGCATGTCGAGGATGTGAATGACTCACATGAAGCCTTTCTTAAACCAATACAATAAATGTTGCCCATTGAGGGTGTTGAGGAAATCTAAAGAAAATGCCCATGGACGACAAAGGGAATAATCAAAGTTTGTAAAAAGAAAAACAAGCTATATAAAAATGTAAAAAATAAAATAAAAATACCAGTAATGAAGAGAAATACAAATTTAACAAAAAACAAATTAACAAAAATTTTAAGAAACGCTGAAAGGGATTATTATAAAAGAAAGCTGACAGATAATAAACAAAACATGAAGGCAACATGGACCACTTTAAACAAAGTGCAGAGACCAAACTCTCAACCAAATAAAGTGCCAGACTATTTTGAAGAGGAAAATGCCTTTTGTCTATTAATGATTTGTGATAATCCTTGAAAAATCTACAATTCTTGTTGTTCGAGGATGACACTTAACATTTTTCACTCAGAGTAACTTAAGTAACAGGGAGCAGGAAAATGTGTTATTTTTAAATTGGGAAAGAACAAAGTATATAATTTTTGGTGACTGAAAAAAGAATGGAAATGTGACCATATCTATTGATGGTCTTAATATAAAAAGAGTGAATGAGACAAAAATTTTCAGAATAATTTTAGATGAAAAAATTTAATCTCTACACACTACAAACAAAAATTAGTAAAAATATTGGTATATTATATAAAGTAAAAGATTTGTTAGATTGTCAATCACTCACAACCATAAAACCTTTGTTCCTGCTGCAAAGAAGAGCAATACGAATCATCATCAAAAAGGGTTTCAGAGAGCAAATCACTCATCTGTTTAAGTCCAATCAATTAAAGTTAAACTTAGTTGTTCTAAGATTTTATTAATTGTGAGGAGAGCCAAAGACATTGACCCGGAGCTCTACAAAATCTTTTTATGTTTGTCTCAGAGGACTGTGACCATAGAAGACAATATTTTTCCTGAACTGTATTCTCAAAGACAGCATTAAAATAGAAATGCATCTCTGTGCATAGAGTCAAGATATGGAACTTGTTAAATTATGTACTGTTTAAAAAGTTGCACTAGTGTTTCTAAATTTAAGAAAATGTACAAGGATAATGAAAGCACAAGAGAGCTATTGTAATGTATCTACAGTGGGTACCGAAAGTATTCAGATCCCATTACATTTTTCACTCTGTTATACTGCAGCCATTTACTAAAGTTTTTTCATTTAAGTTCTTTTTTTTTCCTCATTAATGTACACACAGCACCCCATATTGACAGAAAAACACAGAATTGTTGACATTTTGCAGATTTATTAAAAAAGAAAAACTGAAATATCACATGGCCATAAGTATTCAGACTCAGTATTTAGCACCTTTTGAGCCAATACAGTCTTTTTTTAAAGAGTTTTTTTTTGGGGATCCTCTGACATTTCTCCTTGCAGATCTTTTGTCAATATGGGATGCTGTGTGTACATTAATGAGGAAAAAAAGACTTTAAATCATTTTAGCAAATGCAATATAACAAACTGTGAAAAATTTAAGGGGGTCTGAATACTTACCATACCAAATGTATATATGACTCGTTGGTGACTTGCTTTGGTTTTTGGAATGGGGATTGATTATGAAAGAAATGTTTAAGGTTTTGATCTGTGAAAGGAGCAGGGTTTATAAGATTTATCTTCTTCCTGTTCCTTTTGTTCATGCACCAAAGACAAGGCAAATAATGGTTGTAATATGTATTTATATTAATTGTCAGTTGGTGCCAAAAAAGAAGAAAATAGCATGAGCAATAAATAAATAAATGTACCCACAGTTTAAGTTTAGTATGTGCAGCCATGAGGCATTAAAATAGCACGTTTACCAATTAATATATTTCTGTTTACAGTGGCTGAGTGGCAACACTCAGGCCTCACAGCAAGAAGGTTGTGGTTTCGATCCCCGGGTCGCCTGGGCCTTTCTGTGTGGAGTTTGCATGTTCTCCCCATGCCTGGATGGGTTTCCTCCAGGCACTCCGGTTTCCCCCATCAACCGAAAACATGCAGCACCTCTATGAACTAACATCAAGGACCATGACGTCCACCCTCCTGTGGGCTCACCACTCACAGAGGGGTTCATAGAGGCGGTCAGGTGCTATGAGGATGGGGCAGCAAACTGCCCCCGCGCCAGGGCTCTACGCTAACTTTTGTTTTCAGGAGCACATGTGCCCCTAAGTGAAAAATTTTAGGAGCACAGAAAAAAAAATGGGGGCACAAATAGGTTTTCATTTCGAACGATTATTACAGTGCAGAACTTGCGCACACCAACTTATTTGAATTGATGTAATACAAAAAACAAAAGAATTATTATGACTGTACTTTTCCTGCATGATCGCAGTGTTTTTATAAATATATCTTTATTTTATCTGATTAATATTTAGACTTAAAATAAGCCAAACAAACTGTACTGCACTGAAACACTCTGTGGCCCTTTTTTGGACCTTCACCCACAGTTTGAGAACCTCTTCTTTAAGAGAACTTCCACTGGCACATTACACAAAACTGCTTCAAAGTGAAAAACATAGGTAAGATTTTTAAACCTGTATTTTCAAATTCCTAGGTGAAGTTACTTTCTCTTACTGGTTTTACAGTGGTTTTTAGCCTCTGCACATTTACCAAACTAAACGCACACTGTGACAGAGTTATTTGGCATTTTCTTAGGCAAACTTCAGCCCACGTATCACCTGCTCTGTGCTGTGGGTCTGCTCTGTGCGGACACTGACAGAAAATTAGTATTGGCGTATTTGACGTGAAGGATAGGTGGGATACCTGCCCTGTGACGCACGTTGGTACACAAGGGTGCGCGCTGTGGACAAGCCGCGCGCTGCGGAGTCTGTGCTGACGGGCCGCACAGTGTCTGCGGGCTCCAGCGCACAGGCCGCAGAGAGACGTCCCGCGTGGTCACGCACACCGGTACAAGTTTATTGCAGCGGCCGTAATGAAATATGATCACACTCAGTATTCAGACCTTGAGTCCGTGATAAGACCGAGTCCAAATGCGCTCGTGACAAGACCAAGACAAAGCTCTCGCTTTAGCTGAGAAGGAAGTTCAGCGGCGTGGGAGTGTTTACTGAGTGGTGGGGCAGGTGTGGGTCCTGCTGCGGGGCGCTCCTCGTTGAAGGGGGCGTGGGTGTGTTTTGAAGCGGAGTTTGTTCGTATGAGTGATATCGGCCACATGCGGAGCTCATACGCTGGGGTCAGCGCTCGCGCTGGGAAAGCGTGCGGCGCTTTAGGGGTGATCCAGGCTTGGGCACGATTCTGAAGTCCTAGTGTGAGTGCGCCCCTAATGTTTGATACATTTAGAACGTTTAACTTGTCACGTTACGTCTGTGCGCAGTTCTCCTTACTGTGGCTGCAGAAGCACTCGCACTGGTGCGACTGTTTTATTTTCCTCGTTCGCACGACGAAATATTTACTCGCAAATGCGAGTGAAATGGGCGCACTGTAGAGCCCTGCCCGCGACCCAGTTGGATTAAGCAGGAGAAGATGGATGGATATTTCTATTTATTGCTATTTATACCCTATTTAAAATTATATTAGTTATGAGTGTATAATTGCTATGCTATATTTACATGTTGCACTTGTATGTCAAGTTTTTACTTCGTACAAACACCGCAGTTACATAATTTGTCCACTGGGACGCATGGTACGGTGCTTTATTGTCTGCCTCCAATAATTAATATTCATAACAGTGTAACTTGTTTCCACACCCAACCTTGCAGTACATTATTCTGAACAAAAGATGGCAGCATATAACCACTAAGATCTGCCTCGCTGTGCTGTTTTTTTTTTTGTGTTTTTTTTTTTTACAGCGACCACACACACCAACACATGTATGCACAAACCCCTGCTGTTTGGATTGGATTAAAGTTCATTATCAACCTACCAAGTGTCCGCTGCCTCCTAACAGATGATAGGAAAATGTAGCAAGTTGTAAAGTACTGCATCCTTAATTTTACGGAAAGTTATGGTGCGTGAACAGTATACTTTAAAGTAATTTAAATGGAAATCAGACATGTAATTTTAGATTTTACCATTTTATCAATAAAAGGAAACTTTACAAAAAAATAAAAATAAAAAAAAATAAAACAGTTCACAGTTGCCTTATGCATATCTTACTCATATTCAGTAGTTTACATGCCTTGAAACAGTATATCATATTTTTCACAGTACCACGGAAGAAAGGCTTTGGCTTTACGAGTGTCACCAGATCTAAACCAGGTCTATGATAGGACTATGCCAGGTCTAATTTAGGACCAGGACCAAGAGTGGACTATATTATTTCCACCACAGTTCTAAACAACAAATTATCCAAAGGAAGACAAAAAAGTGGATGAAATTAACACTAAATTAGGAAAACCCACAAACTGAAGCACTGTCCACCATAATTTGAGAAACACCACTTTAACATATGAGGTGGCTGTCCATTTTTAAGAAGAATTTCAAGTTGGATGAGGTGACTCTTTGCTTACGCATAGTGCTTCACAGGGGAGCGGTTTACATGAAAACGACCACTTCATGACAACACAAGGTGGAACAAAGCATTTGGACCTTTGAAGATGCAGACAGTCTAATGATAAAGGATTACTCCAACTTAATGTGTAGATGGAACAAAACCCAACCCCAGGTATGTTTTAGCTTAAAGTTCACAAGAGTCAATTTTATGACCCTTGCAAACTTTTAAACAGAGATGCAAGAAATCACAAAATAATATCACCAATACAACTTTTCATGAAAGGATCTGATTTTCAACAGCTTATTGTCCAGGCCTACATCAAATTAAATGCATGTGCTAGTCCTGTTCTCTCTGCTCTGAGTAAAGAGTCATAAATCTGTCACTGTAGGAAGCCTTTGTCTAACAACCCGTTTCCAACCAGCTCTGCCAAAAACACACCGGAAACAATAAGCAGTAAACATGCTCCATCATGTCCCAGAGGGGCCATTCCCCCAGGCCCAGGAGCATCTGTTTTCTCAGCACAAAGAAAGGCACTGGAACTAACAAGGCTGCATTTCAACACCCTTTAATTTAGCATTGTTTTATTATATACACTACTGTTCAAAAGTTTGGGGTCACTTAGAAATTTCCTTATTTTTGAAAGAATAGCACTGTTTTTTTCAATGAAGATAATTTTAAACTAATCAGAAATACACATACATTGTTATACATTGTTAAAGTGGTAAATGACTATTATAGCTACAAATGTCTGGTTTTTGGTGCAGTATCTACATAGGTGTATAGAGGCCCATTTCCAGCAACTATCACTCCAGTGTTCTAATGGTACAATGTGTTTGCTCATTGCGTCAGAGGCTAATGGATGATTAGAAAACCCTTGTGCAGTCATGTTAGCACAGATGAAAACAGTTTAGCTGGTTAGAGAAGCTATAAAACTGACCTTCTTTGAGCAGGTTGAGTATCTGGAGCATCACATTTGTGGGGTAGATTAAACGCTCAAAATGGCCAGAAAAAGAGAACTTTCATGTGAAACTCGACAGTCTATTCGTGTTCTTAGAAATGAAGGCTATTCCATGCGAGAAATTGCCAAGAAACTGAAGATTACCTACAACAGTGTGTACTACTCCCTTCAGAGAAGAGCACAAACAGGCTCTAACCAGAGTAGAAAGAGAAGTGGGAGGCCCCACTGCACAACTGAGCAAGAAGATATGTACATTAGACTCTCTAGTTTGAGAAATGGACACTTCACAGGTCCTCAACTGGGAGGTGCACTAAACAGTACCCGCAAAATGCTAATGTCAACATCCACAGTGAAGAGGCGATTCCGGGATGCTGGCTCAAGGAAGAGCCTGGAAGGTGAAAGCATCGGTGGTGCCTGTGGTGATCGGACACTCGGGGCCGTGACCCCCAAACTGGATGAGTGGTTACAGCAGAACCAGGAAGGACAACAGACATCTCAGTCCAGAAAAGTGCAGTACTGGGAACAGCAAAGATACTGCGCAGAACTCTCAAGCTCCCAGGCCTCTGGTAGAGGACCCGAGCTGATGAGGGTGAGAGACCAACCACCGTGGAAGGTGAGAAACGTGTTTTATTTATTTATATCTATCTATCTATCTATCTATATATATATATATATATATATACACTTTTCTATTCCATCTTGATACACAGCACAGGTGCAACAAATTTTTCATGAAGACAGATGCTTAAAAGGTAAAAGGTTGAACTCTCAGTTTGTCTGATGGAACCTTTTACTCTGGTATGTAAACCTCTAACTCTAAAAGATCATAAAAGTGTAACAGATCTTTTGCAAAGCCCTGTATAAGTTAAGTTATTTAGTTCTGTTTTAAGAACGGTCACGAAAATCTAGACCAGTGTTACTTCTTGGTATTAGAAAGAGTGATATAGCGTTAGATTTGGTTATATTTTGGTCTCCGGACATGACCCGAATTTAAACCTGGCCAAAATGTGAGGCAGATTTCCATTACACGCCGACATTCTTGGGATTCCTGTCCAGCAAAGTGGGATTACACCAGGGAGGAGGCACTCCAAATCAGTTCACATAGCACCTGTCAGGGTTTGCTTTGATCCCTGTCGGTAGGAAGGAGGAAGTATCCATAAAGGGGAAATCATAATAATAATTAGGGCGGCCAAAAATATCGCACTATTAAAGAGTTAACACAAATTTTGACTGACTGACTGTCTGTGTGTGTATATGTATATGTATATGTATATGTGTATATATATATATATATATATATATATATATATATATATATATATATATATATATATATATATATATATATCCTGACTCTTACCTTCCCCCCACAGCGAAGTCTGAAATGGCATAATAGTATGACTTGAGGACCTTGGGGTCATTGAAGACTTCATCTCCAAAGGTGTTGAGTCGGTTCAGCGTCACTTTGATGTCTGTGGCGGTCACCCAGTCCTTTCAAAGACACAAAAAAATGGGATTAGAACATAGTTCATTGAGACATTGATTAATTTAACTGAACCACAAACAAACAAAAAAAACTGTATTTGTAATTACAGATGGTTAAAAAAAAGCTTTCACATAATGAATTTTATATTCATGTTCTGAAATATGTGACCACTTTCAGTCACTGCAGGTATACCAATTGTCTATCCAAATGTCTTATTTGTCACAGCTAGTTTAACAATGTAAATAAATTATAGTTTGCTGAGACAAGTTGAGCGACTCTTTAAGTATTCTTTAAGTGTATTTTGGTAAAAGCCAAAAGGCCCTAACCTTGCACAGCAAGATGGATTCTCACAATATTTGTGAGTTTCCATATTCACGAGAATCCATCTGAGGTGCTCCCGCTGTACAGTTTAAATTTAGCCCAAGCAGGGCTATGCACAGGGGGAGATGTTTCAGGCAACTTGATGACAACCCCAAGCGCCAGGCCTGAACGAAACGAAACTAAAATAAACATGGCAGCACTGGTGGACAGTGATGGTGGCTTATAACACCTTTAATATGAAAATTTGTATAGCAAAAAACTGCTAAATTTGTTTATCAACATCTTCCCTCTACACTTGTTTTGGTGTTACCTGGCACAAGTTGAATATGTCATTTTGATAGGTTTGCTATGCTAGGCTAAAAAGATACTATGGTGGCTGGGTACTTCGGGGTGGTTCACTCAATCAGCTCGAGACATTCTGCAGCAAGTCCCTCCTTTTTCTAAATGCCTTCAGCAAGAGCTATTCCAGATGGATAATGTGTAGAACTCGTTTTCAGAGCAATACACAAATCAGCCTGGCGTGAGCCAGGTTAAAGAGATCATCATCATCATGAGGTGTTTTGTCTGGAACAGGCATTGACGGCCATGGCTCCATCTGTCTCTTTCATTCGAGGCATTCATGAATTGGTTGTTGTTTAGTGCCTTTGCTGTTGCCCAGTTGTTTCACCTGTCTGCACAGGTTTCTCGCTGTCGACCTCTACTTCTTCTGCCCTCGATTCTATCCATGATATCTTTAATAATCTCCTTAAAAAACACATTTCGGTTGCCTCCAGTTTCTTCCTTAACTTGTTGGTGATTGTCCAGCATTCACAGCCATATAAGAGAACTGACCATACGTATGTTTTCAATATTCTGTATTTTGTGTCTATCTTGATGTTTCTGTTGGTCGTGATTGATGCTAATTTTTGAAAGGTGACTTTGGCTGTTGCTATGCGTTTGTATATTTCTTTAGTGCATTTCCCATCAGATGTTAACAAGTAACCCAAGTATTTGAATTGATTCACTTGTTTGACCTGTACACCATGACTGTGTATATTACATGTGGGGGCTTTCGGATTCTTAGATATTGTCATGCATTCTGTTTTTGTGAGGTTTAATGCTAGTCCTTTATTTGTGCTTATTTCTACTACAGTATCCAGCAACTTTTGGAGGGTCTGTTCTGAATCTGCTTATCAGCACAGTATCATCTGCATATCTCAGGTTGTTAATATTGTGTCCACCCAAACTTATTCCATTGATTTCTTCGATTTCTCTCAGTATGTTTTCACTATATAGGTTGAAAAGATCTGGTGACAGAACACATCCTTGTCGGACTCCTCCTCTTATTGATATTTCTTTGCTATGTTCTCTGTCTATTCTTACTGTAGCTTTTTGTCTCCAATAGAGATTGCTCAGGATTCTTAGGTCTTTACCATCAATATCTAATTCATTCAACATTTGGAACAGATCTTCATGTTTCACTTTGTCGAATGCTTTTGAATAGTCAATAAAACATAGGTAAAGATCTTTCTGCATTTCTATACATCTCTCTGTTAGCATGGTCATTGTAAATATGGCGTTTGTTGTTCCTTTGTTAGCTACAAATCCAAATTGGGTTTCTGATATTTCTGGTCATATTTTGTTTCTTAATCTTGCCATCAGTATTTTCAAAAGGATTATCAGAGTGTGGCTCATCAGGCTAATAGTTCTGTGGCACTCACAGTCAGTTGTTCCAGGTTTTTTGGGGAGTGTGATGAAAGTGGAGGTGAGCATGTCGGGGGGGGGGGATGACTCCAGTGTCATAGATGTTGTTTAGAAGTATAGTTAATTTCTTTATGCCCCATTCATCTAGTGCTTCATACAGTATGCTTCCACTGGTATAAGGTCAGGTCCCACAGCCTTTCCTTTGTTCATTTCCTTGATGGCATTTTCAACTTCTGCTTCTAATATTGGTGGCCCCTCCATTGGTTTGGTGATCTCCTGTTGGTCTCCTCTATCGTCACAAAATAAGTCTTCAGTGTATTCTGCCCATCTCTTTAATATGTCTGCTTTGTTCATCAGAATGCTTCCATCTTTTGATTTTACGCAGCTGCTCATAGGAGATGGTTTCTTATTTGCGATGTAATTGATTTTGCTGTGCATATATTTGTTGTCTGTTATTTTTGTTTTTTTCAATTTCTTCACATTGTTCATTTAGCCATGCCTCTTTTGCTTCATTACACATTTTCTTTATTTCTTTGTCTATGGATTTGTATTTACGATCGTCACCTATTGCTTTTCTTCTGGTGTTCATTTTGTCCAGAATTTCCTGTGTCATCCATTTCTTGTGCTCTTTTTTCGGTTTCAGTGGGATATTCTCTTCTGTTGTCTTCTTGATGCTGTCTTTCAGCTGTTCCCATTGATTTTCTATGTCTGTGACCGTTTCTAAAGCAGAGAACTTGTTGCTGACTTCCTCTGCAAATCTTTCTTTGAGTTCGCTGTCAGTCTTTAACAGTTTGAAATTGTAGCATGTTTGTTGTCTCGTCTTTTTAAGGGCCTTCGGTTTCAAGCTGAATGTGCATACCACAGGGATATGGTCACTACCACAATCTGCTCCTGGCATGGACTTTGCTGATAGAATTGCATTGCGAAAACGAGACTTGATCAGGATGTAATCGATCTGATTGCGGTGTCTGTCTCCTGGGCTCATTAAGGTCCATTTTCTTCTCGGATGGTTCTCGTACCATGTGTTTGTTGCCCCAAGTCCATGTGGACCAATGATGTTTCCAATTCTGTTTGCTCCTAGCTTGGCATTGAAATCACCCATTATGATCTTGATATCAGATGATTTCAGTTGTTTCAACGTTTGTTCTAATTTTTCGTAGAATGCCTCTATTTCTGTGTCGTCATGATCTGTCGCTGGAGCATATATCTGTACAATGCTGATGTCAAAGGGTTTGGCGCTGAGACTAATTGCTATGATTCGGTCTGATACTGGCCAGTAGCCTTCCAGTGTCTTTGTTATGATGGGTGAGAGCATTATGCCTACGCCTCTGTGGTGTTGGTCCCCTCCTGAGTAGAGTATTTTGTATCCTTCTGATGTAAACTCTCCCGCTCCTGTCCATCTTACTTCTGCAAGTCCCAATATGTCAATTTTCATTCTTTCCATTTCTGTTTTTACGTTTTCAAATTTTCCTTTCTGGTTTAGGGTTTTTACATTCCATGTGGCTATCTTCTTTGGTTTCCTCTTTGTTGGTTTTTGGGCAGTCACTTGATGACGATCGGGTGCCACCTGTTCATCATGGCAGTCCCTACCGAGCGAGGTGTTCTGATTCAGAACCCCATTCACGCTGTTTCTCGAATGAAGTGTTGGATGTATTGTCATAGCTTTCCTTGCAGATTTACAGACAGTAGGTTGCAATTTCTTTCTGTCCGAGCAGTGCCCGTACTGGGCGGCTGTTCTGACCATTGTACCCGAGGGTATCCTCTGCTCAGCACAATGAAATACGAAACCATGAACAGAGGAACTCCCTGAGTGCTCCCGTACCTCTTCCATCACCTGCTTTCCATGACTTCACGTTACCCTGATCGGGGGGCTAAGTGGGTACTCGACCTTGCCCAAGGGTCTCCCACAGGCTAGCGGAGGGAAGGATAGCCTTACTTTCCTTTGACAGCCGTGCTGCCCCTCTTCCCAAAGAGATAATATATTCAAAATGTATTTTCATTCCCTTCCAATTTTAGCAGCAAGTTCTTGCATTTTGATAAGTTATAATTTTGGACATGGGAAGCAGATATGACATACATAATTCCATAAAATGCCTACCAACCATAATTTTAAGGACCAAAACTTTCCTCTTAACTATCTTTTATCCACAAACTGCCTCTTACCTGATGTAAAACCATGGTAAATATTGACCACACAGATACTATCCCACCAAACCAAGTCAGAATCAGAAAAAAACTTGAAAACCTGTCATATGCACTTTAACTTTATGATTGTTCTTTTTGGGCTTTTAACCATTTCATAACATTGCCCCTTCATTAAAAATGTACGGGGAGCTGTATTTAGTTCTATTCACACTTGTTTCAGTAATCAGCTTCCTGTGAGCACTCACAAGAAACTCTGTTTTACTTTTCCCATATTTGTGACATCAAGGTAAAAGTCTGGAGGTCCATAAATAATTAACAGACTCAGTCATCCATAAAAACATGTTCATGACCTAACTGTGTGTCCAGATACAAGCCAGACATGTTCAAATCAAATATAGCTTTTAGTGATAACAATTGTAATACTGATTTATTCTTTATTATAAAACCATTGGACATGATGATGTCCTTGTCATTTATAATATCATTTCTCAAGACTGCTGCCTAAATCCAAAGAGAAAGCCTCTGTGGTGGATACCTCTGCCACCACTCCACACATTTTACATTTACACTTTACATTGCACATTTTCATTAAGTTATAATATTTACATTATTAATTACAATGCACATAATTGAATGCAATTACTTTATTTAGACATATTTTCTAAGTTTGAGTGCACACATGTGTCTGATATATGTCAGCCCAAAATTCATTATTTTTAAGTACCAAAAAATGTATCTTTCAAAACGCCTTTTAAAAAATCCCAAAACATTATGGCAATGAGAGACCTTTTTCATCATAGACAAATGAAATTTGGTACAAACAGCCCATTCAAGACAAGTAAAAAAAATATATAGTATAACAACAGGAAGCAGGCCATTGTGGGAACTCAATTTTGCAATTTTTTTCCTCTCATACTCACATTTTTTATGCCATGGATTTTCATTCAAACTGGTCAAAATTCTTTAAACCCATGTATGATTACAGACTAGTGTTTGGATATTTGTTAAAGAATAAAATGTGGGCATGGCCAACCTGCAAAGAAAAAAGGCATTTTTAGAATTATTAAACTTTACGTAACTCTGAAATGGAAGTGTCCCATCACCCAGAATTAATCTATATTTTCTGCACAATGACGACTTGAACGTAATGGTGTACAATTTACATAGCTGAGATATTAAATTGCTCTATAGAGCCGCCTTTAACTTTTAATTGGAATCAAAAATATTTGTCTTAGGTATAATACTCGTGTTCAGTTTTGGGTTTGGGCTCCTATATTTAAACACCCCTGTTCTTTTGTCTGGTTGGGGTAGTTTTCCTCTGTTCAATTTTGATCAAGTTAACCCCAGTTGGGCCTGGCCTCTCACATTCTCCAATTCTGAAATCCAACTAAAACTAAAAGCCCACTCTCTGAAGCCTCACTACCCAGTACTGTAGCCAATCTTTAATCAGCGCCTCTGTATCAGCAGTATATTGATTGTTTGACTGATAATACTTTATCTGAATTTGAAAATGTATATGCTGAGAAAAATGTGTATGTGTCCTCCATCTGCAGCTTAAAGGTGCACTGCACATCATTTCTGGTGGAGGTTCTGCTACCTGCTAGTATCCATGGAGATGTTATTGCTTTCCATGGAATGTTCCATGGTATGGTATTAAGCATATCTAGAACTGCTTCTAACTTCTAATCCTACCTGACCCATGTAAACCAAAAAGAGAGACTCAAATCAACCATGTCGAGGATCGGGTCCAGTCAAGATCGAGTGCTGGCTAAGATGATAAAAGTTATGAGCGCGGAAGCAAACCGATCAAGAGTCAGTCTCGATGGGACATTTTAAGATGTATAATGGTACGTTGTGAGCTTTCAGGCATTTTCCGCTCCGGATGCATTCAGACGACAGAATTGAAAAAGCTGTAGTTTTGGCATCGGACACACTGCGTCACCCAATCAGAGACTACTCTCCAGTGATGTAGCAATGTCATTATCCGGAAGAAAGAGAAGAAATAAAAAGTCCATGGTGCCACAAACACCACAACAAGAAAATTTAAGCCGTGTCATTAGCAAAGTATTAATAGATTTACACGCCACTGCCGTCTCCACTGATGTTTATGTAATAAAAAAAACTAAAGCCACTCTCTCAACCAGGCCAATAAGATTATGAATGGAAGAATGTTTACCCATGTTGATACGACAAACTGAATTTATAAAGGAACATAGCATTTGTAAATAACAAAGATGTTTTGTGTCATGCTGGGAAAAGTGGAATGAATATACAGATCTAAAAAGGCAAAATTTTATTTTGTGAATATAAGAAAATAAATTGATGCACAAATAGTGGTCACTTCCTTGTCTTCCATTTATATTTTGTATTCTATGTTGAAATGATCAATTAATGTGTATTAAAAAGGGGAAACAATATTGAGAAGTTTGTACCTATCTATACATATCACTGGCAGCAATATCTTTTAAAATGTAAGAGCTTAGGCTACATACAGTTCCTTTAAGTCTTAAGGTAAAAACGTGAGTCATCCCCTAGCTTTGGTAATATAATGGGTACGGCCTTGGACTCACACACTGAATACCATGGATAAAATTCTCCTCGGAACATGTTCTTGACTGTTAATGTCCAGAATGTTGTGGTTCTTTGAAAATGTCACAATATTGTCAATAACCACTTTGCACTGGCTTCAGCTATCGTCTATTCTATTCCATTTACTTCAGCTAAATGTTTAATGAAAAGGCACTTTGTTATGAGAAACCCTGTAATACAACTGTAGGAGTAGGGATCCAGATGGAAGAGAGTTTATTTTGAGATAGGTTAGATGCATACACACCTGCTGCTGTTACATCACCAAACAAAACTGCATATCCCGTAGACAGGAAGCAAAGGCCCGTGGGAAGCGTGGGAGCATCATGACCGTGTCTTACAGCCTGAGACCAGTCGAAAATCAGTGTAGTCAAGATTGGAAAATATCATTAAAAGTCTGCTCACATCTAGTGCGCTAAGACATTCTTTCCACTACTGACGAATTACATCTTAGAAATTGTACAAACCATAAATCTTCTTTTACTCTTGCTCTCATGTATATATGGACAGGTAAAATGTCATACAGTTAAATATTCCAGAGAAAGCAATAACACTTCCATAAACATAAGCAAGTGATGGACCTTCCACCAGAATACTAGCATTTGTCTAGCATCTGTTTGTGACTTTGCGCAGAAACTATTACCTACAGCAGTTATCCCCAAAATAATGTTAATGTTCTCTCGATACATTTGTACCCCTGAGCGACTGGTGCAGTGCGTCACTTCCGCTTGAAAAGTCTTATTTAAATGGTATCCTGCAAATGTCATTCTACAATACATTCTAAATAAACAAGCTGTATTTTCGAATTCTATGCGAATATAGGTTTTCTGTATAAACAGGGCATTTTTTATGTGTTTGTCATGGCAACAATCCTACGGTGCTAGAGCAATGACCAAATCAGACTAAATACAGTCATCCCTCACTATAACGCGGTTCACCTTTGGCTATTTCCATTTTCAATAAATAAATAAAATGGCTCATCAGCGCCCCCTAACTAGGCAAAAATGCATTAGGGAATAAGAATGACACCAAAAAAAATTTGCACGGAGAATCATGAAATTTAACACAGAAGTCGATCATGACAAGACAAGTAAAAAATATTATTATGGCCACGCCCCCTGACACACCAGGAGGCGGCCATCTTGTATTAAAGTTTGTGAAGCTCTTCCGCGGACGCTCGCCCGAACGGCCTCAGATTTGGTCCACATTATCTCCAGGACGGAACATCAAAAAATATCCACATATCCCAAATCCGTCGGTCTCTGAGCAGTGAAGCGACAAACAATGAACACAATTTTTGGATATTTACAAATTGCTCCTATTTGCTTAAACAAACTATGATTTCAATGAAATTTGTCACAGTTCTTAAACTCTCTGCCCCATAGCGACTGCATGTGAAAAAATTTAATTTGATGCTTTAGCGTCCCCTACAGATTGAAATAAATGTTGACCCCCTAAACACTTTCAAAAACTCACCAAACTTTGCCAAAAGTTCAGAAATGATGAGACATTTGAGAAAATATAGGTTTCATGCATGGGGATAAATAAAATGGAGATAATACGCCACTTCGAATATTAGGCTCCGCCCACTCCTATGGGAGCTGTCCCAGCTCAACTTTGTCGTAGAGCCACGAAATTCGGTACACACATTCGTCACGCCCCCTGACAAAGCAGAAGGCGGCCATCTTGGATTGAAATCTTCAAAATGCAGAGTTGGCATTTTGGCTCATGTTGCCTTTGAACGCACTCCTCTGAAGGCGCTTCACCCACAGGGCTGAAAATCACCGTACATTATCTAGAGAAGTGCCGGCTTCAAAAGTTACCTCCCTTTTTTAAAAAACAGTCATGGTTTATGTGTGGCAAAGCCATGAGCTGCATGAAGATGTGCCTGATGACTACGTTTCTATCGCGGGCTTCTCCGGGCTTCTCCACCGTATGGGCCGACAGAGAGCGCGCCAGCTGCGGGAAGAGCAGAGGCGGCGGGGTAGCGGTGCTCGTTAACCACCGCTGGTGCCATCCATCGCACATCACCGTCAAGGAACGGATCTGCAGCCATGATGTGGAACTATGTACTGTCGGACTACGGCCTTATTATCTACCGAGGGAGTTCTCGCATGTTGTGTTTGTTGCTGTCTACGTGCCTCCGTCAGCCAACGCCCACAGCGCCTGTGACTCTATCCACGCTGCGGTAGCCCGGATTCAGAACGCTCACCCTACAGCCTTCATCGCCATCTCCGGGGACTTCAATCATGTCAGTTTGGCCAAAACTCTCCCCACTTTCTCCCAGTTTGTGAACTGCTCCACCAGGGAGGGAAAAACATTAGACCATCTCTATGCTAATGTTCGTGGCGCATACCTGGCGGCCCCCCTGCCCCCACTTGGCCGTTCAGACCACATCCTGGTGCTCCTCAGGACATCTTACACACCTCTGGTGAAGCGCCTTCCCCCCTCCCCCCGGTCTGTGAGGAGGTGGACAGATGAGTCTCTGGAGGTGTTACAGAGCTGCTTTGAGGTGACAGACTGGGCTGCACTCACTGAGCCCCATGGAGAAGACCTCGACGGGCTGACTGACTGCATCACCAGCTACATAAACTTCTGTGTGGACTCAGTTGTCCCAACAAAGACTGTGAGCTGTTATCCAAACAACAAGCCATGGATAACCAAGGACATTAAAGCCACACTCATTGGGAAGAGGAAGGCCTGCAGCTCGGGAAACAAGGAGGAGGCCCAGGCTGCTCAGAAGAAACTGAAGGTGCAGCTGAGCCAGGCCAGACAGAGACATGGGAGGAAGCTGGAGTGGAAACTTCAGCAGAACAACATGCGGGAAGTGTGGAGCGGCATGAGGACCATCACGGGACACAAGCCGACCCGAGGGGGGAGCGTTGAGGGAGACGTGAACACAGCTAATGAGTTCAACATCTTCTTCAATTGCTTTGACACTGCAGGAACTGTCCACCTCCAGCCAGCAGCAGTCACCCCCCTACCCCTCCCTCCCCCGTCTCCTGTGGAAGACCCAGTTCACACCTCAGACGACACCACCCCTCCCCCTCCTGACACCTCCACACTGACTGTCACTGAGGAGCAGGTGAGGTGTCAACTGCAGAGACTGAAGGCCGGGAAAGCACCAGGACCTGATGGAGTGAGCCCCAGAGTCTTGAAGGGCTGTGCTCCCCAGCTCAGTGGTGTCCTGCACCAGATCTTCAGCCTGAGCCTGAGTCTTCAGAGAGTCCCCCTGCTATGGAAGACATCGTGCCTCGTCCCTGTCCCGAAGACGCCGCGCCCCAGCGACCCTAAGGACTACAGGCCCGTGGCACTGACCTCCCACATCATGAAGACTCTGGAGCGACTCGTCCTGCAGCAGCTGAGGCCTATGGTCCAACATCTGCAAGACCCTCTCCAGTTTGCCTACCAGCCCCACCTTGGAGTAGATGACGCCATCCTGACCCTACTCCACAGAGTCTACTCCCACCTGGACAAGCCAACTGCCACTGTGAGGATCATGTTTTTTGACTTCTCCAGTGCGTTCAACACCATCAGGCCGGCTCTGCTGGCTGAGAAGCTGGCAGTGATGCAGGTGGATGCCACCTTGGTATCCTGGATTGTGGATTACCTCACTGGAAGACCACAGTATGTGCGTTTGCAGAGCTGTGTGTCGGACAGAGTGGTCAGCAACACCGGGGCTCCACAGGGGACAGTCCTGTCTCCCTTCCTCTTCACCCTCTACACCACAGACTTCAACTACTGCAGCCAGTCTTGCCACCTTCAGAAGTTTTCTGACGACTCTGCAGTGGTGGGATGCATCAGCGGTGGTGACGAGGAGGAGTACAGGACTACTTTGTCACTTGGAGTGAGGAGAACCACCTCCAGCTCAACGTGATGAAGACAGAGGAACTGGTGGTGGACCTTAGGAGGACCAAAGCTGCTGTGACCCCATCTCCATCCAGGGGGTCAATGTGGACGTGGTGGAGGAGTACAAGTACCTGGGGGTGTACTTGGACAATAAACTGGACTGGAGCAGGAACGTGGACGCGGTTTACAAGAAGGGCCAGAGCCGCCTCTATTTCCTGAGGAGGCTGAGGTCCTTTGACATCTGCAGGACAATGCTCAGGATGTTCTACGAGTCTATGGTGGCCAGTGCCATCATGTACGCTGTAGTCTGCTGGGGCAGCAGTCTGCGCGTGAGGGACACTAATAGACTCGAGAAGATCATTAGGAAGGCTGGACATGTTGTGGGGGAGGAGCTGGACTCTCTGGCGGTGGTGTTGGACAGGAGAATGCTGGACAAAATCTGGACTATTCTGGACTCTCCCTCCCACCCCCTCCACAAGGTGCTGGCCAATCACAGGAGCTCTTTCAGCCATAGACTGCGGCTGCCGCGCTGCTCCACTGAGAGACACAGGAAATCTTTCCTGCCTGTCGCCATCAAACTGTTGAACGCTGCACTTTAACTCACAAACTACTCAATCCCTTTCATCCTATTCCCGGCTCACACATGTATATAGTCATAAATATGTCACTGATGTAAATAATTACCAGAGAGAGCTATTTTATCTTTTATCTTATTGTATTTAGCTTATTTTGTAACTTGTTCGATGTACATGCTCTTGGTCGGTTGCATCTGTAACGAAGAAAATTTCCCCTCGGGGATGAATAAAAGTAATTCTGATTCTGATTCTGATTCTGAAGCCGCAAACGTCAATCAAAATTTAGACAAGATTCAGTGTCAAGATTTACTCCTGTTGACACAGACTTAGTCAGATCGTGCTGAAATTTGAATCACTGATGCTGATCTCGGCCTGAATATTATACACTATAAAGCATATGGAAAATTACACTATAGCCCCCCCTAGTATAATGAAATGCAAACATTATCAGATTTGTACCAAATTTGGGAATTAAATTCTATGTATGACTATGAGCAAAAAAATACATTACGGACATGGTGAATTTTTCACTGTTGGCCACCAGGGGCGCAAAGACTCAAAAATCACTTAAGCACTATGTAATTTTTCTGATAGAGGATGTGTTGGCCTGGGAAATTTGAATCACTAATACGTGATCTCTGAATATAACACACTGTAAAGCATATAAAAATTGTGATTGGGGTTTACTGTTATTAGGGTTAGTGTGGGGCATGTCATTTGCTGGGCACGGCGTTTGCACGGTGCAATGTGCTGTGCACGGTGTTTGCGGGACACGGAGTTTGTGGAGTGCGGTGTAGGCACACTCGAGGGCCGATCATTGCCGCTTGCGGCTATATTTTATTATTATTATTTTAGCTGAAAGTACCAATAAGAGTATTGTTAAGATATCATATCAATAAGAAGTATTGGTAAGAGTAGCAACAGTTTTAGATAAATCCTCAATCTTAGATCTGGTTAGGTGTTGGTTTCATTAGTATGACAGCCCATATAATCTGGCTTTTTGGAAAGTATAATTATTGAATTATTCTGTGCGGTAAGTTAAAGTGCATATGACATGGCCTATCCATTTTATTAAAACATAAGGTAATTAGATTTAAGATTCAACTAAAAATCTTGCCTTGTGTTTTCTAGTTTTGTAATTTTGATGGACATTATGACACATGTAGAGGTATGTTACCTACCAACAATAATGTTAAGGGCCAAAACTAGTCAAAAATTACACAGCAGTTTACACTAGACTAATGAAAAAAAAGGCAGAAAAACACTATTGGGGCATGGAAACCACCTTTCTTTGGTTATCAAAATAAACACAGCAGGGGTTTTGGTATGTCATTGCACTCTTCACTGGCAGCCGCTCTCCCTTCACTGGGGAGTTGAGCCCAGATTTAGCTGAGGGTCTAGGTCCATATTGGTCTTCATCTATTTAAACCAGGGACACTTTTGGAGGCGTCAGACTGTCTGTTTGCCCACTCAGCCTATAATAACTTGGTTTTAAAATATCTGCATAGTAACAGTTCAGCATCATATATATATATATATATATATATTATAACATGCCGTTTAGGAAATTAAAAAATATATTGAATGAAACCTTAATATATATGGAATGAATGCTTGAATATATGGAATGAAACTTGAATATATGGAATGAAAGTTTGAATATATTGAATGAACGCTTGAATATATTGAATGAATGCTTGAATATATTGAATGAAACTTGAATATATTGAATGAAACTTGAATATATGGAATGAAAGTTTGAATATCTGGAATGAAACTTGAATATATTGAATGAACGCTTGAATATATTGAATGAATGCTTGAATATATTGAATGAATGCTTGAATATATTGAATGAACGCTTGAATATATTGAATGAAACTTGAATATATGGAATGAAAGTTTGAATATATGGAATGAAACTTGAATATATTGAATGAACGCTTGAATATATTGAATGAATGCTTGAATATATTGAATGAAACCTGAAAATGACGTCATAACGGCACTGGCGCCATCTTTTGTTTCTTTCATTTCGTAGCCTACCTACCATTGTCAGCATGAGCGAGTCAGCAAGAAATTTAGTTGCAGCAATAATAAATAACGAGGAAGCAATCAATGCCCTGGCGAATGCGTGTAGTTTTACGAGAAATACAAATTTTAACATATACCGCTCTACGGACGAAGAAATTCATTCCTTTTTTAATAGAGGTGGACATGTGAACCCCACAGGTGTGTCAGTCAACCGTTTCAAGAAACATGCTGTGCCCTCACAGGAGGAACCTGCAGCCCCAACCTACAATCTACGTCCATACACACGAAAGGGCCCAAGACACAAGAGGTCAGGATATAATTTAATACATTTTAATACATACATTTAATCCGTAGAGCGGTATATGTTAAAATTTGTATTTCTCGTAAAACTACACGCATTCGCCAGGGCATTGATTGCTTCCTCGTTATTTATTATTGCTGCAACTAAATTTCTTGCAGACTCGCTCATGCTGACAATGGCAGGTAGGCTACGAAATGAAAGGAACAAAAGATGGCGCCAGTGCCGTGATGACGTCGTTTTCAGGTTTCATTCAATATATTCAAGCATTCATTCAATATATTCAAGCGTTCATTCAATATATTAAAGTTTCATTCCATATATTCAAACATTAATTCCATATACCGGTATTCAAGTTTCATTCAATATATTCAAGCATTAATTCCATATATATTAAGGTTTCATTCAATATATTCTTTAATTTCCTAAACGGCATGCCATAATATATATATATATGTATGTATGTATGTATGTATGTATGTATGTATGTATGTATGTGTGTATATATATATATATATATATATATATATAATATTAGTTAGCAGTTGTTTGAGTCTTTCAAGTCTTAATATCAGAAATTTTCCAGAAATCTGTGGGAAAAGTGCTCTATTATTAAGCCATTTTAGAGCTATATTGAAGTTTCCATTAGAGCTATGTAAAAAGCAGATTTTTGCATATCTCCTCCAATGCCTAACCCATTGACAGACACAGCTGGAAACATTACAGTGGTTCCTCAAGAGTCAAAAACTGACAGTAAATCTGACAGAACGTAAATCTGAGTGAAAGAGTTTTGGCTCTTTTCACTCTAGCTTCACATTTCTCTTCACCAATGGGTTAAATATGCATCACATGGTTACACCATACATAGGCTGCATATTTGAGTAAGACGCAGAGCTTTTCATTGGTTAAAATGGATTTGGCAACAAAAGCATGTCAGAGCCACACTGGCTCTGAGTGGATTTTAGATTTACAACAGAAATTCTATATCCTCAGGCTCATAATCTTAAGACATATGCAAAGTTGCCTATGGACAAATAATAACATGCTAACAATGGTTTTGTTTTAAGTTCTAAAAGATACCAAGAGTACACAACTCTTGGCATCTTTTAGAGCTTGAAATAAAACCCATGTAGCACCCACAGCCAATCGTGTAAGAACTATAGTAAGCCAATAATTTAGTAAAAGCTTGCCAATAATGTAAGTCAGTGGCTCTCAAACATTTCACACCAAGTACCACCAAAGAAAAGATTTGGCTTTCCGAATGCCACCAGAGCTAAACCAAGACTATAACAGGACTACTCCAGGACCTACATGATTTCCACTGTAGTTCTAAACATTATCCAAAGGAGGACAAAAAATGGATACTATGAACTCTAAATGAGGCAAACCTACAAACTGAAGATCTGTCCATCTACCACTTCCTTGGCTGGTTATTATGTATTATATATAGACAATAGACAAAATGGCTGTCATTTATTAAACAGCAAAATCCTCATGTACATTTGGTGTATGACGAAAACAGAGCTCCCTAATCATAAGGCAGGTCAGGATGTAGCATAAACAACTTGACTGCATGAAACATACTGCATCTTTATGTATACAAGTCAGTTCAACCAATAATGCAGTTTATTTTGAAGTTTAAAACTCATACCAAGTTATCATAATTATAATTATGTATAGTGCTGACGAGTATTCACGCTCTCTTGTAATATATTGGACAAAATAAATCATTGCAACTTTGAAATGTGAATTTCTAGAATTATTGGTCCTATCAAACTGTAGTGATCCTGACACCCTGCCCTTTATGTCTGAAGTCTACATATCTATGTTTTAATAAGATTGAAGATTTAATCAAAAATAGATATTGATCAATATGGGGAGAAACAAAATCATGATTCTTTTTTTTTTTCCTGTATTGTTTTTCCTATATAGCCCCATTTTGAACTGACCTGCTTCTGTTACCAAGTCAGTTCAATAAAAAAGCATGATATGTCTTCTTTAATCATTGGCCTAACTAACAGTCTCACTTTTATGGAATCAATTCTGAGTCAAAGAACACTTTTAAAACATCAAGCAAAAAAGCATGAATCAAAATACCAAATTAAAAGTATCAAACAAAAAAGTAAAATAAAATAAATTTGCAATCGAAGTATTTGTGTAATTGTGTAAAATAAGGTATCCGTCTTTGCCTCTTTTTTTCATTTTTTTGGTTACGATTCCAGACTTCTCGTTTGCGCTCCCTGACTTTTTGCTGGCAGTTGTGGCACAATCATGACAAGTGGATGGGATTTCCATGGGTGCATTCCCATTGGCTAATTTATGTTTGATGGCCAGCTGAACTTGCAGCCTGTCCCGGAAGCTGTTGTAGACATTTCCTGTTGTATGTTTGATAAACTGTAACACAGACAACAAATTTGTCCAGTACTTACACTGTCCCAATTCAAGGGCTGCAGCCTCCAAAGGCTTTCTTTTCCTGTAGAAAAGACCTACATTTGTAAGTGTTATGATGGTCTGTCTCTCTTCCATTGTTAAATGCCCTTTTCCCACTATTTTTGTAGCAACACGATACTTTCTGCAGTACAATACTGTTCACCTGATGCTCGTGAGGGTCTGGTACCACGATGCTTTTATGCACACAGACTGGGTTGTAAGTAATCAAGAAAAGTTGGAACTCCTGTGGGAAATAATAGCACCAGCTTTTCAGGCTGATTGTTAACCCACTTCCTATTCCCTGAAAAAGGCATTTTTGTACAATTCTGAAATGTACATCATTTTTCAGTTTTGGGTAACCAAACCTTTTTTTAACTTCTGGCTTCAGTACATACCTTTGTGCAATTTCAAGCTTGCATGATTTGAATTGCAATAAATAACCGGAAAATGTAGGGTGTTCTGTAACCGGTAGTGTATATTTATATTTCCTGTTTACAGCCGAATCCTGTAGTTTTCTAACACTGTTAAACTGTTTTGCGTTAACTCGTTAATAGCGTCATATTTTTGAGAGCACTAGTCCAAATGTATCACTGCTTCATAGTAGAGCAACTGCTCAAGTGCAGCTGTGATTCATCAGTCATTGCAGCCTTTAGTTCTGTGAACACAACCCAGTCCCAACAGAACACAACAGGAAAATGAGTGGAGCCTATGATGTTATTAAGATGGACATTAAAGTTATTGAAGTTGTTTGGAAGAAATTGTATATGCAAATTTAAACAAGGCTGTAATGCAGGAGTGAGTACAAAGAAGTAGGATTAGGCTATGGTTTATTTGACTGTGAAGTAAACCCATACAAGACAATATCAATATCAAGTGGCCAAGCCAAAGATTTGGGTTATTCAACTCCTGCGTTGGCAGTGTGCACAGGACACTAGACAATTTCCCACACTATTGCACTTGGCTCTGTTCCTCCACAGCTGTACTCGTTTTAATGGACATCTGTTCCACAAAAGTCTCACAACATTGTGTCCATTTAGAGCAACTTCCATCTCAGTCTCTCCTGTTCTACACACTATTACTTCCTGTATAGGCCAATTAAGGTCAAGGTGGTTCTTATTAAACTTGGAGAAACAAGTGTTTTAAGACAGATTGGAGCACTTTCTAAAGATATTTATGATTTTATTCAATCAATTTGCATTTTTAATGGGAGATTCTAACTAAAAACCTTTAAGAATAGCAGCTGCATACATAAGACTTTCCAGTCTTGTACTTGACATGTTTTTGATGGATGTTGCAGAATGATTTGTTAATGGCCAATTCTAAGCATTAATTAATTTGAGGGTTTTACCTGTGAGATTCCAATGTTTTCAAATTTTTCAGTAAGATCTAAACAATAACCCAGCCAGCAATGTATGTTGGCCCCTATGAGTAATGGTCTGCTGGTTTTAGTAAGCTAAAGAGTTCAAGATAGTCATCACAAAGAAAATAGCAGCTACTTAATTGAACTTAATTGTGTCTTTTCTGTCTGTTCTGTCTGTTCAAATACCACTTTAATAATACTTTTTCCCAGGCTTTGAACCATGCGGCTTTTAGAATGGGGCGGCTAAATTTTGGATTTTTCTTCCACCGCTAAGGGCGCTCTAACCGGAATTTCAAAAACAAGATAGACAGAAAATTTATACAAAGAATACGCTACTTTTTATTTAGCAGATATAACACGCACAACAAATTACTAACTGGTAATTATTTTCAAATCCTCGCCCCTTCATGAAAAGCACACGAAGGAGTTTGTATGATGCAAGTTTTAAGTTGAAGGCATCGATCTTGCTCCAGGAAGGAAACCGTGCTGTAGAGCCCTGCACCCGCGGAACCAACACAAAACAGTGCGGCGCGGGACCATGGATGTATAAGAGCATTCTGAAAGAACATTCTGAAAGAACATTCGGCACGGGAGCGAACAGGAGCGAACAGGAGCGGTACTGAAGACTTTTCAGTCCCGCGCAGACCTCTACCGTGCTGCTGCATCTAAGCTCGGCGTCAATTTCAGCGGAGAGGATTAAAGTGACTTGTGGTTTCACTGCACAGGAGAAATGAAGGTAAATCAATTACCGGTTCTTTTCTGTTTTTTGACCTTGTTTTAATCATCACAGTTGCTGCCGTGTTAAAAGGCACTGTTCGGAAAGAATCTGTTCAGGTACATAAATGTACATTTACAGCACAAAATCGTTCTCTATATGCAGTAAATATCTCATTTTTCAACATAGATATCAGCGGCTTATAGGTGCACTCTATAGTCCGGAAAATACGGTAAATAAAAATGTGTTGTGTTGTTGTTTTTTTTGTTAGTTTTTTTTTAGGTATGAGGTTTTATTTAATATTTATAATTATAAGAGCAATCGCATTATCAACTTATAATAAACCAACTAATGCATTATTTATAAACCTTCAGACTCTAAAATTTTACGATTTAGTCAACCTTTACACTTTGAAAATCATGTTCAAAGTAAACAACAATATCTTGTCAGAATCATTACAAAATATGCTCAACATCCGAAATAGCCGATATGATCTCAGAGGTAGGGCCAAAAAGAAAATCAAAACAAACATGAAATTTTCTGTATCTGTTAAAGGGGTGGAGCTCTGGAACAACTGTACAGAAGATTTAAAACTGTGCACAACTCTCTTCCACTTTAAAAAGAAATCTGAATTTTAACTCTGAACAGATACATGAATTATGAGACTTAGTTTGTGCTGTAGTCTCTGCTGTACTGTTACTAATTTGTTTGTTACCAATTTGTTTGCTGCATTTATGAACCAGTGCCAAGATGATGCAATGAGGAATAAAGGGTAGAGCTTATTTACACCATGATCTTTCCTTGGCATACCATTGGCATACCACCATCTAAATTGTGGCATATTGCCCGCATCATTAATGGTAATTAACTTTGACAACATAATGTGATGGGGGGGGATGACTATTGAAAAAATTTGCATCTTTTCAATCTTTTATCTCCGTCTCAACAAAACAAAAGCCTGAATAAACTTGTGATTAAATATTGCATTATTAGGGATGGGACAGGATCTCATGCCACAAGATCTCCTGAGATAAAATTGCCACAATATTGTGCACACATGACAAAAATTATCTGGTGAGATTTTCCCCCCTGAAACGTTTGGCTTGGACAAAAAAAAAAAGTTAAGAGCTGATGAGTTATACAATCAGTAGTAGTACCAGTAGTACCAAAAAGCAGTACTACAATGAGTATTGCATAAAATAAATATAATAAACCCAGAATTGTGAAATGGATATACTATAAATTATGTCAAAATCTCATCTTGGATTGTGTTCTTGGATCCAATCTTGTGGTGTGTCTTATCTGGTGAAAATTGTGTTTCATCCCATCCCTATGTGTTATTGATGCTACACAATGGAATGACTTGCTCTTTAATTTAGAGATGCGTTTGCATGTCTGATTAACTTTATGTCAAACTTATTTAGACGCAGATTCACTCCTCTAAAATACCTGCAGTACAGGGCTGTGATCAAAGTTGTACGCGCTCGGGCGACCCTCGAGCGTGGAGAAGGCCACGTTTCCTCCGGTCAGGGGAGAGATATCACTGAACTCGTCTGTGCACAGGGCTTGCTGCTCGTCTTCGCCCGTGCGGATGAAACCTCGGTTGCGTTTCTGGTAGGTTTTTTCACATGAACCACTGTAGAACTGGTAGGGCACCCAAGGGCCCGACTCACTGCTCCGCTTGTAGATGGCAAAACTCTCAGGACGAGATGTGTGGAACTTCAGACGCACGTATGTTATGTCAAACGCCTTACCTGAGAAAAAAAAAACACACACACACATACACATTAATCCTCCTAATAATAAATCATTGGTTTGTATAGTGCATCATTGATTCAGTCCACACCAGGATGTGGTAAGCTACTATTGTAGCAATGGCTGCCCTGGGACAAACTGACAGAAGCAAAGCTGCCAATTTTCACCTGACCACAACCAATCATTCATGCACACACCACATTCATACCAGGCAATGTGTGTCAAGTGTCTTGCCTAAATGCAGTTTCCACGAGAGCCATTGCTGCCCCACTGTGGCACCTGGTATTCCTGCAGTCTGTCATCCAAGTACTAGACAAGCCCAGCCCTGCTTCATTTCTGAGATCAAACGGCATCAGAATTTGAACAGTGTTTGGTGATATGGAATATTCAGCATGAATATCAGTATATGTAGGATATGTAAAGTTACACAATTTGCTACTACGTTATAACATTCCCTCATCAAAATCATGCCTGAAGAGGTTTTATAGGTCATCAAAGCCAAAACAACCAAAATCAAGCTTGGCGGTGTCAACAGATATACTTATATACTTATACAGCTTCAATATAGACTATTTTGTTTGTGAAAAAATGGAGATGGCATGCAATATTGAAGGTTAGGTATTCTTGTAGA
The DNA here is from genome assembly GCA_034769755.1 of Odontamblyopus lacepedii. Taxonomy (NCBI): domain Eukaryota; kingdom Metazoa; phylum Chordata; class Actinopteri; order Gobiiformes; family Gobiidae; genus Odontamblyopus; species Odontamblyopus lacepedii. The sequence goes on along the minus strand of CM068359.1, from coordinate 6,924,904 downwards.
GCCCATCTATGGATTATTACAATTGTTACAGCTGGGATAGCTCTATACTTGTGACCTTGAAAATCTAATAAGAGACAGACTAAACAAGGCCCAGTTTGTTTTCTCAGTTTGTGACCACATACGTCATTTCAGATATACATTACATCCAGGGCTCTACAGTGCGCCCATTTCACTCGCATTTGCGAGTAAATATTTTGTCGTGCGAACGAGGAAATCAAAACAGTCGCACCAGTGCGAGTGCTTCTGCAGCCACAATAAGGAGAACTGCGCACAGACGTAACGTGACGACTTAAACGTTCTAAATGTGTCAAACATTAGGGGCGCAGTCACACTAGGACTGTGGAACCTGCCCAAGCCTGGACCGCCCCTAAAGCGCCTCACGCTGGCCCAGCGCGAGCGCAACCGAACCGTGCCCGGGCACAACACCTCCGACCGCGCATGACCCCAGCATATGAGCTCCGCGTGTGTGCCGATATCACTGATACGAACAAACTCCGCTTCAAAACACACCCACGCCCCCTTAACCGAGGAGCGGCCCCGCAGCAGGACCCACACCTGTCCGACCACTCACAGACACCCCCACACCGCTGGACTTCCTTCTCCGCTAAAGCAATGGTTTTGTCTTGGTCTTGTCTCAGACTCTAGCGCATTTGGACTCGGTCTCGTCACGGATTCAAGGTCTGAATACTGAGTGCGGTCATATTTCATTACGGCCGCTGCCTTCGGCAATAAACTTGTACCGGTGTGCGGGACCTGTGCGCTGGAGCTCGCGCACCCTCGTGTACCAGTGTGTATCACAGGGCAGGTTAAACATCCCATCTGTCCATCCGCCTCACATCAAATACGCCAATATTAATTTTATGTCCGTGTCCGCACAGAGCAGAGCTACAGCACAGAGCAGGCGATATGTGGGCTGAAGTTTGCCTAAGAAATTGCCAAATAAATCTGTTTGTCACAATGTGCGTTTGGTTTGGTAAATATGCAGAGGCTAAAAACCACTGTAAAACCACTAAGAGAATGTAACTCCAGTTAGGAATTTGAAAATACAGGTTTAAAAATCCTACCCACTTTTTACACTTTAAAGCAGTTTTGTGTAAAGTGCCAGTGGAAGTTCTCTTAAAGAAGAGGTTCTTAAACTGTGGGTGAAGGTCCAAAAAGGGCCACAGAGTGTTTCAGTGCAGTACAGTTTGTTCGGCTTATTTTAAGTCTAAATATTAATCCGATAAAATGAAGATATATTTATAAAAACATTGCGATCATGCAGGAAAAGTACAGTCATAATTCTTTTTTTTGTATAAAATGTATTCAGTGTTAGTGTTGGTGTGCGCAAGTTCTGCACTGTAATAATCATTGAAAATGAAAACCTACTTGTGCCCCCATTTTTTTTTCTGTGCTCCTAAAATTTTTAACTTAGGGGCACATGTGCTCCTGAAAAAAAAAGTTAGCGTAGAGCCCTGATTACATCTCTACGTCTACGTCTCTAACAATGCTGAGTCTTGACTCTCAAAGGTCTTGGGACTCTGTGGTCTCAGACAGATATTGGTCTTGATTAGTGCAGTCTTGACTACACCACTATTAAAATGTGCAAATTATAATAATGATCCACAGGTGATTCACCTCTGCCTGTTGTTGTCATGCACAGATAAAAGCTTCTCCAAACTTCATTGGAATACACTGTCATGTGTCAACACCTGCTCATTTTGAGAAAAATGGTCTGTAAACAACCAACTGGGTATAGCGGAGCATCACAAACACAAACACATCCCAACGGATTGGCTGGGACACAAGCTAAATGGGTAATCACACCAAAACAAAGTGGAGCTAATCACACAGGAAATCAAGTGCAAACACAGGTGTGGTGGGACTAGGGCAGGATAATACACACAATACACACAGCCATAACAGAAACAATGATGTGCTTTTTATGTGAGGAGAAACACAACAGAGGTTATTTTCTTTCTTCAATCTCCAGTTTTGTGTTGGGGTTGGTTGAGACTACTTAAAGGCATTGTACCAGATGTTTACTCTGTGAAAAAAGTTCGCAAAGTTCATACTGGTTCATTTCAAAGACTCCTCTTTGAAATGAACCAGTATGAACTTAGTGAACGTTTATATGTATTATACCGCATTCAAACCAAACGCGAACGGCGCAAACAAATCACGTCAAATGCCCCTAGTTGGTCGCTTGACTTTTTTGAGCCATTTGCATGAACAGGCTGCTCGAGTTTGGGAATTTGGTCGCCAAGTAAATTTGCTCTATTCACATGAGGAGGAGCCACTGTGCTTGCGCAAGAAGAAAGACCCGAGAACCGAGCTCAGTGGCCACAGACTAAACCAGGACTAGGACTAAAGCAGGACTAAACGCAGAGCCCGGAGCTCAGCCTCGGACTAAACTAGGACTAGGACTAAACCAGAATCCGTGTATCATTCTTTCATTCGTTTTTCAATATAAAACCAAAAATAAGAAAACGAAAAAACAAAAGTTTTTTTCATTATTTGTCTCCAAAACCAAAATGAAAAAACGGATAACGATTCGTTTTTTCAGTTTTCGATTTTGTTTTTAAATGAAAAATGGAAAAAACGGATAACGGCCGTTTCCCGTTTTGTCCAAATTTGATCCTTGAGCAAGTTGCGCAAACCGGAAGTGAACCTTTAGTGGGAGCGACACGCGTATATAACGAGGGGGGTGAGCAAAACAAACCTAATGGCCGCTGGACTTGAGGATCATTATCATATGATTAAACAGCTTTTTAAGGTTGGAAAAACGCACGCTGAGATTTCTAACACGTTGCGACAGTTCGGTATTAAGAGATCCCCGGAAATGTCGGTGAGAAGATTCTGTATTCAACACCAACTCCGGCGTAAAAGACAAACTGCTCCTGTCATCAGCACATAAGGTAAAAAGCAGACATGCGAGTACACACTTTTAACTATTGGAAAATACGGCCATAACTCCCACAAAACTGTCAAAAAGTTTGTTTTTAACTGCGTGAACTTTGGAGCTTTGAGCTAAAAGTTTGGCTAGTAATTTACAGCTAAGCAAGTCCGCTCAGTCTTTCATATTTGGACAGATTTCCATCAAACATTAATTTTTTTTTACTGTTAGGGGAAAAGACCATGGAGTGATTAAAGAGGAAGAAACGCCACATTTTCACGGACAGGGGTAGCTCGGAGGTAAGGTAAAAACACGCATTATTTCATGCAGTATAATAATATTTACTTGTAAATCACGTAATACAAGCCTCCCACACATGCATTTCATTCTGGGAATACATTATATTGACACCTGTGTCTGTTAGGCCAGTCACATTTAATATAACAATGAGAAAACTGTTTGAAATGTTTTATATGAATTTTCTTTTCTCATCTGCAACTTCCTGGATGAGGACACAACACACTTTGGATGTGAATGTACTTTGCTCTGTGGACCTCATTTTCCTGTAATAGTTGGTAGTTTTCTTAATGTGTCATTACAGGTTTTCACTCTGCAGGACAGGACTTTGAACCAACAGAACCGATCAGACATAAGGTTCATTCTGCTCTTCCTCCTTCAGAAGATACAAGATGTCTCCACTGTCCATTACCAGAGTCACTGAGGACTTCTGCAGAGTCACAACCTGCAGAGTCACAACCTGCAGAGTCACAACCTGCAGAAGACCTGTGAGGCCTCTGGTTGCATCTGGCTTCCTGCACCCGCTGTCTGCTGCTGTCCTGAATGTGTCCTAATAGTGATGTCTCCATGCAGTTTAGGTTCAGAATAAGTTTATCTGAACGTTTTTCACTGTGACATTTGATTCATGGTGAGATGTCCCAATTATTTGATGCGTCTTTTAATAGTAACTATAATTACATGTACTATAAGAATGTACTATTGTACTGCAGTGAAGCAGTATTCAATCTGATCATATTTGGCAAAGATAATTTGTTCATTTTGGATTGGCACCTGCTTCTTTACAAAAAAAAAAGTTACACAATGGGAGTACACGGACATGTTTTATTTATTTATTATTAACCTATGAATGCATTGTGTGTGTGTGATGGGTTTAATGTTTGACTATTCATATTATGACAAAGTATTTCCAGAATGAAAATACAAATAAAGAATTGTTGTTTAATAAATTGATTGTTTAATAAACCATTTTTTCTCAAAGGAGAGTCTTTATAAAATGACTTAAATGCATTCCCTGTATACATGTAATTCCTTATCAATTTAAAAATACTTAATGCATATCTCATCACTGTTTTTGAAACTTTAAGGTAATTTAGCCTATTTTAGATGTATTGGAGAAACAGCAATATTTTAGCCATAAAATGTGGATTAGAATAACTTGTTCTCAAAATGTGACAGTTTGATTACCTGTGCGTAATCTTTGTTAATGATCTGTGTGCGTAATCTGCAGGTGCGTGTTGTTAGCGTTAGCATTAGCATTAGCATTAGCATTAGCATTAGCATTAGCAGCGTGTCTCGGTTGCTGGGCAACGGGCGCGGCTCCGTGGGCTGGACCTGTCCCGTTTCGACACGGCCTGCGGTCCGCGAAGGCTGCAGCCTATGCGGCTTCAGGAGGCTGCAGTCTTCACAGCCTCCGGAGGCTGCAGCCTCCTGAATTGGGACACGGTACAGTTTTCCATCTCGTAGCGGCTCCTCCGCTGCGCGCGCATTGCTCCCAGTAAAGGTTCACTTCCGGTTTACGCAACTTGCTCAAGGATCAAATTTGGACAAAATGGGAAACGGCCATTATCCGTTTTTTCCATTTTTCATTTAAAAACAAAATCGAAAACTGAAAAAACGAATCGTTATCCGTTTTTTCATTTTGGTTTTGGAGACAAATAATGAAAAAAACTTTTGTTTTTTCGTTTTCTTATTTTTGGTTTTATATTGAAAAACGAATGAACGAACGATACACGGATTAACCAGGACTAAATGCAACCCAGAGCCGCAGAGCTACGTGGCCTGGGGCCTATGGGATCAATACAGGGTCATAAAAACGCACAGTTGTAATAAAGTTTTGCATCTGTGTAAGAGAAATTGTGTATGTGCAATTACTTTGCTGGCTTGCATATACATTTTGGGTCGAGTCTCGAGTCCGGACTCAAGTACTACAACACTATAATTTACACCCCAAAATGTATATGCAAACCAGCAAAGACAAGTATATAGGCTACTACTTTTCAAACTTTTACTTTACAGGTGCATGCAGGCACACACGCGGGAGGGATTCAGGATGCTATGAAATCAGGTAGCCTAGTTTCTGTACTATAGACACGTGTGACAGACATGAAGTAATTTCAGACAATACAGAAGAAATCGCGTCCTGTTTCCCATGCTGGATGCATAATTTAACTGCCAAAATACTGGACGATTCTATGCTTTAACGGAACCTCACTCGCCGGATTGTCTGCTTCCATCCTGATTTCAATGCGAATAGGCTATGTTCTCAACACCTCTCCCACGATCTCTGCTGCGCACCAAACAGGAACATAACTTTACCAAGGCCGCGTTAAAGGATGTGGGTGGGTTCCCAAGTTCTCAGGAAGCACTGATTGGTTTGCAGTAAGCAATGTTTTGATTGGCTCTCCCAAGGTGGCAGTAAAATTCTGGTAAAAAATCTGTACATCTGTAGATCAGTTTCGCAAGCGTGAACTTTTGAGTCGCGAGCAGGGACACATGTACAAAATATTTGTACACATACGCTTTTGTTTTTCTCACACGCACCAAATATTTCTACAGTTACAAAATTCCCTCCACATATACAAAATGTTTCTACAGGTACAACATTTATTTGCACATGCTCGCAATATTTCTACGAGTACACATTTTTCACCCACACATGTACAAAATATTTCTATAGGTACAAAATGTAATTGCACATACACAATTTCTCTTACACAGATGCAAAACTTTATTACAACTGTGCGTTTTTATGACCCTGCATTGATCCCATAGGGGCCCAGAGCTCCGGAAAGGAAAGAAGGAAAGAGTGGCCCGACCTCTGTCCTGCATCATCACCAGAACACGGCCTCTGATTGGTTGATGAGACGCGAATATCCGCAGAAAGTTCACATTTTTCAACTTTGACAAAATTCGTGAGCCCCTCCCTTTTGGGCATTTGTACGGTGGCTCTGAGCCGCAAGTGTAAAAAAAAGAAAAGAAAGAAAAAAAGAAAATGAACGAGATATTATCTCGCTATTTCGAGAAATTATCTTGTTATTTCGAGATAATTCAAGTGTAAAAAAATATTTTTTTTTAGATATTATCTTGTTATTTCGAGATTATCTTGTTGTTTTGAGATATTATCTCGTTATTTCGAGATATTATCTCGTTATTTCGAGATATTATGTTGTCTAAGGTTGATATTATTGTCAGATTATTATTGTAATATTGTTATCAGCCACTAGATGGCAGACGATGATAGCAGGCCAAAGTCTGACCTTTTTGTGTTCATGAAATGATCAATCTTTCTTCAGCAAAGCAAATTTATTTTAGTATACTGAGCATAATTTGGGAGGGTTTTAGCTTTCATATGAGACATTTCTAAGACCAATCGATTTATTTAAAGTCAGGTTATAAACTACAAAATGGATAAGTGACAAGACTTTTGTCAGGGATTGCACTGCCCAGGGACGTGCACAGGAATTTTGAGAGGCAGTTGCTTTGACATGAAGAAAGGGCGCACCGCACCGCCTGCCAAACTTAAATGAAGTGTAATAAAACTTCAGTTCAGTTTTATTTTCCCTGCAATTCTGGCGTTTCCCAATAAATGGCACACTCTAGATACATTGATACGTAAAACCAAATTAACCATATAGGCCCGTGGCTCAGTGTCCAGGGGTAGAACTAGGCCTATATGTTGAACACGTCTTCCTCACTCATGGTCCGAAAACCTTTCGATAAAGCACTGCGGCCAAGTATATATCTAGTGTGCCGCGCGCACCGCATCTCCTCTTGTACAGCGTGGAAACTGCGCGTGGATCGTATCCTGTCGCGAACGCTGCGGGGACCGCGTTTCCTCCTGTGCATCTCTAAACCAGAACTAACACCAGGACTAAGCCAGGTCTAAAGCAGGTCCAAACCAGGTCTAAACCAGATCTAAAACCAGGACTAAACAAGCATTAAATCAGGACTAGAACCAGGTCTAAACCAGGACTACAACCAGGTCTAAACCAGGACTAAAACTAGGTCTAACCAGGTCTAAAACCAAACAAGAATTTGCAGGAGGTGGTTGCTACATTCATTTAGGTTTAAAAAGCATGACAATATCAAGTAATCCAAAGTATTCAGATTACGTTACTCACTTAAGTAATTTAATGGATTACGTTACAAACTACATTTTGGGGTATGTAATCTGTAATCTGTAGGGAATACAATTTAAAGTAACCTTCCCAACACTGTCAACAGAATTATCAAATGTGTCACAATGAAACGACTTCTGAAACGGAAAATCACTGGCCCTAAATATGATGCACAAGTTGAATTGAGACGTTCCATCAAATTTTAGAACCCTTTGTGGCCCTCGAGCCAAAAAGTTTGCCCACCCCTGCGTTAGAAGTTGAAAAAACTGAACTTTTGGCGTCGGCCGTCACTCTCGAGTGGTCTTTTTCTTTTTTTTTTTTACACTTGCGGCTCAGAGCCAACGTACATTTGCGAATTAAACATCTGATTCGCCAATTCACGCCACTCAATTCGCATATCCCATTGCTCAAAACTCACAAATCGCGACGCCCAATTTGCTTCATTCACACCACAGGAATTTATTCGCGCATCAACGTGCCTTTACATAGGGTTAACATTTTAACCATTCGCCTTGCCTGCGCCTGACGCGAACAGGACTTTAGACTTCTATGGGGTATTAACTAGGGCCCAACCGATATTGCGGCCGATATGATACCGATAAAAGTGGGAGTTGAAGCTGCCGATATATTTATGACGTAAAAATGTCACTGTAAATCTTCAATTTGTTTATAAAACGTAGGTTTGGCTTTATTGGATTTTCAATTGGGTTTATTTAGGCGACATTTATTGTCATTCTGCCTCTTTACGTCATATTTAAAAAGACAGTAGGTCAGCCTACTGGCATTTTTGTATAATATTCTAGCCAGTAAAGAAAGTACTGTAAGTAAACTGCTGCTAATATCCTTTAGCAGTAAATGCGTGTGTGCCGCGGTAATTAATGATGGGCTAAATGCTGATAATTCACACTTCATTCACATATCATTGCATGTCCAGTAACATATATACAACTACTATAGTCATTTTACAGTCGCGAATAGAAGAGAAAACAGCCTGTTTATGTGTGTGAGCTACAGCAGCTAATCACTAACCAATGAGAAAGAACCAAAACGAGCTTCAAAACCGACACATTTCCAACGCTCAGCCTCACACAGGCTCCTCTCAGATCACAAGTCTGCACTAAGAACTGTCCTTTTAATCCAGACTCAAATTCATCGCCTGTAAAAAGAATATCTCAGTGTTGCGCACATGTATCTACAGCTGCAGGTGTAAACAAGCGCACATGGGGGTGCTTTCAGGGGCAGTATGGACGCAGACAAATGACTCCACAGATAAATACTGATGCGGCGCCGCATATTAGGACATATATCTGTCTGGAAACTGGATTAAATGGACATAAGAGTCTGAGCTTTATAATGAGGTAAAACATGTCCACATGGACTATCGGCCCATATCGGCAAGATTTAGGCCAATAGCCGATATGTTTCCAAGCGAACATATTGGCCGATAATATCGGACAATCGATATCAGTCAGGTCCTGGTATTAACTACTAACACATAATATATTTAGATGACCATGTTACCTTTTATTCTTTGAAAAAGCTTTATTTCAGAACCCTTTTTTCACTCCCCTTTCAGACAACTATCACACTGCAAATAGTGTGTACAGGGCCACTGGAAGACAGTTTTAACAGGGGATGCTGTGAAGCTAGCTAGCTTGCAAATGGGAATGCTGACCATGACAATGTAACTCCCATAAACCTCCATCTTTAGGCCTAAAAATAATTTAATTAAATTCTAAATACACATAATAGCCTACATGTGTGAAAATCACTTCCCAAAATATTCATTAAGAATTTATAAATTGTGCAAAATATTTAATACATAAACAAAATCTCCCTCTTACCACTAGGGGTGCTGCAGCACCCTGAGCACCCCCACTTCCCGCGGCCATCGGTGTGTATTCCTCTAATCAATGTAACTTTCTCAAGTTGTAGTGTACTGTTCTGAACCATGCTTTTGTACATACAGTATATGGAAAATGCTGCATGGGAGCATGGGTGTCGTAAGATTGTGAGCAGAGCCTTGTATAGGCTTATATTGCAGTAAGTTCCCTGTGAGCTGGTGTATACTTTGTGTTGAGCGGATATTGGGTGGATATGCATTTTCCAGGGGAAGGGGAGAGGGGAATGTGACTCGTGTTTGTTTTAGGTCATGTCCAGGCATGCTCCGAGACAAAAGACTGATAACTAGAACTGAAACGAAAGAGGGACTCCACTCAACAGGCTATGGGCATATGGCAACCGCAAGGTGTAAAAACAAGGCAACATAGTCATTTGAGTTTAAAAATTTTTTTTTAGATAATAGATAATAATTAGAAGATAATTACGAAACAGCAATGAAATCCTTATATATTGTTGTCCACATTATCTACAATATATCAGTAGTCCTGTAGAAACTGACAAGCTTTATTAAATAAAAATTTTGGAATAAAAATAGTTTATGCAGATTAATAGCTAGACAAAAACATTCATGTTTACTTTTTTGGAGCACCGATTGAATCAAAATTATTGTTTTTGATTGGTCATAAACTCTTATAGGTAATTTATAATCCACATAGTTACATCTGACTATGTATATCATTGATTCAGTTATAAAGCATCATTTAATTTCCTCCAGCTGGAATGCACGATTAGACAGTAACAGGAAGCAGCTGGTTGGACTCTAAAACAGGAGGCATCCGTGACAACAGCTGCTGATTGGCCTCAGCTGTTACATACCTGATGCCATGTCTGACCCAACTCTGTCTACCCTGGAGATTGGCACATATATGTAGTGGCTGGGCTGTGGGAGCAGCTTGAGGGCAAAGACAGTAATCACAAAATGAAATCTAAATGCCCCCCCTCCCTTCCCTCAGGCAAAGCCACAGCCATTCAGGGGTTAACATGACGGGATTGGCCTCAGGGCAAGACAGCTCCATGACCTCATCACATTCTTGAGCTGACGAACAAGAGAGGCTTTGATTTGTCCATGCAGCATGGGCCCTGATTTACCAGAACTATGGGACTGTAGACCCTGATGTACCAGGACTCTGGATCCTAATGCATTGTGAGCACTATAGGACTATGGAACAATGGGATGTACCAGGATTATAGGACTAAGGGACAATGAGACTGAGCCCTGATGTACCAGGACTATAGGACTATGTGAGTCCTGAGAAAATGGAGGACCATACAAGACCACTGATAATCTCCCTTGATCTGGGGGCTTCACGCAAGATCTCACCCCGTGGGGTCAAAAATGATCACAAGAACGGTGAGCAAAAATCCCAGAACCACACGGGGGGGGACCTAGTGAATCACCTGCAAAGAGCTGGGACCAAAGTAACAAAGGCTAACATCAGTAACACACTACGCCGCCAGGAACTCAAATCCTGCAGTGCTAGACGTGTCCCCTTGCTTGAGCCAGGACATGTCCAGGCCCGCCTGAAGTTTGCTAGAGACCATTTGGATCATCCAGAAGAGGATTGGGAGAATGTCCTATGGTCAGATAAAACCAAAATAGAACTTTTTGGTAAAAACTCAACTCGTTGTGTTTGGAGGAGAAAAAAATACTGAGTTGCATCTAAAGAACACCATACCTACTGTGAAGCATGGGGGTGGAAACATCAGGCTTTGGGGCTGTTTTTCTGCAAAGGGATCCATGTAAAGATGAAACGTGGCTGGGTGTTTCAGCATGTCAATGATCGCGAACACACCACCCAAGCAACAAAGGAGTGGCTTCGTAAGACACATTTCAAGGTCCTGGAGTGGCCTAGCCAGTCTCCAGATCTCAACCCCATAGAAAATCTTTGGAGGGAGTCGCCCAGCGACAGCCACAAAACATCACTGCTTTAGAGATCTGCATGGAGAAATGGGCCAAAAACCCAGCAACACTGTGTGAAAACCTTGTGAAGACTTACAGAAAAACGTTTGACCTCTGTCATTGCCAACAAAGGGTATATAACAAAGTAGGGCATGACCGATATGGATTTTGTTGCAGCCGATATCATGGCGATAGAATGGGGTTGGAGCTGCCAATATAATCGCTGATATATTTATGACGTAAAAACTGTCTTCACTGTAAATCTTCAGTTGTGTATAAAATGTATGTTTGATTCTATTGGATTTTCAATTGGGTTTATTTAGGCTACATTTATTGGTATTCTGCCTCTACGTCATATTTAAAGACAGTCGGTCGGCATAATGGGTTTTTTGTATGATATTCTAGCCAGTAACGAAAGTACTGCAAATAAAGTACCACTATTAGCTTTTAGCAGTAAATGCATGTGCATTGCGGTAATTAATGATATGCATAAATGTGGACAATTTATACCTCTATTCACAGCTCATTTACATATCAATGCATGCCAAACCTAAGTTTTATAATCAGTCAAGATAGATTCACTAAATATATCTGCAATTGTTTCAGCTATCGGCAGCTCCCACTCCCAATTTATCAGTATGAAATCGGCCGGGTCCTAGTATATACTTTCCACCTCTGGACATTGCTGTGATGCTGCAGGAAACAGAGGAAGGATACTCTTCCACAGGATCTGCTGACCCAGACCTCCTGTTAAATTGCACTGAGATGTTTAACTGAGAAACAAAGGCCACTGATAAGCACAGTGAAAATGTTGCAGCAACATCAGTTGCAACAGTTTGTTGCAGCCTAACTTGAATTTTCCTCAGGATCAGTAAAGAGTCTGTGTGTGTGTCTATGTCTCTCCCTTTGTTATTTACTTATTTATTTTAAAAGCCTAACTGGACCTGGTCAAATCCAGCACTACAACTGTACCAAACTCAGGACTAGACAGAAGTAAAGAGAGAAGTGGGAGGTCTAATAGGGACCAGGGCAGGTGCAGCAGCGAAAGTTCAAAAACACAGGTTCAAATGAAACACACTACAGAATGTAAGGAATGTGTCATGTGACTGTCTACTGCATCACATGACATCTGCAGACAGAACAGCTGCAGATAAAAATACATAAATACATGTACACCGGATTTACCGGGGGGGAAAAGGAAAAAGAGGAAGGAAAGGAAAGAAGGAAAAGAAAAAGAGACACGACAGAGGGGGCACAAGAGGGAGAGGGAGGCAAGGAGAGTGGGGCACACACGAAGAGGGAGAGCGGGTTGAAGAGACAGAGATAGAGAAGCGGGAGCAGAGAAACAGAATGAGAGAGACAAGTTGAAAGACAGGGAAGACAGGAAGAGACACAGACAGTCTAGCACATAGAAAGGCCTTCAGAGGGATTTGAGAAGTTGTATAAATTTTATTTTAAGATAAGAGTTCGGATAGAGGATTTTTCAACAGACAGTATCAGATGTGTTTAGTCTGAGTCCTGCTCACATGGGAAGCCTGCACCTTATATCTATCCCAGGACAAATACAGACATACAACAATATTACAATATATAAGGCTTAAGCTGTGCTATTATTCCACTGAACTTACTAAAAATTAACAGTTTAAGAAGAAAAAACAAAACAAAAAGTTTTGTTACCTCGTGGGCAAAGGAAAGCTAGGCTGAGCTAACGGTATTGGTTTGACATTTTCAGTAGAGCCTTGCAAACTTATTATTCTTGAAACAATAATCTCTCTTGATAAGGGTCCTGCAGAGAACTCTGCAGTGGCTCTAGCATTCAACTTTTTCAGCTATAAAACTTTTCAATTCCTCAAAGTTGTTATTAAGGTTTATCATAAAGTTATCAATACTCAATGTAAGGATTGATACGGGAAAAAAATCCATAAACATGACAAAATGTAACTCTGTAACTCTTCTTAAACAATTTTAGAGTAATCTTAAACTTTATATCATTTGGTGCCATATAGCCCCTGGGATAGGGTGACTGGCGCCTCCCTGTGGCACCTGGAATTCCCAGCGGTCTCCCATCCAAGAAGTAACCAGGTCAGGCCCTGCTGAGCTTCTGAGATCTGACGGGATCAGGCTTTGACAAACCGGTAAGGCCACAAATACTCATTTGAGTTTCGAATGAAAAAAAAAAAAAACAGACCTGGAGTTGTGTTTTGTTCCATTCACACGTTTAACACACAAGGTCCTGCATATTTAGGAGTTCTTCTCGGAAAACACCTTATGATGTCATGTGGTAATTCAGGAAGTGCTCCACTGTGTTTTTAAACTCACCTTCACTAGAAGCACTTGGATAATTTCAACCCTGGAATTACTCAATTGTACCAAAGGCTAAAAGGTAGCTGTTAAATTGAAAACTACCGCTTCATGACATCACAAAGTAGAACAGATTATTTGGGGCTTTGGAGATGTAGTAGACAAACTAATAATAAAGATGACTCAAAGTATGAAGGATAAGGATTATTCAAAGTGTGAATGAAACAAACACAACTCAAGATATTTGCTTGTGTAGTCCCTCAGTCCTCCATGTAGGATATAAAGCAAGGAGAAATTCAATTTCGTCAAAAGTTTGAAACTTTTGTCCAGTATGTTTTTGAAGATGTAACACCATTTGAACGTGGCTAAAAACTCACAGGAGTCAATTTTGCCTAATATAGGTCTTGAAATACCATGAAAAACATGCATCGTTACTATGAACTATGTGGTTGCTCTCTACACATTTGACCTGTAGCATGGCTTGGTGGCGTCATATGCCTACCAGTCTCTAAGGAGGTAGGATTTAATGACACTCTGGAATATTCTGGGCAAAGCAATAATATTCTCATAGAGACGATGACTCTCCGCATGAAAAGCAACACTGAGCTGCTTTTTAAAATTTTTTATTTTATTTATTTTTATTTATTCTTTATTTATCCAGGTAAGTCACTTGAGAACACATTCTCATTTACAATGACGACCTGGTCAAGCTGTAAGGCAAAATAATAATTTAAAACATGTACAATACAATACAAAATTCATACATTATAAAAAGAACAATTAAAAACATGTGCACTGATCATGAAATGTTGCAGAAATTAGGTGTTTAAAGGATGCAATTGACACAAAGGAAGAAAGTTTAACAGTTTGCTGTAAATGATTCCAGTCATTTGGAGCAGAGAACTGAAATGAAAATTGACCAAAGGCTGTACGTACTTTGGGGACATTAAGGGTTATGTACTGGCTGGAGTGCAGGGAACGGCTGGGCTGATGAATGTTTAACAGAGAACTGAGGTATGGGGGCAGTTTTCCTATCCTAAGAGATTTGTATATGAACAGTAACCAGTGTGTGTATCTGCGAGTGTGGAGGGAAGGCCATTTAACCAGAGAGTACAGACTACAGTGGTGAGTGCTGTATGGGGCACCTGTAATGAACCGAATGGCAGAGTGATAAATAACATCAAGTTTATGGAGCAATGTTTTAGAGGCAGATCTATAGACTATGTCTCCATAGTCCAGGATCGGAAGAACTGTAGTTTTAACCAAAAGCTGCTTAGCGGTGCTTGTGAATGATGCCTTATTGCAATATAAGTAACCGATCCTGGTTTTAACTTTTGTAAGTAAAAAATTAATATGTGTTTCGAATGACAACGAGGAATCAAGCCAAATACCCAAATACTTGTAAGAATTAACAAGTTGAATCTCTGAGTCATTCAGAGATACAATTTTAACTGTCTCAAGCTGAGGGAGATTTCTATTGAAAACCATATATTTGGTTTTACTTGTATTAAGATTTAAATGGAGGTCTGAGAATGCCTGCTGTAGTAAATCGAAACTATGCTGTAACTGGGATATGGCAGTGCTAAGGCTAGAGTTGGATGAGTAAAGAACTGTATCATCAGCATACAGGTGTATATGAGATTGACCAAGACCTTGAGTAATATTGTTAATGTAAAGGCTAAAAAGAGTGGGTCCCAGGATAGATCCCTGTGGGAGACCTTTATGGAGAACCAGAGGTTCAGAAACGAGACCCTCTGCTCTCACTGACTGTAATCGCCTGAAACAATAGCTTCTGAACCAAGCTACACAACTACTGGAAAAACCAGTGTCTGTGAGTCTGTCCATCAGGATACTATGATCCACAGAATCGAAAGCCTTAGCCAAATCAACAAAGATTGCAACACAGTACTTTTTATTGTCCAAAGCACAAATAATGTCATTGAGAACTGTGATAGTAGCAGTTGCACAGCTGTGTCCAGACCTAAAGCCAGATTGCACCGAGTTAAGAATATTATTAGATTCCAAGTAATCTATGATTTGACTGTTGATGAGTCTTTCAAATGTTTTAGAGAGGGTAGGCAGAATGGATATGGGTCTGTAACAGTTCAAATCGGATTTATCACCTCCTTAGAACAAAGGTGTGACAGCATCCCATTTCCAATCTTGTGGGAAGACACCAGCCTGCAGAGAGAGATTGAATAAACTGCAGATGGGGGCTGCTATGATATGAGCCACGGACTTTTAAAAAATGCAATTCAATTGCATCAAGCCCAGCAGATTTAGATGTGTCCAATTGTAATAGTTCAGCAAGAACTTCAGATTCTGAAATAGATTGTAAAGAAAAAGAGGGGTTTCTTAAAGCAGGTGGGTTGATGACTGATGCTGGGGTCAGTGATGGATCCAAGGGAGGAGAGGTAATGTCCGTAATGAGACCACCAGCTTGGGAGAAGTGTCTATTAAAAAGGTCCACAATTTTTACTTTATCTGTAACAACACCACCACAACCTTTGATTACAGTGGGCAAGTGAGTCGATGTGTTTTTATTCTCCATCACTTTTAATGTACTCCAGAATTCTATAGAGTTCCTACTGCTCGCTAGTCGCTCTTTAAAATGGTTTACTTTAGCTTGTCTAACTGACTGTGTACATTTATTTCGTATTTTGAAGCTTTTCTTTTTGCCACAGATGATGTTTCTGTCGAATAAGATCAGACAAATCAGGTCTAAACCATGGGCTAAATCGTTTTTTTACTGTGATTTTCTTCAGCGGAGCATATTTATTCAAGATCTTACAGAAGGATTCTTTAAAAAGTAACCAGGCATCTTCTACATCAAGAATCAGGCCAATTTGATTCCACTGTACTTGAGCTAGGTCATTCAAAAATGCCTGTCCATTGAAGTTTTTTAGTGGCCACTTTAATAAGATCAGGGGTGGACATTTTGAGATGGTGCCCTTGCGAATGCAAGCCACAATACAATAGTCACTGAGACTTTGGCAAAACACACCAGATAATACCTGTCTGGTCTGTTAGTGAGTATAACATCAATCAAAGTGCCAGTGTCCATAAACTTGGTGCTAAATCTGCTGAAACGATTCACAATCTGGGATAAATTTAGTGCATCTAATTGCAGTTGCACTGAATCTTTTTATCATTATAGTATTACCACTGTATGTAGTATCTCTCTCAAATACTCAACAGTTGAAACTACAGATGCATTGATGTAATATACTGGTGTCGAATATTAGCGTCAATACTGAAAAACAAAAAAAATAGCCGCAAGCGGCAATGATCGGCTCTCGCGTGCGCCTACGCCGCACCCCACAAACTCCGTGCCCCGCAAACACCGTGCACAGCACATTGCACCGTGTAAACGCTGTGCCCAGCAAATGACATGCCCCACACTAACCCTAATAACAGTAAACCCCAATCACACTTTTTATATGCTTTACAGTGTGTTATATTCAGAGATCACGTATTAGTGATTCAAATTTCCCAGGCCAACACATCCTCTATCAGAAAAATGACATATGCACCTTTAAGTGATTTTTGAGTCTTTGCACCACTGGTAGCCAATAGTGAAAAATTCACCATGTCCGTAATGTATTTTTTTGCTCATAGTCAGACATAGAATTTAATTCCCAAATTTGGTACAAATCCGATAATGTTGGCATTTCATTATACTAGGGGGCGCTATAGTGTAATTTTCCATATGCTTTGTAGTGTTTTATATTCAGGCCGAGATCAGCATCAGTGATTCAAATTTCAGCACGATCGGAATAAGTCTGTGCCAACGGGAGCACATCTTGACACTGAATCTTGTCTAAATTTTGATTGACGTTTGCGGCTTTGCCACACGTAAACCATGACTGTTTTTTAAAAAAGGGAGGTAACTATTGAAGCCGGCACTTCTCTAGATGATGTACAGTGATTTTCAGCCCTGTGGGTGAAGCGCCTTCAGAGGAGTGCGTTCAAAGGCAACATGAGCCAAAATGCAAACTCTGCATTTCAATCCAAGATGGCCACCTTCTGCTTTGTCAGGGTGTGTGGCCATAATAATATTTTTTGTTTGTCTTCACGTGACGAATGCGTGTACCGAATTTCGTGGCTCTACGACAAAGTTGAGCTGGGACAGCTCCCATAGGAGTGGGCGGAGCCTAATATTCGAAGTGGTGTATTATCTCAATTTTTTTATCCCTATGCATGAAACCTATATTTTCTCAAATGTCTCATCATTTCTGAACTTTTGGCAAAGTTGGGTGAGTTTTTGAACGTGTTTAGGGGGTCACCATTTATTTCAATATGTAGGGGGCGCTAAAGCATCAAATACATTTTTTTCACATTCGCTATAGGACAGAGACTTTAAAAACTTTCATTGAAAGTTCTTAAACTGAAATTAAAATTTTGTTTAAGCAAATAGAAGCAATTTGTAAATATCCAAAAATTGTGTTCATTGTTTGTCGCTTCACTGCTCAGAGACCGTCAGACGGATTTTGGATATGTGGATATTTTTTGATGTTCCGTCCTGAAGATAATGTGGACCAAATTTGAGGCCGTTCGGGCGAGCGTCCGCGGAGGAGCTTCACAAACTTTAATCCAACATGGCCGCCTCCTGGTGTGTCAGGGGGCGTGGCAATAATATTATTTTTTACTTGTCTTGTCATGATCGACTTCTGTGTTAAATTTCATGATTCTACGTGCAAATTTTTTTGGTGTCATTCTTATTCCCTAATGTATTTTTGCCTTGTTAGGGGGCGCTGACGAGCCATTTTATTTATTTATTGAAAATGGAAATAGCCAAAAGTTAGAGAAGCTGAGTTTTTAACACGTGGCCAAATTTCGTGAGTTTTCGTCATTGTTCACTGGGTGAAAAATAGGTGAGTGCGTTAGGAGAAAAATAATAATAATTAAAGCCGCAAGCGGCATCGAACGGCCCTCGCGGGCTGCGCTGACGCTCCCATAAAGTCCACACACACTGGAGATGCTGATGTGCTAACATAGAGAAACATGGACACTTTGGGACATCGCCATGGAAGCACCATGCAAAATACAACTTTGGCCCCCCCGGACTTTTTGGTTCGGGCTGACTTGAAGAATCACTGTGCGAAATTTCACGTTCTTCAATAAAACTATTAAGCCGTTATATCACTTTGAAATATCAGAAATTGTTGAAATTTTCCCATTAGGATAACATGCAGGCTTTGGCGCATCGCCATGGCAACCCAGTGAAATATACCATATGGTTGTCATAGACTTTTTTTATTGGGATGACATGAAGAGTCATTGAGCCAAATTTGAGAATATTCTGTGAAAGTAAAATATTTTTCATAAATCGGAATTTATCTGATATTTCCCATTAGGATAACATTGGAGATTTCGCGCATCACCATGGCAACACGGTTAAAAATACCATATGGTTTACATAGGCTTTTTTATTGAGATGGCCCAACGTAATTTTCTACAAAATTTGGTATATTTTAGAATAACTAAAATTTTGACCGTCCATGCACAAAGTGTCCTGCAGGGGGCGCTATCACACCATTTTTGCTCGTGTCACAATTAGTCTGCTTTGGCATGAAAGTTTTACAAGTGATTCAAATTGGAGCCCAATCGGACTTTATATGGCCGAACGGGAGCAAATTTTGACATTTGAAAATTGCAAAAAAATAGCAAATTTTGTGGCTTCGACGCACGTAAACCGTGACAGTTATTTTTAAAATTCAGCTATCGTTTGATGCCCCACTTCTCTAGTTGATGTACGCCAATTTTCACCCCTGTGGGCGAAGCGCCTTCAGAGGAGTTCGTTCAAATGCGACGTGAGCGAAAATGCTGATTCAGCATTTTTTTTATTTCAATCAAAGATGGCCACCTTCTGGTTTGTCAGGGGGCGTGGCCATAATAATATTTTTTTTCTGTCTTCACATGAGGAATGTCTGTACTGAATTTCGTGACTGTACGACAAACTTTACGTCGGGACGTCTCCCATAGGCGCAATGTATTTGACTTTTGCAGGTGGCACTGTCGCGCCAGTTTTTTATACCCTTACATGCAACATGAAAAATGCATGGAAATGCATATTATACATTTTTTTGAAAGCTTTCGAGATTCCCCACGTCACCGTGGGGTCATTGGTGAATGATTCACGTCTCGTCGTGGTCGGGCAATGACCCCCATTGATTTCCATTCATTTTAGCAGCTATAAATATGGGCCATGCCTTCGGCATGGGGCCTTGGATACAGCTTCATGTCAGGAGTGTCTTTGGGGGACAGGAGCGCTTCGCACTACTTTTGTCAACATTGAGTGAATGGGCTTCACCCATTCACTCAATGTTGACGATGACTTGTTAGCAAGAACAAATATGCATGTCCCATGCCTTCGGCATGGGTTGCTAGGATACTGTTGTTCACGCAGGGAGCGATCAAGGGACGAAGTTCAACGCGAAGCACTGAACTTCGTAAAACAGTTGACAACGATGACAGTTGACAATGTTGCGAAAGCAATAGACCCTACGCCCTTGTAGGGGCTCGGGCCTAAAAAACTTGATCGGGCATCAGTGTCATTCATGATATCTGTTAAGCAAATATTTTTTGTTGGGCATTTAAATTGGATGTAAGACTATTTACAGGCTGATTTAAGACTAGAATGGGTCAATGTAATGAGTTAACGGTTTTAAGAAAATACTGCTACACTAGTACACTTTACACTAGTATCAGTTAATATCAGGTATTAAAGAATACTTAAAGTAAAAGTATTGATATCGGTATCGGGATTGAAAAACCTAGATTGGTGAATCACTAGTTGAAAATAGCCAATTGAGGGATGAGTCCACTGCACTGATTAGGCAGAACTATCTGCACCTATGTGAAGTGAACACTCTCCAGATCACCTTAGAAGCACACTGTTCAATAAAGTAGCAACACAAGTACGGCTAAGCACTGGGGTTTGTGAGGTGAGGCTGTGAGAGGAATTTGTCCCTCCCCCAATAGTAGGACAATCTACGGTCCTGCAGCTAGCATGTAGGTCATTCTGAATCTATACAGCTTTGTAAGACCTACTCAAAAGTGGGTAGAGATGTCAGATTCAGCTTCAGGAGTTAAAGCAAATAAGGTATAAAAAAAAATACATGCATTTTAACTTTGAGTGGGGTAGCCTCTCCACATATCTAACCACTAACTTTACCTGGTAGCATGCCTTCATTGAGATTTAATTTTATACTGTGTAAGCTAGGCAAACGAATAATATCATGGAGACAAGGACGTGTCAGCCCATTTACCAGAACAGTTACACAGCACAGAACAACTTAATGAAGACACTATTTGAGTATCAAGTAACCTTTTGAACTGGCTGTGCAAAAACTACTACTAGAAGTAACATTTGTAAAAACAAAATATACCAGGAAAGTGTACTGAACAAGTGCTATAGCCAACTTAAAACTAGCATACCAAATAAATATATATAAGAGCAACAAAATGCTCAGCCCTAACAATCACTGTAGCTACAGGGTTTCTCTGTCAGCCTGATCCCACAAGGCAGTGCTTTCTAAGAAAACAGTTTACAGTTAATGCATGTTTAAAGAAAACATATCAGGCTTATTTTCTGGTACTTAGTTTTAACCAGAACATACATGGATCATAATTTTGCATTTTTATCATTGTAACTATGGGGGGCTAAGGGGCTAGCGCTCATGCTTCAAAGCAGTAAGGCAACCTCCAGAGTCATTTCTATGTAGGTTGCAAATCATGCACACAAAAAAGTACAATCCTCCAGTAACTGTAGTCCAGACAGAGTCCAGCAAGGAACCTAATAAACATATTATGATAGTAAGCCATCATAATATGTTTAAAACCTCATAAACTTTAATTTTGCATATGTCTCCAATATTGTACTTTTTCCATGAGAGCAGCTGTACATCTGGCTAGTATGGAGGATTATAAAACTTAAATAAAGTATAATAATGGCATGAATAGTAGTGCACTGTGCTTTAAGGTGGATCCAAGTCTAATTACAGAGTCCTCGTGCAGGTCTTTGAAGTCCTGAGAAGCCTAAACATGAGACACACAAACCACACTATGTTTAAGAGAAACACAGCTGCAGCTTCAAACTGCACACTCCAAACAACAGGACCCCACCTGGCCCACCTGAAGAGCCGGCCTCATACCACATCATCCAGGCAGAAGTTCAGTCTGTTCCAGGCACCCGTTCCTACTTTGGTCTATATAGGGGTGGCTAAAAGTATAGAAAATTAGATACCAAGTGAAATTAAAGCTGGCATCAAAGCTTAGGCGGCACGGTGGCTGAATGGCAACACTCATGCCTCACAGCAAGAAGGTTGCGGGTTCGATCCACAGGTCGCCCGGGGCCTTTCTGTGTGGAGTTTGCATGTTCTCCCCATGTCTGGATGGGTTTCCTCCAGGCACTCCGGTTTCCCCCGTCAACTCAAAACATGCAGCACCCCTATGAACTAACATCAAGGACCATGACGTAGGAGGGGGTCAGGTGCTATGAGAATTGTGACCAAAGTGCCCAAGCCGGTTAAGCGGGAGAAGATGGATGGATGAATGGATCAAAGCTTAATTAACAAGCAAGTATCATTTGCGAAATATACCACATAGGTAGAACGCAATTACTACCATAATCTTAATTTGAGGTGGTTAACTTGTGTATCTGTTAAGTAAAGTTGCACTTACTGAGGACATGCATACTTTTACACCTCTTTGAGTAATATACTGGAGTAAAAGTTTTGGTTACTCTTCCTTGCAAATAACAAAAGCTTTATGTAGACAATGTGAAATTATTTGAACATTTGTATTGTGTTTTTGGTGATCTGGCCTTTACCTTTATGTTTTGTCCTTACAATTGCATTAACATTAGCTTCATTTGACAACTCTGATTGATTGATTTTAAAGTAACACTTGGGAATATCAAAATCAAGCTGTATCCAATTCAATCCATATTTATAGCTGCTGAAATGAATGGAAATCAATGGGGGTCAATGGGCGACCCCCAACGAGATGGTAAATGGCCACATTGTTATAGCGCTTTTCTACCTTTCAAGGCACTCAAAGCGCTTTGCAACAAGGAACCAGTCACCCATTCACACACACATTCATACACCAGTGCACGCAGACACTGGGGGTGAGGTGGGTTAAGTGTCTTGCCCAAGGACACGACGACAGCAATCATCTGTGGGAGCTGGAATCACACCAGCCAACCTGTGGGTCAGTGGATCTGACCGCTTAACCAATGATGTTTATGTCGAGAGCAGGATTTGAACCGCCAACCTTCAGATCAGTGGACAAATGCTCTACAAACTGAGCTACTGTCGCCCCATTGACCCCACCAATGACCCCACAGTGACGTGGGGAATCTCAAAAGCTTTCAAAGAATGTATAATATGCATTTCCTATGTTATAGGATATATTGTTTTTGCTAAAATTATTTATTTATTAGGCCTGTGCCCCTACAGGGCATAGGGCCTATTGCTTTCGCCCAGGCATTCATCGTTGTCAACTGTCTTACAAAGTTGAGCGTTTCGCGCAACATTGAGTGAATGGCCAGATGGTGAATGACAAGCACGTAAGCACTCGTCATTTACCAATGACCCCACGGTGACGTGGGGAATCTCGAAAGCTTTCCAAAAATGTATAATATGTGTTTCCTATGTTAAAGGATATATTGTTTTTGCTAAAAGTTTCCTTATTATTATTATTATTCTTTTCCTGCTCTTTGAACGCTAATTTGAGCCCCTGAACACGCTCAAAAACTCACCAAATTTTGCCCAAAATTCAGAAGTGGAGAAAAATGTGATAAATATATGTTGCATGTATGGGTATAAAAAAACCTGCAAAAGTCAAAATACATTACGCCTATGGGAGATGTGCCGACATAAAGTTTGTCATACAGTCACGAAATTCGGTACACACATTCCTCATGTGAAGACAGAAAAAATATATTATTATGGCCACGCCCCCTGACAAACCAGAAGGTGGCCATATTGGATTGAAATAAAAAACATGCTGACTCAGCATTTTCACTCATGTCGCATTTGAACTCCTCTGAAGGCGCTTCACCCACAGGGGTGAAAATCGCCGTACATCAACTACAGAAGTGCAGCTTCAAAAGTTAGCTTAATTTTTTTGATAACTGTCACTGTTTACATGTGGCAAAGCCGCAAAATTTGTTCAGATTTTTTTGCAATTTTCAAATGTAAAAATTTGCTCCCTTTCGGCCATACAAAGTCAGATTGGGCTCAAATTTGAATCACTTGCCAAAGCATACTAATTGTGACATGAGCAAAAATGGTGTGATAGCGCCCCCTGCAGGACACAACAAAATTTTGCATCTAAATTTTTGTTTTTCCAAAATGTTTGCAATTTTGTAGAAAATTACTTTGGGCCATCTCAATCAAAAAAGTCAATGTTAAACATATGGTATTTTTAACCGTGTGGCCATGGTGATGCACGAAAGCTCCAATGTTATCCTAATGGGAAAGATCAGATAAATTCCCATTCATAAAAAATATTTGACTTTCACAGAATATTCTCAAATTTGGCACAATGACTCTTCATGACATCCCGATCAAATAAGTCAGTGACAACCATATGGTATTTTAAAGCGTGTTGTCACGGTGATGCACGAAAGCTCTAATGTTATCCTAATGGAAAATTTTCTACAATTTCTTACATTTCTAAGTGATATAACGGCTTAATAGTTTAATAGTAGTTTATTAATAGTTTAATTGAAGAATGTGAAATTTGGCACAGTGATTCTTCAGGTCATCCCGAACAAAAAAGTCCGCAGGGCCAAAGTTGTATTTTGTACGGTGTTGCCGTGGCAATGTCCCAATATGCCCATGTTTCTCTATGTTAGCACATCAGCATCTCCAGTGTGTGTGGATTTTATGCGTTTAGTGACACGTTCAGCCCAAAGCCACAATCACACAGAGACAAGAGGCTCGTCAGTGCCACCCGGGGGAGCGTCAGCGCCACCCAGGGGAGTGCCGGGCCGGCCGAGTGCGAAGCGCAGCCCGCAAGGGCCGTTCGATTCCGCTTGCGGCTTTAATTACAATCAATCAATCAAACTTTATTTGTATAGTACTTTACAACAGCAAAAACTGAACCAAAATGCTTTTCATAAGTGCATTAAAATGTACAACAACAACAAAAAAATTCTACATACAAAACAACAAACAATCATAAATTATGCCTTACTTATCTCTGTAACTACATGGTTTATTCACATGGAATAAAAACTGAAACTGTTAAAAGTGCTCTCGATGTCTCGATCAGCAAATATGAACTTCAGTAACTTATTTCACAATATTTTAAAGATTCAACCACAAAGGCATGGCTGACTTAAAAATTACAACAATGCAGTTTGTGCAAATTTGTGATATGTCTAACATGCCCCCCCCCTCCCCCCCTCTTATCCACACAGTCATTTTAAACAGCTGGATTCCAGATAAAACAAGGGGAGACTAGAGGAAGCAGGGGGCTTCCCAGGAAAGACACAGAACTTCATTTCTCACAATCCACTTTGTTGCTGTGGAGAGTTTTCCCTGAGGGTTATTACAAGGAGACACACTGGATTAGTGGCCTTTTACACAACAGCAAAGTTCCTTTTGGCTCTGTCTTGGAGCTGGTTTGGGTTAGGGAGGGGACTTCTCAGAGACTGCGGGCTGAACACCACATGAAGCAGTCATTTTGTCTAATGTTTGTGTAATTTCTGATGAGTACAACTGACCAAACATAATCAGTGATAATTAAACCTATGCTTAAAGGTGCATTGTGTAACTTTTCTGGTGCATGTCTCCATGGAGATGTTATTATGGAGATGGCATTAAATCTTTCTATCATCACTGAGACCAAACCTTTGTGTTATATTATAGTTTATTGTTTTGTACTTAATTTTATTCTATTTTATTTGTTGCATGTCAGTGTTTGTCTACATTCTGCTCCAAGCACCGCAGCAATTTCCGAATGTTGTGAACCTGTTCACTCATATGGCAATAAAACCTTTCTGATCTGATCTCTCACAAAAAAACCAGACCAGATAGATCTGTGGAGAGGCAACCCCACTTTCTAGGTATTTTTGAGCTATAAAACCACCTGTAATTGAAGAAATGTTAGGTAGAGCTGTTTAATCTTATACTGTGGAACATTTCAGGCAGAGGAATCATGTGAATGTGAAACAGCTTCACAGAGAAAAGACATGACATCAGGTGGAACAGAGCATTTTGAGCTTTAGAAAAGTAGACCGACTATTAATAAAAGGAACACTCAAACGTGTGAATGAAACAAAACTCAACTCCAGGTATGTTTTGAGGAGGTAACGACATTCTAACATTTAAATCTTAAAGCTCCCAATAATCCAGTGTATAATATAGGGCCTTCAAATTACACTGACAGTCAATGAAAACGTCCAGGTGACATTTTTTAATATAATTTGAAAATAAGGGTTTGAGAAAAGTTTTATTTGGAATGTGTCCATTGAGTAGTGTGCACAGAACTCATTCATGAGTCTTACACTCCCCAAAAATTTCTCATTGGACTTTAGGGAGTGATCCCTGTGAATCGGGATACCGAGCTGTTTGAGTAAAACAAGCATTTATACACGGCTTAAAGGATGGGTTGTGAAGCCTTTATAAAGGTCATGAAAAGGCCTAAATGTTTATTCCATACGTTCAGTGTGCCACGGTTAACTGGCAACCAAAGATGGCGAGCCCTCGGCATGGTGCAAGCCGACCTGAGTTATTCCGAAGTTGGACGTCGATTGAACTGTTCTCATCAAACCATCTGACGTCTTGTTCAATGACATGATGAAACTGGCTCTGTGGCGGACAGACCACGTCCTGGACGTGAGAGAGTAACGACTCCGGATCAGGATCGTTACATCCGGAATCAGCACTTACGGGATCGATTCCGTACAGCTAGTCGCACGTTTGATACGCAGTATGCGTCGGAGACTGACCGCTTGTTGGTGGGGACAACACTCGCTACTGAAGCTGTAACTTTGTAATGGAAAGGTGGCCATTTTGTTTGGACTGTACATTGTTCTTGCTTACAGCGATTTCTCCAAATATTTTTCTTTCATCTTCGGATGTGTTGATTTATTGATCTGTACTGTTTCTACATAATTTCATACCTTCGTTATAAAATTATTTTTAAAAATGTCACCTGGACGTTTTCATTGACGGTCAGTGTATGATTCTTCCAACATAGCTTAAGGGATAAAAATGACAACGTAAGGCCAAGTGGAAAGAACACACAAGAAACAACACCAGAGGGCACAGACTTCACTGATAACAGGTGTGTGTGTGTGTGTGTGTGTGTGTTCGTGTGTGAGAGACAGAAGGGGGGGGGGGCAAACATGACTGAACTCCTCTGGAATGTGACTCTGCTATTTACACCGACAACACTTATTGGAAGGAAAAAGGAAGGAAGGATGGAAGGAAGGAAGGGAAAGAGTGGGGGGCTGGGACAAAAGTCAGGCCAAGGCAAACAGACCCTCCCCCACCTCTTGGCCCCTCCCCCCGCTCTCCCACTTCCGCTCTACAATCACAGCTATGTGCCGTGAGCCATCGCCATCGCCTTTAGTGGCACTTGTTTGCCAAAGAAACATTTGGACTTAGTTGTGAACTTAGTGTGAACTTTAGTCTAATGCTCAGCCAGAAGGACGGAGTGGGACAACATTCAGCGCACCTGCAGGATCCCATCTGCCTGGGGACTGAAAGTCAAACTAATCATTTTAATATAAGGACTCTATGTGAACATAGGATCTAGACCAAGGGAAAGGACAATCAATTTATACAACACTAAAATGCAGGTGCAAACTATGACTACTACTACTACTTAAAGACAACTGGCACCAGAGCCACTCCTATGGCCTGGTGGTTTCCCAAAAGAAAACCCTCCTCCACTGCTACACCAAGAGAACAGAACATTAACAGTTATTAATAAAACTTCCAATATGTTGAAATGTGAAACAACATTCACACTGCAGCATGCAGCCCCCATGGTCAACAATACATATGTTAACTATTAGATCTAATGTCTATGAAGAACTAAAATGTACAAAAACTAAGTGACTTTGCTTCACTTTTTTTGTAAAAAGGAGGCAGGATTCCAACACAGAGAATCGTGTTCTATTTGAGTAGGAGGTGCATGGAGGTGGAAAGTTTGGCGATGTCTTAGCTTCTGTAAAACAATTTGACCGAACAACAGTTAGAAACAAGCTGCTGCTAAACCAATTCATGCCAAAATGGGGGCAGCTGAGGAGCACAAGACAGTTATTCATATTTCATGTCACATCTCTTTACTGCCTGGTTAGTGTAAGGGTTTGCTTCAACATGCCCTAAATAGTACTCCCATGTAGCCTGCTGCTTCTCAGCTTCTTCACCATTTTTGGCTTTGTGGCTCAACTGTCTCAGCGTAAAGTAAAATGGGTCCCATTTACATTTGAAGTATTAGAATAATTTTGCAGCCCTCAGGGTGGTGCTCCTACTATGATCACTTATTAAAGAAAATAAAGTGTTTTTATGGAGAGGACCATAACACCACGAGAAGCCAGGTGTCACCAGACTCACTGGTGCTGGTCTAAACCTTTCCACGAACAAAATAATTGCCCTTTAACAAACTAAAGCTTTTAACAGTAGCCCTCAAAGCCTACTTTAAGCTCCCATCCTATGTGAGGCAACTTTAAAACTATTTTCAAATGGAAACTCTTGTTTCCATCTAACATTCACCCGTAGTCTATTCCAGTTTAAGAAGATCTAGCTCTTACCCAGGTGCAGAGTGAGATTGATGGAGTGTGGGTACTGCACTCCCGCTAACATGGTCTGGCTCTGCCACCAGGTGGCGTCCTGTTGATTGTTGTAGTCTGTGAGGTAGACCGCACTGTGGTGATTGCGGGGATCTCGTGCGTCGCAGATGTGGCACGACTTGGTGACGCCCGTAGCCCCGGTCTGTACGCAGTACTCCTCCGGCGGCGAGCCGCATGTGTTCGTAGCCACAACAGTCACGTTAAAGGCCGCGTTCACAAACTCGGGCATGCACCTCTGTGCGCTCCCGCGCTCGTCCGTACACTCGTCCATGGCCGCGCGCGCGCACGGCAAAGCGAAGGAGCACGCGAGCAACGACACGAACCTCCAAATCCAGGCCATGTTCCGCCGCTGGTCGCAGTCTTTCAAACACTCAAGTGGTCTTGAACCAGATTCGGAGTCCGCAAAACTTTAGGGAAACTTTGAGCACACTTTGAGCGCTCCGTGCACAGATCCGGAGCGGACGCGGGGAGCTCTGTGGCTCTGCGCTGATGGGCCACGGTCTTCAGAGTGGAGCCTGGCGCAGATACTGCTATGCTCTTCGGAACAGCTCAGTGGAGAATGCGCAAGGCCATGAAAAGTCTCGCAGACTACACCCAGTGTTCTGCTGCGCATGCTCTGAGTCCACAGGTCAGCGCAATTGTCACTTCCGCCGCTCAGCCCCCTTCCCCTTCTTGTCCATAGTGATCGCATTTACATCTCTTTATTCAGTTAATGGGTGACTTTTCGGGTGTCACATTCATTTATATTGAGCCGCCCGACGCTTCTGCATTGTGCTGCAAACACTGTCACCTGTTGAGCCCCTTTCACACGATTAGCCCCGTGATGAGCCCAAAAGGCCATGTTAGGGTTGCAACATTGATGTGTCAGTTGTTGTTTTTTGACTACAAAATCAAAATTTGTTCTCTACAGGAAAAAGTAATGCATATCTTACAAATTATCACAATGAGATACTGACAAAAACTATGGTCTGGATTCATCAAAATGATTTGTGTATGGGAATTTTATGGAATGTTCCACAGTATGACCATCCATCCGGGTCGTGGGGGCAGCAGTTCACTGCCCAGTCCTCTGTGCACCTGATCCACACTATGACAATAAACTTAATTCATGGAGAAAAGCATAGGTTCAGCAGGCTCCGGGACAGTTTCTTCCACCAGGCTGTCAGAGGACTTAACTCTCTCCCTGTCCTACCCCCACTTTTCCCCTCTGCCCCCCCTCGGCCCCCTGTCACCCACTAAGAACACTGCGAACTCTGATGCACTACCTCACTTTTTACATTATATGGACAGTGACTGTTACTCATACATTTTAGCACCACCTCACTTTTTATCTGTAAATATTGTTTTGTCTATTGTGGTTTTTGTCTGTTTTACTATGTTTACTATGGTTACTTGAGTGTTTGCACATTTTGTCTTGTTTGCGCACTTCTGTCCTGTTTGCACATTTCTGTCTGTTTGCACATTTTTGTTGTTTGCACATTTGTTTTTATACTTGAATTTTTATTGAAATGTTTTTAATGTTTGCACTGAGGTGGGAGAGGACAGCAATTTCATCTGTGCTATATATATTTTGTATGTATATGCACATGTGACAATAAAGAAAATTGAATTGAATGAAAATTGAATTGAATTGTTCTTGTGCGCGCGGTCTAGTACTTCCAATACAAGCAGTAGTAAATATTATGACTAGTCTTACCAACTTTTTTGCCACAAACCCAGATAAAGGACAACCCAATAAATGCATTTATGTTTACAGACTTATAATGCAACGCGATGTATTATTATTACAAGGTAAGGTTGTCCAGTTTAAAAGTGCATGTTACTTTTCTTGTGAGGAGGTCCTCCAACTGCTTGTCTCCTTGGAGATGTCAGTGATTAACCTAGAAAAAAAAACTGCAACTGCATTTGAACAGAATCCCTCTCCAAAGATCTAACCAGTAACTTGGCCTGGTGGCATCATGCTTACCCTATGTGTTTCTCTTTGGAGATTTTAAATTTCATGAATATGACCTAACCGTGTCCCTAGCCTTTGATAACTGATAGAATCAGAATCAGAATCAAAATGTTTTTTATTGCCATATGAGTGAACAGGTTCACAACATTAGGAAATTGCTGCGGTACTTGGAGCAGGATGTAGACAAACACTGACATGCAACAAATAAAATAGAATAAAATTAAGTAGAAAAAAAAGCTATAATATAACAAAATTTACAGGAATATAATAATATAGAGTATAAGAGTATAAGAGTGCAGGTAATGATCAGTGCAAAACAGGCAGGTGCGAGAACACAGGGTCATGTGACAGAAGCAGAGTGGGGGGTGGGACCCATGACACATGATTTGAACCAAGTTCTTAATGCATGTGAAAACTGTGCTGACAATCTCAATCTTTAGTGCTTAAATACATGTACAAGTGAGCATGACAGAGAAAAGTGAAGCTAGTCTCCCCACACTTTATCACAAACCATCAAGAAGTACTCGATTTTGTTACACAAGTAAAAGTACATATACAGAACCAAAAAAATACTCACATGAAAAAAATCTACTTAAGCAAAAGTATTAAGGTACCAGTTTCAAATGTATTTTTTTAAAGTATTTGATAAATATAATAAATGTTTCATAAGAATTATTTTTGCGCAAATATATCTTTTATGGCTTTAAATGTATATTGAGAGATTTGTTCAGAAACAACTGAATTCACATTTTTTTCCCTAGTTGTTTGTATTTGTATATTTATATTTGCTCAAACAAATGTGTTAAAAATAAACCCCTCAGCTTTTTCTGTAGGTCTCAAACAAACATAAAACATACTTTGACTTTTCCGTCCTGTTCAAAAATGTAGTGCAGTAGAAAATACATATACCTTCTCTAAAATGTAGTGAGGTAAAAAAAAAAGTACTACTTTCTTAACCCGTTTTAACCCAACGGAGCCACTTTCAGACTGCTCTAAAATACTATATAAGGCAGGTCCTTCAAATTTTCAAGGGTTACAATTTGGCGAATGTACTTGTAGAATATGGACTTTTACACATGTGCTGACAGTTTATCACAGATTTCTGGGGACTTGAATCTGCTCAAAAGTTCTAGGGCAGGTTTGATATTGAACATACACCTTGCTCCACACACTGTATACTTTGTATTTTAAAACTGGCCTTCTGTGATGAATGCTCTAGAAGATATTAAGGTTTTAAAATGGAAAAAAAATAATTTGGTTCTATCTTTGCCATGTTAGACCAAAAACATGACAGCACCCACCAACATTAAATGGACTGTTATAGAAAGATTAGATGTCTGTTTTTAACATATCCAAAAGTTGGGATGGTGTTCTGCCTTATTTTCGCAAAATTAATAGTTGAAAATGTAGTGTCTGCATACATGCATAGCATCCATGGCCTATGAAGGCACTTTCAGAAGATAACACTCTGAATATATGACACACATCTTACATTTAACACAATGCTTTATTGGATTACTCAACTATTGTAAATTATCTCAACTCTTTGAGGAAACATTCAGATGTTTTTGGTAAAACACTCCTGAATTGTATACTGGCATCTTGTTGTAGTGCTAGGAACATCTATTTTAGAAATGATGTGTTTGAAAGGTTCCAGCACAAGTCTTCTCTCCTGGGCCAGAAGACACTTCTTGCTGGGCCGTATGGATGCATGAATTGTATCTGAACATCTTGCTGGGCTTCAGATGTCTCTCTGATGCTTCCACCAGTGATGGTCGTAAACACAGGTTACATATTAGCCAGGTATCATGTCACTGATTTGGAAGCCCTGTGAAACCTCTTCTTCTGCATGTTCTGGTTCATTTATTGTGCTTCACAAAAGCTAAAATTTAGGACTTTTCCTATTGGACACTGTGTGAATCTCCTAGATTTTTTTCAGTCAAATCTGA
Source organism: Odontamblyopus lacepedii (assembly GCA_034769755.1). Classification (NCBI taxonomy): domain Eukaryota; kingdom Metazoa; phylum Chordata; class Actinopteri; order Gobiiformes; family Gobiidae; genus Odontamblyopus; species Odontamblyopus lacepedii. Next base: position 6,892,790 of record CM068359.1, on the reverse strand, counting down.
GATGGTCGTGCGGGGATATTTTTACTGTGTATATTTTCAGTGTAGTTTGTGAAAGAATAAAGGGTTGGGATGAAATGTGCACAATATCACATGTTTACTGTACATTGTCACATGACTAGAGATGGTTATGTAAAAGTTAGTGTTGGTCTACACGAGACGAGGCACCAATAGACGGATTTCATGACACGTCACACATATATGATGAGCACATGCGCGCGCAACTCGGGCCCCAAACATCCATCCATCCATAAATGTGGGGCCATTCAGTTGCCGGTATTTTTGATATGTCCGCTTCCCACTCATTATCAGGTAGCCCGTAAGGGTCAGATAACTGCGTACCTGTGCTTAAGGTTAACTTCCTTAAAGAGCCGTCACGATCTGTTGGCTGAAGGGACTTTAAATACGATGACTGATCACACCTGTCATTATCCGCTATTGTCACGATTGTAAACCCGGGAATGTTTTGGGGCCAATGTCTGCGCGCATACCGGAAGCGCGCATAATGTTTACAAACTTTTAAACCGGTCTATACACGTGTCATGCGCTGGAAGCGACGCCTCAGCCGAGCTGCGTCACCGAGCGCATCACTTTGAGAAAAGTCACGTGACCGACACAGTGGCCGTGTCGTATTGTATCACATTGTGTCACGTGTCATTGAGGCGCCACTAAATCAGGAAGTGTAACACAGATCGATCCGATTGTTGCTATGACGCCGTTCGTCACTATGGAGCCTCCATGAAAGACAAAATATTCTTCCGTGTGGGATCATTTTATATCTCTGACTACCGCACATTTTCCTATTTGACTGTTGCGTGTTTACTTGTGTGCATCCGGTGTGGGCAAAGAAAGAATTTCATTGTACAGGGAAACGTGTTTCTTTACTGTACATATGACAATAAAGCTTTGAATCTTGAATTTTGATCTCATAACACCTGATATGGTAAGTTGTATTCAATTTCCGTTTCCATGGCAGTCTTTTATATATATTTTTATGACCCACAGGTGAAATGTCGTCTATATCACATAGAGATTATTGAACATAGGCCAGTTGTTCTGTTCACATGTGGAAAAAGTCATATAGCCATTACAGTGTGTTTCTTTTGTAGTATAGCTGCAGTACATTTTTTAAACCACTGGATGGAACCCATACACATACCAACACAGTGTGATAGTGTCCACACAGTGAGGTATCATCTGCCCATCACTAGTAAAAGTTATACCTTGAGGAGGAGGATAAACAGAATTCTCTCAGATAAGAGTAGTAAAGTGATTTAATTTAGCCCAGGACTATGTTTTTTGGTACACATCATCTTAAGGGTCTCTTTATTAATGATAAGCATTTGGACTTTATTTTGATCTGAGTGTAGAATGTGAAACACGTTGGTGGGCACAATTGTGACTGGTGGGATAGAACGCTGTACCATAGAATAGGGCAGTATATACATTATATGAGCATGCATATCTATTTGCATATAATACATGTGTTATGGCTAGCTCAAGTTTTCCCAGATGCCTTGTACCTCAGGCCAATGTGTAATCCAACAGTTCATTCATTCTGTGCTCTGTGAGCTCCGAGTGTGGGTCAGGATCAGTAAATCCTTTGTCAGTTTTTTTTTAGCTGCTCCTCAGGACAATTTATACAGTGAACACAGACCGCAGCTCTTTGAAAATAAATCCCATTACTAGTCCAAATGAAAAATCCAAACGTAAGCATCTTCTAATTATTTCTTGTTCTTAAACTCTGCAAAAGTGAAGCGCAGATCAAGATAGTCCTAAATGATAAATAAATAAATCTCTAAAACTTTTCACGAAATAAACTTTAATAAAAGTAAAGCAATGAGGCGCTATCTGGTGGTCGCTCCAGTCATTACACAGGAGAAGGCGTGGGCGAGACTAAACCTATGCACTAGTGCTGCTTTCCACCTGTCAATTGCCCCCAAAGCAACACCCAATCTGATTGGATCAGATTGCACATTGCCCCTTAGTAATAGCGTTCCAGGGAATAGTCACTAATTTCTATTAGAATCTGAAAATGGGGGTAAATTAGTTTATTTGTCATGACGAAAAATGTTCATGTTCAAGTTTTTATGATTTTTTAAATGAAAACATTGCAGTTTAATGCACATTAAAGACATTATAAGAAAGTTTGCTTTATTGGTCCGGATATTATATTACAATATTCCAACAATACATAAGCTACCAGAGAGAAGAAATTGATTTTTTCAACCACACACATAGTAAATTAGCAGTTGCTTTAAAAAGGCTAAACATAAATACAACAAACCACAGTATTACAATGCACAGCAACATTACCACAAAGGGGTGCCAAGTTTATCTAGTTATTTATATTTCAAATTACATGTTTGAGTGACTAAACCACAAAGTACAGGTGAAATAATGCACACATACAAAGATTTTGGAATCAACATTATGTCTAGGTGCCACCACTGAAGCCCCCTCTGAAGCCTCCATACCCTCCCCTGTAGCCGCCCCTAGCTCCGCCTCCATACCCTCCCCTATAGCCGCCTCCAGGCCCTCCTCTGTACCCCCCGGCCCCTCCTCTGTACCCACCCCCAGCTCCGCCTCCATACCCTCCAGCACCTCCTCTGTAGCCTCCTCTGTAGCCGCCTCTGTAGCCGCCTCTGTAGCCACCTCCGGGTCTACTGCCGAATCCCGCTGCTCCACCTCCTCCTTCGTATCGAGACATTTTGGGTGGTGGTGGACCGTCTCCCATCCTAAAACAAACCACAAAGTCTGTGAAGTTGTTGTGTACAGTTTTGCATAATTTGTATATTAATGGAGAATTGTCATGTGGGAGCATGGGTGATGTAGGCTTGTGAGCGAAGCAAGAGGGAGGGTTTGAATAGGGCCGAGAAAAGATCACTAGATTGCTCAAACATGCATGGATGGAACATAGACCGTATCTATGAGTGGACTAAGTGAGTGTGACGTCACCCATAGCGTTTAGCGGCGCTCAAATGAGGCTCACAATGCCACGGTTAGAGGAGCGAATTTGGAGCCAGGCTCTACGTTATGAATAGGATTTTTTTGATGGATAAAATAGCGAAAAAAAAATTCAGGATCATGTAGAGTGGGTCCATACGAACATTTTAAGACCAAAATGACGAGGCTCACTGTAGGACCTACAGAGAGAGGAGCGATAAGATCTCACTGTAAGTCAATGGGGAAAAGAGAGAGAAGAGCCTCATGGAGCACTTCCTGTTTGGCACGCGGCGGCTAACGGGTTAGCTTAGTTCACTTATATATACGGTCTATGGGATGGAATCTAAAACCTCTCCAGGCATGTTTTTGATGACTTACTGTTAATACATTTGAGGAAAAAAAAATATTTTGCATACAGTAACACCTCCCTTTAAAATGTTAGGTAAAGAACATGCCAAATAATTTTTTTATGCAAAAATCTCTCACTCATGTTACCTGCTCTGCTTCTGTACTGATTTTTGGATTGGTTTGGAATTAATGAGTGTAAAATTGCATAAGGATGACAAAAAAAGTTTTGGTTCTATTAAAAAATGTATCCAGTTCCAACCATTCATGTTAAGGAACCGTTCAAAAGAGCCAAACATCCCTAAATGTGTCCTGTACCTTTGGCTCTTCATCATGTTCATGCCTGTAGCCGCAGGGTTGGAGATTTGTCTGATGAGGCTGATGAGCTTTTGGGTGGTGGGATCCATCTGTCTGATGCACTCTGGGTCTTTAGTCACCTCCACCACCTGAGCCTCCAGAGCTGCTCTCAGAGCCAAGATTCCACTGGCCACATGATGGGGGATGCACAATTTGATCCTGGGAACACACAAGGGTTTTAGGGTTTTAAGGTTTTGTTGTCTTCATTATTTTTGTCTTTATCATTATCTTTCCAAAATGTCCACTTCTATGTTCTGGAACCAAATTCCCCATTCATATTTCCCTTTAAAAGAATGTTTGAAAGCTTATTGGGTTCTGATCAGTAATGCAGTAGCAACCACAAGTACTAATACTTTTTCTTTACTTTATAAACTGCTCCATTATTACTAAGTTGTCACATAGATGTTAGCTTCTGTCTGCCTTTAAAAAAAAATATAATATATGGGGTGTGATCCACTGTCTTAAAAAAAAAAAAAAAAAAAACTAAACAGCTGAAATAAGCATGTAACATGTGAGTGTTGGGAGTGTGGGGAGCTCACCACTCATCCAGCTCCACAATTTCTCCGTCGGAAGTAATCTTTTTACATCCAAACAGCAGCAGCTGCAGAGGGCTGACCAGAGTCATGCCTTTAGCTGAAATGGCTCGAGTCCGTATCTGATGGAAAGAAAAACAAAAAGCTTATTTCAATAAGAGCTTCTGCACAAAATTAGAAGTAGACATTTGTTGTGAAGGTGGTAAATGCAAAATCTATCTTTATTAACTTAAAGTTGTATTTTGAGTGTAGACACTTCTGTAATTTTGGGCTATATATAAATAAACAGTAGAAGTTGGGCAGATATCAGTCAATAACCAACCAATATATCAGTCAGGCCCCTATACTGTATATATAAACTGGATGTAGCTAACGCGCTAGCCAGCACATATAGGAAGTTGACTTACACTGGAATATTGTGGCTCCTCTCTCCTCTGAGCATTTTGGTCTCACAAAGTTCGTATTGACCCACTCTACATCAGCCTGGGGTTTTATTTCACTATTTTGTCCATTAAAAAAACTATTTTCATAATATAGAGACTGGCTCCAAATGTCCCCCATAACTGCTCCAAATGTCCCCCATAACTGCTCCAAATGTCCCCCATAACTGCTCCAAATGTCCCCCATAACTGCTCCAAATGTCCCCCATAACTGCTCCAAATGTCCCCCATAACTGCTAGGATCGTGAACTTCATTTGAGTGGAGCTGAACACTATAGGTCACACTTGCTTAGTCCACTTTTTATAGAGTCTATGGCAGGGCCCTAATAATAATAATTTGTATGTGTCATATAGATCATAAATACCAGAAAAAAAGCATAAAATGTCTTGTTTAAGTACCTTCTCACTGAACACAAAGAAGGGTGAGGGGTAGCTCAGGTCATGGTTGCTAAAGGGACAGTTGACTGAGGTTTTGTGAATAAGAGCATTGCGGCCCTCTGTGGTGAGGATCTTGCGCTTCTCTTTGTGATAGCACACATTGGGATAAGAGCCGAACGTGATCAGGGAAATAACTACATCCAGGTTGTTGTCTGGGCCCACTGTGTTGAAGGACTGTGTCAAAAGGCACTCTGAAAACAACAGGTACAGTGGATTAGGATCAAGTACAAAATGATTTCTATTGTACACTGACATTTTTCAAATACATTTCTTACCAGATACAATTATTGTAATAACTTACAATTAGTCCAATTAACTGTTATATCTCAAATTTTCTGAAGACTGATCTGAACCGTTGCTTAAACTTCACTTTGATTTACTCATATTGTAACTTTAAACCAATGATCACAATATCCATCCATCCATCTTCTCCCGCTTAATCCAGCTGGGTCGCGGGGGCAGTTTGCTGCCCAATCTTCATAGCACCTGACCCCCCCTATGAACCCCTCTGCAGGTGGTGAGCCCACAGGAGGGTGGACAACATGGTCCTTGATGTTAGTTCACAGGGGTGCTGCATGTTTTGGGTTGATGGGGACCGCATTTGATATTAGGTTTCGGTATTCAGCCAAGCGTTTATTTGGTTTCAGTTTTGACCACAAATTTGCAGAAACGTGCAGTTCTAACCAATCAGTGCTAACGAGTGGAGCTAGCTTGGGTTTAGAGTGGAGCTAGGCGCTTTGCACGCATATTGCCCACCCCTAATTGATTTATCATATTGTGATCATGGCGGCACGGTGGCTGAGTGGCAACACTCAGGCCCCACAGCAAGAAGGTTGCAGGTTCGATCCCCAGGTCGCCCGGGCCTTTCTGTGTGGAGTTTGCATGTTCCTCCCCGTGTCTGGATGGGTTTCCTCCGGGTACTCCGGTTTCCCCCATCAACCCAAAACATGCAGCATCAAGGATCATGATGTCCACCCTCCTGTGGGCTCACCACCTGCAGAGGGGTTCATGGGGGGGTCAGGTGCTATGAGGATTTGGGCAGCAAACTGCCCCCGCAACCCAGCTGGAGAAGATGGATGGATGGATATATATATATATATATATATATATATATATATATATATACACACACGGTCTATGGCATGACCTGCACACGTATAATCTCTGAAGAGTTTAACATGAGCCATCTCCAACACGATAGAAGCATAGTACTTTCAGCGCTTATAGTGTATGCAAATGGAGATCTCAGATATCATCTAAATGCTATTTATAACTCCATCCTCAGGTCTAAATCAAAACAAAGAAAACAATAGTGAGAGCCCACAAAGAAACAGATGTAGTTGGGCACTTGTTGGATCACCACTACGTAAAGTCACAGTCAAGTGCTCTTTGGAGAGTGGGCAGAATGATTTACTAGATGAGAACAGCAAAGCATAAAATTACAGCAAAACATATCGAAGTACCACAGATCTCATTTCTCTTCTCGTCTATTAGTGAGAGCCTTCCAAGCTCAGAGGCGTGAAAGCACCTATCAAGGGCCTGAATGATGATGCTAATATGACTCAGGCACAGTCCTCATTTCGTTCAGTTCAATAAACCTAGGTAACAAACAAACTGAAACAATTAGATGGGTTCGTTTCAGAATAGTTTCAATATAATTAGCTCTTCCCTTTAGGCAGTTAAAAGGCAGTGTCCACCAGCAATCTGACCACAACTAAAGAAGCAGCTTGGATTGTTGTACCTTCAGGAAATCCAGCATTTATCAGGATCTCCTTGAGCTGAACTTTGGCCTCCCAGGTCATCCTCAGAGTGGGCATGTTTAGACGTTTGTGATCACAGAAACGAGCCTCTGCATCCTCACCGTTGATCCTGTGCCAGATGATACAGAACATTATAACCAGACAGTCTCTATTAAAGATCCAGCATCTCACCTGACTTCATCCCACGTCTGAAACACTGAGAGCAGGGCCACGTGGTCCGAGAAGCGGCTGCCTGCAAAGTTCCTGTGAACAAATCCAAGACGCTTCCCTTCATTGACAAAGGGCTCGGGGAAACAAGAGGCTGCAGAGATGGTGCACATGGCATCTCCAACACTGCACACACAGAACAGCAACAGTGACCAGTGCTCTGTACACGGTCTGAACACTTATTCAAGTTAAGGTTTGGATTAAGGGGAGCAGCCTTTCTAGGAGGGTCTACCATCTAATTGTTTCCCATATAATTTAATGCTTTGTTGTTCCACAGTATGGAAAAAGAAAACAGGGATGCACCAACATTTTGAGTCCAGTATCAATTTCAGCCGATATTTATGCAATTGAGCAATATTGGTATCAGTCAAAAGCCCCATACCAGTTGGTCAATTGCTCCAGTTGTGAAAGAGTTTTAACCCAGCCATCCCTTTGCAGATGCAGGAAGAAAGGCTGTGAACTTTTATTCATATTTAAATAAAATATTTATTTTTTATTCTGTCAAAAGACCCAGTAAAGACAAAGTTAGGGACTTCTAAAAGGCCCTAGAAGTTTTTAGACAATAAGTTTAAATAAATGTGTGACTATTTATCCCTGATTATTTTTACCGTCTACCAGAAATGTTACGCAGTGTAGCTTTTAGATTATCTGCTGTCTTCCCAAAGGTTAGAGGCTTTATGACATATTTTAGATATTGTAAGAATTTGTACAAGAAGGAGCTTACTAAAAGATGCAGCCAATAATCATCATTTTGCCAAGTCGAGGTTCAATGGGGAGTCTGGCCAGGATTCGACCCAAAGGAGTGAGCTCATCATTAGAGTCCAGGGCATCCAGCTCTGAAATACAGAATCAACATACATTTCTGGCAAGCTTTGATGCACTAGTTTAGTTAATTTATTTATCTCAACATGAAATATTATTTTAAACTGTGCAGTTGTGCTCATAAAGCAATGAGAAGAAATTGTGATTTAAAGGAGACATATCCAAATGTACTTTTAACCTTGTTATAATATTGTCCATTCATCAAATGCCATACCTGGAGTGGTATTTTACTCCACTGACAATTGTTTTATTAATCCTGTTTACATGGCTCTTGCTCAGAAATCAGATAGTTCTGTTACATAAAATAAACCATGATAAACTAAGCATCTCATTTTGTTTCACAATGACTGTGTGTGTATATTAGCCTTTCACTTTATTATATTGTTGCTTTGTCTTTTTTCTTTGTTCATGCCTATTGCCGTCAGCAGAGCATATTTATTAGACTGAATGCAGGCTTATTGCATTTAAACTGTTTTCCAGATACAGGAAATTATATGTTCTGAAAAATAAAACACAAGTGCCAAGGAGATGTAAAGCCCTTATGTTTTCCCAGATTGGTGGAGCAATAGAAGACTTAAAAACAACAACAACAACAAAACGTTTTAATGAAGCTGTGGCCAAACAATTTCATTACAACTAATAAATGTCTTCAAAATCAGCTTTTCATGTTTTTTTTTAACCATGTTATAGTCACTTAGGCCCACTGCTTTGCACTTTTATTTTCTTAACCCGAGAAATGCATAGGATTCGACAGCACTGTGTAGTCTTTATCAAACAAATGGGGGAAAAAATTTGGTACTTCCTAGCATGATGTGCAGCTATTAATCAGTGGTGCCGACAGTTGTCTGGCTCTTTGTTGTGATGATGTTCATGGAGACATCAGCTCCTATTGGACACTGCAGTTTTCTAATGCAGTCAGTTTGTTTTATTATGTTTTTTAGTATGTTTTTAGATTAATATTGTGATTTGTGTCCAAATCATAACATAACACAGGTGTCATAGACAACTACATAGACACAAGCACAGTGACAATGTGAAAGGCCGGGGCATTTTAAGGGGGTATTGGATACTGGGATACTGTAATGACTAGGATTCAGGTATGATACAAATGAATGCAACTGAAACAGGAGTCAATGAAAGGAGGAAATAAAGCATATGTCCACTTTGACACTTTAAACTAACTTTAAAGATTAAAGTTATTAAGATTTACCTCTCAGGGTGTGTTCCGCTTCTATCACAGCATCCAGCGGTGGGGGCTCGATGGCCTTAGACAGGAAGTGCCCAATGGCTCCGAGTCGCAGCAGTTTGATGCTTAGAGCCACTTCATGCAGAGGAGTTCGGAATATTTCTGGAGTCATGTGGGTCTCCAGTCTGTGAGAGAGCAGGGGCCATTGCAACATTTAATAATTTAGCAGCAATCAGCAGAAAGTATTTTTATTTGTATTTTTATATAAAGTTTCCACAGATCATTTTTGCTTTGGACCAGTATACAAAATAGTTGCCATTCCAGGTGCTCATTTACCCCTCCAAAGAATGGGAGATCCCACAGTGAGGTCACTTAATGAGAAGTGACAAGTTGGTGAATCCAAAAGTGCTGTCTTTTTGACTGGAGCATTTCTAGATTCCCACCTCTAGGGGGCAGATTAACATGTTCAATGAGAATATGAGAGAAGATGGCTGAAATCTTCAAAATGAGCTACCACAGGGTAATTCATGCTTTTACATGCCCCTATGCTCTGCAATGTGTTTTAAAGCCTTGCATGTTTTACCCACAAAGGCTTTTACCCTGACATGAATCATCGTGACAGGCCTACTTGTACCCCCTGGTGTATAGAATGAAACGTGTATTACCGTTCAAAGCGAGCGCGGCTACACAGGTGGAAGCAGAAGCCGGGCCTGACCCTCCCAGCCCTCCCTTTGCGCTGCTCCAGGTTGGTCTTGGAGGCCCAAACTGTGGCGTAGTTTGTCATGTTGTTGTGAGATGTGAAGAGTTTGACTTTCTGCCTTTAAGGGAACAAGTATGTGTAATTTATCAGTTCACACAGCAAAAACACTGGATGGTCTAGTGAGGTGGATACAAAAAGATTTAGCACTGTTACTTAAAAATAATATTACTCAAGCAGAAGTACAAAGTAGTGGTCTATTTAAAAAAGTATTTGAGGAAACTATACCAGCAAAAGTAATTGTAAGATGACATCACAACCTTTGGAACCTGATTAGTAAGTGGCAAGGATCAGAAATGAAATTTCATCCTCAAAACAAATCCAAAATGTGAAAGACCTGTAACATTTTAATAAATATAAAAGTCTACAACTCTACAAATATATACTTGTACCTGACATCTTAAACAACAAAATCAAGTCAACAGTCATTGAAAAACAGTTAGCTAAACAACAATGACACTGCAGACTACAGATTACAGATACAGACGATCAGATCAGTCACTGTTGAACTGAACCTCTCTCCCCTCCTTCTGAGTTTATATGAAATCTGTACATTATATAAATTAATTACACAGAGTGAAGCTTTCGTAACTTTTTTTTTTAATGATGATTTATTATGGCTTATAGATAATGAAAACACAAATTGTGTGTCTCAGAAAATTAGATCAATAAAAAATGATATTTTAAGAAGAAATGTCAGGCTTCTGAAATATATGTTAATTTCTCTGCACTCGATACTTGGTTGGGGCTCCTTTGGCATGAATTACTGCATCAATGTGGCGTGGGATGGAGGCGATCACCCTGTGGCACTGCTCAGGTGTAAGCACAGGTTGCTTTGTTAGCGGCCTTCAGGTCATCTGCATTGCTAGAGGTCTAGTGTCTCTCATCTTCCTCTTGACAATATCTCAGAGATTCTCTATAGGGTTCAGGTAAAACTAGCTTGCAGGCCAATTAAGCAGAGAAATACCATGGTCATTGAACCAGCTTTAGGTACCTATGGCTGTGTGGGGAGGTACAAAGTCCTGCTGGAAAATGAAATCAGCCTCTCCGTAAAGCCGTGTGGCTGGCCCAGTGTCAAATTGCCTTGTTTTAACCCAGACATGTCTTGTGTAACCAGTTAATGTGTGTACCCTGTACACTGTTAGTCAACACACTTGGTGAGTCTGGATGACTGCTAATTTGATTTGGCCTCCAGGTGTGTGTACATTTATTTTGATTTATCGTGATTTCCTCTATTCGAGGGTCCCTTTCTGTTGCTATTTATATGCATTTATTTATATAAAACTTGACCTTCATTTTACTTCATAAGGACATCATGATTTAGATTACATCTTGTTTTTGTTCCTTTGCCCCTAGCACTAGTTTGTAACAGGACCACTAAGCAACAGTGCAGTTTTTTTCGGCCCAGACTCTTCTGACATTGTCTCATGTCCCATATTGTCTTCATTTGTGCAGGCTCTTGTCAAGCCTCAGTCCACTCCTTATGACGCTCCCACAAATTCTTGAGTGGATTTTGCTTGAGAATCTTAAGTCATCTCTTTGGTTAGTGCACTTTCTACCACACTTTTTTCTACCACTCAAATTTCTATGAATATGCTTGAACACTGCTGTGAACAGCCATCTTCTTTAGCAATGACCTTTTGTGGATTACCCTCCTAGTGGAGGGTGGAGTGACTAGTGACTAGTGGTCCAGTCAGTAACCTTTCCCAGGAGTTTTGAGCTAATTAGCTGATTAGCTTCACAATATTCAAATTTCCCAAGACTAGGTTAAGTTAGGTTAGGTTTTGATTATCTGTAAGCCATATTCCGGTCTTAATGCTAGCATTAACAAGGGGCCATGTCCAGGTCGGGTGGCACTTGGCCGCTGGAAGCTGGAGTGGGTTGGTACATACACTGCTCAAAAAAATTAGAGGAACACTTTGAAAACAGATCTCAATGTAAAAAAAACAAAAAAAAAAAAAAACAGGTGGATGCAAGTCAGGCAGTCATGAGGGCCTTTCAATTCCCTTCATCCTCCAGGTAGTGCCTGCATACTCTTGCCACATGAGGCCAGGTATTGCATCAGGGGGAACCCAGGACTCTCTATGGATATGCAACAGACCCACCACCAAACCAATCATACCGAATGATGTTGCAAGCAGCATAGCATTCTCCTTGTCTTTTCCAGACTCTTTAACGTCTATCACAGGTGCTCGGCGTGAACCTGCTCTCATTTGAAAAGCACACGCACCAGTGGCGGATTTACCAATTCTGGTGGCAGCTAGCAAATGCCAGTCGAGCTACACAGTGCTGGGTCATGAGCACAGGGCTCACTACAGGATGCCCTTAAGTCACCCTCATAAAGTTTGTTTCTGATTGTTTGGCCAGAGACATTCACACCAGTGGCCTGCAGGGCATGGGCAGTGCTCAACATATTCCTTCTTGCATAAAAGAGCTCCTCCTAGAGCCTGTTTCCTGAAATCTCCATGTTCTGGGGACTGTGTGAGACACATTAAATCTCCTTCAAAAGGCATGTCCGGAGAAGTTCGACAATCTGTGCAACTTTTGTTGCGTTAAGGAACGGCCTCATACTCCCAGTAGTCATAATCACTCTAGCCAAAACCAGCATTAGTGGAAAACCAGCCAAAAAAGAAAGAAGATGCATGCAAAACCAGTCCTGTTTTATGGGTTGTCTCATTGTTGCCACTCCAAGAAGTGGCATCCTTTTGTTCCTAAATATTTGGCCTGTCCATATTTGCATAAATATGCAGGCGGCACAGTGGCTGAGTGGCAACACTCAGGCCTCACAGCAAGAAGGTTGCGGGTGTGGAGTTTGCATGTTCTCCCCGTGTCTGGATGGGTTTCCTCCGGGTACTCCGGTTTCCCCCATCAACCCAACACATGAACTAACATCAAGGACCATGTTGTCCACCCTCCTGTGGGTTCACCACCTGCAGAGGGGTTCATAGGGGGGGTCAGGTGCTATGAGTACCCAGTCGGATTAAGCGGGAGAAGATGGATGGATGTTTGCATAAATACTCAACTTTTTTTTCACATTGAGATCTTATGTGTTTTCAAACCGTTCCTTTAATTTTTTTGAGCAGTATGGGGTTATTTTTTTTAGATGTACCTGTAATTATTGTGGGGCAAAACAATAGCTCCACAGACACAATGTCTATCAGTCTATGCATCCCACCCCTCAACAGTACAACTTATGCTCTTAAAACAATTGACACTTACTTGCAGGAATCAATGACATACACCACATCGTTGATAGTAATACTGGTTTCTGCAATATTTGTCGAGAGAATCACCTACAGAATTAAGAATAAGTAGAGGTAAGCTCACAAAGACATCATCAGTGGATCTTATGATTGCGTTTTGTTGTAGACCTTAGTGACATTTTCAGGCATTGGGTCAAATACTCTCCGCTGCTCCTCTCGGGGGACTTGTGAATGCAGAGGCAGAATGCGGTAACTGTTGCTGCCTGAAAAGAGACAGATAATCTATTCAATTTGCCATACTCCCATAATAAACATGTAATAGTCATATACACATCTTCAATTTTATCCTCTGTATTTACATTTGTCATGTATCACACATATTCAGAAAGAACACTTTAAACTTTGTTCCAGTTTTTATTTTGACGTGACAGGAGCAATACTGACACGCACTGATCAGTGCTGAAGTTGGTTAAAAAAGAATGCAAAATCAAATATGGTGATTAAAGCATAAAGCATAGACTATTAAAAATTGCTTAATTTGGTAATTTCAACTATATCAGGACATAAAAACACATTCACAAAACAATATATATTAAAAAAATTAATTAAAATCTTCTCTTCTGGCTCTTGGCGAGGGTGGACACTTTTTCTCTTCTCTTCTACCCCTTATCTTTCCTGCTTTGTTTCTGTCTCGTCTTGTCTAATGTGTCTTATTCCTCGACTCTCTCCGCTTTACTCTCCAAAACTAAATTAATTTTGTTAAAAGACCAATTAATGGATTCGATAAATTGGTCTTTTAACAAAATTGACACTGTAACAAGACACGCCGGGTCGGGCGAACCTGCGTGTTCTTCGGACACAGAGGATCTATCTATTCAGAACCAGGATTACGGGACTTTGTACTTTGGATCACGCATGGACCTGATTTTTCTGAAAATTCAAATACTGAGGCAGTTTTTCAAAGCCCCACTTGGCTGCCCAGAAATTGGAGTGAGGGGCAGAGCTTCAAGTACCGGAACTTGACTATGAGCCGGGGTCGCGGCTCATGATGGACATGCTTGGACATGGTGGCTCTAAATCACATTTTTTGGATAAAATCTGGAGGAAACTTGGAGTTCTGCATAGAAATGACCTTGAAGACCAATGGACAAACAGAGCAGTGTTATGGAAATTCGACGTAGCTGCTGTAAAACAAAACAAACCAATCTTATCTTTGGACTCCCCAGCACCGGACAAGGCCGTCTCAGCCGCCCTGAGAGTGCAGCAGAGAGAGCCTGACCCCCTCCCAAAAACCCTCACAGCTTCGTCCCGACCTGGTGGGTGGATCTGTTCTGGATAATGCTCCTGGACTGTCTCCACCTCCCTGATTCCTTCTCCCAGTTGCAATGTCGTGTCATAATTTAATGTCATGTCATAATGTATATATGTGTTCTTTTAGTTGTTCTTCCTCTATTTTCCTTCTTTTTCTGTAGTAGTTAGTTATAGTTATTATAGTTAGTATAGAGAGTTCTGAAAGATAGTATAGAGATAGATAGAGTTCTGAAAGATAGTATATAGATAGATAGAAAGAGTTATAAAGATAGTCTGTCACGGTAGTAATCTCATAGCATCCTGTTTCAGTTAGTAGTAAATAAAGAGAGTTATGTCACAGTTAGAATCACTTGTTTACTTCAGCTTTATGTGGGATTGTAATCTCTAGACTCATCTGTTTAGTTTAGCTTTGTGGGGGGATGGAGGGTGGAGGCGAAATGTGGGAAATGTGTGTTGTTTTTTTTGACTGATTGAAAATCATCAATCAATCAAACTTTATTTATAGAGCGCTTTACATACAAAAAGATTTAACACAAAGCACTTTACAGTGATTAAAAAAGAACAATTCAACCCGAGTCCTTTTAGACTAATAAATTAAGTTAATATGATTGACTGAGATTCAGGAGCAGGACCACACCCAACCTCCCCCTGTTCCTCTCCAGCAAACTAGAGCTCAGCTCAACCGCACCTTCAGTTACCCAGAAACCCTATACAGTGAATAATCAGATTCGCTGAATTGCTGACCTGTTGCACATTTCTGCATTCGGAACCACTGGCTCCTCCTAAAATGTTCGTATTAACCCACTCAACATGATGCTGAAATTTTCGCTATTTTGTCCCTAGATCAAGATATGAACATAAATAACAGACCAATCAGAAGCCTTCATTCCCCAACGTCGCTCCAACTAGTGTTAGCAAGGTTTGATTGACAGCTAGTGCATTTTGTTACCAAGTAAGCCTCCTTCCCACTTTTCGGTGAGTAGCACGGGGACATTTAATGACCTCAGTCATGACTGGCTCTTGTGGTTACTATGATGCTCAGTCGGATTTCCAAATTTATGACCCTGGCTCCAAATTCGTTCCTGTAACCATTACCATCAGGAGCTTCATTTGAATGGAGCTGAATGCTATGGGTGAAGGGTGGGTGAACACTCTCTTAGTTCACTTGGACAGGACAGGACCAACATCAAAGCTGGTCAGAAGAAGAGGAAAGCCACCCACTTTCGCCGGTTCGTCTACAACCGTTTGGTTTAGAAAGTAGCCCCAGCTCTCCGAAACATGATGAATGAGCTACCACACTTCCTGGTTCCCGCGCGGCTATCGATGTCATCACTCCCACCTCTCCTCTACTACATTCTCATAGCGCCCCCTGCTTGGGGCCAGGTTGTATCACCACCAGTGGCTGTTATGTCTATCTGCCGTACAGACTTCACTGAATCCTCTTGCACATGCACCTTTATCCCTTCATCCTATCTTCTCTTTCTCCTGTTTCTGCCATCATAAGCCAGATGGTGTAGTGCTCTGCCTGCTGCCACTACTGCTGCTTGAATTACAGTTACAACGGCTACAGCCACAGCTACTCAAGCCTCCCAAGCCACAGAGTCTTCTAATCTGTTTCCTTCTAGTGCTCTATCCATCTACACCCGCTCCCCATTATACAACTCCAGATATGTTTTTGAGGAAATAACATTATAACCTGGCTTTAAGCACATAAGAATCCATCCATTTTCTTTCACTTTATCCAGGGCTGGGTGGCGGAGGCTTTGCCTTTCAACTACTCACCACAATGGTCTGATACAGCAAAAGGATCATTGCAGACACCTCACCAATCTGCCTGTCAATCTCATGCTCCATCCTCCCCTCACTCATGAATAAAACCCTGAGATACTAGAACTCCACTTGAGGCAGGGACTCTCTATCCACCTGGAGAGGCCACCTTTTTCCAGGCGAGAACCATGGCTCGGATTTGGAGGATAAGAATCCATTTTGTGGCCTTTAACACTAGCATTTGATATTGTGACATCCTTAGCATGCCATAAACTGACTGAGAAGAGGGCCCTAAACAAGCTTCTGTCCATCCTGGATAAATGGCAACTGGTGGAGTTCAATTTGTCAACAAATTAAGAAAACAATAGGTGTAGCCAGGTCAGGTCCAGAGGTGTGAATAGCCCTTTATGAGTATGCTAATCTGACCCCACCCCCCAGTCTATTTCAATAGGGTGAGTTGATAACAGAAACTGTAAACAAATAGGGTGAGTTTCTAAGTAATCTGGAGTAGCTCCTCCCTCTTGCAGGCAGATATAAATCAGTGTCCTCCAGCATTCTGACCAGAACTGAAGAAGCAGCTCGGATGAGTGGCGAAACGTCTTCTATCAAAACTTTGGCCCAGTTGACAAATTGAGCTCCAACCCTTGCCATGGATTCTACCCGGACGAATGAGGGTTTCTACACACATCCTGGATAAACCTTATCACCCCCTGCACAGCACCATCACTGGATAGAAGAGCACCTTTGGGACAGGCTGTTGTCCCTGTCCTGCTCCATGGACACATTCTGGAGGCTGTTAGCTCCACATGGCATACGTCTGTACAATACATCACTATAAACAATGAATGCAAGAGGATGGACTGCTGTATTATTATTATGTTTCTTTCATTGTTGCCGTTGCCAAAAAATGTATTTCCTTCGGGATCAATTAAGAATTTATCTATCTAAACTTGCATTGTGTTGTGAAGTTGTGGCAGTTCGTTACCAAAGTGTGGGTGCATCTCCAGGTGGCGCTGCATGGCGTAGATCAGGTTCCATCCAGGAAGGAACACCAGGACCGCTCCCGCCACATTCAGAGTCTCAATGTAACGCAGCAGAGCCTCCACCAGTTCAAAAGATGTCTCCTTTTCATTGATAAGAGCCATGGAGCGCTTTGTCTCTGGTGTGTAGTCTGGACTGCATATTACATTACAGTTCACCTGCGCACACACATAGTTAAATGTTATCGGAATACAAAACAAGATGTAGAAGGTCCTATATCATGCAAAACTGACTCTTGTGACCTCAAAAAGTTGTTTCATTCATATGCTTGGTTAATCCTGCATTATTAGTTTGTCTTCAAAGCTCAAACCCTCATCAAACCTTACATAATGAAGTGACAGTTTAAATTAACAGCTGCCTTTTTCCAGTTGAGATTGGGCTAAAATCATCCAAAGCAAAGTGTACAGAGTTTGAAAACACAGTGGAGCACTTTATGTATGGCATCACAAAGTGGTACAGAGTGTTTTTTTAGGGAAGAACTCAGTCTAAATCTGTAGAGTTTGTATGTTAAACATGCGTAAATTAAACTAAA
Organism: Odontamblyopus lacepedii; assembly: GCA_034769755.1. Taxonomy (NCBI): domain Eukaryota; kingdom Metazoa; phylum Chordata; class Actinopteri; order Gobiiformes; family Gobiidae; genus Odontamblyopus; species Odontamblyopus lacepedii. Next base: position 6,875,148 of record CM068359.1, on the reverse strand, counting down.
TACACCTCCTGGTATGTTTTTGATGAGGAAACAACATTCTAACAGATCAAAAGAATTTATAGGGCTGCATAAATTATTGATTAGAGAAAAAGCATTAGGTTTTTACTTAGAAACACTTCCAGTGGATATGCACAATTACAATGTATATAATATAAGAAAGCAACCTTACACATAATTTACAGGGCCTTTTTAGCACATCTCTGGTAGATTGCCATAATAGTATCTCTTATTTACAACAGTTAACCAAGGCATGAGTGAGGATTAGGGCTGCAGCTATCGATTATTACAGTAATCGATTATTCTGTCGATTATTTTGTTCGAATAATCGAGTAATCGTTTGTTATTGTCGTGTCTACTTTGCACATGTTAAGTCCACACCACGTGCATTGACAGATACACGTGTTTTGGACATGAAAAACGTAATTATCACTGGGCTAAGGTTGACTTACCTCGCGGGTTCTTTTCCTCTTGATGTAATGTACGGTTCTGTTTACATGTTGTAGCATCAGTGTTGAGAAGGTGACTTCTAAAATGTAATCCCCTACAGATTACAGATTACATTTCCCAAAATGTAGTTTGTGACGTAATCAATTAAATTACTTAAAGTGAATAACGTAATCTGAATACTTTGGATTACTTGATATTGTCATGATTTTTAAAACTACATAAATGTAGCAACCAACTCCTGCAAATTCTTGTTTGGTTTTAGACCTGGATTAGTCCTGGTTTTAGATCTGGTTTAGACCTGGTTTAGACCTGGCTTAGTCCTGGTGTGAGTTCTGGTTTAGAGGCGCACAGGAGGAAGCGCGGTCCATGGAGTGTACGCGACAAGACACGATCCACGCGCAGAGTGCGCGGCGTACGGGGGATGAGGATCGTGCCGCGTACCGGAGATGCGGGGTGCGGAGCGTACCGCTGTATTTTGTGTTTTGTATTTTCTTCCCCAAAATATAGCAACATCTATAAAAAGTTACTTTAAATACAGCTTCTGAACCACGATAGAGAAATAATCCTTCAAAAGACACTGCAGCTGCTTCCACATTGTTGTCACCCATTGTTCTCATAATTATTAATGAACATGCTTGGCTTTAGTGTCTCATTTTTCTTCCTCACAAATAGCTACATTTACAACAATATGTAGATTATAGGGTGTACTCCCTAACAAAAATCAGGTACAGGCATTTTTTTAACTTTCAAAATTACCTGGTTTTAAAATAATCATCGACTTACATCATCATCACCCCCCTCTTCATCTTTTTCCTTTTTCTTGCGGTCATTCGGAGGAGGCACAAAATTAGTCATCTGAATGCAGTCTTCGAGAAAATACTCTGCATAGAAAATATTTCACACATTATAATGTGATTCAATGTCTTCATCTAAAGCCAAAGCGTATGTCATCACCTTGAACCGGAAAAGTGCGACCGTACACCTCAATAACAGGGCAGTTGAAGAAGTATTCCCTGAACATGGAGGTGTCGATGGTGGCGGACATCAGAATGACTCGGACCTCAGGGTAAGTTTGGACCACGTCTCTGAGGACCACCATCAGAAAATCCGTCTGTGAAGATACAGTCTGGGGTTAAGATTCCACACACACTACATTCACATACATGCCAGGCCTAGCCTGATTTGAATAGGATTCTACAACACACGTAAACACCCAATTAAGACTGGGGGTTGTGATTTGAATCCATGAACAAATCTGAAGAACTCTATAGTGAAATCAAGAGCTCTGCCACACTGCACGTACATCATAGTGTAATGACACTAGGAGAGGCATTCAAATTCACAGCGCCAGGGTGAGAAACAGTTAGGAGATTATTAAAAGACATGTCCAGTGAGGTTCATTTTTGTCTCCCCATAATTTATTTTAACAGATTCATTTACAGTACAAAGTTCAGTTTTCATACTTGGCAGCTTCAAGTGAGTTCAATAAAATTGTTTATACCGGAGCATTGTGCTGCTGAGAGTCACGCAATTCCATGCATGTGTTAGAAAAAAACAGGGCAAAAGAATTGTCATATTCCTGCATGTAGAGCGGAACAAAACAAGAGTGGCCAGACCGGATCTCTAGAGACATGAGAACACAGGTCAGGAGATATTTAACTCACATTAATGTCTCGCTCATGGATTTCATCCACTATCACATGACTGATGCCTCGGATCCCAGCTTCAAGTTTTCGCAGTAAAACACCTACAAGTATAAAAAAGAAACATTAAGTTACACATCCAAAGAGGCAAAAACATTTATATTGCTCAAAGAATACATTTATGAAACTAAAAAGAATATCATCTGTGGACCATCAGGACGTTTGTCAGGACATGTGACTTCATGGGTTAGAATGTTATCACAATGTAGATAATTGTGAGAAAGGGAGACTAGCTAGTCTGGTGCTCAGAACTCATTAAGAGTGTGAGGAATAACAGCAGCTCTTCTTGTGTTTTTAGTGCAGACAGGTCACAGCTGTTGGGCCCAATAAGGATAATGAGGGCATCGATTTGGAGCTACAGCAAATACAAGGCAGTCAGAACAGCTAGTGTGTTATGAGGCTGTCATGTGACACAGCGCTCTTTCCAAGCAGCTTCTCCTCATTGAATTGTGAAAGTAATTTTGTCTGATTACAAAGCTGAAACAGGCAGCTGGACTGTAATCTGTGAACAAATTAAATTATTCTCCTTTGAGTTTACATGGAAATATTAATTCCGAATAAAGGTTTACATGGAAAACACCATTAAATTGGATTTATTTAATTCCGCTCAACATCTGGGGGTCAAGAAGGGTTCTAATTGGACAGGAAGGCAACTTATAAAATGAAGTGCTTTTAGCGTAGTGTGAGAAATGCTCCAGTTGGACTAGATCCAAACCCAGACTCCTGAACCAGTGGAAGCAGCTCTGGTTCAGGCCAGGCTTAGATGAATTGGAGCGGCGAGTGGTTCGGTGCCTTTCCAAGAACGCGGAGGACACATCGCTCAGAACAAGATATAACAAACCAAACTGGATGTTTTGCACCACCTTGGAACCAGCCGCAGCCCTCGAACAGGAAGACCGGAGCATCAGCCCAGACTCTGCACTGAAGTGAGGTGAGTCCCGAGTCTTTACCACTGTTGCTGCTGCTGTGACCCGAACTCAGAGCTTCTGCTCCGGGTTGATGTGAACTCAGAGCTTCTGCTCCGGGCTGATGTGAACGCAGAGCTTCTGCTCCGGGCTGATGTGAACTCAGAGCTTCTGCTCCGGGCTGATGTGAACTCAGAGCTTCTGCTCCGGGCTGATGTGAACTCAGAGCTTCTGCTCCAGGCTGAAGTGCGGGTAGTTGTGTACAAACTTATAGGCTACATGCTGCTGTTTTATAAGTTCATGATGAGAACTTGGTATGAGAATGGGGAGCGGTATCTTTCGCATGTGCTGAATGACCAGAATTATTTTAAGCGGAATAAACATTTACATGATCAAGGAATAATTTAATTCAGATTTAAAAATGGAATAAACCACCCACTTAATTCGGAATTAAGTTTAAATCCGAATAAACATTAGGAATTAAGTGTTTAAATTATCTTTTTGAATAGGATTCCGAATTAATTTATTTTTAATTCGATTTAAAAGGTCTCATGTAAACAGGGCAATTGTGATGTACATTTATCCATCCATCCATCTTCTCCCGCTTAATCCGGCTGGGTCGCGGGGGCAGTTTGCTGCCCAATACTCATAGCACCTGACCCCCCCTATGAACCCCTCTGCAGGTGGTGAGCCCACAGGAGGGTGATTTACATTTATTATATTGTAATTACAAGTGTGCAAAACATGCAATATGGCAGTCCATTAGTTATAAAACTCTTAAAACCCCTCTTTTGTGAAACATTACTTGATATAATTTTTACAAAAAAAGGTGTAATCTTACCAACAGTGCAGAATAGGACGCTAGCATGAGGGCGAGGAAGAATGGACTCAAAGCGTACGCTGTAGCCACAGCTCTTTCCCAAATCCTCTCCTCTTTCAAAGGCAACCCTCTCTGCGACTGAGACTGCGCTGATCCTCCGAGGCTGGAGAAAAATAAATAAATAAAAAATCACACTTTTTTTGTGTTAATCACATCGTTTAACCCTCTGTCATCATCACCAGAAAAATAAATAAATTGTTGTTTCAAAACAGTGTTTGAAAGTGACCTTGCATTTAACATATTGGATATCAAAATGCTATAAAAATTTTAGGAACAGTGTACAGATGGTCTGACATGGTTGTTGAGCAAAAAGTTTAAATATAATCCAGACAGCCCCATTTTACCAAATTTCAGGCCTTTAGGTTGAAAGGATCCAAAATTACAACCAATGAAAAGTCATAAGTGAACTGATCCATGAAGCTTTTCTAAACTCTTACCTGTGTGACCACAATGTTACAGTCGGATGCCCGGCCGCTCTTAATGAAACGATCAAGGATGTACTGTGGGACTTGGGTGGTTTTCCCACAGCCAGTAGCTCCTCTGATAATCACCACAGAATTGTTGTCCAGAGCGCTCATGATCTCGTCCTCAAACTGCTTCACAGGGAGCTGCTCTCGCTCCATCAGCATCTGGCATTTTCCACAACACAGAGGGGAGAGATTAAAAACACTAAAGTCCAGAAACACTGCCCTGGATACGGCCATTGATATACAGCAAATGCTCTGCAAACAAACATTCAAACAAACCTTTTGGAGCTCTGTATCGTGCTCAAGCTGACAAGTAAGCTCCTTATAGAGGTCATCACTGATCTGCTCTGGAGTGCACTGCAGGGAATGACCAAATGTTAGTCAGAGTATCTAGTAATGGTGTCGACAATACTAACAGCCAACAATGTAATAATTTTGGCCAAGTTTAAATGCAATAAGCCCACACAAATGTAATAACAGGCCAATAACGTAATAACTATGATGAGCCAATGATGTAATACCATAGTGCTAATAATGTACTAAGTCAGAAAGAACTGTAAAAAAAAATGAGGCAAACTCACAAACTGAAGGGCTGTCCAAGTCCCACCTGAAGGAGGTTGTGTACCACCAGTGGTACAAGTTCTACATTTGAGAAACACTAACATTCTAATAATATGTAATAATTACTTAAATGTCTAGTTATATATTTAACCTGACATGGACAAGTTTCTCTGATAATGTATTAAGTGCAGCCAACAATGTAGTCATTATTGGCAAGATGTTAGTGTGTTACTGGCTCCCAATAATTATAACATTATTGGCTGTTATTACATTTTGGGATTATTACATTTAAACTTGGCCAAAATCATTATATTATTGTCAATTATTACATTAATCGGTTGTTATAGGCCCCACAGCAACACAAGTGAGTACATACAAAAGCAAGTGGGCCCTCGTCAATGTTACTGCTGGTCCATGGGTTCCAGTTAATCTGAGGTGGAGACCAGGGCACCACACCAGCTGTGCTTTGCTTCTGCGATGGTTCAAACGAAGCCATCTTTGGGTGAATCAGAGACACCGGCTCACCAGGCCCTGAGGGCTGACCAGAAAAATTCATTATTCGTTATTCAATTAATTTCCTAATTGAAGTTTTAAATAAATGGTGCAGCATCATAGACTGTATAAAGAACTGGACTAAGTGAGTGTGATGTTACCATAGTACTGAGCCCTGCAAGAGCTGTGGGGGTGAAGGTTTAAATAAAGAGAATCCTGAGAAACGATCATGCAATCCCCAGAAATTATCATACTATCCTGTAAAAAGTATTGTGTGATCCTGTGAAAGTTTCTTGTAATTCTATAAACGTATATCGTGATCTTGTGAAAGTTTCTTGCATAGAATGAATGATGCGGTAGACAGGGAAGCAGAGAGCATCATAACCGCGCCTCAGCCGCATTCCTGGCAGTAGAAAGTAATAGTAGGTCTCTGGGCACATAATTCAATTGATTCACTGCCCAGCTAGCTTTCCTTGTTCTGTTTGCAGACCATCTTCCTGTAAGGTATATACTGCCAAATGCAGGTCGGTTGGCTGTTTGTCCACACATTTTCCCATACTGCACCCGCTGGTGGGTTTTTTGCTCTCTGGCGCCAAGGATTGCGTTGTTCATTGAGAAACTGAGGATGGGACAATGTGTTTGCTGATGTCTATGCTAGATTATGTGTCCATGTTTATTCATTGTGAAGGCCATTGGGGCAACTCTTGTTGTAATTCTGGGCTATAGAAATAAAATTGAATTCAAAGAAAAGTGCAGTACTGGGGACAGCAAAGATACTGCACAGAACTCTCAAGCTCCCAGGCCTCTGGTAGAGGACCCGAGCTGATGAGGGTGAGAGACCAACCACCGTGGAAGGTGAGAATCACATTTTTTTATATAAATCAGAAAAAGAAAGTGTCATGTCAAATCCTTAATAATAGCTTAGGCTGAAATTTGAGGATTACTCGAGGTGGAATACTGATGCCAAGCTCTTCAACAATACTGGCCAGTTGCTGCTCCAGATCGGAAGAAATTGTCACATTGTACGGCTCCAACTGAAAGAAACCACATTTGAGATTTGATAAGCTGTGGAAGATCTGTTGGTTTGAATTGGGTCTGTTTATATTCACTTACAGTTTCTCCTTCTTTCTTTTTAGTAATTCCAGAAAATGGCTCAATGACGGCCAGGTGGTACAGCTGTCGGACCAGGGACAAAGCGCAAGACTGAGCAGCCAACTTCTTATTAGAACCATGTTCTCGAGCTGTGATTCCTTCAAGAAGAAAAGGGGTGGAATTGTGAGGCAAGAACATCTTAATTTTCTTAAATGGATGTTAAACTGTCAGAGAAGTGTATATAAACTGGCCCTGCATACATTTGCCTTTTCATAAAGGGATCGGACAAGGTCTTATACCACAAAATAAAATAAAAAATAGAGACGGGATAAAAAAGGGGTTAAATGCTGGCGAGTTACACTCGTTTAGAAGCCACTAGAAGACCCAAAAAACAGATCTACAATGAAAACATAATTATTAAACAATGAAAACATACCCGTAATTTTTTTTTTTAAATTACATGTGAGGCAAAAATAGTGTACATTATGTTAAAATCTCGTTGTCTTGTCTTGTGGAAATTGTTTTTAGTCCCACCCCTAGTATTTAATTTATTACCAAAATATAGTGTATAAAGAAGTATATTTTCTGTATAAACCGTAAATTCAGGAAAATCTACTCAATCTACTATGTGTTCCATAAATAAATAAATAAATATCTAACAAATTACAAGTAAGATTTGTGCAACGAGTGTTCTTTGGCTTTAGAAAGCTATTGGTGTATGAAGGTACTTACTTCTGCCAAGCTGCTTCACGAACAGTTGCATTTCAGCAATGAAGCTCCTGGAAGTACCAACACACATCACATTTACATACCAAATTTTGCAGGGTTTTAGTGAGCTTTTGATATTTAGCTTCTGCTTCAATAGTAAAAAAAAAAAAAAAAACACTTCCACAGACCTATGTGATCAAACAATATTTCTTACCTCGCAAGGTTCTAGAATTTGACGTTTGAATTGATTTTTTTTTTTTTTATAGAATAGAATATCTTTATAGAATAAAATAGAATAAAATTAGTAAAAGCGTCACAACATTGGAACAAGCTGAAAAATGTACTTTACTTGACATGTTTCCTGGAACAAGAAGAAATTAACCCAACTCCAGGTCTAAATCATGATCTGCATTCACAGTTAAATAGTAATTCTACCATTTCTGACATCATGACTCAAACATAAACATGGTCAAACTGTAAAGTTCAACATAACAGATTATGGCCACTTGGCATAATCTGTTATGTTACGTACTGTAACTGTCTGGGTGCGCACTCACCTGTTGTGTGCAGGTGTGTTTTTCTGCCAGACTTGGTTTTAAATAGACAGATCCTGGCCCCTGTGAGGACAATGACAGCAGAATGACTAGAGAACACAGGCCCAGACTGGCCATGGAGCAGCTTTAGAGTCACCTAAACACTGCCCCATGTCTGCTCTGAGTATGACAAACTTCTGCTGACACTGTCCTTCACAGACACAGACCAAATGTGCTACTATAACAGCTAGAGCAAGCAGACAGTTTCAACCTAAATTTTTGTGCAGGTAATGTAGCTCGCCTTGGCCCAGCAGGGGAGTAAGGGTAGAAATTAGCTTTGGCTGCAATCCTGAATATTTAGTTTTTACAGCATTTTCATGTTTTTAAGATGGATTGTCCCATTAAAAAATAATTACAAAGTTCAGTAACAATTTGTGTGTAAAATGTTATTTGATAACAACTCTCACTAAATGTGTGCAAAACAGGTTTGCCATTTAGAATGGAACTTTCAGAAGGCAAAAGTGTCAGATAGGGCCTGAGCTCAATGTTGAAGGAATGATAATGTTGTTAGTGGTTATACTGTAAAGCAATTTATGGGTGATTCCATAATTAGGGGTGCATTTCACTTGAATGAAAAGTGAAAAAATTAATTTTATTTTTTTGCCAACATAATGACATATTTGGAAAATAGAACCCCAAGGGGACATAAATAATTAAGCCTAAAAACAATTGTGACTAAATCTCACCAATGTCAAATGGGTAATGCTGATTTTATAATGAGCTTCATGGGAAGCATTACCCAGTTGAGATATTGTAATGTTTTAAGATGTGCTTATTACAGAGGTGAGATAACACCCACAAATGGCATATCACTGGCATTAAACTCATTCCATACCCATCCCATTACCAAATTATCAAATTAAATAAAACTTTGAAATTCCAAAATTGGACATGCAAAAAATGATGTTTTCACCATATAAATTGATATAAATCTACAAAAAACAATAATGCTATCAGGTCCCCTAATTTTCTCCAAAGCAGGCTCATGGTCTGATGTAAAAACCATCACTGCTTTGAGGAAATAATTGGACAATTGATAAATACACTTAACGGATATGAAATGTACCCTTAATTACAGAATAACCCTTACAATTCTTTTCAGCAGTCAGGCAGAAAAACACACCTAAGGTAATGACAGCATACCGTGGGAAAAATGCTACTCAGATCCACACAAACATCTTTATCAACTCTTGCTTGTTTATAAAGCCAAAACCAACACATAACCCAAAACTAAACTTAGAGTGGTGTTGGTCTTGATAAGACTCAGACCTGTTATGATCTGGCCCCACTTGGCTGTACTTGTACTCAGCAGTCATTTTTTCCTTCTGGAAAAACTGGTTTAACCGAGCTTTGGCATTTTCAAGGGTCCAGTTTCCATGAAGATTAGCATTCAGGTCAACCTCCTCTGACTCCAAGGTCTATAGAAAACAAAACAATGGAGAATAAAAGTGGAATATAAGCATTGACATCAATGTATCGCCATCGCCAATACAGAAAAATTGTGGCAAGTTACCGCCTGAGCTTCCTGTTCATCTCTCCGGTTGTAGTACTCTTTCAGGTTGGCCCCTGCCTCCCACTGGGCTTCCCCTGGTGCAGATCTATAACCTGGGCCTTCAAAACCTGGGTTTCCTCTGCCTGCAGAGTAGCCCAGTCCTGTCACCCCTGGGATAGGGATGCTTCCACTTGAGTTCCCTGGAAAGCACACACACAGCTGTTATTTGCTGCACACAGGTTAGACATCATTCATATGATGGTTGACTACACACATTTTTGTTTGCTCTTGGTATTTTACATTTTAGAAATGTGTGAATACACTCATTATCCACCAGCCAGTGTGTCAGCAATATTTATAGATAGACACAGGATAACACAGGCTGCGATGGGGGAGATGGGGGAGAGGGGTGACACAGTTTTGTCTAATCATTTAAAGGATAAAAATTAAATAATACCATATGTATATGTGTATATATACATTTTCAAGGGGTTCCTTATACCTACGTCAAGTCATTGGGTGTGTCTTTGTGTGTGTGTGTGTTTTCGTTTCTTTCTTTCTAGTGCAAGCAAGTCATGAAGGGTGAACAGCAGTTTGGACCAAAAGAGCTTAGTTCAATCCAAACTTTTGCACTTAAGTACAAATATGCTATAGACCATTCTCAACTTTCATCACAGATCACATGACTTTTGTGTCGGCAATGTTTGTGGAAGGCAAAAACAAACCATACAAATTGACATCCCAAAAAGGGAATTCACTTTATAGAATGCCTGCTGACCCTTAACGATGCTCTAAATGGGTATCAGCCATCAAACGCGATCGCTGGAAGCCCTCAGAGGGCCATTTCGTCGGGGGTGTTTCTCACTAATGTTGTTTCGTAAGCTTCTACATGTAGTTTTGGTGATCTGGTCTAATTTTGAATATATTGATATGAATAAGTAAACGCATAATGAAAATTCAGTAACTTAAACTTCAGACATCTAATAGAGACGTTTTCAGTAGTGATGTGTCCTCCATGTCGAGGCATCGAAGCGTGTGCCGAGGCTTTGGTGAAGCGCGTATCGAGGCTCATATCGTTGACGTGTGGTGACATTCGAAGCCTCGAGAACCGGCCGTACCATGTGACAGTTTCAAGAAATGTTGGCACGTGATTCAAAACATTAGGGCCAGTGAAACAAAATGGATTCCCCCTCACATTTTGTGGTTTTGGGTTATTACATTACATCCATCTCTCCAATTTGTTCCTACTTTTTTTTCCCTACCCGACCATTCTACCATGAAAACAGAGTCCATGTTAAGAAATTCACAATTTATGTTGATATCGCAAACATATCAACTATTTAATCATTCATTTGTTCTATTCAATCTTTCCATCAGAACCACGATGATCATGTTGATTGTACTATTATCACTCTGCCGGTATACATTTTTTTGGCCACTTGATGGCGCAGTGGAGCAAATGAAGCACCTTGAAGCATCGGCTCAAGAGTCGAGCCATTAGATGGAAGCTTCAGTGCTTCATGGGGCTTCATCTCGACATCACTAGTTTTCAGCGGGAAAAATGGGACAACCCATTGCCCCAGCCTATGTTCCATTTGCTCCGTCTGCTCCTGAACGCTGACAAGACCAAGGAACTGGTGATTGACTTCAGGAGAAAGGGCCATGACATGGAAACAGTGGACTGCTGCAAGTACCTCCTTAGCATCCATGTAAATAACAGACTGGACTGGAGGGACAACTGCAATGGTGTGTACAGTAAGGGCACTGAGTTGTCTCTACTTCTTGAGAAAGCTAAGGTCTTTCAATGTATGCAGCAAGTTACTGGAGATCTTCTACCAGTCTGTGGTGGCCAGCGCCCTGTACTTTGCTGTGGTCTGCTGGGGTAGCAGCACCAGTAAAAGGGACATTGGGCAGATTGACAAACTGATCCGTAAACCTGGTGATCAGCTGTGAGCTCGAGGCATTTGTCACAGTGAGGGACAGGACGAAACTGGACAAACTGCTCTTCATCATGGACACTCCTGCACCAGACTATAGAGGGACAGAGGAGCTCATTCTCCAACAGGATCCTACTGCTTCGCTCTAACAGGGAGAAATCCAGGACTACATTCATACCATACTCTACAGATGTACAACTCACCTTTATGTAACAGATAATACTCCCAGAACTTTACAACTCACCCTTATGTAACGGATAACCCTGTGTCCTGTCAATCATCATATTGTTGCTCTTTATAGGACCTCTTGTATAAAGCTGAGATTTTATATTTGGCCCTCGCCAGTAACAAAGTTATTGGCCCTCGCCAGTAATGAAGTTAATGGCGAGGGGTATTGTTCTTCGTCAGTTTCTTACGCTCCATTTTTAATTTTTTTTCCTGACAAACGATCGCAATTTTGAGGGCCTAAACATCGACAAAAAGTCTCACATGGGGGTATCAGATTGACCGGTCCGGCAAAAAATTTGATAAAATGGGCATCGCGACAATGGCCAAAGTGACCCCCCTCAACAGCGCCCCCTGGACAAGGCAAAAATTGAAAGTCTATGGGGAGCCGAAAAGCATATTTTGGAGTAAGCGGACAAAATTCGGGACAGTGATAAAAAACAATGAGACAAACACAAAATGTCATTGTCACACTGCCCTATGACCAACAGGAAGTCGGCCATATTCGATCAAAAATTCAGCGCCGTTTTGCCTACGTGTTTGCAAAACAATTCACGTTCCTGGTTTTTGGTCTAAATGAGCTCAGATTTGACATGTTACATCTACAGACATGGGTCTACAAAAGTTGTATTTGTTGTTGGGATCTTCTTCACGGTTTGTTCGTAGCACGCCGGCGAATAACGCCTTAATTTCCTGTTTCTTTGATGACCTCTCACGGCCACAGGCATTGGTCTACAGAGCTCAAACTCACATCACTATTGTGTGATCCCGGCCTGAATGTGATGGAATATGAAATCTAATAAAAGTGACTGCTATAGCGCCACCTATCATATATGTGAAACATCAGCATTATCGGATTTGTACCAAATTTGGGGATTAAATTCTATGCATGATTCCAAGCAAAAAAATAGATATAACAGACATATTGCATTTTTCACCGTTGGCCAGCAGGGGCACAAAGACCCCCCCAAAAAGTAGTTAGAAAATTACTACACACACAGAATTTGTCCGATCGTGCGGAAATTCATAGACGTAAAACATCAACATTATCAGATTTGTACCAAATTTGGAGATTAAATTCCATGCGTGACTATAAGAAAAAAATATATCATGGATATGGGGTATTTTTCACAGTTGGCCAGCAGGGGTGCAAAGACTCCCCCCCCAAATTTTTTTTAGAAAAATTATTATATGGACATGCTTAGTTCAATCGTGCTGAAATTTCAATCACTTATACACTGCATGACTCTGAATCCATTGATATGTCAAACACAATTATCAGTGCTACAGCGCCACCTATAGGAATGTACAAAGTTTACTATGGGGAGAAAAAAATTTACTTTCACGTTAATTCATGAAAGCTGTCGATCTGCGCAGCTGTCAGGAAGAGAGAGTGGCGTGCTGGGGGTGGTCACGAGTCTTCGGCCGTCACGTGGGAGGGGCGTGCGCACCGGGGCGAGGGCCATAATCGCCGCGAGCAGCTTTAATTTAGAATTTATTATTACCATTTATATTTTTAATTACTCTTTGTTATTATATTATATTGTGATGAGTGAGCTACTGTGTCCAAATCATTTCCCTTGTGAATCAATAAACTTTGTCTAAGTCAAAGTTCCGTCAATTTTTGCGTTTGTCTCGACTCCAGAAAAAAGAAAGCAAAATGCAGACCTAGAAAAGTTTGAGAGACAACAGCAAGCCAAAAAGAGAAGTGAGTCAGTAGACAGAACAAGCAAAACCAGCATTAAATTAACTGAACTGTACCCCAAGGATACCTACTCGAAAAAGCGGCAGAGGTACAATCACCGTTACTCCATTTCCCTGTTTACCTCATCATTCATTCAATGCAATGCATGGGATACTTTCTCCGAAATCGCTTCATTTCACATTCATGCCCTTTTTGGGGCTATGTAAAAAAGAAACAAAATAGATTTGTTTTTTCACAGTAACTGTAACGCTAACGTTGACTGCTTATGCCGTTTTCTACTCACCTTTGAGATGAAATATAAAATATTTATAAGCCTCTAAATAATACGCTTTCCAGGCATGAAAATGGGTCAGGGGTTGGGGCGAGGGACACTGTACAACCCAAGAAAATATTGAGCTCTGTCCACCCACACTGTGTTTCAGCGATCTGCAGGAGGCACCAAAAAACACTCCAAGTCTGCACGCGCACGCACGCACATGCGCACACGCGCGCACACACACACACACGATGCATCTGATGCCGGCCATGTTTTATTTAGAAACGTTTACTTTAACACAAGCCAAATAAGTCAGAGTTGTTCAAAACTGTTTGGCCATATGAACAATAATAGAGAAAAAAACAGAACTGCAATGCGGAGTTCGCATCACGCCAGTGTTGCGCTGAATTAACTGACGCCACTCTTGTCAGTGGATGGAGCATGCGGAAATAACGGTCATTCGCGTCCCATTATAATGACTAGGGTTCTGTGATGCGGACATCAGGCATCACGCTATGTCGCACTGAAAAAAAAAATTTTTACGCCACTCTGTGGATGGAGTAGAGCAGTAAACGCGAGACGCCCGCCTTGCTATTTTAGATGGCTCAAAACCATAACGTTTTAATGAATCAATAAATAACATCAGCGGCGAAACGGAGTGTAAAAAGACCAGGGTTCACGTTTTTATTTTGTCACAAAAGGCTTCAAGCATGGGCCAAAGCATAGGATAACAAGTTCTAGAGTTTCACTTCACCTTCAGCCTTTTCAGCCCCTCACGCGAATATTATTCTCACACGTAGGGGTGGGCGATATCTCGATATTTAAAATATATCGAGATATTTTTTAAACTCAATATGAATTCTGACATATCGATATATCGCTATAATGCTTACGTTTACTTCTGGTTTCGCCGCTTCGCTTGTTTTGCCTTCTCTGTGCTGCGCTCGCCTCCTCGCGTATGTCCCCTGTGCTCATCCCCGGATCCCGGAGCTGGCCGCGGACTAAACCAGGACTAGGACTAAACCAGGACTAAACGCGGTCGCAGAGCCCGGGGCTCGGCCGCGGACTAAACCAGGACTAGGACCAGGGCTCTACAGTGCGCCCATTTCACTCGCATTTGTGAGCAAATATTTCATTGTGCGAACGTGGAAATCAAAACAGGCGCCTCTGTGCGAGTGCTTCTGCAGCCACAATAAGGAGCTGCGCACAGACGTAACTGACGAGTTAAACTTTCTAAATGCACCTGCCCAGCGCGAGCGCAACTACATGACACCTGCGACCGCGCACGACCCCCGCATACGTGCTCTGCGTGTGCGCCGATATCACTCATACAAACAAACTCCGCTTCAAAACACACCCACGCCCACCTTAAACGAGGAGCGCCCTACAGCAGGACCCACACCTGACCCACCACTCAGTAGACAGCCCCATGCCACTGGACTTCCCTCTCTAAAGTGAGAGCTGTGTCTTGGTCTTGTCACGGACTCAAGGTCTGAATACTGAGTGCGATCATATTTGTCACAATGTGCGTTTGGTTTGGTAAATGTGACTAAACATCACTTTAAAACAAGAGAATGTAACTCCAGTTAGGAATGTCAAAATACAGGTTTAAAAATCCTGGCCACTTTTTTCACTTTGAAGCAGTTTTCTTTAAAGTACCAGTGGAAGTTCTCTAAAGAAGAGGTTTTTAAACTGTGGGTGAGGATCCAAAAAGGGGTGCAGAGTGTTTAAGTGCAGTACTAAATGAATATTAATCAGATAAAATTTGTCTGTTGTTTTTGCAGTAGTGTGGGAGGGGGTTATTTTTCCTGTAAAGATATCGAGATATATATCGTATATCGAGATATAGCAAAATATATCGAGATATATTTTTTGGTCCATATCGCCCAGCCCTACTCACACGTCCCTGAAATACCAATTACAGAGAATAAGAAAGAAGTTTGTGTTTCTTGTTTTACGGTTAACTGTACAAGCTTGAAGCTAGCAAACGGGAGCTATTTTTCACCAGAGCTTTGGCTAGCTCTAGCACTGTTTAAAGCAACGAACGGCAGTAACTTTGTTACACCCCGAACACCCCGATTTTTCGTACACCTACGAAAAACCATACTGCACCGATAAGTGCACATTTTTCCATATAACACTGTCTGACCTGATCATGTAAGTTCTGAACTGTCTTGGAAAGTTTTAAGTCCGTTAACACCATCCTCCCAGCTGAGAAACAGCCGTTTACTCTATACTAGAAGCTGGGTTCAAGCCGTCTTTTTGCCTCCCAGCATGGCAGCACAATCCAACACGTGACGTCACTAAGAATGGTCTATATACCTGCAGTCAACAATCTCTGCTTTGTGATGATTATACCTGGTTCAGCTTTGACAGCCAGGTGAGGAGGCAGAGGGCCACTTGAGGGCAGGTTTCCAAAACCTGCTGGATCACCTCCATCAGGCTGATCCATCTCTGGGGCACCAACCTACAATAGAGTGAGAAAGTCCAGCTAATGGGGTCCAGGTTGCATTCATATTTTAGAATTTGATCACGTCATCATTTCACTGAAAACTATATTTCACTGTAAAACTAAGATAAATATTTTAGATACTATCCTACCAAATCAAATCAAGTAATAATAATAAAAAACAAACTGGAAAACCTTTGTTGCCCAACTTAAACTTGCGATGCAACATGTAATTAACATTAGATTTTTCAAACTCAAAACGAAAGCTAAGCATAGTGACTAACCCCCACCGCTGGGACTTCGGCAGCATTCATCTCTCCAAGTCGAACCAAGTAATTGACAAAATCCCTGGCCGCGTTAGACTGAGCATCTTTCTTATTAGTGGAGTTCCCCATTCCTGTGTAGTTATAGCCGTCCACACGAACCTGGAATAGAAAACATTGCATTGGAGTTCCTTTCAGTTAGCCTACATGCATTACACTAACTTGTGTGCATGGACAATATGAAGTGAAACCCACCTCACAAAGAAACTTCTGTCTGTTCTTGTTGCCAGCGGCTCTGATGTCATAATTGGGGGTCTTTTTCTTCTTCCCACACCAGGCATAGAGAAAGTTCTTAACATCAGCCATTTTGAACTAAAACAGAATATAAAATCATAATGCGAATGTTAATATTTCATTAGGTACAGGGTGTTAAGGTGCTGTGGGGTCCACTTTGGAAGAAGTCTGTTCACCCCTGCTATCACATTTTGGACAGGCCCCACTGAGTGATCTGTAAGTCATAAATGTTTGGACACACTTTTTCATTCATGTTCGAATCTTTGAATATAAAAATATTTAGTCGAGTTATTTAACTTTTTTTTTCTTTACTATATAATCATGCCATGCATCTTGCAACATATACTTGATGTCTTCCATATGTAGAAAATAGTAAACAAAGAAAAACATTGCGTCTGTCAATGACAGTTATATTTATATATAAATTGTAATTTTTAAACGTTGGCCTTATATTGTTCGTCTGAGCGTTTATGGAGCCGTGCTAACCATTGTGCTAACACATAATCCACTATGGTAACGATGATGCTAACTGTACCCGGTGAAAATCTATTGTAAGAACCACAGTGATCGCATGCGCGAAATGAGCAAAAACTACAACAGTTCTATTCTAATTCTTCCTGTATCTCAATTTAGAGATAAAGAATAAAGAGAGACAACTGATCACTTATACCTCGATGAACGGACGCCACTTCTAACAGCCTCTATGCTAAGAACCTGCTAAACGGATGCAAGCGTCTGCTAGCTGGTTCTTTAGCGCCCCTCTCAGCGTTGGAGTGAAACCACTGAAAAGTCCATTTTAAACCTTTAGATCAGGCATGTCCAACCTATGGCCCGGGGGCCAAATGTGGCCCTAAGGACAACTGTTTTTGGTCCTCAGGCTTCCAGGTGAATTGGCCCATATTACCACAAGTAGTACTTTTTACTGCATGTTTTTGAAATCTACCTTGATCAAGCAAATGTAGTGTGTCCTTCTGAGGGTCTAAGCCTGAACAAAGGTCTGGAGGGTCATTCAAATCAGTTATAAATGCACAGATTTGAATTACTCACTGTTCTGATCATCAGTCTATGACCCCCGATCGGCCCTCACGCTGCTCTGTGTTTTAATATGTGGCCCTAGATGAAAAAAGTTTGGGCACCCCTGCTTTAGATATTAATAACTAGAAAAGTTGTGTCTTCTGGACACAAAAAAAAAACCTACGTCACGTCACTGACTGTAACGAACAGGCTGTTTGTTGCCAGTAAAGTATTCTCACATGCACTTTCATTCACTTTGCACTTTATATATTTACATTGCACTTTTATAGCACGGAGCACTTATGAGATACGCTAATTTGCACATAAACAAAATTGCACATATTTATATTGTTTTAAAATTATTTATTAAAACTATAATTTGTTGCGCGGATTCGGTCGGGCAGGGCACTTCCGGTAATGGCGGCCGCCGGTCTGCGGAGACAAATGAAGGATTACATTTGGGATTGTGCAATATATGGCCGTGTTTTAAATTGGTAGTGTCTCGTGTGTTTGCGTGTGTGTCGTGTAGGTGTTTTAAAGTGTGAGTGGTATGCGTGTGTATGTGATGAATGTAGTTCGTAGTGATGTTATGAGAGGTGCCGAGGCTTCGAAGCGTGTGTCGAGTAATGAAGGGGGTGTTTCCGCAAAGCGCGTATCGAGGCTTCATTTGGGGGAGGACCTGAAAATGATGACGTCCGAAGCCTCGTTGCCCGGCAGTACCACGTGATTGCTTCGGGAAGTGGTTCGGATTTTGCCGCGAGCTATTACTGCTATATCGACCCCTCAGGCTTCATTCAAAATGTGGGTGTTTGTAGGAGAGTTGCGTTCAGTTGAGAGTTTGGATAGAGTTTGGAGAATTTGGATAGTTGATTTTGGATAGCGTTTATATAGTTTGGAGATAGTTTGCAGATAGTTTGGAGAGTTTAGGGAGAGAGATTTAGGAGAGTGAGGAGAGTTGAATAGGTGATAGGATGGAGCCAGGGAGGAAGAGGTTTCCCCTGTGTGGGAACACTTTGATTTGATAATGATAATATTGGAAGACTAGAAAACCCTTTGGAGTACTGGGAAAGGCAAAAACTGATCTACCCAGATTTATACAAACTGGCACTTGCATTTTTGTGCACACCGGCATCCTCTGTGCCTTGTGAAAGGGTCTTCTCCAAAGCCGGAGAGGTTGTTTAAAAAAAAAAGAAGAAATTTAAAACCAAAAACTGTTGAGAAACTCTTGTTTTTGAATAAAAAAGAATAAAAAATAAGTTGCACAAGCATTATCTGTGCCCCCTTTCCCTAGTTCCACAAGCACTTTCACTGTCCTCTGTCTGATTACGCCCCTTGCCATTTTCGGAAAAACAGCTTTACCTGCCATATTACTATTTTGGGAAAATGTATACACACAGAACACATACAAAATTTATTATACACATATGTGATAATATATGGCCACAAATGATTTGGTCATACATTCTTTGTCATTCATAGTGATTCCCAACATACATAACAGACAAAAACTTTCAATGCATCACACATTATTAGGGATGGGCGAAATGAAATGGGATCGTGAGGTCTGCACCGAACAAAAATGGGCGTTCCCAGTAAGGTCTCAAAATGAGGCGTGCACATACACCGTATCTACGGTCTATGGGCATGCATCATGAACAAGGCAGTCACGTGATGAGATCTCGTTCAGAGGTGGTGACGTCAGAGTGGTTCACCCACTTCCAGCGCTTATAAGCACTTTGAATTTGCGGCGGCACTTGTGGTGTTGTCGGCCTTTGTAGGAGTTAGTGAGTCAGTGAATCAGTGAGTTAGGAAGTTAGTGGCATAATTCTGTCAGTAGAAACAAGAACGGTCTTGATTGCCTTGAAACGTAAGCAATAGGCCTAGTCAATGTTTAAATTTTTCTTAAGTGCACTTGGGGTCTGGGTTTTACTAAAGTGTTTTTTGTTACAACTCACATATTGAACTCTGGCACTCTTGAGATGAGCACCTTGCTATTTTCAATACAATTTAGTGTGCCAATAAATCAAATCCGTTTACAGATGGAGCCATCAAGAAGGAAATCCTCCACCATGTGGGAACACTTTGTAGCGTCTGGCCAGAATAAGGCGTGAATGAAATAAATTAATGGCTTTCATAACAGTCTTACAAAATAGAAAAAGACCAAAGCACTCAAAAGCTACATATTTATTCAAAAGCCTATTACAACAATCGCATAGAGTAATTACATCAGCCCATGACATGTGTTACGGGTTCGGTCTAGGTGAGATGACGTGTGGTGTGTTGTGTTGCAGGGGGGGAGCAGTGTCCTCACTGTAAGAGCACCATGAAGAGCCCTGACAGTGCTGCCAAGATCCCCAACAGGTACTCTGTAAGTACTCTGTCTCCATACTACTCCTATGTACTGTTACTTCTACAGCTACATTTACTAGCACTACACCAGTGTGCCTCTGTCAGTCTCTACAGTACAAACAGCAGTGGTGAGGAGTGGTGCCGCCCCCTGCTGGCTGCCTCGTGTGACTGCAGTGGTGATGGACACAGTAGTGACTCTGGTCCTGGAGGGTCTACACTCTACTAGGGTCCGACCCAGGTCTCCATGAGATGTTATGGCTTTGTCTGGAATGTTTCACAGTATAGCATTTTTTTTATTTTCTCAAGCCAGTGAAATTACAAATCTGATCTGTGGAGAGGTGGTGAGGAGATAATTGGTAAAACTCCGTGCTACCTCAGCTCACTCCTGCACATTCACAGTTCCAGCCGCACACTGCACTCCAACAGATACATGACCCTGGTGGTTCCTAAAGCCCACACAGCTTTAGGCTGCTCCGCATTTCAGTTTCTGCAGCAGTGACTGGAACCACCTTCAACAGACTCTAAAGCTTAGTTTGTTTTTACACCCGTCGACTTTTAAAAGCTCCATCCAGAGTATTCTGCAGGATCATTGCACACGCTTTTAACACTTTTATATCTTTTATCTGCAAATGTTTCAGTGTCTTATGTTTCTAGTCACTGTGTCATGTTATGACTGATGTGTGAGTGTGTTCTGCTTGTGCTGTTTTACTCCCTCTTGGCCGGGTCATCATTGCAAATGAGGTGTTCTCTATTGACTTACCTGGTAAAATATTGAAGAAATAAATAAAAATGTGATCCTGTTAACAGCAAGAATGCATGGTTTAAGGCAATAAAAACAACTGTGATTCAATAAATGCTAGATTGAGTTTAATGCTATATTATGGAATATTCCAGGCAAAGCAATACTAGTAACTTTTATGAAACGAGCAGGTGGTGGACCCTTCCCTATATGTATACAGTGCTCCTATAACTTTGACGACAAGCAAATTATTACTGGAAACTTATTAACAATAAAACTGGTGTTAGTGACCATATCTAGCAACCCATAGTGATGAGTTTCTGAATAATATATTTATTTATTATTTCATTTGTGGCAATTTCAAGTACTACGTGATATTACACACAAAATATGGATTCATGTTGGATCACACTACCTCTTACAGTACAGTACAGTACAGTACACCGTACTACACTACACTACACTACACTGTACTACACTACACTACCTAACTTTAAGTTAGTTTAAGTACGGTAATTAAAATTATTGGACTCATTCTGATCATAACTCTTAACGCTGAGTGTACCAACTTTGATTTTAGCAGTTATGTTTCAGTTAACTGATCAAAAATAACAGTAATATATGGATGCAGGTATTTCAAGGTATCTGTGTGAATAAAAATGCCAAGAATTAAATATAAGTTTATCTTTAAAGATGCATAAAACCCCAGGCACTCATTGGCTAAAATAAAATGCCGTTATTAATTTACAGCATGTCTTAATGGACAACTTACAAAGTCCCAACACTTTTCAGCCTATGGCTTTCGAAAGCCATAGGCTGGATTTGTATAGCACTTTTCTGGAAACTCAAGGACACTTTACAGAGCATTCTTCATTCACTCCACACTCAGTGGTGGTAAGCCACAGAATGATGGAAGTGAGGCTGCCAATCTGCGCCATCAGCTCCTCTGACCACCTCCAGCACGCGCACGCACACACACACACACGCGCGCACACGCGCACGCGCACACACACACACACGTGGGTGAAGTGTCTTGTCTAAGGACCACAGGTGCCCCCCTGTGGCACCTGATTTTCCCAGCATTCTCCATCCAAGTATTAACCAGGCACGGCCCTGCTGAGCTTCTGAGATGTGACGACGAGATGATTCTTTGACAAGGAGGCCATCTTAATGACACAGTATCACCACAGTATGCACTGCATGCACAGAGAGCTCAGAGTGTGCTAACCAGCCACATTCTAATGATGTTTGCCCCCAAAACCTGTCAGACTCCATCCCAGTTTGCAGCAGGTCAAAGAGCTAAATGGTGTGAATGTGGTCTACGGGATGTTCAGGGGAATCTAGTAATTTAGAATTAGCACTACAACTTTACAGCTGTGATTCCTAATAAAAATGACTATCATACACATAACCACACAAATATCTTCTTTACGTTGAGTGTTTGATTTCCAAGCATGCCACCAACTGTGGTATTCATAGCATAAATATAAACTGAAGCTCCGGTAGGTTTCACTTTCACTTTAACATAGAAGATTAAAACAAAACAACATATGCTAGTCGGGGGTGGAGGGGCTGTCGCTTGAGTACATGTCCCAACACATTATCTGCCTGTCTGTTTCTTACATCGTGCCATTGAACGCCTCTCCTAGTCTGTGCCTGATCCAGTTTGATTTCCATTAAAGGCAGATGTGTTTTTCCAATGCTTTAATATGAAACAATAACATTTTTGTTGCAAACTTATTACAAATATGAGTAGTTAACATGAGCATATGAAAAAGCTCTTACTCCCAGGGCACAGCAGGGTGAGATCTCCACTGGCTCCCCGTCCATCAGCGCATCAGATTCAAACTCTTCACTACAGTGTACAAGTCCCTCCACAACCTGGGCACCATCTACCTCCCTGACCTCTTCCACCGCACCCCCACCCATGCCCTCCGATCAGCTGACGCCAGCCTCCTGTCTCCCCCTGCAAGGACTAAACACAAAACCTGGGGGCCCTGGCCTCCACCGCTGCCTCCACCCTCTGGAACTCCCTCTCTAACACACAGACTTATCCACACTCCTCATGTTCAAAAAAGCCCTGAAAACACCTCAAAACTGCCATAAAAAAAATTGCAACCCTTTTTATCTCATTCTTCATTTGTGTTTTGTCTTGAACTGTGTGAAGCGTTTTTGAGTGTCAAGAAAAGCGTATTATTATTATTATTATTATTATTATTATTATTATGTCAGTGGCAGGGTGGGGTGGGGGTGATGTCATTAGCAAGGTGGGGTGTTGACACAGTTCTGCTTCTCCCAAGTGGCAAGGGATCCACAGTCCACCAGAGGATCCCCAAAGAACGTCGCCTTCATCTCCTTGTGGCCAATGGTAGTACTGCAAGAGAGGAGACAGGACTAAACCAGGACTATGGCAGGAATGAAACAGTTTTGAACCAGGACTGAACCAGAACTGAACCAGGACTGGACAGGTCTGGACTCACCTGTAGTCCTTGTAGTTTGGTTGGCACCACCTCTTGCGTGAGCGTTTGGAGTTACCACAGGGGGGAAAGCACAGACTCCAGGGCTCCCAGCCATTCCACTGGCCCTTCACTGGGGACAGAGGACATGTGTCACCACACAGGTTCACATCAACACTCTTCATAGAGCTCCTGCAGGTGTCCACCAGGATGTAACATTGTCAAAGCCTGAGCAGATTTACAAAATGTCAGACTGACATACAAATGGATTTCTGCAACTAAACGGGCTAGTAGCTAACGCTAGTCAAACCGGACATTAATGAATATATTTTTCTTTATTTGGTTTCATTTGAATGATTAAACCATAGGCTCATAACGATTCAAAAACTGGAAGTTTGTGTATTGTCGATTAGCATTAAATAGAGTATTAATGAGGCAGAGAGAGAAAGAGCAGACTGAAGAGAAATGATCCCAAATGGCTTTTTCTAAACACTGTTACTATGTTTAACCTTAACTCCAGCCAAATGAAGCTCATCAAGGCTAGGACTTTGGAATTCCATATGAGGAATTTGTCATCGCAGCAAACAAAGAGCCAATTAGGAGAGAGGCTGTTGAAGGTAACGCCCCGCACTGCTGGTTTAGCAGGGTGCAGGTGCTTAGCAACGCAGTCAATCAAACCTGTTGCAAACACTAGCAGGAGTGACCTCAGGGAAAGAAGGTGCCTGATCTGTCTGTTATTAATGTCATATCTTGATTTAGGGACAAAATAGTGAAGTAAAAAACCCAGGATCATGTAGAGAGGGTTAAGACAAACATTATAAGGGCAGAATGAGGAGCCTGACAGAGAGTGGGGCCATACTTTTTCAATATAAAGTGAATTGGAGCCAGAGCCAATGGAGCCAAAGTGCTCCCTTCCTATTTGGAATGTGGCGACTAGTGGATTAGCTATGTCCATTTCTATACACAGTTTATGGTGTTAAATGGTTCAAGTGGATTTCTTGGAGAATTAAAGTGCTTTGCTCAAGGGCCCCATCATACCACTAACTCTCAGACAGTGAAATTTCTTTCAGAGGACTGACCGTAGCATCCAGAGACGTCATAGCACACCCGTGACTCAGACAGTGGCTCCAGTGGGCAGGCTGCTCCCCCTAGTGCCCTATGGAGGCAGCGGCGCTCTCGGCTCTGGCTGCCCCCCAGTTGCTCACAGCGGATGGAGTGCGTGGAGTCAAACACGTCCTGACAGGGGCCCCAGGACGACCACTCTGACCACACGCCGTCCACTGGTCAGCACCGAGGCAGCAGAAAGGACATTACATCGGTCAGACTGCTCACAAGAGGACTTCATGTTGTGAATATATTGAATGAACTAAAGGAAAACATGGCCAGTTTCTGCAGAATCAGTGAAACACTGAACTCTGTTCATGTGAGGAGAGAGAGAAATATCATTTTGTTCTGATGACCAATGAGCTCTTTTGTTTATTTTGAGGCATGAAAATTAAAGAACCTGACTGGACAGCTCAATTTTCATTTAGCCTCAGACCTGATCATGTATGGGGCCATAGTCAAAGCCTGATCTTGTCAGATCTCAGAGGCTCAGCAGGCCCAGGCCTGCATAGTACATGGATGGGAGACCACTGGGAATCATTGTGTTCTTAGGCAAGACACTTCACCCACATTGCCTAGTATGAAAGTGGAGTGTGAGTGTTGGTGGTGGTCAGAGATGGTGCAGATTAGCAGCCACACTTCTGTCAGTCTGCCCCAGGGCAGCTGTAGCTACAGTAGTATCTTACATCACTGAGTGTGGAGTGAATGAAGAATGAACTGTAAAGGGCTTTGGGTGTCTTGAAAGGTGCTTTATAAATGCAATGATTAATTAGTTAATCATCTATATAGAAAGTTCTGGTTTTAAACCCTAGGTCACCTGGGTTTTTCTGTCTGGAGTTTGCAGGTTCTCCCTGTGTCTGTGTGGAGTTTACATGTTCATGTGCATGTGCACTTGTGCTGTGGAGCTCCTGATGGGTCAAATGCAGAGGACAAATATCCCTATCAGAGCAATAAAGTGTAACTTAACCTTTAACCTTAGAAACCAGTGATTCTTAACTAGATGTGCGAGGGCCCAGAGAGTGACCACGTCCACTGCCTGGAGGTCTAATGCATTTAATATGAGATTGGGCCCCAGGTAAGTGTACAGATTGAAAAGATTAAGAACCTATGCTGCAGCAGTCTGGCTTCCAGGCTACTCTAAAACTCTGCACACTTTATTCAAGAATTACCAGTGTCCCTTTAAAACAATGCTGGCCCCTCACCTGGACAGTGCTGCTGGGTGTTGCACATCTGAGAGCGGCTGCTGTCTCCTTGGCAACCTTGACCTCCATGTTTGGGGGCAGGGTTGTTGCAGGAGCGGCTGGACACCTGGACACCCACCCCACAGGTGACTGGGCAGGGCGAGAAGGAGGACCAGGGCCCCCAGGAGCCGTGCACTAACGTACACATACACAAATACTACAATCAGTACACAATACACCCAAGGTCACTTTCAACCATTTTTATACTTTCAGAGAGTACTTGACAAAGGACTGACCCTGGCAGTAGTTGAGCCCGGGACAGGGGCCTCTCTCGTGGTTGGGGCCCTCACACATCCCATTGTTGCTGGGTGAGATGCAGATGCGACGCCTGCTCCTGTGTGGAGCCAGCCCCCCATCGGGAACACATGTACCAGAGCACTCCGACCACTGCGACCAGCCCGTCCAGAAGTTAGGCACTGGTGAAGGTTAGGCCTGGTTTAGTCCTGGTTCAATCCTGATTTAGTCCTGGACTAATCCTGGTCTAGTCCTGGTCTAGTCCTGGCTTACCTGAACAGGGGGTGTTGCACACTGAGCTCCTGGTGCTTGGACCCTCGCAGTAGCGTCCTCCATACTGAGGAGGCGGCTGGTCACATGACCTGAGGCTGAGTTGGAGGCCCTCCCCACAGGACACAGAGCAGGGCCTGGGGTTCGACCAAGAACCCCAACCTCCATCCACTGTGGTAGCCAATCACAGCACAGCATAAGAGCCAGCAGCCAATCACAGACAAACAGACAGTTAAAGATCCTCTATTATTGTACGCCTTAGTATTGGGATTTCATGTATTTGTAATAGGAAATATAATCTGAGACTTTTTTTTAGCATCTTTGGTAGAAAGCTCCAAAGTACATTTGGCACAATACGGCCTTAATAAATTCAGGAAAGTCTCACTGTGCCTCACCTGCACACTGCCGTAACTCAGAGCACTGCTGTGTCTGCTCACTGTCTCCAGGACAACTGTCACCAGGGGGCAGCTCTGAGGGAGGGGGGCTAGAGCAAGAGCGACGCCGCTCTCGAGTCGGGGCGTTACCATGGAGACTGATACATGAGAGCGAACACTCAGACCAGTCTGACCATGCTGACCATCCTCCATGGACTGGACAGAGAGAAGATCATACATGTGTGCACACAGGAACACGTGGGACATCTAGAAGACATGTGGGACAAATAGAAGACATGTGGGACAAATAGAAGACATGTGGACATATAGAAGACCTGTGGGACATATAGAAGACATGTGAGACATGTGGGACATATAGAAGACATGTGGGACATATAGAAGACATGTGGGACATATAGAAGACATGTGAGACATATAGAAGACATGTGAGACATGTGGGACATATAGAAGACATGTGAGACATATAGAAGACCTGTGGGACATATTATATGTGGGACATGTAGGACACTGACCTGGACAGGTTATGGGGACACAAGGCTGTGTCTCTTCCGTTGGTCCAGTACACGCTAACGCACACTCTATACGATCAGTGCATTTCCTCTTCCTGCTCATAACTCCGCCCTCTCCACAGCTCACTGAACAAGCAGACCAAGAGGACCACTGGCTCCACCCCTCCCCTGCAAAATTGCCCAATCAGAGGCTGTCCTGATGTGACTGCGGTGACATGCGGTGTCCTGATGGGGCGGTATTTACCGTCGCAGCAGGTGCCGTTACACACATCAGCCTGCAGCTTGACTTCACTCTTCACTGATTCGCACTCCGATTGGCCGATGCCGTAGCAGCTCCGCCTCCTGAGCCTCACCCCCTCCCCACACAGAGTGGTGCAATGGGACCACTCAGACCAGCTGGTCCAGGTCGGGGGCCTAACGTCATTAACTCATTATGTCACAGGTCGTGTTTAACTGCTCGGTACATACACCTCTAAAGAATTACATACTGTACTTGTCACGATCAAATAAAGGTAGGACCCAAAGGCAGACAGGAATCCAAGAGAGTTTACAAGGATTTATTACAAAGATGATGAATATAGCCGGGGTAGCAGGCAGGTCAGGAGGGCAGCGGGTAGAGTAGGCAGGCAGGGTAAGACAGGCTGGAGCTGAGGACGGAGCTGGAGCTGGGCCAGGCAGAATGGTTGGGAGCTGGAGCAGAAAAACAGACGGGTGAGAAAAAACACAACAAACTGGGCGAAAAATTCATAAAGAGCCGGAGCAGGCGTTCACCACGGAGGTTAACTGACGATCTGGCGGAGATGGTGAGGAGAAACCAGGTTGATATACAGGGATGATTGGAGATGGCAAACAGGTGCACAGGCCAGCCCAGGAGCAGGAGGAGGAGTCGGACACGCCCAGCAGATCCGGAGAGGAAGGAGGTAAGTGAGGGGGAGGGTGAAGCAGGGAAGGATCGCACCAGGAGTGTACCATGACAGTACCCCCTCCCTAACGAACGCCTCCAGGCGGCCCGCCAGGCTTGTCCGGATGAGCGAGATGAAAATCCCTGATCAGCGCCGGGTCCAGGATCAGTGCACGGGGAACCCAGGACCGTTCCTCTGGCCGATACCATCACGACCATGGTCCCACATTGCAGTTGACTTCATCACCGGTCTACCACCTTCTAATGGTAACACTGTGATTCTAACCATTGTTGACCGCTTTTCCAAATCTGCTCATTTTGTTCCTCTCCCCAAGTTACCTTCTGCCCTCGAAACGGCTAATCTTCTCGTCAAGCATGTTTTCAGGATCCATGGTATTCCCCAGGATATTGTTTCTGACAGGGGTCCTCAGTTTATTTCTCATGTCTGGAAGAGCTTTTGTGAGGCGTTGGGAGCAACTGTCAGTTTGTCTTCTGGCTTCCATCCTCAAACTAATGGTCAGACGGAGAGGACTAACCAAGACCTGGAGGCAGCGCTACGCTGCATCGTGGGCAACAATCCCACTACCTGGAGCTGCCATCTTACGTGGGTAGAATATTCCCACAATTCACTGGTGGTCTCGGCTACAGGCCGCTCTCCTTTTGAAGGTTCTCTGGGTTACCAGCCTCCTCTCTTCCCCACTGAAGAAAAGGAGATTGCTGTGCCTTCTGTCCAGGCTCACCTACGGAGATGTCGGAAAATCTGGTTGGACACCCGTAGAGCACTTTCCTTACTGAAGACTTCAGCCAAATCATGGTACTCTGTGGGGACAATGGACAAATCAGGAGGTTTAGATCTAGTACCTTTGGCTCCCCCTGTAGGTGGTATGGCAGAAAGAAGGCAAGAAGCATGACAAGATGTACTCCAGCTCACAACTTTGTTAGCAGACCAATCAATTACAGGGTTGTGCAGCTTCAACCAGGGAAACCCCAGGACTAGTGGACATTGCGGAGAATCAAACACATAAAAACAAATAGACTCATGGTGATTTCCTGAGATGATTAAGTCAATAGGTTCCGTTTGATGACTGACATAAGCCAAATGTTTCCCGTTGAGGGCACTCACCCGGCTCTTTTCTGGCAGTGGTTCAGTGGAAATCCCTGCTTGACGGATAAGATTAGTGTCCAGGAAGTTTTGTTCTGCCCCAGAGTCAATCAGAGCTTACAGTGGGAGAGTCTGGTTACGAAAGCTGAGGAGTACAGGTACCTGGAGGCGTGGGACATGCAATTCAGAAGAAGGCTCGCTCACCAGTACTCCCACTGCTACTGATGAGCTGGACCTTTTGGGCGAGTGGGACAAGATCTTAGGAAGTGACCTGGCTGACCGCAATATATACATACTCCTGCAAAAATTCTCCTCTGATGTTCTGCTGCAGACAAGCGAGTACGACCCAGTTGCATGGGTTCCTCCTGGGGTGGCGCTGGAAGAGCAGGCACAGACCGGGTGGAGGATTCAGGAGTTCCGACAGGTGGAGGAACAGACCTTGGGAGGTAGCGTGGTACCTTGGAGTCTCTCTCACGCCGCCTTTCTCTCATGCGGCTATCTAGGCGAATGGACAGAGATATTAAGGCATCCAGAGAATCAGATTCATCATGTACTGCCAACTCATCTTTCATGGATTCAGATAGGCCATGCAAAAAGACTCCTTTTAGGGCTCTGTCATCCCAGCCAGATTCGGCTGCTAAAATCCTGAACTCCACAGAGTAATCTGCAACACTACGTTGGCCTTGACGGAGATTGAGCAGCCGCTTAGCTGCATCTGTAGCTACATTAGGATGGGCAAACACTTTCTTAAATTCGTCCACAAAACAACGGTAGCTTATTAGGCTAGCCTCAGTGCTGCTTAGAAAAGCTTCTGCCCAGTCTAAGGCTCTTCCTCTTAATAAGCCAGTCGTGTACGATACCTTTGAACAGTCTGATGTGAAGGTCTGATGTTGGCGATCAAATACTAGGGAGCATTGGAGCAAAAAGCCTTTGCACTTCTGCAAATCCCCACAATAAGGTTCTGGGGCCGGAACAGGAGACTCCGAGGCTGGTCTGGAAGATTGAGTTGTATTTGGGACAGGCTGACTTTGAGTGGGAGCTAAGGAGGGAGACAGGTGTTTAGCAATACTTTCCACGAGTTGACCAATCTGGGTTACCTTGTCGGATAAAGCCTGTTGTCCATCGGTAAGAGTTTGGAGTGACTGGTGGTGCTCTCCTAGAAGAATGCCATGGTTGGATAAGGCATGATTGATTGCATTAGAGTCTGCTGGGTCCATGTTGGCCAGATCGTACTGTCACGATCGAATAAAGGTAGGACCCAAAGGCAGACAGGAATCCAAGAGAGTTTACAAGGATTTATTACAAAGATGATGAATATAGCCGGGGTAGCAGGCAGGTCAGGAGGGCAGCGGGTAGAGTAGGCAGGCAGGGTAAGACAGGCTGGAGCTGAGGACGGAGCTGAAGCTGGGCCAGGCAGAATGGTTGGGAGCTGGAGCAGAAAAACAGACAGGTGAGAAAAAACACAACAAACTGGGCGAAAAATTCATAAAGAGCCGGAGCAGGCGTTCACCACGGAGGTTAACTGACGATCTGGCGGAGATGGTGAGGAGAAACCAGGTTGATATACAGGGATGATTGGAGATGGCAAACAGGTGCACAGGCCAGCCCAGGAGCAGGAGGAGGAGTCGGACACGCCCAGCAGATCCGGAGAGGAAGGAGGTAAGTGAGGGGGAGGGTGAAGCAGGGAAGGATCGCACCAGGAGTGTACCATGACAGTACTGTGGAGCACCAAAACCTCAGCATCACAAACCACCAGAGCACAGGACACCAGAGGACACTGTGAGGTCCATAAGCGGAAGACACAGTGAGGTCCATAAGCAGTGGACACTGTGACATCCATAAGGAGAGGACACTGTGAGGTCCATAAGCAGAGGACACTGTGAGGTCCATAACTAAAGGACACTGTGAGGTCCATAAGTAGAGGACACTGTGAGGTCTATAGGTAAAGGACACTGTGAGGTCCATAAGCAGAGGACACTGTGAGGTCTATAACTATAGGACACTGTGAGGTCCATAAGCAGAGGACACTGTGAGGTCTATAACTAAAGGACACTGTGAGGTCCATAAGCAGAGGACACTGTGAGGTCTATAAGTAAAGGACACTGTGAGGTCCATAAGCAGAGGACACTGTGAGGTCTATAACTATAGGACACTGTGAGGTCCATAAGCAGAGGACACTGTGAGGTCTATAACTAAAGGACACTGTGAGGTCCATAAGCAGAGGACACTGTGAGGTCTATGAGTAAAGGACACTGTGAGGTCCATAAGCAGAAGACACTGTGAGGTCTATAACTAAAGGACACTGTGAGGTCCATAAGCAGAGGACACTGTGAGGTCCGTAAGCAGAGGACACTGTGAGGTCCATAAGCAGAGGACACTGTGAGGTCCATAAGCAGAGGACACTGTGAGGTCCATAAGAGGAGGACACTGTGAGGCCCATAAGCGGAGGACACTGTGAGGTCCATAAGCATATTTTTGTTATTGTTATTGTATTTGTTGTAGATCCTCAACAGCCCATATTTAATGATATTAACACATGTGGCTTTTACACCGTGGCAAAGTGGCTGATCATGTGTGCCACCAACACACACACAACCAACACACACAGCCAACACACACACCAACACACACACAACCAACACACACACAACTAACCCACAGCACAATCAACACAAACACAACCAACACACATACAACCAACACACACACAACTAACACACAGCACAATCAACACAAACACAACCAACACACATACAACCAACACACAGCACAACCAACACACAACACAACCAACACACAGCACAACTAACACACAGCACACACACAACCAACACACACACAACTAACCCACAGCACAATCAACACAAACACAACCAACACACATACAACCAACACACACACAACTAACACACAGCACAATCAACACAAACACAACCAACACACATACAACCAACACACAGCACAACCAACACACAACACAACCAACACACAGCACAACTAACACACAGCACACACACAACCAACACACAGCACAACCAACACACAGCACAACCAACACACAACCAACACACAGCACAACTAACACACAGCACACACACACAACCAACACACACACAACCAACACACAGCACAACCAACACACAGCACAACTAACACAACACGCAGTATAACCAACACAAACACAACCAACACACAGCACAAACAACACACAGCACAACTAACACAACACGCAGTATAACCAACACAAACACAACCAACACACATACAACCAACACACACACAACTAACACACAGCACAATCAACACAAACACAACCAACACACATACAACCAACACACATACAACCAACACACAGCACAACCAACACACAACACAACCAACACACAGCACAACTAACACACAGCACACACACAACCAACACACACACAACCAACACACTGCACAACCAACACACAGCACAACCAAAACACAGCACAATTAACACACAGCACACACACAACCAACACACAGCACAACCAACACACAGCACAACCAACACAACACACAGCACAACCAACACACACAACCAACACACACACAACTAACACACAGCACAATCAACACAAACACAACCAACACACATACAACCAACACACAGCACAACCAACACACAACACAACCAACACACAGCACAACTAACACACAGCACACACACAACCAACACACAGCACAACCAACACACAGCACAACCAACACACACACAACCAACACACAGCACAACTAACACACAGCACACACACACAACCAACACACACACAACCAACACACAGCACAACCAACACACAGCACAACTAACACAACACGCAGTATAACCAACACAAACACAACCAACACACAGCACAAACAACACACAGCACAAACAACACACAGCACACACACAACCAACACACACACAACCAACACACTGCACAACCAACACACAGCACAACCAACACAACACACAGCATAACCAACACAAACACAACCAACACACAGCACAAACAACACACAGCACAAACAACACACAGCACACACACAACCAACACACTGCACAACCAACACACAGCACAACCAAAACACAGCACAACCAACACACACACACACACACAACCAACACACAGCACAACCAACACAACACACAGCATAACCAACACAAACACAACCAACACACAACACAAACAACACACAGCACAAACAACACACAGCACACACACAACCAACACACACACAACCAACACACTGCACAACCAACACACTGCACAACCAACACAACACACAGCATAACCAACACAAACACAACCAACACACAGCACAAACAACACACAGCACAAACAACACACACACAACCAACACACAGCACAACTAACACACAGCACACACACAACCAACACACACACAACCAACACACTGCACAACCAACACACAGCACAACCAAAACACAGCACAACCAACACAACACAAAGCACAACCAAAGTGGACAATCAAAGTGGCTGATCATGTGTGCCACCAACACACACACAACCAACACACACACAGCCAACACACACACCAACACACACACAACCAACGCACACACACAGCCAACACACTGCACAACCAACACACACACAACTAACCCACACACAACTAACACACAGCACAATCAACACAAACACAACCAACACACATACAACCAACACACAGCACAACCAACACATAGCACAACCAACATAGACACAACCAACACACAGCACAACTAACACACAGCACACACACAACCAACACACACACAACCAACACACTGCACAACCAACACACAGCACAACCAAAACACAGCACAACCAACACAACACAAAGCACAACCAACACACACACAACCAACACACACACAACCAACACACTGCACAACCAACACACTGCACAACTAACACACAGCACAACCAAAACACAGCACAACCAACACAACACAAAGCACAACCAAAACACAGCACAACCAACACACAGCACAACTAACTCAACACACACACAACCAACACACACACAACCAACACACTGCACAACCAACACACAGCACAACCAAAACACAGCACAACCAACACAACACAAAGCACAACCAACACACACAACCAACACACAGCACAACTAACTCAACACACACACAACCAACACACAGCACAACCAACACAACACACACACAACCAACACACAGCACAACCAACACAACACACACACAACCAACACACAGCACAACCAACTCAACACACACACAACCAACACACAGCACAACCAACACACAGCACAACCAACACAACACACAGCATAACCAACACAAACACAACCAACACACAGCACAAACAACACACAGCACAAACAACACACAGCACAACCAACACACACACACAACAGACACACAGCACAACCAACACATACACACACACACACACACCAACACACACAACCAACACACACAACCAACACACACACCCCAACACACACACAACCAACACACAGCACAACCAACACACAGCACAATCAACAAACACACAACCAACACACACACAACTAACACACAGCACAGACACAACCAACACACACACAACCAACACACTGCACAACCAACACACAGCACAACCAACACAACACACAGCACAACCAACACTGCACAACCAACACACAGCACAACCAACACAACACACAGCACAACCAACACACACACAAGCAACACACAGCACAACCAACACAACACACAGCACAACCAACACAACACACAGCACAACCAACACACAGCACAACCAACGCACACATAATCAACACACTGCACAACCAACACACAGCACAACACACAGCACAACCAACACACACACAAGCAACACACAGCACAACCAACACAACACACAGCACAACCAACACACTGCACAACCAACACACAGCACAATCAACGCACACATAACCAACACACTGCACAACCAACACACAGCACAACACACAGCACAACACACAGCACAACCAACACACACACAACCAACACACTGCACAACCAACACACAGCACAACCAACGCACACATAACCAACACACTGCACAACCAACACACAGCACAACACACAGCACAACCAACACACACAACCAACACACAGCACAACCAACACAACACACAGCATAACCAACACAAACACAACCAACACACAGCACAAACAACACACAGCACAAACAACACACAGCACAACCAACACACACACATAACCAACACACTGCACAACCAACACACAGCACAACACACAGCACAACCAACACACACAACCAACACACACACAACCAACACACAGCACAACCAACACACACAACCAACACACACACAACCAACACACTGCACAACCAACACACTGCACAGCTAACACACAGCACAACTAACACACTGCACAACCAACACACAGCACAACCAACACACTGCACAACCAACACACAGCACAACTAACACACAGCACAGCTAACACACAGCACAACTAACACACAGCACAGCTAACACACAGCACAACTAACACACAGCACAACTAACACACAGCACAACCAACACACAGCACAACCAACACACTGCACAACCAACACACAGCACAACTAACACACAGCACAACTAACACACTGCACAACCAACACACAGCACAACCAACACACTGCACAACCAACACACAGCACAACTAACACACAGCACAACTAACACACTGCACAACCAACACACAGCACAACCAACACACTGCACAACCAACACACAGCACAACTAACACACAGCACAGCTAACACACAGCACAACCAACACACTGCACAGCTAACACACAGCACAACTAACACACTGCACAACAAACACACAGCACAACCAACACACTGCACAACCAACACACAGCACAACTAACACACAGCACAGCTAACACACAGCACAACTAACACACAGCACAGCTAACACACAGCACAACTAACACACTGCACAACCAACACACAGTACAACCAATACAAGACACAGCACAACTAACACACAGCACAACTAACACAGAGCACAACTAACACACAGCACAACACACACACACACAACCAACACACACACAACCAACACACTGCACAACTAACACAATATAAACAGTACAAGGAGCTACAGGAGGCTCTCAGGGCTTAGTCCTGCTTCAGGCTTGATTCAGTCCTGGTTTAGTCCTGGTTTAGTCCTGGTTCAGCCCTAGTTTAGTCCTGGTTCAGTCTTGGTTTAGTCAAACTGAAAGTAGTCTGCACATATGAATGGGACCAGGGGTTATTATCCTGCTGGCCATCCTGACCCCCACACGCCCTGCCTCTCTCTAACACTCATACACACACACACACACACACACACACACACACACACTCACACACATTTACGCACACACACACACACTCACACACACACACACACACACACACTCACACACATTTACGCACACACACACACTAACACACACACTAACACACACACACACTAACACACACTACTCACCCACAGGAGTGGCACTGGCCATCCTCTGTCTTGTAGCCATACTTGGGGTTGAGGCAGCAGGTGTCCTCATCCACCTCTCCCATGTCGTCCTCACAGCTCAGTGAGGACTGGACAAACCGTGAGAAGCACCGCAGACCATCTGGACAACACAACCAACAAGAGGACATATAGAGCATGTATACACACAAGAGGCATTTCCCTGTGTACAGCAGATATATTCCTTCCGTAGGGATCCTGATCGACAGGTTGCTGTGCTGTACCAAGGACACACAGCCAGCTCAGTAATCTTGGCCTATGTCAACAGAGGTATAATACTCCCTACAACAGAAGCGTAGCCAGACTGGACTGCACTCAACTGGTATAAACACTATCCCAGTGTCGTGAGGGTCCATGTGTCTGTGCTGACTCTGTATTTATGTAAATATGCTTCTCCTGAACCATTCGTCATTAGAAGACTCAGAATATTAATAATAATTAGGGCTGAAACAATTCATCAAGTAAATCGATTAAATCGATTCCAAAAATGCATTTATTTATTTATTTTTTT
Source organism: Odontamblyopus lacepedii (assembly GCA_034769755.1). Classification (NCBI taxonomy): domain Eukaryota; kingdom Metazoa; phylum Chordata; class Actinopteri; order Gobiiformes; family Gobiidae; genus Odontamblyopus; species Odontamblyopus lacepedii. The sequence goes on along the minus strand of CM068359.1, from coordinate 6,838,306 downwards.
TGCCTCGATGCTTCGTTTTATTTTCATACGCTCGGCGATGGCCGGCTGGAACCTTCTGCGGTAGAGGTAAAGTTTCCGCACAACCACTGCACTTCACTGTACACAAAACAGCGCGGCGTCCATGGATGTATAATAAGAGTGCACACCTCATCTCCTTCGTACGCCGCGCACACCTCATCTCCTCCCGTACACCGCACACCCCTCATCTCCTCCCGTACGCCTCGCGTACCTCATCTCCTCCCGTACGCGGCGCGCAGCTCACCTCCTCCCGTACGGCGGGCACACCGCGCGTGGACCGTGTCTTGTCGTGTACGCTGCGGGGACGCGCTTCCTCATGTGCGCCTCTAAACCATAACTAACACCAGGACTAAAACCAGGTCTAAGACAGGGCTAAAGCAGGTCTAAAGCAGGTCTAAACCAGGTCTAATCCAAGTCTAATCCATGTCTAATCCAGGTCTAATCCAGGTCTAATCCAGGTCTAAACCAGGACTAATCCAGGTCTAAAACCAAACAAGAATTTGCAGGAGTTGGTTGCTACATTCATGTAGTTTTAAAAATCATGACAATATCAAGTAATTCAAAGTATTCAGATTACGTTACTCATTTTAAGTAATTTAATGGATTATGTTACAAACTACATTTTGGGGTCTGTAATCTGTAATCTGTAGGGGATTACATTTTAAAAGTCACCTTCTCAACACTGATGCTACAACATCTAAACAGAACCGTACATTACATCAAGTGGAAGAGAAACCGTGAGGTGAGTCAACCTTAGCCCAGCGATAATTACGTTTTTCATGTCCAAAATACGTGTATCTGTCAATGCACGTGGTGTGTACTTAATGTGTGAAAAGTAGACGCGACATTAACAAACGATTATTCGAACAAAATAATCGACAGAATAATCGATTACTGTAATAATCGATAGCTGCAGCCCAAATAATAATATAATAATACGGTAATAATTTTTATTCAGCGCTTTTCTGAACACTCAAAGCCACTGTACAGAGCATTCTTCATTCACTCCACACTCAGTGGTGGTAAGGTACTATTGTAGCCACCGCTGCCAATCTGCGCCATCAGCCCCTCCGACTACTTCATAATAGACAATGTGGGTGAAGTGCCTTGCCCAAGGACACAACAACAGTTTTTACGACTGGTGCCCCCCTATGGCACCTGCTTTTCCCAGCAGTCTCCCATCCAAGTACTAACCATGTCCAGCCTTGCTTAGCTTCTTTGACAAGCTGCTACAGGCACAATCTTTATAGGACAAAAGCATTATGTGTGTTTGATGTTTTCTTTAGTCGTTGATATGACGCTGAGGAGCAGATCTGCCTGAGAACATGAGGAGGAGTGATAGATGTTGGAGAAGTTGTTTGGGGAGTGGGGTCAGAGAGGGGCTGTGGTGATGCTGCACAGGCTTTTCCTGGACTCCAGTCAGTTCCACACAGTCCCCCCCACCCCCCCACCACTGCTACGCAAACCACATAAACCACACAAACCCCTCACAGACTACACACACAAAGTACACAAGTCATGTTTTGGCTAGATATCTGTCGCAGATGTAGATGTCACTGGCTTTGTCCTCAGCCAATCAGAAAGAGTTTTTACAGACAACACAAACTGCCCTAATTATCGCACTGACACGGGCAGTTATTTTTAAAATGACCCCCATCACCCTCAGCCACCCCTCCCTGCCCTGTACTCACCTGTGCAGTGGAGGTGCAGTAGTAGTAGTAGAAGCAGTAGTGTTTCCCTGAATACTTCCATGTCTGTGTGAGTCCTGTCCACTGTGCACTCCCAGTATCTACTTATCTCCTCCCCTCCCCTATTTTACTACCCCCGCCACTACCCCCACCACCCCTTGGCTCCCCTCCCAGTCCAACCTCTGGCTCCCCTCCCAGTCCACCCCCTGGACCCCCTCCCAGTCCAACCTCTGGACTCCCTCCTTTTCTATTCCCTGGACTAAGGGTGTGCAGAAATATTGAAATATCGATATATCGTATCGCTTAATGTGATGATACAGTATCGATATTGTGGGCTGCTGTATCGATGTATCGCCAAGAGTATTTTTTGGTATATTTTACTAAATCATTTTGTTATAGAGCTACAGTTTTGCTGCTTGTTCAGAGGAAGGAAACTCGTTAATGTGACACATTTGACATTTTCACTTCACTTCACTTTTTTGATGATTAAAATGGGCGTATTTCATATGAACTTTACGCAAGAAGTGGTTTAACAAAGACTTTTAGGCCTTATCCACACGTAGCCGGGTATCTGATAAACCGAAGATGTTTTGCTGCGTTTTGACCTGTCATCCACACGAACACGCATCAAAAACGAGTATTCAGGGAAAACTCCGGCCAAAGTGAAGATTTTTGAAAACTTCGTTTATGCGTGTTTGTGTGGACAGAGATAACTGGGGTTTTGCGTTTTAAAACGTCACTGTCTGCACCAAAAAATATGAATCTGCCCTGACGTCAAACGTGCGACATTTGTTTAGGCAACTGCAAAAGCCAAAGCAGACTATGGATCGGAGTCGTTTCTTGAGAGCTGTGTGTGTGTTGAGAGCAGAATTGCTCCTAATGTGTTTAGGAGCAATTCTGACTCCGAGCCTGTCCAGACAAAGGAGCTTGGCGCCATGTTTTCTGTTGTTTAAGTTTAGGCGGAAGTGACGGCGAAGTGAGGGCTCAATGGAAATAACGTCATCTACAGGTTTGGAATGTGTATGAATGTGGTTGAAAACGCAGATGTTCGGTTATGTGTGGAAGGTATTTTTTTTCGAAGACGAGGTGGTGTGGATAAAACTATTTTTATAAACGGAGGGGGGGAAATGTTCGGTTTAAAAATACCTACGTGTGTATATGGCCTTAGTAACACAACTATGATTGAGCCATTATTTTTATTGAATCATATTGATCGATTTGATTTGAAATATATCAAATCAAATTTGGCTTTCTTAGCTCAGAGAGGTGACACCTTTACATGAGCATCTGAGTACAGGTCAGGATGATCAAACACTTGTAAAATAAACAGCAGACATGTAAATGGTAAACCTAAAGGTAACTATAGCCTTCCTGTGAGAGAAAGGATTAGACAAAGAATAATGTGCCTTTTAACACTTCTTACAGTGTATCTTGGACAATGAAAATAACAACACTCAATACAAAAATTTCCACCACACAATCTCATCACACAAATGGGAGCAAGATTTATCAATTGCTTCCAATGCCTGCTTCTGGACTCCAGAATATCTATTACACAAACCTCCAACTAATTCAGTAGAAGATCCTACACAGAACCCACTGCACAAACAGGTTGTTTCAAATGGGGTTCTCAGCAGACACTTGTACTAACTGCACTCAGGACACATCCGACACTTATGTTCATGCCCTCTGGCACTGCACACCCACCCAACTGCTCTCAGAAAGGTTCTAACATCTCTGTCCATACACATCCCATTATGCTCCTCCCTCTGCTTACTCGGCAACATTTCTCAACTCAATGTATCCGGTCCCAACAACAAAATACTTCTTGTGGTACTGGTCATCACCAAGAAGACTATACTCATGAATTGGAAAACCATGCATTTCCAACCACTGGACACGCATAAACATTACACACTGGAAAAACCTACTCATGGATCATATCTCAACAGAATCGATCCAAAATATCAATAACCAATCACTGATGGAACCCCTCTGCCTGGACTCCACTCATGTTATTTCTACAAACTACCCAAACATAAACTTCCCTACATGGCATTATCTCACACACATATAGCATATTACTCCATGGGGGTTTGTTGCTCTTTGGGAGCTGATGGGGATGGGATGAGGAATATTAATAAACCCCATAAACTGCATAAATAAATAAATGAGTCAAAATATATATAAAACAATAACAAATAATTAAAGTCAATCAATCAATAAATAAAAACAATAACACATCATTTAAAAAAAAAAAATCTAAATCAAATTTGGCAAAACAAGGACCTATCCCACTTCTCATATGCCCAAATCTGTCCTTTTTAATGCACCACACTGTCTTTTAATGCTCCACACTGTTTTTAATGCACCTCACAAAGCTAGGCATACATACACAACTGCACTCTGAGAGAAAAAGATGAGGCGGGTGGTGTATACGGTGAGGCGGGTGGTGTGTACGGTGAGGCGGGTGGTGTGTACGGTGAGGCGGGTGGTGTATACGGTGAGGCGGGTGGTGTGTACGGTGAGGCGGGTGGTGTGTACGGTGAGGCGGGTGGTGTGTACGGTGAGGCGGGTGGTGTGTACGGTGAGGCGGGTGGTGTATATGTCTTGCAGGGAGGGGAGTGGTGCACCATTGATCTTCCTGGTTGTGTTCACTCTGCGCTGCAGGGCTCTCCATTCGTGGTCAGTGCAGCTTCTGTCTCTTTTACATGAGAATTTTAAATCCGAATTCATTACTTCTGAATTAAATAGATCGGAATTAAATTATTCTCCTTCGAGTTTACATGTAAATATTAATTTCGAATAAAGATTTACATGGAAGCACGTTAAATGGGATTTTATTTAATAAACATATTTACGTCTTTGGGAAGAAAACACACACCAGCTGCTACCGGCTTTTCTGTCATCTCGGTTTTTCATTGGGCCATGGGGGTACGTACCTATGTCCTCCGGTACTGCTATTCCCCAGTTTGTTCGGGCGGGGGAACAGCGCTCAGAGAGGTCCCGGTGCTCCTTGTGTTCACGTAGCAACAAACATTTGTTATTTGTGGCTATTAATTAGCCTAATAAGTTTATGGCAATAGGCAATAGCCTATTCAATTGATTCAACTTATAAAATGGAGTCCATTTCACCTTGTGTGAGAAATGCTTCAGTTGGACTAGATCCAAACCCAGACTCCTGACCCAGCGAGTTCAGCCCGGGCTGAGATGAACTGGAGCGGCGAGTGGTTCGGTGCCTTGGCCTGAGAAGTGCTTTCCAAGTGTGCGGAGGACGGAGCGCTCAGAACAAGATATAATGAACCAAACTGGACGTTTTGCACCACCTCGGAACTGGCTGCAGCCCTTGAGCACGAAGGACCGGAGCAGCCCGCCCGGACTACGTGCTCCGGTGAGTCCCAAGTCTTTACCGTAGCTGCTGCTGTGACCCGAACTCCGAGCTTCTGCTCCCGGCTGATGTGCGGGGAGCTGTGTACAAACTTATAGGCCACACGCTGCTGTTTTATGAGTTCATGATGAGAACTCGGGATGACGCCCCACGGTGTTAACAGGCATCGGTATCTTTCACATGCGCTGAACGACGGAATTATTTTAAGTGGAATAAACATTTACATGATCGAGGAATAATTTAAATCGGATTTCAAAACGGAATAAACCGCCCACTTAATTCGGAATTAAGTTAAGTAAGAATAAACTTAAATCCGAATAAACATTAGGACTTTTAAAATTGGAATTACCTTTTATTCTGAATTTATTTATTTTTAATTAGATTTAAAGGTCTCATGTAAATGGGGCAATTGATGCAGCTGGAAAGGATGCTCTCAGTGGTTCTTCTGTAGAATGCGCTCATGATGGTGGTGAGGCACTTGCCCCTTGAGTTTCTGCAGGAAGTAGAGGTGCTGCTGGGCTTTCTTCACCAGTGATGCCGTGTTGGTGGTCCAGGAGAGGTCCTCACTGATGTGCCCCCCCAGGAATTTTGTGCTGCTCACTTTCTCCACAGCAGCACCATCAATGGTCAGTGGTGGATGCTGGTGGCAGACAAGCATAGAGTCTTCTGTGGGTGGGTGTTTCAAAGCTGCAAAGTTGTTCAGGTCATTGAGCAGAGAATTGTTGCTGTCGCAGCTCTGTAGCACGGGCTTGTAGTCTGTGATGGCCATAGGCTCTTTGCATCTCTGTTGTCTGTTCATTTGTTGACTTTAAAGTGCTTAAAGCTCCTATATTATGGAAACTTGTCTCTTTTAGCCATGTTATGATGTTGCTACCTCCTGAAAAACAGACCTGGATTTGTGTTTTGTTTCATTCACACATGTTTAAGTAACTCCTTATTATTAGTCTGTCTCATCTCCAAAGCTCAATATGTTCTGTTCTACCTTGTGATTTCATGAAGCGGAAGTGCCTTTTACCTTTAGTTCAGTACAGATGGCAGGTCTAGGGCTGAAATCATCCAAATGATTCTAATAAAGTATATAAATGTGTGCCTGCCTGCTCCTAAAAGGATTGGTATACAAGTTGAAAAGAAGAGGTGAGCGAACACAGCCCTGTGGAACTTCAGTGCTGAGTGAGGAAAACCCAATAGCACTGATCTGTAACAGCTCTAACACCCAACTCTGACAGCGTCTTCATCAAGGTGCTGCTAATATTGTATTAAGCGAGCGGTAATAGATGAAAAGCCCGGTAAATGGTATTAAATGCTGAGCTAAAGTTCATTAGGCCCGAGCGCCAGAGGCTGGCGAAGGACCTATTAGTATCGCATAGCGATGCTCATAGGGGGCGGGAACTAAAATGACGCGACGTGACTCACCCGTAGTGACCAGGGACCCTCGCCATGATGTAGCAATGCGCCAGAGGTTTCCGAAAATGTATAGTTTGTTGGCCAAAAAAAAGCGGAACATTGTTCTCGTATCAGAATATTCTTCTTATTCACTCACCCATTTTTCACCCAGTGAACAATGACGAAAAGTCACAAAATTTGGTCACGTGTTAAAGACTCCACTTCTCTAACTTTTGGCTATCTCCATTTTCAAAAAATAAATAAAATGGCTCATCAGTGCCCCCAAACGACACAAAAAACATTAGGGAATATGAATGACACCAAAAAGAAATTGCACATAGAATCATGACATTTAACACATAAGTCGATCATGACAAGACAAGCAAAAAATATTATTATGGCCACGCCCCCTGATAAAGCAGAAGGCGGCCATCTTGGATTGAAATCGTCAAAATGCAGAGTCCGCATTTTGGCTTATGTTGCATTTGAACACACTCCTCTGAAGGCGCTTCACCCACAGGGCTGAAAATCACCGTACGTCATCTAGAGAAGTGCGGCTTGAAACGTTAGCTCAATTTTTTTGATAACTGTCACGGTTTACGTGTGGCAAAATCAAAATTTTGGACAATATTCAATGTGAAGATTTGCTCCCAATGGCACAGACTTAGTCCGATCGTGCTGAAATCTGAATCACTGATGCTGATCTCGGCCTGAATATAATACACTATAAAGCATATGAAAACATTATCGGATTTGTACAAAATTTGGGAATTAAATTCTATGCATGACTAGCAAAAAAATATATAAAATAATATATATTACGGACATGGTGAATTTTTCACTGTCGGCCACCAGGTGCACTATGTCATTTTTCTGATGGAGAAAATTAAAATCACTAATGTGTGATCTCAGCCTGAATATAACACACTGTAAAGCATATGAAAAATGTGGTTGGGGTTTACGGTTATTAGGGTTAGTGTGGTGCAAGGCGTTTGCTCGGCGTAGCATTTACGGGTTGCAGCGTAGGCGCACGCTAGGGCTGATCATCGCTGCTTGTGGCTATATTTAACAGTATTCTGGCATATGATGATGGATCCTCCAAGTGTTTCAATAACAAGTGGGCAGTAATGACAAGAGCGTCATCATCATCTTTTGCTGCAGGAATCAAATCAAAGATAAGGGTCCCCCTTTAGGGCAGTGGGCATTTAGCCTTGGTTGGTCATAAATAAGCATGTCTGTGTCTGTACAGCGCTTTAATCACACACATTTTGCACATTTACAGGATCAGAGACAAATAAATGAATAAATAAATAAATAAACCAAATCAAACCATCAGTTGTGTTCAGCACTTTCCACTGAGAACGCTTGGATGAGGTGTGTGGCGCCATCTGCTGGCTACAGGTGTTATAAAGCCCATAAAACAATGGAAAACAGTGTGTCCATTACCAACTTAAAAGTAAAATGACCATTAAAATGGCATGTTTATACAGTAACCTTAGGCTGTCGCACCACATGAAGGGGATTTAACGGGGACTAAACCAGGACTAGAACAGAACCTAACCAAGTCTCCATCAGGATTACATCGGCATCAGACCAGGACTAAACCAGGACAAGTGAAAGCATTCAGTTAAACCAGCCTGTTCATGGAGGAGAACCTGTAACAAGACTAAGGTGGATTGAGACAACTCAGATGATCAGTACAGTAACAGTACTTTAACATGAGTACAATTTTTGTCTACTCTACCCTCCTCTGTGGAGAACTGAGCATGTTTAGGCATTCAGGGAAATGATCACTTACATACTGACATGTCCAAAGTACATCCTGTGGTGAACCCATTAGCCATTCTGAGCCTAGCCTCACTGGACTTAATGCTACAAGCTAATATATTATTTTGTATCATTTAAGATTATAAATATGTATAATAACTTACAGACAGTTCAGAAAAAAACATGAAGAACTTTCAGGTGGAATCTTGCTCCTCTGTCCGAGCAGCAGAGGAAAAACATCATTTAAAGAGGGGCTATTACACTTCTATGGGGTATTAACTGTAACACAACATATTTAGAGGTGTTACCTTTAACTGTTTTGAAAATAGTATATTCACTGAAAATATAAAATGTCTAATGTATAATGTACCTCTCTCTTTGCTTTCTGTGCTAAGGCACTCCCCCTTCAGAGCGCTAACACAACAAGCGACTCCCACCAATGAAACTACTGCACATCGCATCAAGTTTGTCAAGTTGTAGTGTATTGTTTTGTATCGTGCTTTTGAATGTTGATGAACACTGGCTGTGAGGGAGCGTGAATGATGTACAAGGCGTGGGCTCGTACTCTAACCGTACAGAGGGCCAGGAGAGATCGTTAGATTAATCACATGGATGCAAGGATGACATCTAAAAACCTCTTCAGACATGTTTTGAATGAGGGAACGTTATACCACGGCAGAAAGCTTCATAAAGTCCATCTTGCATAATCCCCCCTCCTTAAATTCAAATAGCAGTCAAATACTGTCAATACAAAATAATGATCTAAGATTTGGGGTGTTTTGGTCTCTAAAAGAATGAATGTGCGCTACAGTAGAAGAGCGTCGCTAACTCCCTCCTCTCTCTCTTCCTCTTCATCAGTGTATACAGGCATCAGGGTGGGGCCAAACTGACTCCTGATTGGTTGGTATCAGAAAGCTGAGCCCAGTGATTGGAGGAGCCTGGGGCGTGGGCGGGCCTGGGGCAGGGTCAGTGTAGGGATGGGCTGGTATGGATTTTTTTTTATTTCAGCGATACTGATATCCAATATTTGTCCTGCTGCTGTGGGTGATATTTGCTGATACCGATATTTTCAAATCCAAACCCCATAACTTTAGCTTCAGTTAAATTAAGATCACAAATAAACTTCTCTTTTGTAAAAAATAATAACAATGTATTTAGCTGGTTTAAAATACTGTGACATGTTTGTGTCACTTCGAACACTTTTCTATTTCCATTTGGACTCATTCATAAAAAGTGCACACAGAGAATGGGGCAAAAAAATATCGGTATTGAGGATTGTTAGCAGTGGATACCAATATCGAAGAACCAATAGTGGTAGTGATATATTGCCCATCCCTAGGTCAGAGGTCAGTACTCGGCCTCGGTCAGGTGCACCAGTTCGTTGACCACATCCAGGAGGTTGTAGGTTGTTTGAGGAGCAGCTGCTGGTTCAGAGTGCGGTCCCTGAAGCCCATCTCCTGCAGCACGGACAGCATGGCGTCCTGACAGGAGCCGTCCACTGGGGGCTGTACACACACACACACGTGTACATGCACACGTACAGCCACACACATACATGTACATGCACACGTACAGCCATACACACACATACATGTACATGCACACGTACAGCCACACACACACATACATGTACATGCACACGTACAGCCACACACACGCACACGCACACACACACACACACACACACACACAGCCACACACACAGGCACATACATACACACACACACAAACACACATTCACAAATGCATACACACAAATACATGTGCACACACACAAACATATGCACACAAACAAACACAGGCAGGAGGGACAGAACAGCACGGTTATCCACACAGAAGTACAGCTGGAACAAAGTTCTGTTCCTGTTTGTCAGCTCTGGTCAGCACAAATGAACTCAAGTGATTTTGACTCTGGTGTTAAGAGTAAAGGCACTGCCCTACATCTGACAACATCTTCAGCATGAACTAGGCCTAAAGAAACGATACAAAGCCATTGGTTTGTTCATGTCCTGAAGGAGGGACCCCCAGACCACCCTGTTTGAAAGTACCAGTTACAAAATCAGTTCAGAAATCTATCTGAATCCCTCTAGGACATGGATCCCTACAAATGACCCAAAATGAGATGGGGGCCAAGGGATTCCATCAGAACTCCTATCTAAGGCATCAAAAGAGCTAGAGGGTCCTTCACCCACTTGTCTCCATGGTGATATTACAGCTTTGCCAAGAACCCACTGTATGGCATTATGACCAATGTAAATGTATCTTTATGAAGACAAGCAGGTGATGCCATCAGGCCATGAAGTCACAGCTAAGATTAAAACCTACATAGCTGCTGCTAGAAAAGTTACACAGTGCACCTTTAATGTTTCTGCAGTTCCTTTCTATGGGATTCCACAACATTTACAGACAAGTATCCATCCATCTAATAATACACTGGTGAGAAATACACGGTTCCTGTATCTGCTGAGGGTGCAGTGGAGCAGACTGACCTGAGGGGGGCCCTGTCCGGTGAACAGAGCCTTGTACACAGATGCCGCCACAGACAGCGCTCCTTTGACCAGTCCACTGGTCAGCCCCGCGTGACTGGAAGAGGAGGTGTAATGGCAACACATGTTTTGTTAATAGTTGTGAGTTGCCAGTTTCAAAGGTGAAATCCAGTTGAGTAAACCTAAACTCCTGTCTCTGAGCTGAATCATCACTACCTAAAAACGTTTGTTTGTGTTCTCTATCTGCAGGTTAAGACACTGACAATCTAGGTTTACTTGTGATTGTAGTACTTTATTTAATTTAGCTAGAACATACCCTACCTTTAATAAACTCTAGTATTTCCTAGCACAGCAGGAAGGGTGTGAGATGTGCCTCAGATACCTGGGATCATCTGAAGGCTCCTGCTCTGACTCTGCAGAAGGTTCTCCTCCATTGGCCTGGTCCTGCTCAGAGTTAGAGTCTGTGGAGGAAAAAACACGGATCAGACCTGTCCAGCCAAAATCACATGCTTTAACAAAACGTTCAAAAGACAAGCGAGTCTGGAACCCTAACCTGTCTCCTCGATTTCAGAGGGTGTGATTGACAGGTGGATTAAGCAGTCAGAGACACACGATTAGCAGCTGTGGTTGGACCATCCTAAGTTAGGACGGACACGCTCTATGATCCCATTACTAACCCTTCTGGACTCAAAGACAGTGTAGAAGCACTCACTGCTCAGGCAGAGCTGTGCGCACCAGGAGCAGAGGGTCAGAGAGGGTCAGAGAGAGAGAGAGTCAGAGTCAGAGAGAGTCAGAGGGTCAGAGAGGGTCAGAGAAGGTCAGGGAGAGTCAGAGAGGGTCAGAGAGAGTCAGAGAGGGTCAGAGAGTCAGAGAGGGTCAGAGAGAATCAGAGAGGGTCAGGGAGAGTCAGAGAGGGTCAGAGAGAGTCAGAGTGAGGGTCAGAGGGTCAGAGAGAGTCAGAGAGAGAGAGGGGCAGAGAGACTCAGACAGAGGGTCAAAGAGAGGCAGAGAGAGGGTCAGAGAGTGTCAGAGAAGGTCAGAGAGAGGGTCAGAGAGAGAGCGGGTCAGAGAGAGGGTCAGAGAGAGGGTCAAAGAGAGGCAGAGAGAGGGTCAGAGAGTGTCAGAGAAGGTCAGAGAGAGGGTCAGAGAGAGAGAGGGTCAGAGAGAGGGTCAGAGAGAGGGTCAGAGAGAGAGTCAGAGTGAGGGTCAGAGAGAGTCAGAGAGAGGGGCAGAGAGAGGCAGAGAGAGGGTCAGAGAGGGTCAGAGAGAGAGGGTCAGAGAGGGTCAGGGAGTCAGAGTGAGGGTCAGAGAGTCAGAGAGAGAGGGTGAGAGTGGGTCAGAGAGAGTCAGAGAGAGGGTCAGAGAGAGTCAGAGAGAGAGGGTCAGAGAGAGTCAGAGAGGGTCAGAGAGAGTCAGTCAGAGAGTGTCAGAGAGGGTCAGAGAGAGGGTCAGAGAGAGTAAGAGAGAGGGTCAGAGAGAGAGTGAGAGACGGTCATGGAGAGTCAGGGAGAGTCAGAGAGGGTCAGAGAGGGTTAGAGAGGGTTAGAGAGGGTGAGAGAGGGTCAGAGAGGGTTAGAGAGGGTCAGAGCTGTCTATACCGGGAGTACTGGGAATATGAGCTGACCTGTACCCTGGGGAGTGTCTGGTGCATCCCCGTCTGTGGCAGCGCTCTGAGGCTCAGTGGCAGCAGGGCTCCCAGACCTGGAGAGCACATTATAACACAATTTACACATTAGAAAAACAGCACAATACTAATGATTGTACAATTAATCACAATCAAATCTACAGCAAAAATACAACTGAGGCCATCATTAAATTGCAAATTGCCAAGGTCCGGTTATTTCAATAAGAGTGTAGTGGCCTCCTCGCAGGATTAATGTGACCAGAGCATTGAGAGGTGATGCTGACCTGTGAGCCACAGGGGGAGCCACCACCTCTGGAGTCAGAGGCTCCTGGTCCAGTGTCTGGGAGGTGCACAGCATGTCATTAGCACTGCTGGGGGAGGAGCATTTGTCTGGGGCCTCGCACACTGTCTCAGAGGGACCAGGGGGGTCAGGAGAGGGGTCAACAGAGGGGTCCGCAGAGGGGTCAACAGAGGGGTCGGCGGAGGTTCTAGCAGGAACATCTCCAGGCTGTGACAGTGCAGAGCTATAGAACACACACATTAATAGCTCACATTAAATAGCTCACATTAAATCCCCCTGGAGGCTGCTGTGATGCCCGACACTTTTGTCATAAGGGATGTTACTCTCCTCCAACTGCCCTGGCGCTGGATCTGAAGACTGGACCTGTTGCACTGACACTTCTGCTTGAGCTTTTCTGTTCTTGTATTACTGCTCAGTGGACTTAAAGTGCCCCTCAGGGACAAATACAGTGATTGTGACACAGATGATAGAAATAACACAAAAAGATTACAGAATCCAATTAAGTGGACTTATCTCCATGACAACAGCCTAGAAGACCAACCCATACACAGCTCACCTGTACATGGAGTCCCCCAGGGGCCGACTTGTGTCAAAGCAGTCAGGCAGGATGATGATGTAGTCCTCTGAGGAGGTGGAGGAGGAGCGGCTCCGAGGCCCGTCGCTGTGCTGGGGTCCCTGTGTAGGCCCCACACACAGGCTCTTCATAATGCACTGGGCCCCCTCATCTGTGACATCACACACCAGGGTCCAAATGTTAGATTTGGTTAAGTCTACGATATCATTTAGTGTGCCTCATACCTGCAGCTGTGGCCGCGGCCAGTAGTTGTGTGGGGACCGAGCGAGGTCCCTGTGCAGTGCAGGGGCCCACAGTAGGAGCGGCAGCCACAGGCAGAGCCTGCAAAGGGCCGGGAGGTTTAGATGGACTGGTTCCGGCTCTTCAGACTCTTCACAGCCGAAGGGGAATGGCCTGTGTGAGCTGAGGGATGCACAGGGACCGAGAAAACAAGAGTCAAACCAAAGGGGAGAGTCCAGAAAACCACAGACTACTGTGCACACTCACCACTGTCTTCGGCCCCTGTGGCCCTTGCGTCTCCTGCACCTGGGCAGGACTCTGGGACAGGCCTGGGTTCAGGGTCCTCCTCCAGGGTCATGGAGCGGATAACTGTTTCACAGACAAACTGAGAGCTGCTGAGGTCCTCTTGGCCCTCCTCCTGCGCTGGGACCCCTGAGGGCCCTGGAGCTGGGGCCCCTGAGGCTGCTGCATGTGTCATGTCTGAGGGCCATAGAGTAAGAGACCAGTGAGTAACACAACTGTACAGAGCCTAGTCCTTTTCTGTGTAAAGACTTTTAGAGCATAGAAGAGAGCATAAACATGTGTGTGTGTGGGTCTGCTCTACAGGCCAAAGAAAGAGAATACTTTATTACTTCAACCGTTTACAGCTCTTATACTCAGTCTTCCTGTCATTTAAACACTTACTGGTCATTTATTCAAAGCAGTGACAGCATTTTGTTTAGAAGAAAGAAGTGAGTGTGCTTACCCATTATGCTGTTGATGACCTCAGCCTCCTCCTGGATCAGGCCCAGAGTAGGGCTGCCTTTGTCCTGCAGGGGGCAGTCTGGAGGCAGAGGAGAGAGGCAGAGGTCAGGCCACTCTACAGTCAGGGCTGCACACATCGCCATTTTATCTCACCATCATCAAACAGCAAAGACTTTAGTTATTTAAATCATAAAATGTCCTCTGCAAAAAAAACTACTAATTGTAGTTTAGACCTCTACAAAGATGCCCTCCCTGTGTGTCAGATGCCCTCCCTGTGTGTCAGATGCCCTCCCTGTGTGTCACATGCTCTCAGTGTGTCTCCATGGAGTCTTTTTCTTGCCAAACCTCCTTGTCAAAAGTCGGGTCGGCCGAGTGCGATGCGCGGCCCGAGAGGGCCGTTCGATGCCGCTTGCGGCTTTAATTTTTTTTCATTTTTCTTCTGCTCTTCAAGTTCTAATTTGACCCCCTGAACATGCTCAAAAACTCACCAAATTTTGCCCAAAATTCAGAAGTGGCGAAAAATTTGATAAAATATATGTTGCATGTATGGGCATAAAAAAGTGGCGCGACAGCGCCACCTGCAAAACTCAAAATACATTGTGCCTATGGGAGATGTCCCGACGTAAAGTTTGTCGTACAGTCACGAAATTCGGTACAGACATTCTTCATGTGAAAACAGAAAAAAATATTATTATGGCCACGCCCCCTGACAAACCAGAAGGCGGCCATCTTGGATTGAAATAAAAAAACATGCTGAGTCAGCATTTTCGCTCATGTCGCATTTGAATGAACTCCTCTGAAGGCGCTTCACCCACAGGGGTGAAAATCACCGTACATCATCTAGAGAAGTGCGGAATCAAATGATAGCTGAATTTTTAAAATAACTGTCACGGTATACGTGCAGCGAAGCTGGCAAATTTGTTCAGATTTTTTGCAATTTTCAGATGTCAAAATTTGCTCCCGTTCGGCCATCCAAAGTCCGATTGGGCTTAAATCTGAATCACTTGTAAAACTTTCATGCCAAAGCCTTGACTGAATGGGCTTTCACAAAAGTAGTGCGAAGCGCTCCTCTCCCCAAAACACACTCCTGACATCAAGCTGTATCCAAGCCCCCAGGCCGAAGGCATGGGCCATATTTATAGCTGCTAAAATGAATGGAAACCAATGGGAGTCAATGGCCGACCCCGACAAGATGGTGAATGACGGGTGCGTAAGCTCACTTTTGTTGCCAGCAGTTTAGACATTAATGGCTGTGTGTCGAGTTATTTTGAGGGGACATTAAATTTACACTGTTATACAAGCTGTACATGGACTTCTTTACTTTGTATAAAAGTCAGTGTTGTCCCATGAAAAGATGTCATTAAATGTTTACAGAAGTGTGAGGGGTGTACTCACTTTTGTGAGATACTGTATATGTTATTTTGAGACATTTTTACCGCACACCTTGATCCATAAATAAATGTATTTGAACGCGAATACATCCTCCACTGAACAACCAGCATATGGCAGTGTTATCGAAAGGTGTTGTGCAGCCACAGCTAGCATCCCTTACGGCTCTGGTTGTTTATTTATTTATTTATTTTTATTATTGAACATATACATCATATACATAATGGCAGAGACAGATCAGTATAAGGTGTAGGTGAATTTGTTTGATGCATCAAGACATAGTCCAGTTCACAGTTATGGCAGGTTTGACAATGAAAGGATCAGCAGTCAGAGGCAAATAGGAACATCAAGTTACAAAATCACATAAATATACATAAACATATCCGACATTGGGGTGATACGCAGCATTCAGTTACACATGGGAGAAGGAAAAGCAAACACATACAACAGATAACCATAACCAACTCAAATAAAAATTAGGGAGAGGGCTATAGGTGTTTCCTTAAGTTTTAACAGCTTTTTTGTTTTGGACCTGTTTTATTGTTTGGAAATATTGTTGTATTTCATATAGTGGTGACCATTTGGTTTATTTTCAGATCATTTTGTTTTGTATATATGATATTTGGCCAGCATAATCAGAGTTTGAATGAGGAAGGAGAGATCTTTGGGAATGGAGGGGTTATAGAAGAAAAAAAGGATGTCGCTTTCCTGGAGGCTGGTCACATGTCCGGTTTTGGTCTGGATGAGCTGCTGTATGTGGGTCCAAATGTTTCTGCTGTATGTACAATGGTAAACCAAGTGGGTGATTGTTTCAGTTTCGTTTTTGACAGAAGTCGCAGTTGTAATCAATATCTAAATTGAATCTTTCTAAGTTTTTTTTTTGGCTGGGTAAATATTATGGAGAATTTTGAAATTGACTTCTTTGACTTTGTTATAGATGTTATAGAACCAGCAAAGCCCTGCTCCAATCTATCTCCCCATGTATCGAGTTCTAGTATGAAGTTGCTGTGGGTCTGTTTGGAGGTTGAATAATCCTTCTGATGTATTTATTTGAGTATATTTTTATTTTAACATTGACCTCACCTAAGTACAGATTATTTATTTTCTGGATTTGATGATTAACTTGAGACCCCTGTAACAGATGCAAGATGCCTTTAGGTTTTGCTTTACATACTATAATTTACTCTGATTGTTTGATAGAAAACTGATAAATAGCTTTGAGTTCATTGTATGAGAGAACATTTGTCCTTGTGTATTGATAAGTTGGTTAACCCACACTATCCCTTTGTCAAACTAGGTTTTAAAAAATTATTTATTGCAATATTTGATTCGTTCATAGCAGCTGGTTGCAATTTGATTTAGTATATATTTAGATCTATGAGTCCTTTCAGTCCTGACTTAAGTCTCTTGGCAAATATTGATGCAAATATTTTGGCGTCATTGTTTAACAGGGTTATTGGTCTCCAGTTTTCTAGATTCAGTTTATCCTTTTTGGATTTAGTGATTAATTTAATGAGACCTTGTTGCAGTGATGTTGGCAAGTGGCCTTCTGTAATAGCTTCTTCGAAAACCTGGACTAAGAATGGTGCTAAGGCTTCTTTAAAGTGTTTATAAAATTCACTAGTCAGGCCATAATTACCAAGAGATTTGTTATCTTTCAACATTTCTATAGCACTTATCACATCAGAATATCTCATTTCAGCATGTAACATATGAGTCTTGCTTTTTTTTTCTAAATCAAAATGAAAAATAAACATATTAGACATAACTTAAAAATATTTCACTCTGCCCATTTTTTAAATCAACCTTGTTTTTTAGAGCAGAAACTGCTCTGCTTAAAGTGACAAATGATTTGCTACTAGCTGCTGACAACGGGCTGGCTTCAGTCCTGGTCCTACTGGACCTCAGTGCAGCGTTTGACACCATTGATCACAACATTCTACTGCAGAGGTTAGAATGTGACATAGGTGTCAGAGGGACCGCCCTCAAATGGTTTAAATCCTATCTATCAGATAGGTACCAGTTTGTTAGTGTAAACCAGTGCACCTCTCCCTGCTCTAAAGTAGCTTGCGGTGTTCCACAAGGATCTGTGCTTGGTCCAATCCTGTTTACTCTGTATATGTTGCCATTAGGTAACATTATCAGAAAACATGGCATTAATTTCCACTGCTATGCTGATGACACTCAGCTGTACTTATCAATGAAACCTAATCAGACCGATCAAATCGATAAGCTCAGTGCCTGTGTGAAGGACATCAAAACCTGGATGACCCTGAATTACCTGCTCTTAAACCCTGAAAAAACAGAGGTCATTGTTGTCGGTCCTAAAGGTCAGAGAGATTCTCTGTCAGACCAGATAATCTCACTTGACAATGTGAGTATAGCCTCTAGCTCTACTGTAAAAACCTTGGAGTCGTATTTGACCAAAATCTCTCATTCACAGCTCATATAAACCAAGCTTGTAAAACTGCATATTTTCACCTGCGAAACATAACTAAAATCAGAAAAATTTTGCCTAAAAATGATGCTGAAAAACTTATCCATGCATTTGTTACATCCAGACTAGATTACTGTAATTCTCTGCTCACCGTCTGCACTAAAGGTACTTTAAGAAGCTTCCAGTTGGTCCAAAATGCAGCGGCCAGAGTCCTAACAGGAACTAAAAGACGTGATCACATCAGTCCTGTGTTAAAATCACTTCACTGGCTTCCTGTCGAGCTTAGAATTAAATTCAAAGTTCTCCTCCTGACATACAAAGCCTTAAACAATATGGCCCCATCATATCTTCAGGATGCCATTGTCCCCTATCAGCCAAATAGAGCACTTCGCTCTCAGAATGCAGGATTATTAGTGGTTCCTAGAGTGTCTAAAAGTACAGTGGGGGGGAGAGCCTTCAGTTACCAAGCTCCTGTGTTATGGAATCAACTCCCTGTTGATGTTAAACAGGCACCCACAGTCTCTTTATTTAAGACCAGGCTTAAAACCTTCCTCTTTGGAATATCTTATGACCAGGTTACTTAGTTGATGTCACTAAGATAAGCTGCCGCAGGAGATAACAAGCTGGGGGAAGTGTGGCAACCTGAGCACTGTCCTCTGTTTCCTCCTTTTTTCTCATCAGCATCACTTACTATGTTCTCATCTGTAGTTTGTTCATTGCTATTCACATGTTGTCCCCTGTCCCACTCCCCCTGTGGAGTGGAACTCTTTCAGACGCCTGATGGCAGCTGGACCTCTCTCCTCCTCCTCGCCTGGCTCCTCCTCTTCGCCTGGCTCCTCCTCCTCGCCCGGCTCCTCCTCCTCGCCCCTCTCCTCCTCCTCCCCGGCTCCTTCCTCACCTGGGTAGCTGTGGTCATACCGAACTGGCCCACGGGCCTGGACATCTATAGCCTGTCCGTCCATGGGAGTGGATCCCTCCTTCACTGTAGTTCTCCCCGAGGTTTCTTCTTTTTCCCAGGACCCTGGGTTTTTTGGAGTTTTTCCTTGCTGAGAAGGAGGGTCTAAGGACAGGGGATGACTGGACAATGTTTCATTTGCTGCTTTACATGAATGTTGTTTATTCCTGTTTTGATATGTCTGGGTGTATGTTTTACTCATCCATATCTTGGAACGCCCTTAGAGGCTACTGTTGTTGCGATTTTGGGCGCTACAAAATAAATTGAATTGAATTATGAGCAAGGTTAAAGTTCACTTAAACATAACAAAGTCCTTTTGCCAAACAGGTGGGGACCTGACCCAAGTCGACTTCATGGGTGCATCAGGAGATGGAGTTGCTGTCATGGAGTTTGAAGTGATGATGGGGGAGAAGGGGTGGGGATGTGAGGGGTGACAGGGTCAACTGGTGGGAGGTCTGGATTTGGGATGGAGGGGGTACTGAGATGGACATCACCATCAAACTTCTTTACATGAGCTGCATTTCTCATTTTGGGTGGACTGTTGGGTTCTTGTATTATGACTGCATTTCCTTGTTTACTGATCACTTCATATGGCTATGACTCAAAGTTTAGCTCTAGGTTGTTGGACTTGTGTAGATTCTTGCAAAGAACTGTGTCACCTGGTATTATCCCTTGATCCTTTGTTCCTCTTCTCTGATTATTAACAATGTACCATTTCAACTTATGAAGAGCATCCTTGTCATGCACTTCCTCATTAGCAGCACACACCCCAGTGAAGCAGGGCAGTTTGTCAAGGAGCTCTCTGTTCATCAGCAGCTTTGCTGGGAACACTCCTGTAACTGCATGAGGAGTGGTCCGGTAGTTGAACAGAAATTTCTTCAGTGTGGTCTTCCAGTCTTTGTTTTCGACTTTGGCTATCTTCACTGACTTGAGAATTGTTCTGTTAAATCGTTCAACTTCTCCATTGGACTGAGGCCAGTATGGTACTCCTTTCAGCTGTGTGATGCCATGAGCAGTGAGGTAATCGTGATGCCTCATTGCCCATTAGCATGTCTCAGGTACATGGGATATCCATGAATTTGGAACATCATTTCCAGAGCATTAATTACATTTATAGCATTTGTGACTTTCATGTATGCAACTTCAGGCCACCTGGAGTAATAGTCGATTACAGCAAGCAGGTAGTTACCTTCAGAGATGCTTAGTAGATCAACTGCCAGATAGCTCCAGGGCTGGGCTGGAAATGGTGTAGACTCTAAGGGCCAATCCCATTTCTAATTTCTACCCCTACCCAAATACATTTGTGAAATTCTTTGCGTGGCTGCCAAGCCAACCAGCGCCATCGGTCCCTCCAAACACCACCAACATTCACTCACACACCACTTTCACACCTACAGTGCATGTTTTGGGTGGAAGATCCAATCAGATTACTGACCACTGAAATACATAGGCTAAAAAGAAATTCCAAACCAAACACATTACTGTCCCTTTAATGATAATATGAATATGTTTTGCAGTGGCAGTTGCACAAATAAGATACAGTCACATGGGCCTACACATTAAAGGGTCTACATTACACAATTTTTGATCTATGTTATAATGTTCCTCACCAAAACAGACCTGGAGTTGTGTTTTGTTTCATTCACACGTTTAACACACAAACCTGCAGATTTAGGTTGAGCTCTCTCAAACTGAAAACACGTCATTCCATACATCTTGACTAGAATCTGAAGCCCTGAAATTTACAAACTTTGACGCTAGATCCTTGTTGAAACTTCACTTCTTGGTACACCAGAAAATCTAAACTGTCTTTTCAACTGAACAAAAGTTAAAACAAAATGTTTTTAAAAGGCAACAACTACAAGTTATTGTAATGTACAGTAATTCAGTTCAATTAAGCCTAAAATAGCGATTAACTTTAAACTCTACCACTTGATGACAACATAAGGTGGAATAGAGTATTTTGAGCTTCAGAGATGTAGTACTCCAGGTATGTTTATGATTAAGTAACAGCATTACTACAAAAACCCACATTAACAAATTGTGAGTAATATAAGACCTTTAAAATGTGCTTAAGTAGCTTTTTTTGCATACTAATGACAGTATTTCATGATACAATGTGAGGTGATCATATGAGTATTACCTACCAAAACATGACAATAACAGAAAAGGTTTATACTGTATGTCTTTTACATATAGACTTCATAAACACAGCATAATACTGCCTAGTCATCATGGACTAGAAGAACAACCTTACAGACACAGTTAAGTTTATGAGATATTATTAAATAGACACTAATTAATTTTATGAATTGCCCATGGCCTTCTTCAAGTACTGTCAAATAATATATATATATATATATATATATATATATATATATATATATATATATATAAAATCTTTTAAAAGCTAGGGCCTAATGGAATTTTATACTTCATGTTGTCACAGTCTGAATTTGTGCAATCCTTTTTCAAAGTCAACAAGTAAATTAAACGTGAGTGATATTTATCCTATGTATGTACGTATCCTATGTATACGTTTTTTAGGAATAGACCATTCTTCAATCCAGAGTTTAAATGCAACACAAAATTGGTAAGTCCTGAGCAGCTCCTGCTCAGTACAGAAACATCTGAAATGATGATGACACATAAACAATCAAATGAAATGCAAGCAAACCTTCTAAAGACATAGACTATTATCTGCCACAGCCATGAACAACGGTGAAAGGCGTAATCCTGAGCTGAATGTACAGAAATGTCTGTTGACAAGGCTTTGTGGTGTCTATCTATTCCAGCTTTTTGGTGCGTCCCCTGAAGTGGTCCATCATGTTGAAGGCCCCGAGGTATTCTCCCAACAGGAGCCCATGCTTTGTGGAGAGTATACTGTGGAGAGACAACACAATGTTCAGTCTGAAGACCACATCCAAGTTCCAAGCTTAACGGAACAGTCCAAGTTTACTGCCATCTACAGGACAGGACATAACAGGTGTAGCGTAAATTTATTAACCCTACATACGTCAAACATGAATCATTAGGCTGCTGTGACATGGTAGGTAAGGTCGTAATAGCTGGATGGGTACCTGGATGACTGGGGGATTTTACAAACAAGACTTTTATATCCAGTAACCTATACCATTTGATGTAGATGTTTCTTGAATAGAATGTATTATTATTATTTATTATTATGTTTGTTGCTGCCAAAAATTGAATCTATCTAGCGTTAGAATTATCTTGAGCTATATGATTTGTAAGAAGATTGTCCTATGAATCTGCCATTTATACAACGTTAAACGTGACCATTTGGACTAAGCAAACTAAAGACTAAAGACTAAAGAATGGTCACCGTTATCTGCCTCAACAAATCTGCCTGAGGAACGTCCTGACCTCGGCCTGACCTTTGCCGCAGCCCACTTCACGAGGGGGTTGCATCCACTTTTTAAACTCAAAGGAATATCCAAAACAAGGAACAAAGGCTTCTAAATGAAGAAGAAACCACACTGACTGAAGTAATTCAGATAACATGTATTAAATAAATAACTGAGGCAAATAAAAAGACACTTTTGTTTGTCTATCGAACTTCTCTACATTATCAAGTCAATGGTCTTTCCTTAGAAGATGGTATGAACTTGAACTATTCAGATCTCTGAATCACTGATTGTGTTCCAATATCAATTTGTAAATACGAATGTAAATGTGTTTAAACTGTTAATGGTTCATGTGTAACATGAGAAGCCCCATCTCATCTGCCTTCCCGCTCAGCTTGGGTGCGAAGAGTCAAAGAGGGGAAGGGAAAAGAAAGAACTCTTATCAGACTCATAGACTGCCACTTCTGTAGCAGTTTTCTCCAGCTGCCAAGGAGCGACAACGCTAAAGTTCTCTCTTCTCCTTTCAGACCACCAGCTGCCGAAGGAGGGACAATGCCTAGTTCTCTCTCCTCCTTTAAGTTCTGCCCATCTTTTGACGTGTTTTTACAGCTGTAGCTTAATCTGACCATTTTTCCAAAATCTGAACAAATGCATTTTATTGTCAATGCATTTTTGACTAATTGCCTCATTTTTGTTAGCGCTACCCAGATCTCACAGACACTAAGTGTCCCTGCTCCTCTTCCGAGGATAAAGCGTTTTCAGACTGTCTCGTTCCGTGGCCTCCGTCTCAATAAGATTCTTCAGATCCGACGCCCTGAGGACTTCGAACTACAGCAAAACCGCCCGAAAGACCACACTGAACGGACATCTCTACTCTACTGGTCGTATGCGCATGGTCACAGAAAGGCTTATCAATGCAAACTCAACACACAGCTTTAAATAACTCTTAAGACTTTTGTACAATTCCTTTGTCCACATCAGCCTCATTTTACTCATTCTAGACTCATTTGCATAATTTAATATTTAAATGATGTTTAACATCTCCAAACTTCGCTCTTCTCTCTCCCTCCCTGCTGCGGAAAAGCTCATCCATGCCTTTGTCTCCTCCAGGCTGGACTACTGTAACGCACTCCTCATCGGGATCCCTGGCAGGAGCATCCAAAAGCTCCAGTATGTCCAAAACAGCGCTGCCAGGGTCCTGATGAGGGTGCGTAAACACGAGCACATCACCCCCATTCTTCACTCCCTGCACTGGCTCCCCATCCACTTCCGTATTCAATACAAAGTCTTCTTGCACACCCATCACTGTCTCCACGGTGCGGCCCCCACTTACCTCACTGAACTGCTCACACCACACACCTCCACTAAGACCCGGTCAGGCCAACAGCACCGTCTGGTTATGCCCAGAACACGGCTCAAGACCATGGGCGTCAGGGCCTTCTCAGTGACTGCTCCCTGTCTGTGGAACGCCCTCCCAGACCACCTCAGGGCTCCACAGACGGAGGACGCTTTTAAAAGAGGACTAAAGACCTACCTTTTTACCCTGGCCTACAGCTAATACCTGCTATTGTTTTATTGCTTTTAAATTGATTTTTAATTGTCTTCTGTTTTTAAAGTCTTTTTGCACTGTAGCACTTTGAGATTTGGTGTCAAATGTAAAGTGCATTATAAATAAAATGTATTATTATTATTAACTTGGTCAATAAATATTCATAAACCACAGTTTTGGCAACAGTGAACAGATTAACAAACCCTCCAGCCCCACTGCCATTAGAACTGATTTCCACATCTAAGTGCAATGAGTTTGCAGTATTCTTTAATGGCAAGGTTCAGGGCATCAAAAATGCCATCAATTCTGCAATGCAAATAACAATCACGCAGCCACAGAGGCACTTAGAGCTGAGAGACACTTAGAGCTGAGTCACTTTGCTCCTGTAACTGACAAAACTGTCTTAGATTGTCTCCAGTCTGAGTTCATCCACATGCTGCCTTGATGTGCTACCCACTAGATTTCTAAAGTCTGTCCTCCATAGTTTACTTTCACCACTCACTCACATCGTTAACATGTCACTTCAATCTGGAACATTCCCAAGAGCTTTGAAAACTGCGCTCATTAAGCCTCTCCTAAAGAAGAGCAGTCTTGATGCCACAGTACTGAACAATTTCCGACCCATCTCAAATCTGCCGTTTTGGCAAGGTCCTTGAAAAAGTTGTTTACCAACAGCTTACGAACTTTCTCCAAATGAACAACTCCTTGGATGTTTTCCAGTCAGGTTTTAGAGCCACCACAGCACTGAGACGCTCTGATCAAGGCGACAAACTACATCCGCCTGAACAATCATGTAGGCAAAGTCTTAGTATTGATCCTGTTAGATCTGAGTGCTGCTTTTGACACTGTTGATCATGGGATCCTCTTACAGAAACTAGAGGACTGGGAGGGCATCTCTGGTACTGCACTAAACTGGTTCAAGTCCTATCTAGAAGACAGGAAGTATTTTGTTGAATTTGGAAACTGTGTCTCAGATCACATGGCCCTAACCTGTAGGGTGCCCCAGGGGTCGATCCTGGGCCCACTTTTGTTCAATCTCTACATGCTGCCTTTAGGCCAGTTAATACGCAGCAATAATGTGTCCTACCACAACTACGCAGACGATACTCAGATCTATGTCTCACTGCAGCAGGATTATGGACCAGTGGGCTCACTCTGCCACTGCATCCAACAGATCAGTGTGTGGATGCAAAGCAACTTTCTCCAGCTAAACTCAGACAAGACAGAAGTCATAGTCTTTGGCCCACAGAAACAAAGAGACAGTGTCAGCAGTTACCTCCAGTCTCTCTCTCTAAAACCTTCAAATCAGGCTAGAAATCTCAGGGTAATAATGGACTCAGACTTGAACTTTAACAGCCACATCAAATCAATAACATCTGCACCTTTTACCATCTAAAAAACATAGCAAAAATCAAAGATCTACTGTCTAAAGCAGACTTGGAGAGACTTATCCATGCGTTTGTCTCCATTAGGTTAGATTACTGTAACGGCCTGCTCACTGGCCTCTCCAAACGAGCTGTAAAACAGCTACAGTACATCCAGAATGCTGCAGCTCGGGTCCTGACTCGAACCAGGAAGTACGAGCACATAAGTCCTGTGCTCAGGTCTCTGCACTGGCTTCCTTTGGCTCAGAGAATAGACTTTAAAGCAGCTCTGCTTGTGTACAAGTCTCTCCATGGCCTGGCTCCAAAGTACATCTGTGACATGTTAGTGCCGTATGAACCATCTGCACTCTGAGGACCTCAGGGACCGGCCTCCTGCTGGTGCCCAGAGTCAGGACTAAACTCGGGGAGTCAGCATTTCAGACTCATGCAGCTAAAACCTGGAACAGTCTCCCTGAACATGTGAGACAGGCCTCCACTTTGACTCTGTTTAAATCCAGGCTAAAAACGGTTCTGTTTAGCTGTGCATATGACTGAAAGGTTTTAAGGGTTTAATTTTCCATTCCGCACTCTACTCTTCTCTCTAATTCTCTCTAATTTAATGTCTCATCTCTATTTTAAAATTTTATGATGATTATTTATGCTTTGAATTGTATTGTGATTTTAAATGTATTTCTTATTCTGTAAAGCATGTTGAATTACTTTGTGTACGAATTGTGCTACACAAATAAACTTGCCTTGCCTTGCCTTTTACTCGATCAATGTGATGTTTTTACTTCAGATTCTGGTCCCTGTCATGTCAAAGAACTTAACGAACCTTCAGATCGAAAATTTGTAATTAATTATTAATTAATTACAGTAATTAAAATAGGTAATTGATTATATTGTATTGGTAATATTTTCTCAACACTGAGTGGTGCCCCAAATTCTAAATTCTAGTAAAGCCAGAACCACAAAGGCCACATGGTGCTGCTGAGCTCAGAATAATCAAATTCCGATCAATCCAATTCAGTTACCACATTCTTTAAGTATAGGAACCATCCAATACTTAAAGAATAACCCACGTGAAAACACTACATATTTTAGTGTGACGCGTGTGACGCTAAATATATTTTTGTTACATATTTGGTACCATCCGTGTGAGGAATATTTTTCTTACAGATTTAATCACATTCTATTTTCAATGTTTTTGTCATCATTGTGGTATCAGAACTGATACTGAGGAGTCTATTCCTTAGTATCACATTTGAGATTGAAATTTTAGTATCAACACTTACTTCTTCAGTCCAGTGACGGCGTACATGCTGCGGGGCATGAGTAGATATACCTGGTCGGTCAGAACGGCCTCCAGGATCTTTTTGGTTGCATACTCAGGATCTAGGATGGGCATCAGACGGGGCCACCTGCAATACAGGCAACTATTGTCCATTTGTAGACTGGTATGAGACAAAGCCCACAGCTGGAGAGTAACCATACAAAACCTTGCAGCTTGTGGGCTGTTTGCCAATACAAAACGTAAAAAACAAAGAGAGCATGTTCACATTTAGGACAGAAAACATATGACAGCTGAACATTTGTTTGGATGCTTTTGTATTTTTGATTGTTTTTGTATTTTGTCAACAAACTAGACTGATTCAGAAGGTTTAACCCTGGTTTACTGATTCTGCAAGCTGGATCCCTTTCAATTAGCCTCGTTCTCTAGATCTCCAACATGCCATGAACGCCAAATCTGCTCTTCCTCAGACTAGGGCCGTTCACAGAGTATTTTTGGATTACCGAACAATTTCGGCTGAGTCTCAAGTAAGAGGACAAAGAAGGCATGCCCTGTTATTTTCCTTGTTTTCGTTTAGGTCTGAAGAGCACATAACAAGTGTAAGGCATTACTTAGACATTTGAATTGACAAATTGAAGATTTGAATATGAATGTTTCCCATTCGGATAAAACACATTAAAGCCTTATATGCAAATATAAACCTGATCTTTTATCAGTAACTCTGACTGTTAGCACCACAAAATTACCTAGAGTATAAGATTAGCACTTACTTGGTTTGACATCCGTCAAACATGCCCGTGTTTATAAAATACGGACAAACGATGGTTGTTTTGACACCACTTTTACCTATGGCCAGCATTTCCAGTCCGATGGATTCTGCAAATCCTATTGCTGCAAATTTACTGGCACAGTAGTCTGAAGAAAGAACATAAAATCTGTTTAAATTGTAACTGTAATACATAAATATGCATTTCCGTTGAATGAAACAAAAAAAATCCCTAAAATTGAACTGCCTCAATAATAAGACAGGTGTGAAGTGAGAGCAGTGTAGGGATATAAGTAAATGCATAAATGGCAGCATGTATCCTTGTTTATCAATGCTCCCGTAACCTGACCCCAGATTAGCGGAAAAAATGGATGGATGGGTACTTCTATAGGGTAGGTTAATAAGGTTCAAGTTTTCAGAACACAATCAACGTACATCCCGCTAATGAAACTACTGCACAAGTTTGTCAAGTTGTAGTATACTGTTTTGCATCATACTTTTGTGTAAATATTAAAATTTGCTGCACAGGAGAATGGGTGACAGGCTTGAAGGCTGAGCACTGTATAAGAGGCGTGGCCTCGTACTAGATGCTCATGTCTGGATTGGTGTAACCAAGCAGTCTAGTGTTTCACAGATTGCATGGTTCACTTTCACTAGTGCACTCAGCATAGCATCCCAGAAATGATTGAATGAGAAAGAAAAGGTTGTCACAAACCTGCCAGTCCATTGACTCCAAGAAGACCTGCTGAGCTGGCAATGCTAACCAGGTGTCCATGGTTGTTAGCGATCATTGCAGGAAGGAATGCCTTATACGTCTGTAGAGAGAGTGAAATACAGACAGAGAGACAGACAGCGATAAATGGAGATACAGAAAGAGAGAGAGAGACAGAGACTTTATTGCTTTCAAGGGAAATTCAAGAAGGGTAGGATGAAAATAAAGACTCAAAACAAAAAATGCAGGTGTAATGTCCACAGCATGTAGCCAAACACTAACCCAGAAGTGAGCCATAGTGTTCACTTCCATGGTCTTTTCAATCAGCGAGTCAGGAGCATCCATGAACTTCTTCCCTGTTACAATACCAGCGTTATTCACCAGAATACTGACATCTCCCACCTCACGCTTCACCTGAAACAAAAAAAAACACTACTGATTCTCATACAAAAATAAATACATTTTTTAATTAAATTATTATTATTTACTGTTTTTGAATGAATGTTGCCTGCCATTTTTTTCTCCAAAATGAGTATCTGCAAGAGCTAGCTACCTCAACTACATAAATGTAATACAAAACACAATATAGCTGAATTTGGAAAATTTGAAAAAAGGTAGCACAATGTAAGAAAACTGTACAATAATGAAGTGTTTCCCATGAACAGACTATGGTGGCCCTCCGTAGTCTAAAAAGAACATGGACTAAACACTGTCATAACATAAAAATAACTAATTTTTTTTTTCAAAAGACTGCTTGAAAATGAAATACAGGCATCAGTCATCAGTGTCATTTCATCTCCACAAATTGTATGAAACAAAATGAGTAATCTAGTAAGTATTTTGCCACTAAGGTGTGAATTTTAATTCCAGTCCTCCATGCATTACCTGGTCGGCGACCCTGTACACTTCATTCTTGTTGCTGCAGTCACAGACATAACAGTGGACTTGCACCGCTCCGTTCTCCTGAGTGAGCATGGATGTCTCCTTTAGGCCGTCCTGGTTGATGTCCCACAGTACCAGCACAGTCTGGTGAGACGCGAACTCCTGCGCCATCAGCCGACCGATGCCACTGCCTGCCCCGGTGATCAGCACTACCTCTCCCCTAATGCTCTTCTTTCTCCGTGGGAGCAACAAGTGGATCAACCACTCAATGTTAAACCATAGTGACAGCAGCAGCACCTGCACAGTCTCCAGGAGGAAGTTCATGGTGAACCTGAAGACAAATAATAAAAATAATAACAGTGGATCAGATTTATACCAAATATTATATTTTTTGGACACTCAAAGAAGCTTCAGAGTGCATTATTCATTCACTCCACACTCTGTTGATATTGAAGCAAGGCTGCCAGTCTGTGCCATTGCATGTCCAACCACCACTTTCGTACAAGGCAATTTAGGTGAAGTGTCTTGCCTAAGGACACAACAATGGTATTTTGCCCCTGGTGCCCTACTGTGGCACCTGATTTTCCCAGCAGTTTCCCAGCCTAGTACTAGCCAGGCCCGACCCTAACATGCTTAGCTTCTGAGATCTGACGAGATCAGGTTTTGACAAGCCGGTATGGCCACAAATATCATTCTTAAATGAATATGTAGGGAATTTAGATATACAGCAGAATTATTAGGCAAGTTGTATTTTTGAGGATTAATTTTATTATTGAACAACTACTATATTCTCAATCAACCCAAAAGAGATCGAATCTGAATATTTTTGGAAGTTGGAGTGGGGCTTTTTTAGTTTTGGCTATCTTAGGAGGATATCTGTGTGTGCAGGTAACTATTGCTGTGCAGAATTATTAGGCAAATTAATAAAAAATAAATATATACCTATCTCACTTATTTATTTTTGCCAGGCAAACCAATATAAGAACTCAACATTTACAAATAAACATTTCTGACATTCAAAAACAAAACAAACAAATCAGTGACCAATATAACCACCTTTCTTTACAAGGACACTCAAAAGCCTTCCATCCATGGATTCTGTCAGCTTCTTGATCTGTTCACCATCAACACTGCAGCAGCAGCAACCACAGCCTCCCAGACACTGTTCAGAGAGGTGTACTGTTTTCCCTCCTTGTAGATCTTACGTTTCATGAGGGACCACAGGTGGGGTTCTATGGGGTTCAGATCAGGAGAACAAGGGGCCATGTCATTATTTTTTCATCTTTTAGACCTTTACTGGCCAGCCACGCTGTGGAGTATTTGGAGGCATGTGATGGAGCATTGTCCTGCATGAAAATCATGTTTTGCTTGAAAGATGGCGACTTTTTCTTGTACCACTGCTTGAAGAAGGTGTCTTCCAGGAACTGGAAGACACCTGAGTATTGCACACCCCTGAGTATTGCACACCTTCTGCTTTTGGACACTCCAGTAACGTTGGAGCTCTGAAATATGGCAGAACTGGTGGCAAATGGCATCTTGGCAGCTTCACGCTTGATTTTCCTCAATTCTTGGAAAGTTACTTTGCGCCTTCTTTTTTCAACGTGCTTCTTGCGACCCTGTTGGCTATTTGCCATGAAACGCTTGATTGTTCTGTGATCCCACTTCAAAAGCTTGGCAGTTTCAAGGCTGCTGCATCCCTTGCAAGACATCTCACAATTTTAGACTTTTCAGAGTCCGTCAAATCTCTCTTCTGACCCATTTTGTCAAAGGAAAGGAAGTCTAATAATTATGCACACCTGATATAGGGTGCTGATGTCATTAGACCACACCCCTTCTCATTACCCAGATGCACATCAGCTATATACTTATACTATATACAGCTATATACTATATACAGCTTGGAGTACGACAACATGCATAAAAAGGATGATGAGGTCAAAATACTTATTTGCCTAATAATTCTGCACATAGTGTACACAGTTGGGATGGTATAAATAGGGCCTCTGGGTAATTACCCTAAAGTTGGCCTAAAATGCACCTCATTACAAAACATTGCAGTGAAAATAAAATATGTTATATATAAAAACCTGTGTGAATTTTCATGGCAATTGAACAACCACAGTGACAAATATATCTTCAGATACACAAATTTCCCTTAAGGCACAAGGGTTAATCAAAATATTCAAGCTCTGGATAATACTTGTAGAGTTAAAAAATGTAGCTATTTTTCAACTATGAATAACTGTGGTCATACCGGCTCGTCAAAGCCTGATCCTGTCAGATCTCAGAAGCTCAGCAGGGCCGGGCCTGGTTAGTACTTGGATGGGAGACCACTGGAAATTTCAGGTGCCACAGTGGGGCGCCAGACACGTTGTGTCCTTAGGCAAGACACTTCACCCACATTGCCTAGTATGAAAGTGGTGTGTGCGTGAGTGTTGGTGGTGGTCGGAGGGGCCGATGGTGCAGATTGGCAGCCTCGCTTCCGTCAGTCTGCCCCAGGGCAGCTGTGGCTACAATAGTAGCACCACCACCAGGTATGGAGTGAATGAATAATGAACTGTAAAGCGCTTTGGGTATCATGAAAGGCACTATATAAATACAATGATTAATTAAAATTTAAAATAATTTATCTACTGCTTGCTATAGTGATTGTGACTTTGAAGAGGTATTGTTTAGATCAATATTGCAATTTACACTGAACAAAATGGAAAACAATGGATTTTAGTTTAAAGAGGACATACTGTGCCAGTGTCTTCTATATAGTTGACCTGTGGATCAAAACTGTATAATTTAGACATTTTAAAATCACAGTATTGATCTAAAACAACTTGATAAAAGAACCAAGTCCACTGAGGTCTGTGTTAAAAAACTGTGGTGCCCAGTGGGAGCTGATGTCACCGTAAACAGCATCACAACAAAGCGCTGCATCCTGTGAGTAGTGTTTTTTTTTTTAAATAATTTGTACCACAATGACTATGACACGCTTGCTGAATCCTCCCCTATCCATGACCAAGAAAATAGTGCATCTTCTTTAAACTAGATTAATTTTATGGCTTATTATGTCAGTGGCGATCCTATACTGATTTACTCCCCAGGCGAGACCCCCTCACGGCGCCCATGAGAGTCCCCCCGGGAAGAAAAAAGTGAGGCTCATACCGTCCCCTGTGAAATGCCCTGTCCATGTTGTTCTTGTGTACCATCTCTGAAGCCTCTTCTTCAGTCTTAATGATGTTGTTTCTTTATTATTATTATAGGCCCATGTACTAGAAGCTGGCAAAGCACCTATTACAGTTTTTTCCAATTGTTTACACACTAAAATTTAAATTTTCAGATGGTTAACAAATCTTAACACTCAAGAAGCAAAACACCTGTCCAGAGTAGCAAAACAGTCAGCACAAATTCAGCTTCAAACTTTTTGCAAAACACTGCACACACTGATTTTCAAAACTTAAAACACATTTTCACACTTTAGACACAGATAAAGATTGTGAGGTGACTTCCTTCTCATTACAAAGTTCTGGCTTGCCAGTGACTACACTAATGAACAAAGTGGCCAATTACATCCACCAGGTGTGGAAACACATAAGTGCTTAATTGAAAATGCAGCACTCAGGTAAAGTATAAATGCTCAGGCAGCAGATGAGCTCACCCACTTTATCTACAAAAATGGAAAGAGCTAGAGGAAGAAGAGTGAGAATGAGAGGAGGTCAAAGAGGAGGAGAAGAAAGAGGAAGAGGAAGAGGCAGAGGCAGAGGCAGAGGTCAAGTGAGAGTAAGAGCACCAGAACCAGAACAAAGAAGAGGACCAAATATAAATGCAGATGTCCGGGCAACACTCATCGACCACGTTATAAACCATGGACTTACAATGAGGGAAGCAGGACTTAGAGTCCAGCCAAATCTAAGCAGACATACAGTGGCATCAGTCATTACAACATTTCGTCAAGAAAACAGGTAAACTAACACACTGTACATTGAAACTGCTTACTGTATTACAGTTTCATCACTTTTACTATCCTTTCCTGGAACATTTTACAGTAAACTACATGTGATTTTTGTCTACATACAGTACAATCTAATGATTTTGTCTAATGTAGGATTGCGGGTCTAGGCCACCGAGGTGGAAGGGGCCGTTTATTCACTGAGGCACAAGAGATGGCCATTGTGAACATGGTTTTGGCCAACAACTGCATCAGGCTCCGAGAGATACAAGCCAGTATAATCAATAATGACACAGTTTTCAATAACATTCATGCAGTGTCTCTGTCAACATTAGCTTGGATCTTAAAAAAAAAACAAGTACACATGAAACAGTTGTATAAAGTACCATTTAACCGAAATTCTGAGAGGGTGAAACACCTGCGTAATGTGTATGTGGAGGTACGTATTTTACAGTAAAACTTACTATGGTGTGGCATTGTACTCTGTGTGTGTTTGTGTGCACACAACCTTTTTACATGTAAAATTACTGTGTTTTTTACGGTGTTTCAGAGAGTCTTGCAAATTGATGCAGAGGCTATCCAACATGAATTTATATATGTGGATGAGGCAGGATTTAACCTCTCAAAGACGAGAAGAAGAGGGAGAAATGTAATTGGACACAGGGCAATCACCAATGTCCCTGGGCAGAGAGGGGGTAACATCACCCTCTGCGCTGCTATTACCCAAAATGGAGTCCTCCACCGCCATGCTAATCTGGGACCCTATAACACCAATCTAATACTGGCATTTCTTGACAGAATCCACGAGATCACAGATTTAAACCAAGAGGACCAGATGCGGTACATTGTCGTTTGGGACAATGTTTCATTTCACCGATCTGCTCTGGTCCAAAATTGATTCCAAGACCAGCCTAATTTTGCTGTCCTATACCTTCCACCATACTCCCCCTTCCTCAACCCAATCGAGGAGTTTTTTTCTGCTTGGCGGTGGAAGGTATACGACCTTCAGCCATATGACCGTGTACCCCTTATTGAGGCCATGGACCAGGCCTGTGACCTTATTGAAGCAGCCTCTGTGCAAGGATGGATTCGCCACACAAGGCGTTTCTTCCAACGGTGCCTTGCTAATGAAGACATAGCCTGTGACGTAGACGAAATCTTGTGGCCTGATCCAGCTAGACGTAGAGATGCTTAGAGTATTATTGTATTGTATTGTGTTGTTGTTGTATTGTTGCTTTAGTTTTTCTTCATCACTGTAAGTGTACAGGATGTACTTTTTATTTGTCGACAGATTTTTATTTACAGTATCTACAATTTATAGTTGTAAGAACTACAATTTAGTCTTTGCCCCTATTGATTGACATGTAACTGAACATATGGTAAAGTACATAAAATACTTTTCAGCCTGCAGCAGTTGTGTGCATTGCTTCATTGTACATTTTCTCTGTATATCTTATAGTAATCATGAAGGTTCGTCAAAATATTTTGTGATCTAAATTATCCTAATGCTCCCAAATATTTTTGAAAAAGATTCATATAATGTAAAAGGGTTTTTACAGATGTATTTTGAATTGAAAAGATGTAGACGGTGTAGAATCACTGAAATAATGTGTTTGTGTTATGAGAACATTATAAGGTTTTTATCAACTTGTTTATAGTTTTGACTGAAATATTCCATTTTGCTGAGTGTTCTGTTGTGTTCTGCTAATTGGGTGTGTAGTTTGGTTAATTGTGTGAGGAGTTTAGAAAAAAAGAGCCCTGTTTTCAAAATTGTGTGTAAACAATTGGAAAAAACTATAATATCGCAAAGATGCTACTAGTGGTCAGAAAGTGAACTGGCGCCAGTTGCAAAAACTGCTGTTGTGTCCTGAGGCAAGACACTTCATCCACATAGCCTAGAATAAAAGTGGTGTATGTGTGAGTGATGGTGGGGGTCGGAGGGGCCGATGGCGCAGATTGGCAGCCTCGCTTCTGTCAGCTGTGGCCACAGCTCCCCTGGGGCAGACTGTATTAATTAATCATTGCATTACAGCGCCTTTAAAGACACCCAAAGCTCTTTACAGTTCATTGTTCATTAATTAATTAATTAAATATTGTTCTTGTATCTGAATTTTATTAGGCCCAAGCCCCAGAAGCCTTCGAAGCAAAAATGACCCAGAACAAACAAATTGCTCCTATTTGCACAAACAAGCACAGATTTCAGTGAAATTTGAAGCATTTGTTAAACTCATTGCACTAAAGCTAGTGAATATGAAAAAATGGTTGTGGATTAAAACTAAATATAATATGGGGAGAAAATTTGTTCT
Organism: Odontamblyopus lacepedii; assembly: GCA_034769755.1. Lineage (NCBI taxonomy): Eukaryota > Metazoa > Chordata > Actinopteri > Gobiiformes > Gobiidae > Odontamblyopus > Odontamblyopus lacepedii. The sequence continues at coordinate 6,803,158 of CM068359.1, read as the reverse complement.
AAATGTTCTGAAATTTTGCACAAAATTCAGTTTTGGCATCCTGACCACAAAAGTCAATGACACCAAAGCCTTTTTTTTTTTTTTTTTTTTTACAGCGTCACCATAGCAATGACATTAACCCATGTTATTCTAAAGGTAAAAGTGCCAAATTGCACAAACGGTGGCTGATTTCACTCTGAATAGTGGGTGAACACCCAGACCCTGAACAGATTGATATAAGAAAATACATTATTCAAAACACAATATTTTATTTGTCGTAGACGTACAAAATTTGGTACCCATATTTGTGACTCTTTTTGGTGTAGAGTGTAGACAAACCAAATTTGGTAACCAAATCCATCATGGCAATAGGAACAAAAAAAAATTGTGACCATGCCCTCTTACAGAGTTTGCCATCTTGGATTAAAAAAAACAACAACACTTAAAATATTTTTGAAAAATGGGAGTGTTAGGTTATAGGGGTTAGGCTTAGATTACAAGTTAGGAGTTAGGTTAGGGGTTCGGGATATATTAGGGGTTAGGGTTATTTTAGTGGTTAGGGTCATGTTTGGGGGTTAGGGTAGGGCCAATTACTGCTACTTATGGCTGTATTTATTATTATTTGCATTGCAGATTCTCAGTGAAGGCATCAAAAAACTGTGAATGACACATAGTACAGTATGTCTTATACTATGTTCTAATACAGCTCAAGATCATTTTAAAGCTATTCAGGGAAGCTGCATTCCTAAATGTTACTTTTAGTATCGATATTTATGCAAATTAGTATCTAGTTTCAATATAAGACATGGGACATGCATATTTGTTCTTGCTAACAAGTCATCGTCAACAATGAGTGAATGGGCCCATTCACTCATTGTTGACGATGACTTGTTAGCAAGAACAAATATGCATGTCCCATGCCTTATATTGAAACTAGATACTAATTTGCTTCGCCCATTCACTCAATGTTGACAAAAGTAGCGTGAAGCGCTCCTGTCCCCCAAACACACTCCTGACATCAAGCTGTCGAAGGCATGGACCATATTTATAGCTGCTAAAATGAATGGAAATCAATGGGAGTCAATGGCCGACCCCGACAAATGACAATCTTACGCACTCGTCATTCACCAATGACCCCACGGTGACGTGGGGAATCTCGAGAGCTTTCAAAAAATGTATAATATGCGTTTCCTATGGGCTTCGCCCAGGCATTCATCGTTGTCAACTGTCTTGCCTCGATCGCTCTCTGAGTGAACAGCAGTATCCTAGCAACCCATGCTGAAGGCATGGGACATGCATATTTGTTCTTGCTATTAAGTCATCGTCGACAAAAGTAGCGCGAAGCGCCTCCTGTCCCCAAAACACACTCCTGACATGAAGCTGTATCCAAGCCCCCATGCCGAAGGCATGGGCCATATTTACAGCTGCTAAAATGAATGGAAATCAATGGGAGTCAATGGCGGACCCCGACGAGATGGTGAATGACGAGCGCGTAAGCGGTACAGACATTCCTCATGTGAAGACAGAAAAAAAATATTATTATGGCCACGCCCCCTGACAAACCAGAAGGCAGCCATCTTGGATTGAAATTTTAAAAATGCGGAGTCAGCATTTTCGCTCACGTCGCATTTGAACGAACTCCTCTGAAGGCGCTTCGCCCCCAGGGGTGAAAATCGCCATACATCAACTAGAGAAGGGCGGCATCAAATGATAGCTGAATTTTTTTGATAACTGTCACGGTTTACGTGCGGCGAAACTGCAAATTTCGTTCAGATTTTTTTTTTTTTTCCCAATGTCTAAATTTGCTCCCGTTCGCCCATACAAAGTCCGATTGGGCTAAAATTTGAATCACTTGTAAAACTTTTGTGCCAAAGCAGACTAATTGTGACATGAGCAAAAATGGTGTGATAGCGCCCCCTGCAGGACACAACAAAATTTTGAATGGAGGGCCAAATTTTAGTTTTTCTAAAATGTACCAAATTTTGTAGAAAATTACTTTAGGTCATCTCAATCAAAAAAGTCAATGTAAACCATATGTTTTTTTTAGCCGTGTTGCCATGGTGATGCACAAAAACTCCAATGTTATCCTAATGGGAGAGATCTGATAAATTCCCATTCATGAAAAATATTTTACTTTCACAGAATATTCTCATATTTGGCTCAATGACTCTTCATGTCATCCCGATCAAAAAAATTTCACTGGCGATGCGCCAAAGCCTCCATGTTATCCTAATGGGAAAATTTCTACAATTTCTTACATTTCAAAGTGATATAATGGCTTAATAGTTTTATTGAAGAACGTGAAATTTGGTACAGTGATTCTTCAGGTCAGCCCGAACAAAAAAGCCCAGGGGTCCAAAGTTGTATTTTGCACGGTGTTGCCATGGCGATGTCCCAAAGTGCCCACGTTTGTCTATGTTGGCACATCAGGATCTCCAGTGTGTGCGGACTTTATGTGTTTAGTAACAAGTTCAGCCCAAAGCCACAAACACACAGAGACAAGAGGCTCATCAGCGCCACCCGGAGGAGCGCCAGGTCGGCGGAGTGCAAAGCACGGCCTGCGAGGGCCATTCGATGCAGCTTGTGGCTTTAATTGTACTTAGTTTTCTCGGTTCTCGATTTTCTAAATTGCGATTTTGAGGGCCTAGACCAGGGGTGGGCAAACTACGGCCCGTTAACCTTTTCAATCCAGCCCGCCAAACATGAATGAGCTGCAACAAAATTTATTAGTTTTATTTTCCCTGCAATTCTGGCGTTTCCCAATAGTTGGCACACTCCAGATACATTGATACATAAAACCAAATTATCCATATGGTCCGTGGCTTTGTGCCCAGGGGTAGAACTATATCTTGAACACGACTTCCTCACTCATGGTCCGAAAACCTTCCCATAAAGCACTGCGGCCAAGTATATATCGAGTGTGCCGCGCACCTCTTCTTGTGCGGCGTGGACACCGCGCGTGGATCGTGTCTTGTCGCGTTCGCTGCGTGGACCGCGCTTCCTCCTGTGCCTCTAAACCAGAACTAACACCAGGACTAAGCCAGGTCTAAACCAGGTCTAAACCAGGATTAAAACCAGGTCTAAACCAGGACTAAAACCAGGTCTAAACCAAGTCTAAACCAGGTCTAAAACCAAACAAGAATTTGCAGGAGGTGGTTGCTACATTCATGTAGTTTTAAAAAACATGACAATATCAAGTAATCCAGTTACTTATTTAAGTAATTTAATGGATTAAATTACAAACTACATTTTGGGGTCTGTAATCTGTAGGGAATACAGTTTAAAGTAACCTTCCCAACACTGTCAACAGAATTATCAAATGTGTCACAATGAAACGGAACTCAAAATTTTGGAAACGGAAAATGTGAATTTTTGAAGCAGAAAATCACTGGCCCTTTATATGCTGCACATGTTGAATTGAGACGTTTGAATCTGCCACATGTAAATCGTTGGATCCTGCAAGTTATTTTCGTCTTATTTGCTGATCTGATGTAAATTTTAGAACCCTTTGTGGCCCTCGAGCCAAAAAGTTTGCCCACCCCTGGCCTAGACATTGACGAAAAGTCACACATGGGGGTATCAGATCGACTGGTCTGGCGAAAAAATTTATAAAATGGGCATCACTACAATGTCCGAAGTGACCCCACTCAACAGCGCTGCCTAGAATTGGACCCCTATAGGAGAGGGGAAAAGCAAAGTTTGTCGCAGGGAAGTGAAATTCGGGACAGTGATAGAGAACCATGAGACAAGCTAAAAGATGAAATGGGGCACGTCTCTATGACCAAAAGGAAGTCGGCCATATTGGATCCAAAATTCGCTGCCGTTTTGACTGCATGTTTGCAAATCGCATCTAGTCCCTGTTTTTTGGTCCAAATGATCTCAGATTTGACATGCTACATCTACAGACATGCAAAGACATTCACACACAAAATTATAGGTTTTTGGGATCCTCCTCACGGTTTGTCCGTAGCACACCGGTGAATAACACCTTCATTTCCTGTTTCTTTGATGACCTCTCAAGGCCACAGGCATTGGCCTACAGAGCTCAAACTCACATCACTATTGTGTGATCCCGGCCTGAATGTAATTAAATATAATATAATAAAAGTAAACTCTATAGCGCCACCTACCATATACATGAAACGTCAACATTATTGGATTTGGACCAAATTTGGGGATTAAATTCTATGCATGATTACAAGCAAAAAAAAAAAATAATAATAATAATAATACGTACATGGTGCATTTCTCACCATTGGCAAAGACTCCCCCAAAAATGTGTTTAAAAATTATTATACGCACAGGCTTTGTCTGTTTGTCTGATTGTTCTGAAATTTGAATCACTAAAGCCTGATCAGGGCCTGATTATAATACACTATAAACATATGAAAAGTTACACTATAGCGCCCCCTATAATCGAGATGAACCATCAACATTATCAGATTTGTACTAAATTTTGGGATTAAATTCTATGCATGACTACGAGCAAAAAAAAATATTATGGGATATTTTTCATGTTTGGCCAGCAGGGGCGCAATAGTTAATCATGCTGAAATTTCTGTCACTTATACACTGCATGACCCTGATTCGATTGATATGTCAAACACAATCATCAGTGCTACAGCGCCACCTATAGGAATGCACAAAGTTGAATATGGGGCGAAATGACTTTGGGGCGTTTACATACACAGTCTAATTCTGACAGTGCTCTTGATTATAAAAGTCACGTGACCTGTGGCCTTGTTTATATAATTTTGTTCTAGATCATTCGGATTTTCGACTATTAAAGGTGCACTATGTAATTTTTCTGATGGACCAGCTGTCGGCCTAAGCAGCTGTCAGGAAGAGAGGGTGGCGTGCCGGGGCGGTTGCAAGTCCTCGGTGGTCGCGTGGGAGGGGCGTGCACGCCGGGGCGAGGGCTTTCATTGCCGCGAGCAGCTTTAATTCAACTTTAAACTTCAATTTTATTTGGTCAAAAATGCATTTAATGCACAATGAAAATTACTGTTTAGTTAATTAATCGAAAAAATTATGGCTGATTATTTGACTACTAAAATAATCAGTAGTCGCAGTTCTAATATACTTGTGTATCGCGATAATAATAAGTGAAACGTGTCTGATTATGTAAGGCAGCCTTATCACACAGGGCGCTTTCTCTAGACCAGAGGTAGCACAGATAACCCTTTGCTCATTTTGCAATATATTGTTGATATATCCCCACAGCAGTAGAATCTCACACTTCTAACCCTGTAACTTCCATAGGCTGGACTCTGAAAGCCGCCGGTGTGTGTGTGTGCGGAGGTCTGTAGACTGTGTATGGGGCAGGGGTCAGTGGGCAAGAAAGAAGCTCTAGAGCAGTTGCTTTAGGGCCCCTCCAGTTCATTTAGGGGGCTGCAGTAGTGTTGTTACAATACAAAAAGTTCAGACTATTTTGATACTAAGGGATACTTAAACACTGTTTATTTAGGCAACAGAATGTCATTTTTTACATTAAATCATAGTACTTTCTTTTATATTACAATATGGCCTAATCTGACCTTTGTAATCCTCCATATGGTCTGTTTCATAGAGGACACTACCCCAGCTGAAGCTAGAGTTGTCAAAAATGAGAGACGTCCCGATCACCTTTTTTGCCCCCGAGTCAGAGCCTGAGTCATTTGAATTTGAGCCGATACCGAGTCCCAATCCGATACTTGTATAATATATACTTATATAATATATATATATATAAGTATATATAGTATATATATATAAGTATATATATACTATATATACTTATATAATATATATATAAGTATATATTATATATATATAAGTATATATATATATATATATATATATACTTATATAATTTATATACTTATATATTCTAATAACCCTACTGCTTTATTACATTTGATAAAAAAAAGAATACAATATTATCCTCTAATGTTCAAGTTAAATTACCAAATTTAGTCATAGGAGAATTAAAGCTAACAGATAAGAAATCTGATAATAAATATTTAAACAGATCTTTTAAAAGTCAAACATACCATGATTTTAATAGGAAAGTAAAGTACAAAGCGTACAAGTAATACCTTCCGGAATATATTGGAAATTTCTAAAATGGCCAGTTTTGCCAAAAGTGAAAGAAATGCAAATTCAAAATCATTAACAACTATTATCCATCGGCAGAAACATTGAGGGGTAGATTTGGTTTCAAAGTTGATCCTTGTGAATTCTGTAAACCCTAACCCAGAAACAACAGAACATTTATTCTTTTCTTGCTCAGTGATCCAAAGTTTCTGAAAAGATTTATATAATTGGCTTGGACAAAAACTGAGGAATCTCTCACAGTTTACTAAAGAGGATATTATATTTTTCAAAAATAACTTATCTAAAGAAATCTCTAAATTGATAAACATCCTGCTTATGGGTAAATATCATATTCATAAAAATAAATGGAAAAAAGAATTGCCAAATATTGTGTCCTTTAAAAACAAAATTAGAATGTATTTAGCCTCTATAAAACACCTGAAAAATTCAAATATGATTGTTGACAAAATTCTCAAATCTGCTGAAAATTGTTTGTTACTCTAAAGCAATAATTTTTCAAATTGCCTGAGCTGTATTGATGTTTTTGACCCTTGGGTGCTGGGTTTTCATTTGAAGGACATCTCGTGAAAGAGATGGCTTGAGATTTTGGTCTGGAGAGTCCAGGCACATTTCTTTATATGTTGATTGTACGGACACTGATACAGAGTTGAGTCTGTAATTTTTGTAATTCTCAAGATGAAATTGTTCATACGTAAGGATTTTGGTGTCTTTGGCGCTCAGGGGGTTAAGTTAAACTGTCACGGTTTACGTGAAGCGGCTGGGATGAGAATCAGCTGTTCCAAATCCGAGGCCATGGTTCTCGACCGGAAAAAGGTGGATTGCCCTCTCCGGGTGGGTGGGGAGTCTCTGCCTCAAGTGGAGGAGTTCAAGTATCTCGGAGTCTTGTTCACGAGTGAGGGGAGGATGGAGCGCGAGATTGACAGGCGGATCGGTGCGGCGTCGGCAGTGATGCAGTCGCTGTATCGGACCGTTGTGGTGAAGAGGGAGCTGAGCCGAAAGGCGAAGCTCTCGATTTACCGGTCAATCTACGTTCCTACCCTCACCTATGGTCATGAGCTCTGGGTAATGACCGAAAGAACGAGATCGCGGATACAAGCGGCCGAAATGAGTTTCCTCCGCAGAGTGGCCGGGCGCTCCCTTAGAGATAGGGTGAGGAGCTCGGTCACACGGGAGGAGCTCGGAGTAGAGTCGCTGCTCCTCCACGTCGAGAGGAGCCAGCTGAGGTGGTTCGGGCATCTGGTCCGGATGCCTCCTGGACGCCTCCCCCGGGAGGTGCTCTGGGCATGTCCCACCGGTAGGAGGCCCCGGGGAAGACCCAGGACACGCTGGAGGGACTATGTCTCTCGGCTGGCCTGGGAACGCCTCGGGGTCCGTCCGGAGGAGCTGGAGGAAGTGGCTGGGGAGAAGGCAGCTTGGGCGCCCCTGCTTAGACTGCTGCCCCCGCGACCCGGCCCCGGATAAGCGGAAGAAGATGGATGGATGGATGGATGGTTTACGTGCGGCGAAGCCGCAAAGTTCAATCAAAATTTAGACAAGATTCAATGTCAAGATTTGCTCCTGTTGATAGACTTAGTCCGATCGTGCTGAATTTTTCACTGTTGGCCACCAGGGGTGCAAAGACTCCTCAAAAATCACTTAAAGGTGCACTATGTAATTTTTCTGATAGAGCATGTGTTGGCCTGGGAAATTTGAATCACTATTACGTGATCTCGGTCTGAATATAACACACTGTAAAGCATATGAAAAGTGTGGTTGGGGTTTACTGTTATTAGGGTTAGTATGGGGCATGTCATTTGCTGGGCGCAACATTTGCTGGGCGCAACATTTGCTGGGCGCGGCATTTGCACGGTGCGATGTGCTGGGCACGCTGTTTGCGGGGCACGCAGTTTGTGGGGTGCCTTGTAGGCGCACGCGAGGGTCGATCATTGCCGCTTGCGGCTATATTGTAATATTAATATTACAAAATGGTATGGAAATCTGAAATTGTTTTGTCAATTCGTTGTTACAGCCCTAAACACACCACATGATGGTTTGTTGACACAGCAGCAGATCCGGGAGGCAGAGTTTTCAGTTGTGTTTTTGCGCCTGAGGACATTAGGGCAAGAGTTTCTCATGCTAAATCACTGTAATAGAACAATTATAAACCAGAACAAGCCTCTGTGGACCTTAAGTATTACAGCGCATCAATGACTAGGTCACTTCTTCTGGAAATGTAAACTACTTCAACTAGGAAACCTAGTTTCTTTGTGCGTATCTCCTTTCTAAGGAGATACGCACAAAGATGCCTTTACGCATCGTATAAACTAGGGCTTGAGAACGCAACTGGCTCCGCTTTGGCCCCAAAACTTTGCTGTGGCCTGTCTAGCCTCTACCCCAGTATCATGTCAGAACGGCTGAAGCGCAATCCTCAAGTAACCTCCCAGTGAACCTCGGACTAAACAAACTTTGACAAATGCGGATAAGCCTACCTGTGATGGTTGTGAGGCGGGACGTGTTGGAGCGCGGCGTCGGTCTGCGGATCAGTTCGAAAAGGCGCGGAGGCGTTTTTCGTAGCCCGCAGCGGCCAAAAACCTAAGTAGGGCGTTTTTGACGAAGTCCTCCAAGCGTTCGTAGGAAACGCCACACACAACACGTGATCAGCCAATAAGCGCCCGGACTGACACAACACTCCTCTGCACAAAGCACTCTGGGATCTGTAGTCTTTATTGTTTGTTGTGCTGTTTGTAGGTGGACGTGTTTCTCAATTCCCAGGACCCTTCCTCCAAAGACCACTATGTAGCACTCCTCTGAAGCAGAGCGTGTCCGGCTCACAGCGCCTGGGAGCGCAGGAACAGGCTCTGGAGGGAGTGACCACAGACTGTAGAAAAGAATATAGACGGGCTATCCGTGTCACGTGACAAGACCCAAGGTTTAAAAACCATCAATTCTTCTACAAATGAAAAGTGCTCAGATGTGTTGTGAGATGTGTCCACGTGCATTAAAACATGTGAATAATAAAGACTAAGAGAATCATCTGTTATTGGGTGATTCAGGTTGATCATTAAATAAATAAATAAATGCACAAAACATCTTCAGATGAATCTTTGATCCCATATCCTGTTCTTTAAAGATTTGAATTCATTTGAACTGTGTGTGTGTGTGTGTGTGTGTGTGTGTGTGTGTGTGTGTGTGTGTGTGTGTGTGTGTGTGCGTGTGCGTGTGTGTGTCATGACTTTGATTTGATTAAAATGCATTTTAATGCTTAAATAAAGTTCGATAAAAACTGAAGCATTGTGGGCGATCTCAAGCGCTCCAAGGTGGCCAAGGATCCACCCGGGCATTCTTGGTATAAAAAAGCCAAATGGAGGCAAGGGAGGAGCAGAGGGCAAGACTGCTTTAGGGGAACTGGGACACCACTCGGTGGAGCTCTGACGTGGATCTGTCCGAAGTGATTCAGAGGCCGAGGATCCTGGCAATTGAGAAACACCCGACGGATATACGAGGCATGCGCAGCTGTGGTCAGACTTTGACAGGGAAAAGCATGGATTTATACGTTTCCATCCTATTGGGTTCAGCATTGTATTCTGTTGTTGAAAAAGATACAGACCAATCAGCCCTTGCAGTTTCCACTGTTTCTTATTGTGCAATGAGCTGTCTGAAATCACACTATGTATCTTGGAAACTTATTGTGGGGCAAGTGAGGCCAGTGGTGACATATTAACTGAGCACACCTTGGACAGAGATATGTCTACTCAAAGGTCATCTGGAGGAGGACCACTGTTCATTTGACATCTGAACTTACTTTCTAACAAAGATCTCTTTGAGAAGCATTGAATGTCTATTTATGCTTCCAATTATCAAACAATTTATTGATTAAAATACATGGCATTTCAAAGAGAAACTGTCTATACAAAATACATTTTGACACCACATAGGCTATTATTCCTGTAAATGGATACGTTTCTCAATTTATTAGCTTCAAACTAAGACCAAGATGAGCCATCTGAAATCGATGACCTTGCTACTCCCAAACCGGAAACTATTTAACTAAAACTTCTTGGGACAGTGCTTAATATACCAAAATATATCATGTGAGTCACATTTGTGTCATGTGTTATTTAATGTTTGGCAGCATTTGGAGCAGAGATGCCCAGGCTTCCTTGCCAGACATCTCCAGCTCTTCTGCTGGCGTTCCCAGTCCGAGAGTCAAGTCTGGGATGAATGGAAGCTATTTTCACCCAGCAGGTCTAGAGTTTCAGTTCTTATTTTTCGCCAAATGTGTTTTTCTTTTCAGTGTGGCTGTTCACATTGCAAATAAAATGTGACAAATCAGATTTCATGAGTGAAGCCAACACCCTGAAGTATTTGTATATAGTTGTATGTATGAAGAAATTTGATTGCAAATTGATTTATTTTATTTTCCTTTTTTTTTTGTTGATATTTTTAATTTGGTATTTTGATTTATATATTCCTCCTGTGGGCTCAGCACCTGCAGAGGGGTTCATGGGGGGGGTCAGGTGCTATGAGGATTGGGCAGCAAACTGCCCCCGTGACCCAGCTGGATTAAGCGGGAGAAGATGGATGGATGGATTTATATATTTTTGCATGATGTTTTAAAAATTTTCTTTGAACATTTTGACTAAAAATTGATTCCATAAAGTAGCCCGATGTGCAGAGGATGAAAGGAATAAAACTGGAGTTGTGCTGTGTCTCTTATTCTTGTCTCTTATTAAGATAATTAACATCATTACTATGAGTGAGAAAGCACAATTTTTCAGTAATCATTTTTTTTCTATTCCCTTTAATAGGCAAATGTTATTTTGTTTTTCCCAGAATACCAATGAAGTTTAAAAACTCACTATGTACATAACCTTTATTTAACCAGGAAGTCTGTTAGAATAATTATATATATTTTATCCCATATTTGTCTTAATCATGTGTTAGATATTTGTGTATTTGAAATAATCTCTTTTGTGCTTGAAAACTGTGTGCAGTACTTTTCCACTTCCGTGCGAGCTGAAGGCTGGAGTGGCGGCTTATCAGGAGGCCCCATAAGACAAGGACGGTCTGAGTTTGGCAAAACATGAACTGAACCCAAACATGAACTCAAACCACAGCGTATTCTCCGCACTCAGCCTGCTGTCTGACCCTGATCAAACATATTTGTACAATGCATAATCATATTTTATATTATCATATCATATCTTGGTGTTGCTGCTGCTTTCCCCCTTCCTTTAGAGCAGCGACACCCATTGTAACCAGGGCCATCCTAATGTAAATAAAAGTGAGGAGACGGGGGCGTGCGCCAGAGCGGGTTGGAGAGTGTATCTGGGCACGTCTCAATCCGTTCTCCTCGCGAGTAAAACTAAATAATCTCTCTTGTCTTTCTTCTCTGAATGTTTTAGATGGTGTTTAAACCTAACAAAGTCCCATTGAGATTACTAATCTCTTTTTCAAGGGAGTCCTGCCATGCACACATCCCTTCCATACTAGGCAATGTGGGTGAAGTGTCTTGCCTAAGGACAAAACAACAGTTTTTGCCACTGGCGCCTCCCTGTGGCACCTGGAATTCCGGTGGTCTCCCATCCAAGTACTAACCAGACCCGGACCTGCTGAGCTTCTAGTGATGGATAAAATGAAACGGCACTTCGACACGCGCCTCAAGCTTTTCCGGATCCTGGTTCACGAAGCGCGTATCGGAGCATGTGTTGTTTTCAGCATGTGACGTCATCAGTGGTTCATGAAGCACTAGATGCGGAAGGGGTGGTTCAGAAAGTGGTTTGTTTTGGCAGGGCTGTGTTACACATAAAGAGTCTAGAAGCATAAATCATGTGCTTTGTATCATACTTTTACTTAGGCCAGTGTAACAAAATTGGGGACTATAAACTGCTATTTAGCTGATACGCCTACATGTCAACAGAACACACAATACAATGAGTTTTTATGGCTGATTTTTATTCAGAAATAATATCTTTTCCACAGTTTTAGGATTCAGACGGTTTTGTTTTTTATAAACAATTTCCCCAGCCAAACACATTCACAAGGAACAGACAAAGCTAGGATACACAAATCTTTGAGTGCCAGCTCATACAGATGCGGGTACAGATCCTTGTTTTGTCCCCAGTACAGCAGAGGGTCTTCTGAGCAGGCCACATTTGTTTCAGTCATATATCTTTGCACCTCCACTGTTGAACTGGCTGTGGCACTCCTTACTTTTTTTTTGAATCTGACACTATTGATCCAGTAGATCCCAAATTCCAGGCCCTGAAACACAGGCATTACAATTAATTACATTATTTGTCAAAGATAGCATCCATAATACAATACTGCTTAACATACCAGAGGCTGGAGGCACAGGCATGGTAGGCACAGATGTAGCTGGCACAGGTGTTCTGGGGGTAGACAGTGCAGATGTTCTTGGGGTTCTAGGAGCAGATGGCACAGGTGTTGTGGGCACTGGTGGTGGACATGGCTCTTAATTTTGGCTGCACATTCAGCTGTGAGTTTCTTTATAGCATTCTGTGCATTGGTGGGATTACAGAACCCGATTGTTTTGAATCTTGGATCCAGGAGTGTGGCTAGAGAGGTTTGAGTAGCTACCTCATAGAAGATGAGCTTCTCGGTCATCAGATCAACCAAGCATCTGCAGAGATGTGCTGCCTTGTCGTCTCTCACTGTAACACTTGCTGATGCCAGATTATGCCTGAGCAGGGGGGATGATTTTAGATCTACTCACAGTTCTTTCTGCAGACAACTCCTCAGTAGCTGCCTTTATGGGTGACAAGACAGCCAGGCACTCCTGAATAGTGTTGTAGTCAGCAGAGGAAAGGGGCAATAAATTGGTGTGGAGTATGCACCAACTGGTTCCCGCTGTTCATATAGCCTTGCCATCATGTCATAGAAGTTGTTTCATCACGTCTCAACCTCTTGGATGAGCTTGTGCTGAGGCTTTGACATCATGGTCTGACAGGTGGTGAGCTGTTTTTAGCCAGGGTACTGCTTCGAAAGTAGCCAACAATCTTTCTGGCTTTTTCTCAAATTTCTGCCAGCCCTTCTGCTTGGTCAATGGCTTTCTTTACTACCAGGTTGAGACCATGTGCAATACAAATAGTGTGCCGCATCTGCAATTCCCTACCACACGCAATCATATTTTGTGCACCATCCGTGACAAGGCAATTTACTTTTTCTTTAATGCCCCAGTCTTTCATGAGGGAGGTCTTCATGGCAGCGATGGTAACTGCAGTATGTGGCTGTGGAAAATGACCCATTCCCAACAGAACTGTTGATAGGGACCCAACAGAATTAACAAAATGGCATGTCACTGCTAAATAGGCATCCATACGCAACGAGGTCCACATGTCTGATTTAAGGCAGACTGTTGTGGCATCTCTCAGCTGAGCAAATCAAGCATTTAACCTGAGAAGAATAAGACATATGAGATGCAAAATACTCTAAAATACTGTAGTAGAAGCATGGCTAAAAGTTACCACAACAAAGTGTACTACATACATTTATTAAAATAATTCCCCATTATATAAGCAGAATGTAGCATAGGGTACATACTGGTTCTGGCTTACTTATAAATACAAATATAATATATCATGTCAATATTAACCTTTGTGTCAGATATCATGTCAAAGTACTGCCACATCTCTGAACGCTTGCGCTTGCCACCATGCTCCATTATATTATTGGCCTGTGCCTGTAATTACCACTCAAAATTCTCGCAATCCTCAATAAGCTCAGTGCTTTCTGCCACGACTACAACCCATGAGGAGGCGGGCGCTTTGCCTCTCATTTGAAGGACCCGTGCTTGAATCAGTGACATATGTGTTGTGTAACATGAAGCGCCGGACGTCACGTGTCACATGACTTGTCATAAATGAATGAAGCTTCGAGTAGTCAACCGTTTTTGATACAATTTTGATCCGAAGCGTCATTGCTTCACAACGCTTCATTTTCCCATCACTATGAGCTTCTGAGATCTGACCGGATCAGGCTATGACAAGCCGGTATGGCCACATTTGCAAAAGTAGCAGGTATAAAAACTGATTCGTACCCCAGTCCATAAAATGTATTATAACACTGAGTTTGCAGATATGTGGAGGCGAAGTCAGTGTATATTGTCCAGTTCAACAGAACAGTTTTTCATTTGTCTTTTGCTATATCATGTCTGTATGTTAATGTTGCTGACCTCTGCTCCAATACACCAAAATGCTCTGCTGTGTTTTTAAACTCCTTACACCTTCACTAGAAGGTGACTCTCACTAAGACCTGATCAAAACCAGTCATGGTCGAAACATTTTGCCTTTGGCCATTTATTTATTTTTATTCACAGTTAATTTTAGATACATGTACAGTATGACAATAACAAAAACAAACACACATATACACAAAACATAAATTAAAAAACTAAAAGAGAAAAATGATTATTTCATAATTATTAATAATAATAATAATAACCACACCTGTACCATCATCATGGATATTACCACTATTATTATTATTATTAGGCCCGAGTGCCAGAGGCTGGAGAAGGGCCTATTAGTATCGCATAGCGATGCTCACAGGGGGCGGGAACTAAAATGACGTGACGTGAGTCGCCCGTAGTGACCAGGGACCCTCGCCATGATGTAGCAATGCACTAGAGGTTTCCATATAAAAAGTGTGGTTGGGGCTTACGGCTCTTAGGGTCAGTGTGGGGCATGGTGTTTGCACGGCGTGATGTGCTGGGCATGCTGTTTGCGGGGCACGGAGTTTGTGGGGTTTGTGCGGCATAGGCGCACGCGAGGGCTGATCATCGCCGCTTGCGTTTTTCCACAAATGGGTCCACAAATGCATTATTTTTCTCAGCGCACTTTTTCACGGTTTGTCCGTAGCTCGCGGGCAAATAACGCCTTCGTTTCCTGTTTCTTTGATGACCTCTCACGGCCACAGGCTTTGGCCTACAGAGCTCAAACTCACATCACTATTGTGTGATCCCGGCCTGAATGTGATGAAATATGAAATATAATAAAAGTGAACTCTGTAGCGCCACCTAGTGTATACGTGTATAGCGTATACAGTGACAGGAGGAGAGGTCACAGTCAGGACACAGTGACAGGAGCAGAGGACACACTCAGGACACAGTGACAGGAGCAGAGGACACACTCAGGACACAGTGACAGGAGCAGAGGACACACTCAGGACACAGTGACAGGAGCAGAGGACACATTCAGGACACAGTGACAGGAGCAGTGGGCATACTGAGGACAAAGTGACAGGAACAGAGGACACACTCAGTACAGAGGAAAGGAGCAGTGGACACAGTCAGAACAAAGTGACAGGAGGAAAGGACACATTCAGGAGAAATTGACAGGAGCAGTTGACACACTCAGGACACAGTGACAGGAGCAGAGGACAAACTCATGACACTGGACAGTTACAGGAGCAGAGGACATACTCAGGACAAAGTGACAGGAGTAGAGGACACACTCCGGACACAGTGACACGAGCAGAGGACACACTCAGGACACAGTGACAGGAGCAGAGGACACACTCAGGACACAGTGACAGGAGCAGAGGACACACTCAGGACACAGTGACAGGAGCAGAGGACACACTCAGGACACAGTGACAGGAGCAGAGGAAACAATTGGGACATGGGACAGTTACAGGAGCAGAGGACACACTCAGGAAACAGTGAAAGGAGCAGAGGACAAACTCATGACACTGGACAGTTACAGGAGCAGAGGACATACTCAGGACAAAGTGACAGGAGTAGAGGACACACTCCGGACACAGTGACACGAGCAGAGGACACACTCAGGACACAGTGACAGGAGCAGAGGACACACTCCGGACACAGTGACACGAGCAGAGGACACACTCAGGACACAGTGAAAGGAGAAGAGGTCACACTCAGGACACTGGACCGTTAAAGGAGCAGAGGACAAACTCAGGACACAATGACAGGGGCAGATGACACACTCAGGACACAGTTACAGGAGCAATGGACACACTCAGGAAACAGTGAAAGGAGCAGAGGACACATTTAGGACACAGTGACAGGAACAGAGGACATACTCATGACACTGGACAGTTACAGGAGCAGAGGACACAATCAGGACTCAGTGAGAGGAGCAGAGGTCACACTCAAGACACAGTGAGAGGAGCAGAGGAAACACTTAGGACACAGTGACAGGAGCAGTGGACACAGTAAGAACAAAGTGACAGGAGCAGAGGACACAGTCAGGACACAGTGACAGTAGCAGAGGACACACTCAGGACACAGTGACAGTAGCAGAGGAAACACTTAGGACAGTGACAGGAGCAGTGGACACAGTAAGAACAAAGTGACAGGAGCAGAGGACACACTCAGGACACAGTGACAGTAGCAGAGGACACACTCAGGACACAGTGACAGTAGCAGAGGACACACTCAGGACACAGTGACAGTAGCAGAGGACACACTCAGGACACAGTGACAGTAGCAGAGGACACACTCAGGACACAGTGACAGGAGCAGAGGACACACTCAGGACACAGTGACAGTAGCAGAGGACATACTCATGACACTGGACAGTGACAGGAGCAGTGGACACAGTAAGAACAAAGTGACAGGAGCAGAGGACACACTCAGGACACAGTGACAGTAGCAGAGGACACACTCAGGACACAGTGACAGGAGCAGAGGACACACTCAGGACACAGTGACAGTAACAGGAGCAGAGGACACACTTGGGACACAGGAAAGGAGCAGTGGACACAGTCTGAACAAAGTGACAGGAGCAGAGGACACACTTAGGACACAATGACAGGAGCAGAGGTAACACTCAGGACACAGGACATTTACAGGAGCAGAGGACATACTTGGGACCCAGGAAAGGAGAAGAGGTCACACTCAGGACACTGGACCGTTAAAGGAGCAGAGGACAAACTCAGGACACAATGACAGGGGCAGATGACACACTCAGGACAAAGTGACAGGAACAGAGGACACACTCAGGACACAGTTACAGGAGCAATGGACACACTCAGGAAACAGTGAAAGGAGCAGAGGACACATTTAGGACACAGTGACAGGAACAGAGGACATACTCATGACACTGGACAGTTACAGGAGCAGAGGACACAATCAGGACTCAGTGAGAGGAGCAGAGGTCACACTCAAGACACAGTGAGAGGAGCAGAGGAAACACTTAGGACACAGTGACAGGAGCAGTGGACACAGTAAGAACAAAGTGACAGGAGCAGAGGACACAGTCAGGACACAGTGACAGTAGCAGAGGACACACTCAGGACACAGTGACAGTAGCAGAGGAAACACTTAGGACACAGTGACAGGAGCAGTGGACACAGTAAGAACAAAGTGACAGGAGCAGAGGACACACTCAGGACACAGTGACAGTAGCAGAGGACACACTCAGGACACAGTGACAGTAGCAGAGGACACACTCAGGACACAGTGACAGTAGCAGAGGACACACTCAGGACACAGTGACAGGAGCAGAGGACACACTCAGGACACAGTGACAGTAGCAGAGGACATACTCATGACACTGGACAGTGACAGGAGCAGTGGACACAGTAAGAACAAAGTGACAGGAGCAGAGGACACACTCAGGACACAGTGACAGTAGCAGAGGACACACTCAGGACACAGTGACAGGAGCAGAGGACACACTCAGGACACAGTGACAGTAACAGGAGCAGAGGACACACTTGGGACACAGGAAAGGAGCAGTGGACACAGTCTGAACAAAGTGACAGGAGCAGAGGACACACTTAGGACACAATGACAGGAGCAGAGGTAACACTCAGGACACAGGACATTTACAGGAGCAGAGGACATACTTGGGACCCAGGAAAGGAGCAGTGGACACACTCAGGACACAGTAACAGGAACAGAGGACACACTCAGGACACAGTGACAGGGGCAGAGGACACACTCAGGACACAGTCAAAGGAGCAATGGAAACAATCGGGACAATGGACAGTTACAGGAGCAGAGGACACAGTCAGGACACAGTGACAGGAGCAGAGGACACTTTCAAGACACTGGAAGGGAGCAGTGGACACAGTCAGAACAAAGTGACATGAGCAGAGGACAATCTCATGAGACAGTGACAGGAGCAGAAGTAACACTCAGGACACAGGACAGTTACAGGAGCAGAGGACACACTTGGTACCAGGAAAAGAGCAGAGGACACAGTCAGAACAAAGTAACAGGCGCAGAGGACACACTCAGGACACAGTTACAGGAGCAATGGACACACTCAGGACCAGGGCCGGCCCCCCCATTAGGCAACATAGGCAAATGCTAAGGGCGCCGCTCCACTAGGGGGCGCCGAGCGCAAAAATCGGCGATGGGGGATAAAATCCTCCACTGTCTAAAACAGGGGTGGGCAAACTACGGCCTGGGGGCCACATACAGCCCGTTAACCTTTTTAATCCGGCCCACCAAACATGAATGAACTGCAATAAAATTTATTATACCTGGTTTAGATCTGGTTTTAGTCCTGGTTTAGACCTGGTTTAGATCTGGTTTTAGTCATGGTGTAGACCTGGTTTTAATCCTGGTTTAGACCTGGTTTTAGTCCTGATTTAATGCTTGTTTACACATGGTGTAGACCTGCTTTAGACCTGGCTTAGTCCTGGTGTTAGTTCTGGTTTAGAGGTGCACAGGAGAATGCGAGGTCCACGCAGCGTATGCAACAAGACACAGTCCACGCGCGGTGTCCACACCGAACAAGAGGAAATGTGGCACGCGCCGTGCGGGAGCAGGTGCAGTGTGCGCGGCACACTAGATATATACTTGGCCGCAGTGCTTTATGGGAAGGTTTTCGGACCATGAGTGAGGAAGTCGTGTTCAAGATATAGTTCTACCCCCGGGCACTGTACACCTGGCCCATGTGGATAATTTGGTTTTATGTATCAATGTATCTAGAGTGCGCCATCTATTGGGAAACGGCAGAATTGCAGGGAAAATAAAACTAATACATTTTATTGCAGTTCATTCATGTTTGGCGGGCCGGATTAAAAAGGTTAACGGGCTGTATGTGGCCCCCGGGCCGTAGTTTGCCCACCCCTGGACTAGAACATCGTCACTATGAACTGTTTGATTTCTTGTGAGTATCTGTACTCTGGCAGTATTTTTAATTTTTTTTTGCAATCCAAGGGGCGCCACCTGAAATCTTGCCTAGGGTGTCAAAATGGTTAGGGCCGGGCCTGCTCAGGACACAGGAAAGGAGCAGTGGACACAGTAAGAACAAAGTGACAGGAGCAGAGGACACATTTAGGACACAGTGACAGGAACAGAGGACACACTCAGTACACTGGACAGTTACAGGGGCAGAGGACATACTGAAGACACAGTGACAGGAGCAGAGGACACACTCAGGACAGTGACAGGAGCAGAGGACACACTCAGGACAGTGACAGGAGCAGAGGACACACTGAAGACACAGTGACAGGAGCAGAGGACACACTCAGGACAGTGACAGGAGCAGAGGACACACTCAGGACAGTGACAGGGGCAGTAGACATACTCAGGACAAAGTGAAAGGAGCAGAGGACATACTCAGGACAAAGTAACAGGAGCAGAGGACACACTCAAGACACAGTGACAGGATCAGAAGAGCAGGAGGTTGCCTGGCATGGGCGTAAGCACTGGGGCGAGGGCCATCATTGCCGCGAGCGGCTTTAATTGGCCCTCGCCAAGTCAAATCATGTCAAATTATGTCAAAACTTCATTTACTGTTGATTTCCTACAAAAAAAAAAAACACATACAGTATGTATAATGTATATTAGTGTGCCCAAATGGCACAGTTTTGTGCCAAAATGGCACAGTTATTTCCTCGCCTGCACTGTTTTCATTCTAAGGTGCATAACTTTGTCCTGGTTTGCTTTATACCTAAAAGAATGTGTCCACATATTGACCACATGTGGTTCTTGTGATATTTTGTGTTTTTAGGTTTCGATACAAAGGTTTGCATAGTGATTTCACAGTGAATATCAGAATTTTTTGTAGGTCCGCTGTTAGAATAAAATGTTTATAATGATGAAGTTATTAAAAATGTACATAAAGCTAATGCAGTCTTCAAGGGAAGAGATAAACCAGGCTCAGGTCTGGAATGAGCCTTTGTTAAGAATCTGTGTGACATGACAGCACTGTATCTGAAAACCAGACATGTGAACTCTTGCACTCTGTTGGTGAGTGACGGTGGGATTAAGACACAGCTGTAATGACTTTTCAAATGCATATATCTGCACTTATCTGATGAAATGTAAACCTAACGCATGATATACTTTGACCATGATGTATATTGTAAACCTAACACATGATGTATCCTGACCATGATGTATTTTAATGACACTATGCCTTCAATAAATAGCTGGGGGAGAGAGACGGTCTGGGACCAGGTGGGATGTGCTTTGGCCAAGCGCCACTCTCTCTCCCATGCATGTAAAATGACTTGTCCAGGGCCTATTTTGAAACTGGCTCAGGTGATTTAATCCTCAATTAGGTAGGAGATTGGCATTTATAAATTGTCGAGTATTTTCACTTATTCTGTGATTTATTCCATGACATTTTTTGGTCCTTCGAGCCAGATCTGGAGAACTTCTGCGTGGAGGGTGACCAACGGAGATTAAAAGAGTGCGCGCACCCAGCTTGAGCTGAACAATCCGTCTTTCCCAGCGGCAACCTCTATTAGTCATCCTCTCCGTGGAAGGACCCGGTCAACCAGAGCCAATTCTATCACCTGAGGTCAGAAAATTTTAACTTCTAAGAGAGAAGTGTTTTAGATCTACATAGAGATGAATCTAGTGTAGAAAAGTGTGAATCTAGTGTAGAAAAGTGTGAATCTAGTGTAGAAAAGTGTGAATCTAGTGTAGAAGAGTGTGAATGAATTAACGAATGTGTGGAGATTCAAATTGATCATTGTTAAGATGCATCAAGGTTGAATCTCATTAAGGTCATAAGTCGATGTTTTGCTGAAAATTTATCCAGTGTCCTTCTCGGTGTGTGAATTAACACCAAGTTTATGACCGCCCATTGTGGTGGAAGCTTGTCATAAAACACAGAGAAGTCTCCCGTCGATCAACAGTAGGCGAAAACTAGACACATAGTACATCATGGCAGAAAAACAGTAAAAATGGAGGTTAAGAGAATATTACAAGAAACAGACTCGGAGTATATGAAGCGAATTTATCCAGAGTCTTGCAAATTCCTACGCAAATGGAAAGTAAAATATAATTTTGATGGGACTTTAGATGAAATAAAGTTAAAGCCAACTCATGATGAACCTTCATTCAATTCATAATTCATAAGTTAATCTATAGATAAAAGGTCATTTACCTTTCTCATAATTTCTATTTCTCTGGCCCTCTTATCCTGTTTTATTTCTTTACTTCGCCTTATAGCCATTTCTCTCATTTTAAACTTAAAGAATTCCCATTTTTGTACATTTTTAAGAGCTTTTTTGGGGAAAATGTTTTGGGCAATCAATTTAACTCTATCACAAATTGACATTGACATTGACATTAATTTTCCAATAACCTCTACAATGTTTATTATTTTTGTTTCCCCTAGATGAAGAGTGACGGCCTGATGAGAGAGTGGAGCATAACTGTGAGAGATGTTTTTTTTACATATTGTGTACAGTTGGGTGATGTTAACCATAAGTCAGTCCTTGAAGATGGTGATCTGCTGTTGTTACTCTAAGTGAATTTTTTTTAAAGTTTGGGTTTAGAAACCGCCACATGTCAATAACATTTAACTGGTCCATAATATAGGCTGTAGATTTGAACCTGGAAGATTGATTTGTTTTAGCAGGATGTCTGTCCAATTGATCATCAGGAGCGTCATGGAATCCCCGCCAATAATGACATCTGAATCTGGGCATTTAATTTGAAATTGTTGAATTTTGGAGAAGAGTTCTGAAAACATTCTCTTTGTTAAAGCAAGATTATTATAACCATAAAGGTTGCATATTATAAAGAGTGACTCATCTTGTTTTATGATCAAAATAATCCATCTGCCTTCATCAGATGTTAAGGATTCAATTATGTCACTCTGGAATGAGTTAATGAGAATAGCAACACCCGCTGATAGATTAGTACCATGACAGAAAACACTTTGTTTCCCCCCCTTGTGCTTTCCATAGTTTGACATCACTGTCCACTGAGTGAGTTTCTTGTTTTTCTTGCGACTAAATAAATATATAGCTTTCCTCTTTTCTCTTATGCCTCTAGCATTTAACAAAATACATTTCAAAGAACCAAAGTCTCTATTAATTTTACAATACTAGATAAGGACTTGTGTTTAAATGAGACAGAGTGCTGAATTTCAGACACCTGGAAACCACTTATAGTCAGAATAGTCAGTCATTTCATGTCTCTGGGTCTTTTGACGTTAGATCCTGCAAAACGGAGACTTCTAGCCTTCAGAAAGTCAGAGTTCCTGGCCTCTTTCCAGATCTTCTCCTTGGTCCTTCTGGAGAGGAATCGGATCAGAGTGGGTCTGGGTCGGTTCCTTTCATCCTCTTTTTCTTCCAATTCTGTGGCAGATGTCACTGAAGAGCTGCAGGGAGTCTGCTGTCTCTGGGGCCACAGCGCTGCAGATTTCCATCACCCTCTTCTTCTGGAACACCATACAAGCAAAGGTTCCAGCGACGATGATAGCGCTCCTGATTGTTGAGCTTTTCCTCCAGCCCTCCAATATGCTCCTCCAGGGCAGAAGTAATCTGCTGAACAATCTGCACCTCCTCTTTCAGGTCCTCCACATTGTTGAGGATGTGCTTCATCTTTGCACTGATGTCACGAATTGGCTTATCATTTCTGTCAATTCTTGAGAGGAGGGCATCAGTGCCTTCATTTTTTTTATTCAAAATGTTCGCTTGGATATCCTCCAGAGTGAGTTCAGTTTTACCTTTTTTCAGTTCTGGGGCGGAAGTTGCTGATGCAGAAGGTAATGAGAATTCTAGACTTGTGGCTTGCGGCATACGAGTAGAATTCCTTCACAGCGTTATTCATATTAGTCTCCATTTTATCATTTAAATTAGGATCAGGAACCTTCTTACGTCCAGTCGTTTTCTCCCGTCCGTGTTTCTCTGTCATTCTTCTCTTCAGAACAGCGCGTGGTGAACCACCTTTTGTAAATTCAAAAATAATAGTTTGAGGATCGTCCACTTTGACATATTTATTAGACGACTGCTCCGGACCTTTGCTATGAGGTTATTAATCCAAAAGCATTTCAGAGCATAACATTCATCTTAAACAGTTCAGCTGCATGCATGCCAAACACTGGTGGCCGCCATCTCCCTCACGTGGGAAGCCACTGGCATTGTTGAAAAGTGCTATGCATGGGGAATTAAATTCTCTGTGGAAAAAACAAAAGCCCTGTTTTTTACTAAACACAGATTTTGTTGTATGGACAGATAATAGAACAGATGGATGGATCCTAAGTTAACAAGGAATGTCCATATCACTAATGTAACTAATAAGATTTTAAATGTGATGAGACGTCTGTCTGGACTATGGGTATATGGCATATGGCTCAGCAGCTGTAACTGTATTGAAGAAACTGGATGTGGCACAGGCACAGGCATTGAGACTTTGTTGTAGGGCCTTCAAAACATCCCCAGTTTCAGTAGAGGTAGGTGGGCTGCCACTGGAGCTAAGACTTAACCAGTTAACAATGCATTATTGGGTGACTTTTAGAGGGCATTCAGAAAATCAAAATCCAGCAGTGCAAGTGTTATTACCATGGTGGGAGAGTGTAAGAGCTAAACAGGAATGTTTTGCATGGAGCAGTAGCAGAATAGCTCAGATGCTGACTCAGAGACAGTTTTCAGCTACAGTGCCTTTAACAGTCTGCATACTGTGTATAGTTGATTTGTCCCCGTTTACA
The DNA here is from genome assembly GCA_034769755.1 of Odontamblyopus lacepedii. Taxonomy (NCBI): domain Eukaryota; kingdom Metazoa; phylum Chordata; class Actinopteri; order Gobiiformes; family Gobiidae; genus Odontamblyopus; species Odontamblyopus lacepedii. The sequence continues at coordinate 6,779,210 of CM068359.1, read as the reverse complement.
CTGATGGATCAAAGGATCCTGACACAGGTAGCATAGCTTTTGCTTTTACAGTACTAACTTTACAAGTCTCAGTGCAAAGAAAGGCGTCAAACTATCTTGCAGTGTTCACTGCTGAGTTGTTGGCAATCTCAGCAGCCTTGCAATGGGTAGAGGATGCACAAATCCAGAATGTAATTATTTGTTCTGACTCTAGTTCAGCACTCACAGCTTTTCAGATCACGAAGTAGGTAAGATATAGTCAATGAAATCTTTGAAACTCTCTATAGACTCAATAGGATGAATGTATGTGTTAAATTTATGTGGATCCCAGCTCGTAGGGGTACAAAAGGGGCTTACAGCAGAATGCGAAACGAAACGAAACGAAACGAAACGAAATCTGCAAACTGCGAAATCTGCAGACTGCGAAATCTGCAAACTGCGAAACCTGCAGACTAGAGTAGCTTTGGATAAAAAGTGTCAGCTAAGTGTAATGTATAATGCAATGTAAACAGGGGTTATTCTAGGCTTCCCTTATCCCAGGCTATTGTTTTCATAGTCATATTTGCCATGCCTAAAAGATACCGCTCCATTATTGCAGTGGAATAAATAATGAACAAATCCAGGTCTTTACTGATGATTTATATTAGGCTTTTAAATTGTACATAGTTACAGTTAATGGGTGCGTGTGCGTGTGTGTGCGTGTGTTAGCTGACACTTTTTATCCAAAGCTACTTACAGTTAATAACAGAGTTTGGTTACAGTCCCTGGAGCAGTGTGTGCTCCCTTGTCTGCAACATAACAGCTTGCCTACGAGTAAAGCTATCCATACGGCAGTGCTGGCTAGCATTCATGCATGTACACTAGGCTAATGCCGCCTATTAGAAAACGGTGTTTACAACAACAGAAAAAGGTCATTTTAACCTTACCTCAAAAATAGTTCAAATTTTTTGGGGTGTCATGTCCTCTTCACGGAGACTGACCCGTTTAGGTCCTTTGAACAGCATATATTGCACTCGCGCAAGTCAGATGGTGTAATGTACTTTCGGGTGAAACATAAACACACCATTTCGCATTCTGCAGATTTTGCATTCTGCAGATTTCGCATTCTGCAGATTTCGCATTCTGCAGATTTTGCATTCTGCAGATTTCGCATTCTGCAGATTTCGCATTCTGCAGATTTCGCATTCTGCAGATTTCGCAGACTGCAGATTTCGCAGTTTGCAGATTTCGCATTCTGCAGATTTCGTTTCGTTTCGCATTCTGCTGTAAGCCTACAAAAGGAAATTAACATGCAGACCAGCTGGCAAGACAGGCACGCACTCACTTTTAGTTTTGTTAAACAAAAGACACTTATTTGTTTTTTAAAGGAGTCGGGATTATACAATAGAATTTAGGTGTCTGTATGTGTATATAGATGTTTGCACTTGAGTGTGGGCATCTATATATACATATAATTCCACAATCACACACATACACGAATTGAGAGAAATAGAAAAGTCTGGTCCACACTCCCACACAGAAGGTGGCGGTAATGCACCTGTTAAGTTGAGCGCCGCCAAAACAAAAGAAGAAGAAGACTCACGCGTTTCTTCGCCAGCAAAAAAAACACGAGGATTTGGGATTTACTCATAGACTGTATATATCCAGATTTGTCATACTTCTATAACAGATTTGTTCATTTTACGCACTGCGGGAACCGACAAAGTGAGTACACGTTCACTGTGGATCACTATGAGGGAGGCTTCACAGGGCATTTAGGCCGTAAAATAAGTGGATACCACGTACGGAAGTGTAGTAGATCACATAACCTACGGCTGTATACAGTTTAACATCATAACCACTATTACTTCAGTTATCAACATGCTGTAAGGCAATTCATATTTAATACAGATGTAGCTGGCTAAAGTTGATCTTGTTAAAATTATGATTTCCGTTGTAGTATAGCGAGTTCTTGGGTTAAGTTTTTCCTAGAAATGATCAGGTTGTGAATATACCTTTTGAATCACAATGTAATCGAGGAAAACAGGCTCATATTCTAGAATCCAAAACCACTAACCACTATGTTACTTGATTGATTAAAGTGCATTATGGCAGGTCTTCATGTTTTGTTTTTTTTTTTGTTTTTTTTCTAGTTAATACGTTGTCTGTTAAATATTTTTCATAATTATCCAATACATTAGATTCATGTAAAATTCAGGTGACAATCTGTATGCAACAGTATTTTCTGACATCTTAAACACAGGTGTTTGTCATACATTGTTACGGGTAAAAACTATTCTGTAGTCAAGAGCTTTGAATCTGAATTTGCTTATCCTTTGACTTTTTCATTAAAAATATCACTGTCTTCATCATAAAGGGTCATGTTGTATGTGTTTTAGAGTAGTTTTTATAGTTCAGATAACTGTTAAAAAAATACTACTACATTTTACTACTTTTTTTTAAAATAATTGACCTGTCCTGATTAGTCGATTTAATTGTTGAAGCCCGATTTTGCGTTATTTGTGGGGTTACTTTTCTCACATGACATTTTAGAGGAATGTGAGATAATGTGTGTCTCTCTGTTTCAGGTGAGAATGGCCTCTTACACCTGCATCAGCTGCAGAGTGGCGTTTGGAGATGGGGACATCCAGCGAGCTCATTACAAATCAGACTGGCACCGCTACAACTTAAAGCGCAAAGTGGCCAACATGCCTCCAGTCACCGCCGAGAACTTCCAGGAGCGAGTGTTGGCTCAGCGGGCTGCTGCAGAGAAGCAACAGGTCCACTCCTCAACCACCCAGGCCTGTGATGTCTGCAATAAGAAGTTCTCCTCAGATAATGCCTATCAGAACCACCTAAAATCTCACAAACATCACCAGGCAGAGAAGCAGGCCCTGAGCGCTGCTCAGAGTGAAGTGGAGCGGCTGAATGAGAAGAATCTGGAGAAGGGCCTAGGTAAGAACAATCCAATCTTGTACTGTTGTTGAGATGCCAAGATAATCATGATTATCCAGGTCCCAAAAATATCGACTAATCAATACTGAAATTAGTATCGAAACTGTAGACTCATTTAAGCAAACGAGTATACTGCTTATTAAAAAAAAATCACAATCAGATAAAATTTTATTGCCTCAAACGTTTTATGAGAACTAGTGTTAGACCACATGCTATAATAAACACATACTATTATTTTGTATCATAAATTACATACATTTAATATGTATGATGAACCTATATTTGGAAGCTGATATCTGATACCAGTGTGGGATCATTGCATTCCTAAAGAAATGAGTTGTTTTGAACCATATTTTTAAATAAAAAGTATGTTGTCTTCAATCAGAAAACTTTAAACTTCACTGTGCCTGTAATCTTATTTTCTCCGTAATGTTATTTGTAGGTCCGGAGGAGATGGACAATGATGCCAGGAACGCGGCTCTGCAGGAGGCATTGAAGAGGCAGCAGAGGCCGTTTGTGTCCCATCCAGAGCTCAGGGCCCCCCGGGTACGAGCTGACATAGCGCCCCGCTATGTGTGGTTGGAGGAGCAGGCCAAGAGGCGGGAGAAAGGGAATAGCTTGGACCATGGCAAGTCCCACTGCATACATCTTATTGTCTTCTTGTTGAAGACATTAGTATTGTCATGATTCAAAAATTTCAAACTCTATTTCAGTCCTAAGGAATAGACTCGGTTCTGAATACCAATACCACAGTGATAAAAAACACACTTTCTTTAGGCAATAGAAGTAGAGATTTTCAATGTCAAATAATAGTACCTTCTTTTATTTTACGTATGGTGTTAAGGCACAATGCTAAATGAAACCTTTAACCTGACTGAATGAACATTTGCTGATGTGTACACTGGGTTCAGAATGTTCAGACCTCCTTTGATTCCTTCTCTTTTGTGCTGTAGCTAGATCCTAAATGTGATACATTTTCTTTTCATAAATCCAAATTACCAGAAATGTGTGGCATTGTATGTCACAGTAATATAATTCCACCATTGTTGTGCTTTGCGTCTGCATGACTTTCTGTGTAGATGCAGCAGAGGAGTGGGAGGACGTGGAAGAAGATGAGGATGTACAGGAGGATGAAGACATGAGCTCGGAGGAGGAAGAAGAGCAGATGGAACAGGCAGGTCCAGCTGAAGCCCTCCTGCCTGGGTCCATCCCTGTGACAGATTGCCTCTTCTGCTCCCACCACTCGCACTCGCTGCTCAAGAACGTGGCCCACATGACCAGGATGCACAGCTTCTTCATCCCAGACATCGAGTTTCTTGTGGACCTTCAAGGGCTCATTCAGTACCTGGGTGAGTCCAGCTGCAGTCCATACACTGAACTGACTGGTACTTGTTTGACATTTAGATTTAGATTTTATTTGCACGTATAGTAAAAACCATCCATCCATCCATCTTCTTCCACTTATCCGGGGCCGGGTTGCGGGGGCAGCAGTCTAAGCAGGGGCTTCCAAGCTTCCCTCTCCCCAGCCACTTCCTCCAGCCCCTCCGGATGGACCCCGAGGCGTTCCCAGGCCGTGTCCTGCGTGTCCTGGGTCTTCCCCGGGGCCTCCTACCTCCTATGTATAGTAAAAACATTTCCAACAAGTAGAGACAGCAACAAAGAATGACTGTGCAGGAGAGAATGAGAAAACCATTTCAGTCTTATAAGATCACCTCCCCTATAAACACGATTTTATCACAACAGTCATGAACAAATCAATGTTTGTTTTAATTGTCTTTTAAAATAGTTCTACCACAGACATCCTACCATTTATAATGCACTGTGTTAAATAGTCATGAATGAGCTCTGGTCCTGCAGGTTTGAACATGAGAGTGGATCTCTCCTTCAGTTTCTCTTTACCCATGTGTTCCCATAGTCAGTTCCATCCAAATGTGGTGATTCATAATTACTCAGAGCACTGTTGGTTTTAAATAATCAGGCCTACTCATATGATGTATTGAATGTAGGATGCAACCATAATGGATTTTTTTTTTAATATATTTTTTGCAGCCGATATTATACCAGTATAAAAGCCGATATATTTAATGATGTAAAAGTTCACTGTAAATCTTCAGTTGATTATAAAATAAGGGTTTGGCTCTATTGGGTTTTGAATTGGGTTTGTCTAGGCTACATTTATTGTTATTCTGCCTCTTTGCAGTCATATTTAAAGCCCGTATGTAGACCTTGTAAGTAAGTAAACTACCTACCCTATCTATTAGTCTTTAGCATGCTATTAGCCTTTAGCCATAAATGCGTGCGCACCGTGGTGATTATATGCGCAAATGCCGATCATTCATGCTTCTATTCACAGGTCATATACTTATCAATCTTATCATATACAGGTCCAATAACATGTATACAGCCACTATAGATTCTATAAATTCTGATTCTGATATAGTCACTTTACAGTCAGCCATTGAGAAAACAGCCTATTTATGTGTGGTTGCTTACAGCAGCTAAGCGCTAACCAATGAGAAAAACCAAAACTAGTGTCAAAGCGACACATTTGCAGCACCAACTGCTTATACAGGCTCCTCTCAGATTGCAGGTCTTCACAAATAAGTGTCCTTTTAATCCCGACTCAAACTGATCGTCCTTAAAACAATATAATCTCAGTGTTGTGCACATAAACCTATGGCTGCAGGTGTAAACAACCGCACGTGAGTGACATGACTTGCAGGGTGTGTTCATGGGCAATACGACACTGATAAATTACTCCACTGATAAATATTGATGCAGGGCCACATATTAAGACATTTATCTGCCTGTAAATTGGATTAAATTGATGCAAGATAGAGAGTCTAACCTTTATGACGAGGTATAACATACCTATAATAACACATGGACTATCGGCCCATGTCGGAAAGATTTAGGTTGATAGCTGATAAGTCTCCAAGTGCCCATTTTGGCCGATAACATCAGCCAACCGATATGTCGGGCCCTAGTTGAATGTGTATAAAACTAACACACCTACTGTTTACAGTTTCTATTCTATTGAACTGCACTGAGTGGGGAGTAGGGATGGAACAATATTCAATATAATATCAAATAATTCGATACTAGTCTCATGATTCGATACATGTGTTTGTTCAATACACGTGTCAATATGCACGTGTCCCTCCATGCACACTTTATGGTCATTTATTTTGGTCTAGAAGGAAAATAGTTATCGCAGCGTTCTTCTCAGATGCAACAGAAAAGTGCTGCATAGCTGAAATATTTTAACAAAGGTGGGTTTTATCTTTCAATGACTTTTTATTTTACGTTGATAGACCCAGGAATGACAAAAATATAAATGTTTAAATACTTTAGAATCACTTTTGGCTTTAATCAAATGTATACGCACATGCGACTCTATTTCTCAGACTCTATCTCATAAGTTTTCCTCAGAAAATGGTTTGTAATATAACATAGTTTTAGTGTTCAGAAACAGGATGGGAGGGCACATTGTGTATGTAAGAGCGCAGACTGTAGCAGGACAGTGTGGGAGGAGCTACAGGTGCTGCTGTAGGAGGCAGAGCAGAGCCGACAAAGGCCTGAGGCGTAAACCCAGTGAGGGGACTCGGGAGGAAAAGAAAAAGTTTGATCGTGCAGCTCCACTAGTCTATATTAAGAGTAGATTGGCTATATTATAAAATATAAAATAGCCAGAGAAATCTCTATTCTTATTTTCATTGAAAAAACATGCTGAGCTGTAAACCAAATTAACTAAAACACTTCAGATATAAACTACAGCTGTATAGTAGTTGTACTGCAATGTACTGCATGTAATGTTTCATTAACATCATAGTGTTATTATATTATACACATTAGCAGAAAAAATTACATATTTCATGTCTTAAAACATATCGAAATTGAATTGATATCGTAACCTGTGTATTGAGATAGGTATTGAATTTATATTCTTTGCATCCCTAGTGGGGAGTCATATTAGTATAATCATTCAGGCCCTTGATGGGTGGGCCCAGAGGTGTGAAAGCACATATCAGGGGCCTGAATGATTATGCTAACATGACTCCCCACTTAGTACAGTTCAGTAGTCCTACCTAACAAACAGAAACTCGGATATAAGGCAGTGTTCACCAGCGACCAGAACTGAAGAAGCAGCACGAAATGTATTCGACCAAAAAAACTTTTGTCTATTTGACAAGTTTAATTTCTCTTTTGCCATATTTTTTACAAAAGTGAACTTGTGATCTTTGCTTCAACTTGAGATAAATTTGTGAGCCTTGTTATGGATATTTATTATCGGCAAATATCGCTTATCGGCCACAGCAGCAGTACACTATTTAGTAATAGCTGTGATTCTGCATAGCACATTTGAAGTCCACTTAAACGCTCATGTCCTTGACACTGGTCTGGTTTATCTAAAATGGACTCTTTTTCTTTTCAGGGGAGAAGGTCGGGGCGGGAAACGTGTGCCTTTGGTGTAATGAAAAGGGACGCTCGTTTTATTCAACTGATGCTGTCCAGAATCACATGACCGACAAAAGCCACTGTAAAGTCAACACTGAGGGGGACGCTGCCCTGGAGTTTGCAGACTTTTATGACTTTAGGTAAGAACAAAAACAATGCAAACATTTTTTTTAAAACTACTGTATTTATATATGCTCTAGAGTCTGGATCGGGCCAAATATTTCTGTCTGAGCCACGTGTAACAACCCAAAATTCACCCCTGGCCATGCACCCCCAGGTGCAAACTGGCCTTGGCTAATCTCCTCTAGGCCAAACTTCACCCCAAAGATCAATCAAGAATCAAGAAGTTAACCTAAAAATAGAAGATTCTTGAGTTTGAGTTCCTGGGGATGTATAAGTGTTATTAGTTATACATATATACTGTATACACACACACACACACACACACACACACACACACACACACACACACACACACATAGATAGATAGATATGCAACAGTTGTGTGTGCCCAGCTAATTATGAGCGAGAAAAAAAAATGCAATATTTCATCTGAGAATATATATATATATATATATATATATATAACATTTTCTCAAATGAAATATTGCAAATATATTTTTGTATATGCTTATGTCTAAATCCGATATCAAATCACATTCTAAAGTCTCCCTCTAATCCCCATCATAATACAGGCACAGAAGCCAAATGTTTTTTTTTTTCTCATAATTAGCTGGACGCACACATGAACTGTTGCGTATCTATATCTCTGAACATAGGCTTGCTAAAATGAGCCACTTGTTTTTTTATTCCGTAGCACCCAAAAGTGGTGTGCTTTGAAACATAACTGAACTGTGGTCCTCAGGAGCAGCTACCCGGATAGGTCAGAGGAGGGCGGTATGGAGACAGAGGAGCTTCCAGAAGACAAGACGGTGCAGTTTGATGAGGAGACGCTGCAGCTTACACTTCCCTCAGGTGAAGGCGCCATTGCATCATACTTGACAGCTTGTGTTGCTATAAAGCACAGTGTACAGCTGAGATTATCCTCAAGTTACACTACCATTCAAAAGTTTGGGGTCACCCAGACAATTTTGTGTTTTCCATGAAAAGTCACACTTTTATTTACCACCATGAGATATAAATTGAATAAACTATAGTCAAGACATTGACAAGGTTAGAAATAATGATTTGTATTTGAAATATTTTTTTTCCTTCCAACTTTGCTTTCGTCAAAGAATCCTCCATTTGCAGCATTTACAGCCCTGCAGACCTTTGGCATTCTAGCTGTTAATTTGTTGAAGGATCTGGAGAAATTTCACCCCACGCATCTAGAAGCTTCTCCCACAAGTTGGATTGGCTGGATGGGCACTTTTTACGTACCAGACGGTCAAGCTGCTCCCACAACAGCTCAGTGGGGTCACTTCTTCCCAATCTTCCTCTGTCCAGTGTCTGTGTTCTTTTGCCCTTTTTCTTTTATTGGCCAGTCTCAGATGTGGCTTTTCCTTTGCCACTCTGCCCTGAAGTCATCCCAGAGTCGCCTCTTCACTGTAGATGTTGACACTGGCGTTTTGCGGGTACTATTTAATGAAGCTGCCAATTGAGCACCTGTGAGGCGTCCATTTCTCAAACTAGAGAGTCTAATGTACGTATCTTCTTGCTCAGTTGTGCAGCGGGGCCTCCCACTTCTCTTTCTACTCTGGTTAGAGCCTGTTTGTGCTCTTCTCTGAAGGGAGTAGTACACACTGTTGTAGGAAATCTTCAGTTTCTTGGCAATTTCTTGCATAGAATAGCCTTCATTTCTAAGAACACGAATAGACTGTCGAGTTTCACATGAAACTTCTCTTTTTCTGGCCATTTTGAGCGTTTAATCGACCCCACAAATGTGATGCTCCAGATACTCAACCTGCTCAAAGGAAGGTCAGTTTTATAGCTTCTCTAACCAGCTAAACTGTTTTCATCTGTGCTAACATGACTGCACAAGGGTTTTCTAATCATCCATTAGCCTCTGACGCAATGAGCAAACATATTGTACCATTAGAACACTGGAGTGATAGTTGCTGGAAATGGGCCTCTGTACACCTATAGATATTGCACCAAAAACCAGACATTTGCAGCTAGAACAGTCTTTTACCACATTAGCAATGTATAGAGTGTATTTCTGATTAGTTTAAAGTTATCTGCATTGAAAAAAATTAGTGATTTTCTTTCAAAAGTAAGTTTCTAAGTGACCCCAAACTTTTGAACGGTAGTGTAAATCAACCCAATAAAGGGGATTGGGGCTGGAACTGATTGTCTTCATGTAAGAAAGTGAAATTAGTTTTGCCTCAGTACAGATCTTTTGTAAAATCAGCTCATGTGTTTAAAAAGAGATTGCTGTGCACTGTGTGCTTTTATTTTTTACTTGTAATTTAAGAAATGTGAAACTATGGAACTTTCCAGGCGAAATCTTCACAGTGCCCCTTTATGTTACCTTTTATATTGACAGTCTACAAAAATCAAACTGTAGATGGCCTGTTGCATTCACATGATCTGGAGTAATACCTACTATTTATTTGCCTCCATATTTCCCATGTCTTTTTCAGGAGCGGTTGTGGGTCACCGCTCTCTCATGAGATACTACAAGCAGCGCTTTGGGGCCCAGCGTGCTGTGGCCCTGTGCCACAGCCAGAAGGCCGTGGGCAGGCTGCTTCGCCAGTACAGAGCTCTGGGCTGGACCGGAGATGCAGGTAAGACCACACTGTCAAGTCTGTGTGTGTGTTTGTTTGTTTGTTTGTTTGTTTGTTTGTTTGTTTGTTTGTTTGTTTGTTTATTTATTTATTTATTTATTTATTTTTAGGGGGCTCCCAGATGCAGAGGCAGAAGGACATGGCGTACGTCCAGATGATGAAGTCTAAATGGATGCTGAAAGTGGGAATGACCCACAACACCACACGACAGAAGCACTTCAGAGCACAAGTCATGTTTTAGTTCTCACAAGCAACCAGCACAACAAAGACTGCATCCACTTTACTCGAGTCTTCATCATGTTGGAACTCTGACCTATAGTGTACACAAGAGCATAACAGTTTTATCATTTGTTTATTTAGAAGGAGGCAGTTCAAATTTGATTAACTGTTTCTCAGTGTGGTTTGTTCCCAGAGATGTTTTTTTTCTAATTGTAGAATAATATGGCATCAAAATCATTATTATGAAAACATGACTAAATAAAATATTATTAAATATACTATGTTTAAATGGGCCGGTTTGCATGAAATGGCTTCAAATGTTTTTGCTACACTGTTTATTCACACCAGTCTGGCCGCGGTCCACCGCTCCATGCAGTTATCTACCGATCTGATTGTAGCCTGCCTACTGGTGACTAACTTTATAAACTAACCAAAGTGGCACAATAGGAATGACAGAAAGGGTGCGAGAATTTGAGGAACTCCGACATCGCAGCATTAGAACCGCAGACAGGGTAAAAAAAAGGTGCGCACGCCCCTCCCATGCGACTGCCCCGGCACGCCACTCTCTCTTCCCAACAGCTGCCTCAACCGACGGCTTTCATGAATTAATGTGAAAGTAATATTTTTTCTCTCCATAGTAAACTTTGTGCATTCCTATAGGTGGCGCTGTAGCACTGATAATTGTGTTTGACATACCAGTGGAATCAGGGTCATACAGTGTATAAGTGATAGAAATTTCAGCACGATTAAACTAAGCGTGTCCATGTAATAACCTTGAAAAATACTCCATATCCGTAATATTTTATTTTGCTCGCAGTCACAGAATTTAATTCCCAAATTTGGTACAAATGTTGATGCTTCATGTGTTTGCTAGGGGGCGCTATAGAGTAACTTTCCCTATACTTTATAGTGTATTATAATCAGGCCATGATCAGGCATTAATGATTCAAATTTCAGCATGATCAGAAAAAGCCTGTGCGTGTAATAATTTTTAAACAATTTTTTTGGGGAGTTCTTGCGCCCCTGCTGGCCAACGGTGAAAAATGCACCATGTCTGTCATTTTTTAGGGAGAGCAGCACACATCTCCTCTGATATGTTCTGACTACAATTAATTCATTTCTCTATTGCCCAGTATGTCTGATCAGTTTGCTTGGACGGAATCTGATGTGCAGGTTGAGCCTTTGTCTCACCTCCACATCAGAAGGTCTCCAAGTGGTTTCAGATAAAGAATTGGCAACTCTATCTGGTATGGGGGAACACACTGATATGTTGAGCCCCGCTTATGACTTCCATTTGAAATTGTCCCCAAATCCCTTGATTTATCCAATTGATTTAATGCATGGCAAAGTGTGACTCTGAAAGTACAGAGTTTAAGAACTTTGGAGATGTGCAGTGCTCCCTTGATGTGCCCGTGAGCGCATTTTAAGTAATAGGAAAACTTTTAGCACAGGGTAGTGAGGATGATCTGGTTACGAGGTATTCATGTGACCTGAAGTACCTATTGATATAATAAATGCTAAAATACAATATCATTAAAAGGTCACAAATAAGTTTGTAAAAGAGACGTGTCATAAAAAGTGTAATTAAAATGTATTAAAAATCTAATGCTCATGGGGAGAAATGATCTGCAACCAGAGTTGACTCTAGCTCTGACATTCGCATTGATTACACCAGTACTGCATTGTCCGTGGCTAGCACGGAAAAGTACAGGATTTTACATTTTCTCATAAGATTTGCCCTTACATTTCTGTCAAAACCAAGAGATGTGAAAAAGGGGAGGAGTGGGGCTGTTTGTGGAGCAGTGCGAGGCTACTACTGATAACCAGCGCAGGCCAGTCAAAACAAGCTGCCTTGTCTCCTGTGCTAAGACAGAAGCTCCACCGTGGTTAAACACTCCCAAATCTAATGTGCATTCTGTAGACCAAGATATGCACTGCGACTGGAAGCGATGGAGGGGATTGATCCCGTGTTTAATGACTTGCGTGATGCTGCATGGTGCTACTCTCTTGACCCTCTCGAACTATCACAAGACACGTGTCTGTTACAGTGCATTGATAATTTATTGTTGTGCTCCCTCTGAGGAGCAGTGCAGACGCGACACGGTGACGTTGTTACGTCATCTGCATGCAGAAGGTCACAAGGCTAGCCTTTCAAAACTGCAGTTTGCTAAAAAAAAGAAGTAGTCTTCTTGGGTCACGTAATCTTAGACAGAGGCAAAAGTATTTTTACAGATAGGGCTGCAGCCATTCAGAATATTCCAAGGCCTCAAACTAAAAAGCAACTTATGTCTTTCCTAGGAATGTTTTTGTTGTGTTGTATGTTTATCCTAAATTTTTCTGTCCTGGAAAAACCTCTCAGTGCACTGACTTATGGTAAAAGTCTCAGACCTAGTGATAAAATTAGTTGGACAGAACAAGCAGAGGAATCATTCTGTGACTTGAAGCGGGCCCTACAGACACCTCCGACTTTGGGTATCCCTGACCCTACACGACCCTTCACACAGACTGGAGATGAAAGAGATGGGTGCATGATTTCAAGATTCAAGATTACTTTATTTGTCCCAAAGGAAATTTGTTTTGGACACAAAGGCTGCCACATAAACAGTACACATTAAACAAACATGAAACAAGACAAACTTCAACATTCACTTTAACAACCACATCACATCACAGTCCTGCGCTATGGCCTAAGTTCAGGAGAGTCACTGAGATGGGCAGGAATGAGTTTTTATACCTGTTCAGGTATCTTTTTCTGTTTTTAATGGGTGCTCTATAGCGTCACCCAGATGGTAGCAGCTCATATTGGGAGTGTAGGACATGAGAGGGGTCTGAAGTGATCTTTCTTGCTTGTTTGACAACAGTCTCCTCAAACAACTGTTGCAAGGATGGATACTCTCTCACCCCCATCACTTTGAGCGCTGTGTGCACCAGTCTATAAAGTTCAGATTTTGTTTTAACTGTGAGATTACCAAACCACACACACATTCCATATTATTATGCTTATTATGCTCTCAATAATAGCATGATAGAAAACAATCATTATTTTTTGTTCAACACCAAATACCCTCAGTCTTCGCAAGAAATACAGTCTTTGTTGTATCCTGCTACAGACAGAGTTCACATGGACATCCTACGTCAGGGTAGAATCTATGTGGACCCCCAGGTATTTGTATGAATGAACCTGGGTGACCTCAGAGTCATGGATGGAGAGTGGGGTGTGATCTCCCAGTTGTCCTGGATCAAAAACTATCTCTTCAGTTTTCTTCACATTGACAATAAGATGATGGTCATCACACCACTTTACAAAGCGCTCCACCTCAGATCTGTACACTGATATATTTGTGTCCTTGTCCATGAGTCCCAAGATGGCTGTATCATCAGAGAACTTGATGATGTGAATGCTGGGGTGATTGCTGATGCAATCATTGGTATAAAGAGTGAACAAAACAGGCGAGGAGACACAGCCCTGGGCAGCTCCGGTGTTGATAATTTTTAAGTCTGACAGTGTCGGATTCACTCGGACCTGCTGGTTCCTATAGGTCAGAAATGAATGATACCACCTGATGATGTATGGGTTAACAGACAACTGTGTGAGTTTACTGAGAAGGATGTGTGGCTGCAGAGTATTGAATGCAGAGCTGAAGTCCACAAACAGCAGTCTGGCATAAGCCTTTGGATCTTCCAGATGTTGTAGGAGCAGGTGTACTGCTGTTAGTATTGCATCATCAGTGCTGCGGTTGTTCTTGTAAGCAAACTGATGGGGGTCTAACTGATTTTGAATGTCTGACTTTAGCTCTCTCACCATCAACTTCTCCAAACACTTCATGACATTAGAGGTCAGGGCTACTGGCCTATAATCATTGTTTTCTTTGGGGACAGGTATTTTGGGGACAGGTATAATTGTCGCCGTCTTCCAATGAGATGGTACTGTATGTGAGTCCACTGACCTTTGGAAGACAGGGGTCCAGGCTGGTGAGAGTTCCTCTGCACATGTCTTCAAGAGGAAAGTGGAAACACCATCTGGGCCAGTCGCTTTGTTTGTTCTTAAGCTCTTAAAAAGCCTGGTGACTTCCTCAGTACAAATGTCTATTGGAACACAGTCAGTAGTTAAGTTGTTTGCAATAGTTTGACAGTCAGCAGAGAAATTGTGCAAATCATGTCTTAAATAAAAATTATTCGAGTCATTTGCCGGATTTCTGTTCTGTTGCAGTTGCATGGCAGTGCTTTGCGTCCAGTGGGGTCGACACTGGGTCGGCCCGTACGTTGTCCTGCTGATCACCGATACAGCAGGTAATCCGCCACCCTCCTGAGGGGCCCTCACACAACCCCTATGAACTAACATCAAGGACCATGTTGTCCACCCTCCTGTGGGCACCACCTGCAGAGGGGTTCATAGGGGGGGTCAGGTGCTATGAGTATTGGGCAGCAAGCTGCCCCCGTGACCCAGCTGGATTAAGCGGGAGAAGATGGATGGATGGATGGTCTCTGAGCAGTGAAGCCACAAATAATGAACAGAAGTTTTGGATATTTACAAATTGCTCCTATTTGCTCAAACAAACTGATTTCAATTAAATTTGACACAGTTCTTGAACTCTCTGCCCTAAAGTTACTGAATGTGAAAAAATTTAATTTGGTGCATTAGCGTCCCCTACAGATTGAAATAAAACGTGACCCCGCAAACACGTGGAAAAAGTTCAAAAACTCACCAAACTTTGCCAAAAGTTCAGAAATGATGAGTCATTCAAGAAAATAATAATACGCCTCCTCGAATATTAGGCTCCGCCCACTCCTATGAGAGCCAACCCAGCTCAACTTTGTCGTAGAGTCACGAAACTCGGTACACGCATTCTTCATGTGAAAACAAACAAAAAATATGATTAGGACCACACCTCCTGACAAAGCAGAAGGCGGCCATCTTGGATTGAAATCTTCAAAATCCAGAGTCGGCCTTTTCGCTCATGTTGCCTTTGAACGCACTCCTCTGAAGGCGCTTCATCCACAGGGCTGAAAATCACCATACATCATCTAGAGAAGTGCAGCTTCAAACTTAACCTCCTTTTTTTTTTTACTGTCACGGTTTACGTGCTGCGAAGCTGCAAAATTTAATCAAAATTTAGACAATATTCACTGTCAAGATTTGCTCCCGTTGGCACAGACTTAATCCGATCGTGCTGAAATTTGAATCACTGATGCTCATCTCGGCCTGAACTCGAACACTACAAAGCATATGGAAAATTACACTATAGCGCCCCCTAGACATGAAACACCAACATTATCGGATTTGTACCAAATTTGGGAATTATAAATAAAATGTATTATTATTATTATTATTAAATTCTATGTATGACTATGAGCAAAAAAATACATTACGTACATGGTGAATTTTTCACTGTTGGCCACCAGGGGCGCAAAGACTCGAAGGTGCACTATGTAATTTTTCTGATGGAGGATGTGTTGACCTGGGAAATTTGAATCACTAATATGTGATCTCGGTCTGAATATAATACACTCTAAAGCACATGTTGTCCCCTGTCCCACTCCCCCTGTGGAGTGTAACTCTTTCAGATGCCTGATGGCAGCTGGACCCATCTCCTCTTCCTCGCCCGGCTCCTCCTCTTCGCCCGGCTCCTCTTCCTCGCCCGGCTCCTCCTCCTCGCCTGGCTCCTCCTCTTTGCCCGGCTCCTCCTTCTCGCCCGGCCTCCTCCTCCTCGACCGGTCTCCTCTTCTTGCCCGGCCTCCCCTCCTCGCCCGGCTCCTTCCCCACCTGGGTAGCTGTGGTCATACCGAACTGGCCCACTGGCCTGGACATCTATAGCCTGTCCGTCCATGGGAGTGGATCCCTCCTTCACTGTAGTTCTCCCCGAGGTTTCTTCTTTTTCCCAGGACCCTGGGTTTTTTGGAGTTTTTCCTTGCTGAGAAGGAGGGTCTAAGGACAGGGGATGACTGGACAATGTTTCATTTGCTGCTTTACATGAATGTTGTTTTTTTTTCCTGTTTTGATATGTCTGTGTGTATGTTTTACTCATCCATATCTTGGAACGCCCTTAGAGGCAACTGTTGTTGCGATTTTGGGCGCTACAAAATAAATTGAATTGAATTGAATATGAAAAGTGTGGTTGGGGTTTACTGTTATTGGGGTTAGTGTGGGGCATGTCATTTGCTGGGCGTGACATTTGCTGGGCGCAGCGTTTGCACCGTGCGATGTGCTGGGCACGTCGTTTGTGGGGCACGGAGTTTGTGGGGTGCGGCGTAGGCGCATGTGAGGGCCGATCATTGCCGCTTGCGGCTATATTTTGGTATTACTTACCTTTAGCACCTTTTTCAGTTTTTGGTTTAGTTCTGTGGGACACCTAGAGTATAAAAGAGGGTTGGTGCAGGTAGACCAGATTTTATTATACCTGGGTGGGCCTCTGGTTTTTACCAGTCGGCAGGAGAGAGTTAGGCCTTGAACATATACCCCTGTAAACTGGAATACATCTGGACATGGGCATTGATTTGTTTTATTTTCTTCCCTGCGTAAACCACATACCCATAGTGCCCAAAACTGATTATTTGAGTTAAGTTTAGTTCTGAGTTTGGTCACCGCTTTTTTTGTTACGTTTCTTTGACAAATAGTCACTACAAATGCAATGACAAAAGGCGAAGCCATGTGTTTGTCCCTCTGCGGCCCCCGTACAGACGCATGGTCGGCGCAGATCACGTTGAAGGTGACAAGAGACAAAAATAAAACTAAAGACTAAAATTGAACTTCCGCGGAGGAAAATGCCTTATGTTTTCAGCGTGTTCGTGCTCCCGGTGCTGTCTGCCGCCGGTCCTGAGGAGAAGGAGCCCGTATCTCCATTAAACCGGGACGAACTCTCCCTTTATACCGCTCCGGAGCAAAATGTTAACTTTGTCCAACCGGAGCCGGGTCAGCTCGAGGAGACTGTCGCCTCTCTGCGGAGGTCAGTGCACCAGCTACGAAAAATAGTTCTTTTACATTACACAAAGAATCAAATACTGTTTCATTCATATTTAACTGAAATAGTTTGTTTAATTGTTTATTGTGTTATTTTTGCCCTTTGTTGAAACATCACCATTGTGGGAGAAATAAAAGTTATTAGTTATTACAAAAAACCCAGACCCTTTAAAATATCTTATGCCCTTTGTAGTTGCTGCTGAATTATATCTTGACAGATTTGGTCTCAGTCACATTAGCATTGCATCATTAGTTAGTGTTAGTGTATACAGTATACTTACATGTATCATGTTGCTGGGTATAGTTGATGTAAGATTATTTTACAGACTGAATATCTGTGTCAATTAAAAGTTCAGTTAAATTATCAATTAAGTCGATTGATCACCAATCATTTAGTCACTAAGTTGGTCTGGTTTTGTCTCCATGAAGATAGAAAGGTTTAATATGTAAAACATTCCAGACTAAACAATAACAACTACCTACAACAACTACTTTTCCATGGAGAAAAGAAGTTGACAAACCCTCCACCAGAAAAGTTACACAATGCACCTTTAAGCTTCACTGTCTTTTGTCACATTTTGTCCCCCTTTGTCAAAGAGTTTTATTCATCCCCGAGGGGAAGTTTTCTTTGTTACAGATGCAACCGACCAAGTAGTTAGAATAAAGTATCAAAAATAAAATAAGATAAATACAATAAGATAAAAGATAAAAATAGTTCTCTCTCAGAAATTATTTACATCAGTGACATATTTACAACTATATACATGTGTGAGCAGGGAATTGGATGTTACAGTAGTTTGTCAGTGATTTAAAGTGCAGAGTTCAACAGTTTGATGGCGACAGGCAGGACAGATTTCCTGTGTCTCTCAGTGGAGCAGCGCGGCATCCGCAGTCTGTGGCTGAAACAGCTCCTCTGATTGGCCAGCACCTTGTGAAGGGGGTAGGAGGGAGAGTCCAGAATAGTCCAGATTTTGTCCAGTATTCTCCTGTCCAACACTGTTTAGTTTTAATCCTGATAATAATTAGTGAAAGATTATTTTAAGAACTGAGTATTATTAATTGTTGCAGACCTTTGCATATTTTGTGAATACAGTTTCCGAATACAAATCTATGAACCAACATTTAAAAGTATATTTAAACTATACATTGATATTTCTCCATACTTCAGATCACTGGAGCCTTATATCTCGTGGTGCCAGGGCACATATGCCAAAATCAAACCGAAGATCCAACATGGCGTCCAGGTGGGAAAGGACACCTACAGTTACCTTAGTAACCCACCAAAGAACTTCTACCCCAGAGCTGGAGTGATCGGGTTCAGCGGGGTCCTGGGTCTGTTTCTGGGGCGAGGGTCCCGGATCAAACGCCTCTTGTACCCGGCCGGGCTCATGGCCATCAGCACGTCCATGTACTATCCCGAGAAAGCAGCAAATATCGCCAAGGCGACTGGAGATAAAGTCTACGGAGGGGCGGTGCAAAGCTACGCAGCTGTGGAGAAAATGTTCAAAACTCCAGAGAAGCCAAAGAAAGAGACTGAAAAGGAAAACAAGCCATGATTTTGTCCTTATTTTAATGCAATTTGATACGGAAAGAAAGGTTAGAGAGCAGACTATAGTGAAAAACTGCAAAAAGCCCAGTACCTGATTTTTTCCCCCACATGTTGTATAAGCACCTCTTACTAGGGTCAAAATATGTCAGATATGTACTGTCTGAATCGAATTAGCATTAAGCATTTTATTGTCAGAGAATCCGGAAGTGCACTGTTAGCATGCTAGTTGTTATCGTGATGTCACAACTCTGCACTGGTCTCTGAAAGATATGAAAAGTGCTTTATTATCTCATCATGGTGGATGCTCTGAATGCATAAATTAAGTATGGAAAAACTTTGGACCACTGCTGACAGTGTAAAATGAACTAGTTCTATTTCTGTTTTTAAGATTTAAGTAAAAAATCAGGTACAGTGCTTATTTAAAGTAAAATTTTTATCTTTTAGAATTATGATTCCATCCACAACAATGCTAATTTAAAATGGTAATAAAGAGCATTAAAGATCAGAAGTCTGAACTACTTAAAGGTGAACTTTGTAACTTTTCTGGGCGAGGATCTGCCACTTGCTTGTCTCCACGGAGATGTTATTGCTAGTATGACATTAAACACATCTTGCATTTATTGAATAATGTAGGTGTTTATTGCCAAAACATTCAGAAAAACAAGCATTTTACTGTGAATGGGCTCGCCACTCCAGACAGGACTTCCATTTAGCCTTGTAGCATCAACAGTTTGTCTGAACAGAGATAGATTTGTTTTAATGCCAAATTGTGAAGCATTTTAAGTATACAACTTTCTCCCCATGGAGACAAATGGGTGATGGAAACTCACCAGTAAAGTTACATTGTGCACATATAATCTCACTTTTATGTCACTATATTTTTGTAAACATGGATCACATTGGGGTTTGTATTGTAATTTAAAAGTTTAAAAGCACAGCAAAATGCAAGACAAAATTGCACGAACACAATTGTCTTATTTATTGTTAATTTCCCCCCCCACTGGCACCATTTTTAGACTAAATAAAAAAAAATCCCCCAAGTCTGCTGTTCCAAAAAAAATCTGCTTTGATCAAATGGTTTGAAATTAGAATTAATTAGAAATAATCACATGGCAATAAACCTGTGTATTTCTCTGTTAAATTTTAAATGCTGTGATTTTAGCTTTGTGACTTTTTGAGGTCAATTTTTTGCACTAAGAGTTTGATCGATCTCAGGTTGGGTTTGTCAGTGTTTTTAGCTTTTAAAATGTAATGAAATGTCTGCAATACTTGTATATTTAAGAAGCTAATAAAAATATTTGTTCAACACGAGTCCACTGGTATTGATATTCTGGTTTTAAAGTTCTCTATAGCTGGGCATATCTTCAGTGTTATCAAGTTGCCAAATGTCTTAAATGTTAACCCAGTCATGCCCAAATCAACATGGGTGGTATCAAGTTCACAGAATGTTTTAGACAAAGTTTGAACTTGTAATCTTTTGGTTCGAGGGAGGCAAAAGCCCAATGTTAAGTAAATGCATGTGTGGTGAAACTATCATACTTTTCTGATATGGGGTCTGCCATCTGCTCCTCCATAGAGATTGTTTTGCCTTGAATGTTTCACAGTATTGCTTAAACCTATCCATCTTTAATTTATCAAAATTAAATTACTAATAAACTGAGTGAGTGGGCTTGTCCCTCTTATGTATCTGACCTGTAACTTGGCATCTCGTAAACATGGAGGAACATTCTCTAGACAAAGCAACATCTCTATGGAAACCAGCTCCAAAAGAGAATTCATGCAGTGTAACTTAAAAGTTCCCGTACAGTAATGTGACTGGTGGAGGCTGGAAGGGGATATGGCATTTTTAAAAAAATCATTTGGGGATATTAAGAAAACTCCCAAAAAATGATCACCTTGAATCTGGAATAATAAAGAATATATTTATAACTATACATACATAGGTTTTATAGTCATGAATAAAAATGTATATAACAGTGATTCTCTATTAACCCACATAGAAAGTAAAAGATAAAACGCAGTCGAGTTGGTTTAACTTTTATTCTTTACGGCAGCCAAAAACAAATTGTATAAAATTAAATACTACAGAATTTCCTCAGAGCAAAACCAGTTTCTCGTTGAGAGCGATCTGAGCCTGGGTGAGGTTTGACAGGTATGTCACCATCAACAGGTCCTGAAACACAGAAAGAGAATTTAGAAAGGACACTGGAACCAATATAATATGATGTGGCTGATATTAGTAATAATAATAATAATAATACATTTTATTTATATAGTAATACATCATACATCTTGTATGTGCCTTATGTGTCTTGACTGGTCAGGCACAGGTTTTAGCATATTTCTAATCGATTACCATAATCAGGACAATAATTTATTTTCAAAATAAAGATAATTTCCTTAGTGTTTGTATTGTCCCATCTCAACGTCAAATAATACCTAGATACCTAGAAAAGTACATGAAACCAATAACAAAATATTTGCAGTTTACAATGTTTTCTTCAAGATTTCATGCTTTGTCTTTTTTTTTTTTAACAAAACAAATCAAACATAAAATTACAGAGGAGGAAAACAAATACTAGACTACCAAAATACTTCATTCAAATTAAGAGTGGGTGATATGGCAAAAAGTTAAATTCTCAATTTAAATTTTACTGGACTCACAAATGATTATCACAATTCAATAATAGTAAATAAAGTTATCTTCTGAGAGTGAAATTGGGCAGAGAAAGGTTTGTAGTGTAGTATATAGGGATTGGGCAAAATCTTGTGAAACAAAATTGTCCCAAGAATGTGCACACATGAGAAAAATTATCTTGACATTTTTTCCTCCGAAATTAACCTTTACTTGAGACAAAAGTTGAGTTATACAATTTGAGAAGCTGTAATTCCAAAAAGCATGCAGTACTCCAATAACCGCTATAGTATTACATAAAATAAACATTGATCAACAGATTGCCCTACTACATGTCAAAATCTTGTCTTGTATTGTTCTCATGGACCTAATCTCATGATTTGTCTCATCCACAGACTGTATAAAAAGTGGACTAAGCAAGTGTGACGTCACCCATAGTGTTCGACGCCGCTCAAATGAGGCTCGCGATGCCACGGTTACAGGAGCGAATCTGGAACCAGGCGCTGTGTTATGAATAGGATTTTTTTGGATGGACAAAATAGGGGGGAAAAAAATTCAGAATCATGTAGCGCAGGTTCATACAAACATTTTAAGACCAAAATAACGAGGCTCACTGTAGCAGTTACAGAGAGAGGAGCCACAAGATCCTAATGTAAGTCAATGGGAGCCAGGGTCAGAAGGAGCCATGTGGTGGTTAGCCATGTCCACTCATATACAGGTCTATGGTCTTGTCTTGTAAAAATGGTCTCGTCCCAGCCCTAGCAGTGTGTTTGCACAGATAGTTACATTAAATAGAGAAATAGTGTATCACAATATGAAGATATGACAAAAAAAATGCATGAGATCACAATTTGATTATCACCATATCGTCCTGTACCAATACAAACCTGAAATGAACGAAATACTCACATTAATATTAGAGTTGAGCATGTTCTCAAAGTCCTCCGCTGAGATGGTTGGCACTTTATTCACCAGGTCCATGAGGAAACGGCCCACACAGTTATCTGCTGCCACCTTCCCAGACTGAAACATAGGGGCACTAAGTCACTCAACCTCTATGTACTGTACATGATCAGGTTGGACATAAGAGACATGAGGAACTATAAAGGACAAATTACTCTCAGTAACTACAGGAATGGAGGGGTGCAAAACTTAAAACAAAAAGAAAATGCTGCTAGAATGTTCTAGAATTTGATTTTGTCATCTCAGATGGAGGGCTATATAACTATGGGAGAATCAATTGTTTCTGAAAAAAAAATCCAAAATATACAAATGTTGAAACTTACTATTTGTTTAGGAGTCCACAAACTTGTCAGTAATTAATGTTTCCTTTCAACTGACTAATAGCACCGCGTTCTCTGAAGCAATTACCGTATAAAAAATATGGGTAGGGCTGTCACAGTAACCACAATATTGCAATACTGCAATCACACTGCAAGAGGGTTCAGGTGACCATGGTAACCACATTGTGCAATTTAATGAGGCTCCAAGAGCATGCCCAGCAGAATTTTACTGTTCTACCCTAGTAGAATAGTAAAATCAATCAATTATACCAATTATCCATCCATCCATCCATCTTCTCCCGCTTAATCCAGCTGGGTCGCGGGGGCAGTTTGCTGCCCAATCCTCATAGCACCTGACCCCCCCTATGAACCCCTCTGCAGGTGGTGAGCCCACAGGAGGGTGGACGTCATGGTCCTTGATGATAGTTCATAGGGGTGCTGCATGTTTTGGGGAATGGTGGGGGAAACCGGAGTGCCCAGAGGAAACCCATCCAGACATGGGGAGAACATGCAAACTCTTCACAGAAAGGCCCAGGCGACCCGGGGATTGAACCCGCAACCTTCTTGCTGTGAGGCATGTTGCCATTCAGCCACCGTGCCGCGACCATAGTGGAATTATAAAATTCTGCGGAATCAATTATACCAATTATATATAACCAATTATAGTATGAACCAATTCATGTTCACGTGGCTCTGAGCAAATGGGTTCAAATATTGGGACCACACCCGACGCGACCACGCGCACAATAAAGCTTAAGTATTACGCTCCACTGCAGCTGGCCGTAGTATCTGCAGGGGCGCGCCTTGCAAACACAAGGTTTTGTTTGCGTAATGTGTTAAAATCACCCTTTTACTACTTACACTCAGGTGCACTGTTTAGGACCTGTTTGAAATGGCCTTCTCACTTACTGGATATACTGCACACAGAAGCTTTTAATGGTTTGGGATTAAAGCACCAGGATGTCTCTATCCAGCTGAGGAACTTTGTCTTTGCACTATGTTCTAGTGCTGCCGCGATTATTCGACGTTGTCGAATGTGAAAATGAGTTGAATACAATTTTTTTGGTCGAATATTCGCCTTTATTTATTTTTGGTCTCAAACGGCTCGTCCAGAGACCTTTTGCTTGCCTGAGATCAGGTATTTCCCCTCCACACCACTAGTCGTACTACACTCGAGGCGGACACCGGCGCGGCGGGCAACGGCTGCGCCCGAGGCGGACACCGGCGCGGCTAACAGCGGCTACACCCGAGGCGCGGGAGCACGACCACGATGCATGAGGTATTGAGAATACCGTTGCAATATGCTGCTCGTGCATACTCGTTAAATTGTGTGTGCATATCGTTGTTCAACATTGTCGAATGAGCACACACAACAGACATAACAGCAATAACCTTTGCAACTCGCACGCACAGCACACACAAGGTAACCTCCCGGGAAAATCTAACACACACACTTGTGTGTGTTAGAACCGCTTGTTTTTTTTTTTTTTAATTAGTCGTTTAGATTAGTCGACTAATCGAAAAATTAGTCGAGAGATTAATCGTTAGAAAATTAGTCGTTAGTGGCAGCACTACTATGTTCGCCTGTATAATTCGAGCACGAGTCATGTGACGAAACTCTGGGAAGTCACAGACACAGACAAATTACTCCGCAAATAAATACTGATGTGGAGCCACATATCAGACCATTTATCTGTCTGTAAATTGGATTAAATTGACGTAATATAGAGAGTATAAACTTTATAATGGAATATAACATGCGCACCTGGAGACATAATGGCTATGTGCCAATAGTCCAAGTGCCCATATCGGCAGATATATCGGTCGGGCCCTAGTATGAACAATAAACAAGATCAACAAATTTGCACACAGGAAACTGCAGATGAGAATTCCAACCTGTCTCCAGCTCAGTTTAAGATATAGGGATTCTACAATGTGCTAATGTCACATGAATCAAACCTATTACACCCATGGATATAACATTTCAAAGTTGGCAATCCATTACCATCTCCTAATTCCACTTCATTTATGTCTAGGCCACCCCTCCTCATACAGTGGGGCAAAAAGTATTTAGTCAGCCACCAATTGTGCAAGTTCCCTCACTTAAAAAGATGAGAGAGGCCTGTAATTTTCATCATAGGTACACCTCAACTATGAGAGACAAAAGGAGAAAAAAAATCCAGAAAATCACAAAAAAAATGTATTTGCAAATTATGGTGGAAAATAAGTATTTGGTCAATAAAAAAGTTAATCTCAATACTTTGTTATATACCCTTTGTTGGCAATGACAGAGTTCAAACGTTTTCTGTGAGCCTTCACAAGGTTTTCATACAGTGTTGCTGGTATTTTGGCCCATTCCTCCATGCAGATCTCCTCTAAAGTAGTGATGTTTTAGGGCTGTCGCTGGGCAACACGGACTTTCAACTCCCTCCAAAGATTTTCTATGGGGTTGAGATTAGAGATGGGCATTCGATTAAATTTTCTTAATCAATCGTTGGGAGAATTAATGATTGATTGATTAATCATTTTTATATAAAAAATATCATTATTATTACTAATCTGCATAAATAAATTTAACATTACAACATATAAACCATCACTACTATAGACACATCAGCCTGTGTGAGATTAGAATGTGTTTAATGCAGCTTTGGCACATTTGTTTACCTTTAACAGAAACAAAACTTAAAACCACATGGCTCATTTGCATAAACTATAAATGCTGGAAAAAAGCAGCTCTTTCCTTGGTCGCTGATGCATCAGCTTCTGTCGGACTAAAGAACATGATTCAACATTAAAAAGTCAAGCAGGATATTCACCATAATTTTCCACTATTGACATGCTATACATAGTTTGAAAGCTTAATTCCTCAGTAAAACAACCATATCATTCATTTTATGCCGCACAGCGAGCCCAAAGAGCAATGACTTATAATTCACGAAAATAATCAAACCGAAAATACGCAATAGGCCTCTCTCATCTTTTTAAGTGGGAGAACTTGCACAATTGGTGGCTGACTAAAATTTTTTTTGCCCCACTGTATGTACAGTAGCTCACCAGCACATCCTCAATGTAGGCCAGCACCGTTGTGAGCATGTCCTGGACCCGCGCAGCTGCACCTGCCACCTGAGAGAGGTCAGAGGTCAAACCCTTTGTACGAGAGGGAGCCAGACGTGTCCTCTGAAGAAGGTCCACTGGAAAACACACATAAAAGACAAAATGAGCCCAGTGAGTAAACTCCGATATTAATTAACTTTATTTAAATGATTCCTAAATCATAAACGCACTGCCCTTACCTCCGATCCTCTCTGTGTCGTAGTAAATGTACTTCACTGTGAGAGGTGTGAACATCACTCCAACAGTCTTCCCTGGAACTCCCATCTGAGCACTGGGGACAGGGAAAACAAAACAAATATTTAGACAAGGTTAAGGAACACTTAACCTTGCCAGTGAGGTAAATGATGTTTCTGCATTTGACCCTCTGCAACTAATGCTGCTGGGGCAAACCCATCAGGAGCAGTGAGCTTGTCCCTCATCTATGGACCCATCTTCAGATTTTGAGCTAGTCTGTCAAAACTACCCTAGCTGGAGGGTTTGACCTATTTTTCATGTTTTTGATTGATAGGGGAGACTCACACCCAGACAGAATGTAAACTCTACACAGAAAGGCCTAGGTCACCCGGGAGTTGAACCCAGAACCTTCTTGCTGTGAGGCAAGAGTGGTAATCATTCGGCAGCAGAGTGCTAGTCAGCATGGAGCAACACAACATTATAAACAAAAAGCTCAGACAGCACGGTGGCTGAGTGGCAACACTCATGCCTCACGGCAAGAAGGTTGCAGGTTCAATCCTTTCCAATCCCGGTCACCCGGTCCTTTCTGTGTGGGCAGCAAGCAGTAAGGCCCCACGACCTAGCCAGAAGATGGATGGGCTCTGGCCTCTGCAGATTATGTTCAAAAGTACTCCATTTTTACAATTAATAGAATCACAAATAATTTGAGAAAAATATCTGATTTCATTGTAACAAAAGTCAATACAGACAAATGAAAGTAAGTTTTATTTGGCCCGAGCGCCAGAGACTGGCGAAGGGCCTATTAGTATCACATAGCGATGCTCTTAGGGAACTAAAATGACGCAACATGACTCGCCTGTAGTGATCAGGGACCCTTACCATGACGTAGCAATGCGCTAGAGGTTTCCAAAAATGTATAGATTGTCAGTCAAAACAAAGCGGAACATTGTTCTCGTATCAGAATATTCTTCTTTTTTTTTCTCTCCTAACGCACTCACCCATTTTCCACCCAGTGAACAATTGTCAAAAACTCACGAAATTTGGCCACGTGTGAAAAAGTCTGCCTCTCTAACTTTTGGCTATTTCCCTTTTCAATAAATAAAATGGCTCGTCAGCGCCCTCAAGCATCACAAAAACGCATTAGGGAATACGAATGACCCCCAAAAAAATGTGCACGTAGAATCATGAAATTTAACTCAGAAGTTGATCATGACATGACAAGTAAAAAATATTATTATGGCCACACCCCCTGACAAACCAGGGGACGGCCACCTTGGATTAAAGTTTGCTAAGCTGAAACGCACTCCTCCGCGGGCGCTCACCCAAACGGCCTCAGATTTGGGTGGATCGTCAAAAGTTATCCACAGCTCCCAAATCCGTCTGACGGTCTCTGAGCAGTGAAGCGACAAAAAATGAACTCAAGTTTTGAATATTTACAAATTGCTCCTATTTGCTCAAACTCTTTCAATGAAATTTAACACAGTTCTTAAACTCTCTGCCCTAAAGCTACTGAATGTGAAAAATTTTTATTTGGTGCATTAGCACCTCCTACAGATTGAAATAAAACACACATTCACAAAAACTCACCAAGCTTTGCCAAAAGTTCAGAAATTATGAGACATTCAAGAAAATATAGGTTTCATGCGTGGGGTGAAAAAATGGAGATAATATGCCACCTCGAATATTAGGCTCCGCCCACTCCTATGGGAGCCATCCAAGCTCAACTTTGTCATACTGCCACGAAATTCGGTACACGCATTCGTCACGTGAAGACAAATAAAAAATATTATTATGGCCACGCCCCCTCACAAAGCAGAAGGAAGCCATCTTAGATTGAAATCTTCAAAATGCAGAGTTCACATTTTGGCTCATGTTGCGTTTGAACGCACTCCTCTGAAGGCGCTTCACCCACAGGGCTGAAAACCACCGTACATCATCTAGAGAAGTGCAGCTTCAAACATTAGCTCAATTTTTTTGATAACTCATGGTTTACGTGCGGCGAAGCACCAAAGTTCAATAAAAATTTAGATTCAAGATTCAATGTCAAGATTTACTCCCGTTGGCACAGACTTAGTCCAATCGTGCTGAAATTTGAATCACTGATGCTGATCTCAACCTGAATATAAAACACTATAAAGCATATGGAAAATTACACTATAGTGCCCCCTAGACACAGAAACGTGAAAATTATCGGATTTGTACCAAATTTGGGAATTAAATTCTATGCATGACTACGAGCAAAAAAATACATTACGGACATGGTGAATTTTTCACTGTTGGCCACCAGGGGCACAAAGACTCCTCAAAATTCACTTAAAAGTGCACTATGTAATTTTTCAGATGGAGGATGTGTTGGCCTGGGAAATTTGAATCATTAATGTGCAATCGCTGCCTGAATATAATACACTGTAAAGCAAATGAAAAGTGTGGTTGGGGCTTACGGTTATTAGGGTTAGTGTGGGGCGCGGCGTAGGCACACGTGAGGGCCGATCATTGCCGCTACATTTTATGTTATTTTTTTCAGTATATCGCTCACTATAATCCCCCCACTCAGACCCAGACCTGACGTAGGCACGGATGTTCATCTTGCCGCTCTGAAGCGCTGAGTCAACCGTCAGGTGAATGGGGTTTGTGGCCTCGCGGCTGTAATACTCATGAATGAGCACAGAGTGTTCTGTGATGTCAAACCCTGTGGCATACCTGAGGAAAGAGAACGACAGAAGTCAAATATTAGAAATTGCCACAATGAAAGTTTATAGATATGTTAATAATTATTACACTTTAATTATGTCAGTAGTTTGTTAGTACTAGTAGTACAACCTTTTTTTTTAAAAGATTTAAAAGCAAGGAAGTACAAATGAAAAATACCCAATAGCCAAATTTAATTACGCATTATTTTTTATGCAATGCATAATTTAAATAAAGAAATAAATCTAGATCTCCAACTACAAAACATTAGCATAATGTTTTTAGGCAAGACCATAAAAAAGGAAAAATTTTCCAGTTTGCTACACAAATAAGTAACAATCAGAGAACATTTAGGAAACTCATTAGGCCCGAGCGCCAGAGGCTGGCGAAGGGCCTATTAGTATCGCATAGCGATGCTCATAGGGGGCGGGAACTAAAATGACGCGACGTGACTTGCCCGTAGTGACCAGGGACCCTTGCCATGACGTAGCAATGCACCAGAGGTTTCCGAAAATGTATACCGTATTTTCCGGACTATAGAGCGCACTTGTATATAAGCCGCATCCACTCTATTTTTAAATAAAAATAAAAAAAGTATATACAAGCCGCAACCGGGCTATAAGCCGCTGATATCCATGTTGAAAAATGAGATATTTACTGCATATACAGAACGATTTTGTACTGTAAATGTACATTTATGTACCTGAACAGATTTTTTTCCAAACAGTGCCTTTTAACACGGCAACAACTGTGCTGATTAAAACGAGGTCAAAAACAGAAAAGAACCGGTAATTGATTACTTTCATTTCTCCTGTGCAGTGAAACCACAAGTCACTCATCTTCGCTGAAACCATTGACCTAAGCTTACGTGCAGCAGCACGGTAGAGGTCTATGCGGGACAGAATTTTCAGTACCGCTCCCGCATTCTTCAGTACCGCTCCCGCGTCGTGCGGTCGCGCTCCGCAAAATTTCAGAATATGTCCCACGCCACACTGTTTTGTGTTGATTCCGCGGGTGCAGGGCTCTACAGCACAGTTTCCTTCCTGGAGCAAGATCGATGGCCTTCAACTTAAAACTTGCATCATACAAACTCCTTCATGTGCTTTTCATGATGAAGGGGTGAGGATTTGAAAATAATTACCAGTTAGTAATTTGTCGTGCAAGTTATATCAGCTAAATAAAAAGTAGCGTATTCTTTGCATTAATTTTCCATCTATGTTGTTTTTGAAATTCCGGTTAGAGCGCCCCTAGCGGTGGAAGAAAAATCCACAGAATAGCTGCATGGTTCAAAGCCTGGGAAAAAAGTAGCGGCGTATAGTCCAGAAAATACGGTAGTTTATCAGCCAAAAAAATGCGGAACATTGTTCTCGTATCAGAATATTCTTCTTCTTATTTTTAATTTAGCCAAGTGTTAAAGACTCCGCTTCTCTAACTTTTGACTATTTCCATTTTCAGTAAATAAATAAAATGGCTCCCGTTGGCACAGACTTAGTCCGTTCATGTTGAAATTGAAATCACTGATGCTCATCTCGACCTGAATATAATACACTATAAAGCATATGGAAAATTACACTATAGCGGCCCCTAGTATAATGAAACGCCAACATTATCAGGGAATTGGGAATTAAATTCTATGCATGACTACGAGCAAAAAAAAATACATAACAGACATGGTGAATTTTTCACTGTTGGCCACCAGGCTCCACAAAGACTCCAAAAATCATTTAAAGCTGCACTATGTAATTTTTCTGATGGAGGATGTGTTGGCCTGGGAAATTTGAATCACTAATACGTAATGTCGGTCTGAATATAACACACTGTAAAGCATATGAAAAGTGTGGTTGGGGTTTACGGTTATTAGGGTTAGTGTGGGGCATGTCATTTGCTGGGCGCGACATTTGCTGGGCGTGGCGTTGCCATGGCGCAATGTGCTGGGCACGCTATTTGCGTGGCACAGAGTTTGTGGGGCACACTATTTGCGAGACACGTCGTATGCAAGGAACATCGTTTTGTAAGGCATGCTGTTTGCAGGGCACGCCGTAGGCGTACGCGAGGGCCGATCATCGCCGCTTGCGTCCATATTTAAGCCTTATGGTTGTTCTGTTAAACACTCACCAGCCAATGATAACCTCCGTGGGAGAGACTCTCTTGTGGAGCTCATACATGTTTTTGGCAAACTCCATGTCCACAGCAACCTAAAATAAATTTAAATAAACTAAACAAATGAAAATGGAATTCACATAGCAAAAAAATGCAATAATTCAAACAAACCTCATCCTCGGACTCATTGTGGGGCACAGAGAAGCAGTTGGTCACTTCAATAGAGTGTTTGTCAATGGTTCCTGACCAAAAGAAAGATTTGGCTTATTAAGAACTGTTATTCATCCTCAAACAAACAGTAATATTCTTCGAAAACATGTCCATTTCTTTCAACGTTATGTTCTGATGTAAATAAGTGTTGCTCCAGCAGCCCATTATGATAGCACTACATTAGCCAGAAACAACGCACAAAAACTGGTTTATTAACAGCATACGAATAGTTTAATTTTGTAGCGAAACAGTAAAAAAGATGGATTCTAAGAAAAAGAGACTAGTTTAAGTTGTACTTCACGTAAAACCAGTAATAAGTAATAAGCAAGTGCTGCTAACCAAGCAGCTGCTTACACAACGCTAGCCAGATGCTGCTACACATGGAAAACTCATGTTAGCGATTAGCATGTCGAGCTAACACCTGCTAACTCGCACATCACCTGCTTTATTTCAGCTATTTAAACACCAAGAACATTTTAACACATCATATGAATGTCTTACCAAGCAGAGTCCCGATGACCCGGCTCGCCCCTTCGTTTCTGCGCTCGTACGAGTCGCAGATCGAGGCTAAAACCACCGGGTGGATCTTCACCACGGGCCCGAACACCGACATGTTCTTGGAAAGAGAGAGATCGGCAGCGGGATACCGTGGTGTGTCCTCTGGCGGCGAGAAGATGGAACAGCAGCACGGAGGATTTTCAAACTGTAACAGACTGAGAACAGGCGAGGATAAACGACTATTTTTTTTTTTACAATGAATACTTTCTACTCCACTACACTCTCGAGTACTTTTCTTTATGATGTGAGACTTTATTTTTTATTTTTTTTTAGCACATTTTATTGGAATTTATGTCCCAACCACAGACTGTGTGTGTGTGTGTGTGTGTGTGTGTGCGTGTGTGTGTTTCTCTCTCTCTGTCCTCTGTTCAATAACGTTAATAAGGATATTACCTTTTCTGAACTAACACCAGTTTTGGGCAGGACGTTCTTCACGTTCTTCAATGAAACTAATAAGACGTTATATCACTTTGAAAAGTAAGAAACTGTTGACATTTTCCCATTAGAATAACATTGGAGTATTCGTGTATCACCATGGTAACACGGTTAAAAATTCCATATGGTTGTCATTGACTTTTTTGATCGGGATGACATGAAGAGTCATTGAGCCAAATTTGAGAATATTCGGTCAAAGTAAAATATTTGTCATGAATGGGAATTTATCTGATCTCTCTCATTAGGATAACATCGGAGCTTTCGTGCATCACCATGGCAACACGGTTAAAAGTACTATATGGTTTATATTGGCTTTTTTGATTGAGATGGCCCAAAGTAATTTTCTACAAAATTTGGTACATTTTAGAAAAAGTGAAATTTTGACCATCTATGCAAAATTTAATTGTGTCCTGCAGGGGGCGCTATCACACCATTTTTGCTTGTGTCACAATTAGTCGGCTTTGGCATGAAAGTCTTACAAGTGATTCAAATTTGAGCCCAATCAGACTTTGTATGGCCGGACGGGAGCAAATTTAAAAATTGGAAAATTGCAAAAAATCTGAACAAATTTTGCAGCTTCACCGCATGTAAACCGTCACAGTTATTTTAAAAATTCAGCTATCGTTTGATGCCCGACTTCTCTAGTTGATGTACGGTGATTTTCACCCCAGTGGGTGAAGCGCCTTCAGAGGAGTTCGTTCAAATGCAACATGAGCAAAAATGCTGACTCAGCATGTTTTTTATTTCAATTCAAGATGGCCGCCTTCTGGTTTGTCAGGGGGCGTGGCCATAATAATATTTTGGCCATGCGATACTAATAGGCCCTTTGCCAGCCTCTGGCGCTCGGGCCTAAATATTCTGATACGAGAACAATGTTTCGCTTTTTTTTGGCTGACAAACTATACATTTTCGGAAACCTCTGGCGCATTGCTACGTCATGGCGAGGGTCCCTGGTCACTACGGGCGAGTCACGTCGCATCAGTTTAGTTCCCACCCCCTATGAGCATCGCTATGCGATACTAATAGGCCCTTTGCCAGTCTGTGGTGCTCGGGCCTAAATAATATTCTGATATGAGAACAATGTTCCGCTTTTTTGTGGCAGACAAACTATACATTTTCGGAAACCTCTGGCGCATTGCTACGTCATGGTGAGGGTCCCTAGTCACTACGGGCGAGTCACGTCGCGTCATTTTAGTTCCCGCCCCCTATGAGCATTGCTATGCGATACGAATAGGCCCTTCGCCAGCCTCAGGTGCTCGGGCCTAAATATTCTCATACGAGAACAATGTTCCGCTTTTTTTTGGCCGACAAACTATACATTTACGGAAACCTCTGGCGCATTGCTACGTCATGGTGAGGGTCCCTAGTCACTACGGGCGAGTCACGTCGCGTCATTTTAGTTCCCGCCCCCTATGAGCATTGCTATGCGATACGAATAGGCCCTTCGCCAGCCTCAGGTGCTCGGGCCTAAATATTCTAATACGAGAACAATGTTCCGCTTTTTTTTGGCCGACAAACTATACATTTACGGAAACCTCTGGCGCATTGCTATGTCTTGGCGAGGGTCCCTAGTCACTACCGGCGAGTCACATCGTGTCATTTTAGTTCCCGCCCCCTATGAGCATCGCTATGCGATACTAATAGGCCCTTTGCCAGCCTGTGGTGCTCGGGCCTAAATAATATTCTGATATGAGAACAATGTTCCGCTTTTTTGTGGCCGACAAACTATACATTTTCGGAAACCTCTGGCGCATTGCTACGTCATGGTGAGGGTCCCTAGTCACTACGGGCGAGTCACGTCGCGTCATTTTAGTTCCCGCCCCCTATGAGCATTGCTATGTGATACTAATAGGCCCTTTGCCAGCCTCTGGCGCTTGGGCCTAATTACAGACATGGTGAATTTTTCACTCTTGGCCACCAGGGGCGCAAGACTCCTCAAAAATCATTTAACTATGTCATTTTTCTGATGGAGGATATGTTGGCCTGGGAAATTTGAATCACTAATACGTGATCTCGTCCTGAATATAATACACTGTAAAGCATATGAAAAGTGTGGTTGGGGCTTATGGTTATTAGGGTTAGTCTGGGGCGTGGCATTTGCTGGGTGCGGTGTGTAGGGCACGTCGTTTGTGGGGCACGGTGTTTGCGGGGTGTAGCATAGGCGCACGTGAGTGCCGATTATCGCCGCTTGCGGCTATTATTATTATTATTATTATTATTATTATTATTATTATTATTATTATTATTATTATTATTATTATTAACAATGCTCATTTTAATTGCAAACACATTTTATGTTTGGTAGCTCTAATAATTCGAATGCCTGCAATTAAGATAAATACTATTAATCACACATTTTTTGTATAATTCAGTCTTTTGTACTTGTAACGTTATGGCTTGTCCTTGAGCGTAATGTGATATTTTTCATATTCTGTGGCGCCCTCTGCTGTCCAACACAAGCTTCTGCTTTTTGATTGACGTCAGCTGAGATGGCGGTTACCAGGGAAACGGGTCGTCAACAGCAACAGGGCCACGGATACTACGAGGAGCAGGAGTTAGCTTTTAACACTGGGAACTCTTTCCTCACTTTTCATCAGATAACTTAGGAGTTTGTTTAGTAAAAATATTAGTTATTAAAATGGAGCTTTTTGGAGTTTCGTCTCTTCAACATCTCCAAGCGCTGTCAGCTTTGTTAACCCCACAGGAAGGACAAAAAGAAGAGGAGGACTACGAGGTAAAGTTAACGTTTTGAAGTAACATAGATTATATTGCTTATTTTAATGCCTTTAAGTGGAGATATAAGACCGTGCAAAAGAGTAAAGGAAAATATATTTACTTTTTCATTTCATTATCTATTCTATTGTAACTAATTGTGCTAAATGAATTAGCCTAATGTATGACGCATGTTTCAGTGTGCTAGCCTATTAAACACTTTTGGTTGCTTATTCCATATAGGAATTTGCGATGCCTATATTAGCACCTGTTTTTAATAAACTGTGATAGATGCCTTTAGTCATCTTGGTGGTATAATTGTGCAATATGGACATTTAAAAAGGAAATATATTCTGCAATATTGGACTTTCCCTTCACACAGACACTGAGTGCCTCTGCACAGCTAGGCCCTGGAAGCATTGGACCCAAACCTACAAAGGGCACTCCAGGTAATAATAATACATTACACTTGTATAGCACTTTTCAAGATACTCAAGACGCTTTGTAATGTGTGTAGTAATGTGTCATTATTTAAACACTCACCAAACAATACATTTAAAATAATTTTTTCTTCTATAGCTGTAAGTGGCAGCAGCTCTAAGAGCAAAGAGATCTGGAGTGAGGAGGAGGTGTCAGAGGGGTCACAGTTTGATGACCTCAGCGACCAAAGACCTCGACCAGAGTAAGACAGATCACAACTCATAAAATGCCTTTAGACTTAGACAAACTTTATTGATCCACAAGGGAAATTATTGTAGCTCACGCATCACAATATAATATAAAAACAAAGAAGGGCTAATAATTATATAAATGTAAAAATTTAAAATAAATGGAAACATGTAAAAAAAAAAAAAAGTAATATAAATACAGTATATCACAGTTGTATATGAGATGTTGTAAGAAAAACCAGTGCAAAAGGTGATTATAATGATTGCCAGGGGGTTTTCTGTTACATAAGGGTGACTTGTACAGTTGTATGGAGTAAACTGTCTCCTACAACTTTACAATTCAGCATAAAGGTGTAAAACATTTGGCTCACTGTTACTTTTATCCAGATACATAATAAAATTAGACTATTTACACTATTTAAGTGTATATAATTTCTTCTGTGCAGTTATGAGGTGATCATGAAGCAGAGTGTTGGGACAGAAGATGTGTTTCTGGGCCTCAGCGGAAAAGATCCCTCCTCCATGAGCTGTGAAGCTTTACTGGTAACTTCACAAATAATTATGTAGAACAGATTTTAGTTTACCATAAGAAAACAGCAATATTCAAAACACATGCAAATTATAGTGTGTGTGTTTTACTTTCACAACATAACCTATTTATTTATGTTTACGTTATGTATATTATGTTTACTTAATTGTGTATTATGTATGTATTTATGTATATTATGTTTAATTAATTATCTTTAATACCAGGTGAAAATCAAACTGCCGGACACCAAACTGGCCGATGTGGTCTTAGATGTAAAGGAGACATTTCTGGATTTACAAACACCCAAATAGTATGGAATAATATATGTTTTTCATTCACAGCCTTTATAACGTATGGTACAATGTACATTCTTGTTCTTGTAATGTCTCCAGTCATACCAATCTTATAACCTTAGACCCATAACTTCTATTATTCTAAAGTTTTTCATCTTTTTCAGTAAGCTTGGTCTGCACCTGCCCCACCCAGTCCTCAGTCAAGAGGGAAAAGCTCAGTTCTTCAGTGACAAAGAGGAGCTGGAGGTGACTCTACACATGAAACGACCACTGGACTTCATCAACGGGAGATAAAACAATATATTCCCCAGACAGACAAGAGACACTGGATGTAATGAAGACCGCATTCATGGTTTTTCGTTGGTTAATTTGTTTGTAGTCTTTTATTTGTATACACTTTTTTCAAAATGTTGAATATGACAAGGCCACTGTGTACGCAGACAGTGAGACTTTGGCCTATGTGAATGTAGTAGTTTGTTTTTGTATCTTGTTTCACATCAGTTGTTTTTATTCAATATGTCAGTTCAGTTCAGTTGCTTTATTTTCGTTAATTTATGTTAAAGCATCACAACAAACTACATAGTATGGTGCCAGTTGTAGGAGGTCCGACCGACTGCATCTTTGTGGTTATCTTGTGTCTATCTTGTGTTATCTTGTGTGTTATAGTTGCATCAACATCAACACATAAGTTTTACATAGACCCACTCACAGACTACTTATTAAACCTAGACCATTTTCTAGTGAAGAGACTTTAATTTGGGTGTAAAAAATATTACCACTTTGGCTACAGTACTATCACACTTTGTCTTAGATAGTTTTAATCAAGATTATTTCCTTGGCTTTGATGTTTCTGCTATTTTGTTGTTGTTTTTTGATCAAATGAATTATCTGGTTGACTTTTTAATATACAAAATGTTTTCTGAACTTAAAGAGGTTGTACAAATGACTGAAACTCTGCTCCTAGTAAAAAGTTAGAAACCCATCTTGAGCACTAAGACGACTGGAGGCAAAAATAAAGTGCATAATATAATGAATGCATTTTCAACAACTAACTGACATCAGACTAATGGCTTTAAGTTTAGTTTAAGTAAGCTTTATAACAAACAAATGAGTAACCATTTTACTGCATAGAAATGTACTACTTATCTATAACAAATAATGGAAAAAGGACAATTTTCTACCCTCAGAATTGTATATGAGCTTAATTGTGGTAATGAACAGCATCCAGATCCTCTCTCCTCTGGTGACTAAGCAGCAGTATTCCCCCATGAACACCACACCTCAACACACACACCCCTCCTCTACCCCCTCTCCTCTCCTCCCTCTCCCCTATTCCCCCTGACCCCTCCCTCTCCTCTCCCATATTCCCCCTGATCCCTCTCCTCCCTCTCCCCTATTCCTCCTGACTCCCCCTTCTTCTCCTCCCTCTCCCCTATTCCTCCTGACTCCCCCTTCTTCTCCTCCCTCTCCCCTATTCCTCCTTACTCCCCCTTCTTCTCCTCCCTCTCCCCTATTCCTCCTGACTCCCCCTTCTTCTCCTCCCTCTCCCCTATTCCTCCTTACTCCCCCTCTCCTCCTCCCTCTCCCCTATTCCTCCTGACTTCCCCTTCCTCTCCTCTCTCCCCTATGCCTCCTGACTCCCCCTCTCCTCCTCCATCTCCCCTATTCCTCCTGACTCCCCCTCTCTTCTCCTCCCCCTCTCCCCTAGTCCCTCTTCTCCCCCCACCCCCTCCCCTCCCGTCCTCTCTCCTCACTCTCTTCTCCCCTCTCCCCTTCTCCTCACGCTCCGCAGGAGGAGACGTGCCCATCACATGACGCCCGCATTTCCGACACAGCCCTCTCCTCCAGCCCGCACTCCCACCTCCATCCTCGGTCTGTCTCTCAGTCCTTCTCCTCCCTCCCACGCCCGGCTCCGGCTCTGTCTCTCGGTATGGCGGACGGAGAGAGGTCGCCGCTCCTGTCAGACCTCGGGGATGGAGCTCTCGGTGGCGGAAGCGAGGGTGACATCGGCCCAAACAAACCCCAAAGTGAGTAACCCATTCACGGATCTCTGCGCTCTCTCATCAACCGCCCCGACTCTGTTAACCTAGCATCCTATAGCATTGCATGTTAGCACTCCCAGTTAGCTCCCATCCTGATAGACACACTTTTTTAAAATCAACTTACAGTTAAAATATCTAATTAAATCTATTCATATATAATATATTATTTGTGTTATGTTAAAATATTATTATAGAAAACATAAATAAACAACCCGCGTGATTTTAATAGCTTATGTTAGCAAGTAGCCTGTTAGCAACTTGCAGCCCACCCGGCAAATTACTATTTTTTTTACTCTAAATTTAAGACCGATTCTATAATCTCGTAATACTTATTCATTTAGCAAAACGAAATGTGTTGTATGTGCATTTATAAAGTGTTAAATATATGAAAGTGTGGAAATTCGGTGTTAAAATTGCACGTCTTTGCAGCTAGCATCCAAAAACACCTGACTTGATTGACGTTTGATAGCGCCATTGTGGAACCATTTGTCAGGCAGGGCAGACCAATCATAGCACAGAGGGGGCGGGACATAGTTACCATAAATGAATAATGATAAGAGACATAAAACAGGGCTATTGGTTTTCTGTTTGGGAAGTGTCTGTTGAATTTTAGTATTACTGTCTCACTTAGTACAGGATCTAGTCCTTACATGTTTCACATCAGTTGTTTTTATTCAATATGACTTTTCTTCTTATTAGCATAAATATAACAATAGTTAGACTCAACTTCACTTTAGATTTTTGTGCATTATTCTTTCACATCATCAGTCACTCTCATTCTCAGACATTCTTTAAAAATATATGTCAAATGTAAAATATAAGTTAATGAAAATCTGTATCCAAGGAGGTCAGAATGATGAAATATTAGGACCACTGCCATAGTAATAAATATTTAAAACAAAAAGTCTTCAAAATGTAATATATAAGAAAATATAAGAAAGCTGAAACTCATGAATTCAAAATGTCTAAATAATGTAGATGTTAACGCACTGTTTTTGAAGCTCTGAACATTCCTGTTTATTTATTTGTTTTACCTTCACTATAATTCTTTTGACACTTTTACAACATTTAATATTTTAGCTTTTACATATTTTCTATTATCTTCATAAACCTAGTCCTATGCGTTTTCTGATACAGTGACCCACTGACTGTTTGGAATAACTCACTCTACTATGTGTATTTATAACCATTAATCTCCTATATACTTTTTACCCTGTATTTTCTGTATATTCTGTCCCACACACACAACAGCAGTTAAACCCTGTTTATTTCACTTCCACATTCCAGCTTTTTCTAAAGCTTCTTTCAGTGGAGCTTGAGACCAGATCTGATTATCCTGTTAATCGTGACATAACACGTCACTGTCACGGGAATTCAGACAATTTCAGCTTGTGTAACTCCTGACGCCATCACTAATACTGCTACTGCTACTACTAATACTTTTATTTACTACTATTACTGCTAAAACTACTACTACTACTACTACTACTACTACTACTACTACTTTGGGTCCACTGATAAAGACATGTTAAATATATTATGACTAATCCTTTTACGTTGTAACAGTACATCTACTTTCTATGTATATGTCATTGCTATACCTGGAATGTTCTACAGTATGACATTAAACGGCTCTACCTTCCATTTATTCAGTTCAGTTAAATTCAATTTTTAAAAAAGTGATTTTATAGCAGAATACATGTATGGGCTCTAAAGTTTATGTTATTTAACCTTTGCAAACACATCCTAAAATAAAATGCCGAGAGGTTACACAACTAACCTTTCAGTACATACATGTTTGGTTGTTTTATACACCACAAACTTCTAATGGGAAGTAGGGCTGAAACGATTCAAAATCATGACAATATCAAGTAATCCAAAGTATTCAGATTATGTTACTTTAAGTAATTTAACGGATTACGTTACAAACTACATTTTGGGGTATGTAATCTGTAATCTGTAGGGGATTACATTTTAAAAATAACCTTCTCAACACTGATGCTACAACATCTAAACAGAAAGCACCCGTACATTACATCAAGTGGAAAAGAAACCGCGAGGTAAGTCAACCTTAGCCTAGCAATAATTAAGTTTTTCATGTCCAAAACATGTTTATCTATCAATGCACGTGGTGTGTACTTAACGTGTGCAAAGTAGACGTGACATTAATAAACGATTACTCGATTATTCGAACAGAATAATCGACAGAATAATCTATTACTGTAATAATCGATAGCTGCAGCCCTAATGGGAAGTAATAAATTAGATATACAGTATTTTTATGTACACAAACTTAATAAACTATAGACCAAAACTTTGACCATGGAGCTACTGTATCTTGTATGACAGTTTATTACTGTGACATTAGTATGTATAACTAACAGTAAAATAGCTAAGCCTGAAAACCTTTAACTCTGTACATGACTGTTTATATAAATAAACATAGCTAATGCACTAGCGGCACGTTCCAAATAGGAAGTTCGCATGAGCGTTCTTCCGGCTCCTACAGGCCCTGGCTCCCATTGGCTTACATTGCAATATTGTCATCCCTCCCTCTGTATCTGCTGCAGTGCCTTGTCATTTTTTTGGTCTTAAAATGTTCGTATCAAGCCGCTCTACATGATCCTTGTATTTTGGTTGTTATTGTTTTTTTTTCACTATTTTGTCGGTCAGTAATATAGAGCCTGACTCCAAATTGGCCCCTGCAACTGCTAGCATTGCTGACTTCATTTGCGCGGCGCCGAATGCTATGGATGCCATCACACTTTTTTATACAGTCTATGACTCTGTGTCTCTCCTCAGGTTTCCCCCCATTCCCCAGCCCTACAGCGCCCTCTGTCCTCTTGGGGGAGGATCCTCCTCCGTACTCTCCCCTCACGTCTCCAGAGAGCGGCTCTGCTCCTGTCATTAGTTGCAGA
This sequence comes from Odontamblyopus lacepedii, assembly GCA_034769755.1. Lineage (NCBI taxonomy): Eukaryota > Metazoa > Chordata > Actinopteri > Gobiiformes > Gobiidae > Odontamblyopus > Odontamblyopus lacepedii. Next base: position 6,738,025 of record CM068359.1, on the reverse strand, counting down.
GTCTGTCAGAACCTCATCTCTGTGGAAGGAAAGATCCACCAGCACGTGGTCAAATGTGGTGTCTGCAATGAGGCTACGGTGAGCGCAGGGGCAGGGGGAACAGGTATGGGGCAGCAGAGAGAGGATGACAGACAGGGGGCAGCAGAGTATTTGGATATAGGAGAATAAAGACTAAAACATGTATGGATCACTCTATCTCACTCTATATTAGGGGTATCCAAACTTTTCTGATCAAGGGCTGCATATTTACTGTGTTTTCCGGACTATAAGTTGCACCAGCCAAAAAATGCACAACGAAGAAGAAAAAAACATATACAAGTAGTTTCCTCCGCTTTTCGTCAATCAAACACAAGTTTCTCGCTCACTCCAAACTTTCTTTCTGCTGCTCGAATGGTCCTCTCTACCACCTCTCTACATATGTTTCCGGTACTCCGCTCAGTATGTACACTGAGTAATGTGTTTACGCACATTTGTTTATGTTTTACAGAAACAAAACTTAAAGCCGTATGGCTCATTTGCATATAGTAAAAAAAATGTTTGTGCACTGATGCAGTGAACTTCTGTCGACTAAAGGACAAGATTCAGCGGATTATTCACTGTCTGGACAAAAAAAAGTCACCACCTGGATTTAACTAAGCAAACCGGTACGAGGTGCTGCAGTTGGTGAATAAAGTGACAGTGATACAGGAGGAAGAGCATGAAGCTCAGTGGATGCTGGTACACAAGCCTAGAGCCCCCTCTTGTGGCTATCAGTGTGAAAATAACTAATATATAAAATTATATCTTGCCGGTCGAAACATGAAGGCGTCCCTCGATGTAATAAAGGACTTTTAATATATTCAGTCGGTGGGCCTCGGGTTTGTACCTTGTCCATATTTTTGCATTTACGTTTAGATGTGAACTGAAATATTTCATATATAAGTCACACCTGAGTATAAGTCAGGACCACCCAAACCATAAAAAAAAATTGCGACTTATAGTCCGAAAAATATGGTATACACAGAATAAATATGGTATACCCAAAACAGAGGGTCAATTGAGGGCCATAGAGTGGTGGTTAATACAGAGAATAATTAAAATATGTGCATGTATTGCAGATTACAATGAGACACTAGACCTTCATCCTTGTTTGATATTCATTTAAACTTGCCTTAATAAAGTGCTACTTTCACCTGAAAGCTTGAAGGTCACGACAGTTGGTCTGAGGGCTGCATAGTCTGGACATGCCTACCCTAAATACAAGTCCAATAGAGTAAATAAGAAGAGAATCTATAACATGGTTAAAAGCTCTAAAAAGTCAGTTTTGCACAATGTTTCCTTTAACATAATTAACTTCCTTAAAAAGTTTTCAGGTTGTAGTTCAGTCACTGTTATTGGGACTATATACTGTGGGGAAAAAGTGAAAATTGAACAAAGCATTTGAGCATTTGAACCATCATGATTTTAGCACTTTTCTAAAACATATTCTTGATCGAAATGCCCAGGACTTGAACGTTGGACCTCCGTGTTGTGAGGCAACAGTCTCAACCACTCTGGATTCATTTACCATCTTTGGGAGATTAACCTGGCCTACCAAATTGTAATAGCTCCCATTATTACTATGAATATAATGTGACTAAAGGTCCCTGTGTCTCCACGGGGTCTTATTCTGTGTAAAAGCTGCTAACCCTGTAGTTTAGACCTCTATAAACATGTTCTGAAATACATGGGATTCTTGTATTAGTTTAAAGTTCAGATTTCAGTCTTCTCTCAAATTTTCATACTCCTGGTTAAAAAAATGAAACAATTTAATTACAATCACAATAACTGTCAGAAAATTCACACTTTGATATTTTTCAAAGGTCTCATATAATAATGACTATATCCACAAAAACAATCCATGATCCTCTCTACAGTATGTGCGTAAATTACAGTATGTGGAGACTGTTTTGCTCCAATGTGAAAGATCTTACACGTGTTCACATAAATGATCATTACAGACTTTTATTGTGACAAATTGTCCTAATTAAGAGTGACTGGTGGCCGTTTAATTGTATTCGCTATGTGGTGGTCTCCTGTATTATGTAGGTTCCAGTCTGATGGGTCTGGCTGTGCCGAAGTGGGGGGTAATGGACAATTGATAAAACAGCAGGATGCTCCCAGGGCTCTGTCTGATCAAGTTAAAAGAACGGGGGAGTGATTGGAAAGAACAGAGGGACTGAGAGAGAGAAGGTAGAGAAGAGAGGATCAAGTTGTTAGAAAAGACAATGAGAAAAGGTCTTTAAATTACCCACATTACCATATTTTCTGATCTGTGTTATAATGTAGTTTCCTCATCCTAAACATACAGTTGTGTTTTGTTTCATTCACAAATGTTTCACACATAAATCCTTCTCTTAAACTGAAAAAACATTGTTCTACCTTGTGATGTCATGCGGTAATACAGGAAGTGCTCCACTGTGTTTTTAAACTCTATACACCTTCATTAGAATTATTTGGATAATTTCAGCCCTGGAATTGTCACTCTCTACAGAACAAAAGATAAAAGGTAGCGCTTAACTTGAAAACTCACTTCATGACATCACAAGGTGGAACAGAGTATTTTGAGCTTTGTCGATGTAGACAGACTAATAATAAAGGATTACTCAACATATGTGATTGAAACAAAACACATCTCTAGGTCTGTTTGTAATGACGTAACAACACTATAACATGGCTTAAAGCTCACAAGTCTCCATTTTGTGTAATATAGGACCTTTAAATCCTTTCAGTATCTGCGATTTGACCATGACCCAAAACTGCACTCAAAAACTGCACAGAAGTTGCATGAATGAATAAATAATTATGCAAACAAAAAGACTTTAAAATTAAACCCATGATTCACTCCTAAATCTTCAGCTAGCTTACTTCATATTTTGTTATCACCTCCAGGGCCAGCTATCTCACACTTGCTGCGTCTCATTTCTCTTTCCTCGCTTCCTTCTCATTGATTCCTCTCCTCCCTGCATCTCCACCCACAAAGGAGATGCAGGAAGGAGAGAGGATAATTCCTCACTGAGACCAATAAAGTTTTATTCTTTTCTCTGATGTCTGCACCTGAAGCCTCCCTCAGGTTTACTCCTTCATTCCTTGTTTTTCCTTGGGACACCACTTAATATGACATAGTTGTTTGACAGCTGAAAAATGGAGGATCAAGGAAAGGAATCAAGGAGAAGGAAGCGAAGAAAGAGAATTGTGAGACGCAGCCTCGCACTCACCCCACTAGTCCCTACTTTCTGGTCACTGTTTACACACTTCCTGGTTTCACTCATGTTTTTCCTGCTGACTCCTTGTTTTTATCTTCAGTCGAAGAATTTGATTTATGCTCCTTTTTAAGATTTCAAAGATCCAAATGATGTCTCTTGAGTTGACAGCATTTAAGGACTTTGTTGACGTCTCCTCTCCTCCGCTCCACTCCACTCTGCCCCTATCTGTCAAGAATAATTATCTTATTTTCAGTCTCGTTCAAAACGGGACTTGAATTTAAAATGGCTTGAATTCCGAATATATTATTGAGAATTTGACTAATTTACATTGTCTTATGGGACCAAAGTTTTCTTAAATTTCAAAATAAGCAGATTGGATGTTATAATATTGTTACCTCCTCAAAAACATACCTGGAGTTGTGTTTTGTTTTATTCACACGTTTGAGTAATTCTTTATTATTAGTCTACATCTCCAAAGCTCAAAATGCTTTGTTCCACCTTATGATGTCATGGATTGGTAGTTTTCAAATTATCAGTTACCTTTTACCTTTTGTTTTGTAGAGATTGACAATTCCAGGGCTGGAATTATCCAGGTGATTCTAGTGAAGGTGTGTGGAACACAATGGAGCACTTCCTGTATTCCCATATGATGTCACAAGGTGGAACAGACTGTTTTCTGTTTGAGGGAAGAACTCCGCCTAAATCTGCAGGGTTTGTGTGTTAAACATGTGTGAACAAAACAAAACACAACTCCAGGTCTGTTTGTGATGAGGAAAATACATTAGAATATAGATCAGAAAAGAGTGTAATATTCAGGCTTTAACAAGCCTGAATTATGCTCAAATAATGGCTGTACATTTTTTCATCTATTCAACACTATACCTCTCTGGATCTATACTTAACGTGCCACCATTTCCTTTCCTGTTCCTAGTGTCAGTTCCTTGTTGTGATTCTCATCTGTGACTGTTCTCTTTGCTCTTGTATTTGTGATGGTTCTGAATCTTTGCTCTTGTGCTTTCAGCCTATTAAAAATGCTCCAGCTGGAAAGAAGTATGTGCGCTGTCCCTGTAATTGTCTGCTCATCTGCAAAGTGACCTCCCAAAGAATTGCCTGTCCACGACCTTACTGGTGAGATAAAACTATTTAATATTATAAATGCCTGCATCCCGACAGGTGAGAGACTGTATAATTTAATATTTAATATAAAACACTCTATTTAATAAAACACACTATTAAAACTGGCCACGACCATGCTGGTGAGACTCTATATTTAATATTGTAAATATCTTCGACCCCTAGTGGTGAGACACTGTTTATAACTGTTTATTATTAAATGGTCTATTAAAATGGTCCACGACTCTACTGGTGAGAGACTGTATAACTCTATTTAATATTAAAGTGTAAAACTGTCCTCAGCCCTACTGGTGAGAGAAAACTATTTCATGTTAAGTAAGAGTAAAACTGGTTATGACCATACAGGTGAGACTCTCTACAACTGTTTAATATTCAAATTTAAAACTGTCCATGACCATGCTGGTGAGGACACACTATATAAAAAAGTTTAATATTAAAAAGTGTCATGACAAAAAGTAGGTAACTTAAAGGTACACTATGGAACTCTGACAGGTGGAGGGTCCATCATCTACTTGTCTCTACAAAGATGCTTTCCAACTTTAGGTTATTGTTATTGCTTTTCACCTTTAATAACAAATATGTGAATATAAAGTGCCCCTGTTGTATTATATTTTTTCTTAATTGGATATTATTATGTTATGGTTATTAATTGGCACAAAGATTATTATATTAAATACCTTAAAAAGTTAACTAAAATAAGTTTGAGGTCCACATTTTAGTTTTCCTTCTTGTGTAAAATTAGCTAAAATCAACTTTTGGAGCTTTCTACCATGTTATAATGTTCCCTCATCAAAAATGCACACTGATGTGCAAATGGAGGGCAGACACAGAGCATCAAAAAGGAAAGTGAAACATGTTCATATGTTGTTTTTGTTGAATAGAACAATAAGGTAACATGATAATTTAAATATGTTATGTGTTCGCAATTATTACCCCATAGAAGTAAAGTACCCCTCTTTAATGAATTCTAGCGTCCTGTTATTTACATGTTTCTACCATGTTTCTACCTTTATCATGTTGTGGCCCTGAGATAGATGCTAATTAGTGGTTCCAGTGTTATTAAAGTCTCTGTAGAAATCTGTGAAAGTCCTGATCTCTCTATGGACTCTGCTACTCTGCTCTGAACAAAAACAAGAGGAAGGAGGGAGGGCACAGAGAGGGAGGGAACCTAAATCTGCAGGTTTGTGTGTTAAACATGTGTGAATGAAACAATACACAACTCCAGGTCTGTTTTGTGATGAGAAAACATTTTAACATAGATCAGAAAATAGGGCCCTTTAAAAATGTGAAAAACAGAACTAGTTCATTTTAAACAGTTTGCAGTGGTCCAAAGTTCTTCCTCACTCACCTTACACATTCAGACCATCCTAATTATTCACCATGGTGAGTTTATAAGCACTTTTCAAAAGTCTTACAGACCAGAGGGGACTTTTGCCATCAACTACTAGCATGCTAATCTGTAAATAGTACACAGGGGTCATATTTTGACATCTAGAGCTATTTATGCAATATATCTTTACACATTTTTTTCTCAAATACATGGGGGGGAAATTAAAGTTTAACTAACTTTAAGGGGTATTCTGTAACATTTCTACTTGTCTCCATGGAGAGCTTATTGTTTTGGCTGGAATGTTCCACAGTGTCACTTTAAACTTGTCTATCTTCCATTTTGTTTTTGAATTTCAGGGGCTTTTATTGCTCAAAAACATGCATTCTTACTACTTGGGAGTCTCACTTCTTCACAGATGTGACTTGTAACTTGGTTTATCTTGCCATACCTTACATGCTCTAACTAGTTATTATTATTGATTTACCTGTAATGTTCCACAGTATGACAGTAAAGTTATCTACCTTGCATTGTTTTTCAAATACAGGTGCTTTTATTGCTCAAAAACATGAATTCTTCTTTCCTTATCACTTTAGTTTGTTAGTTAGTTAGTTAGTTAGCTGCTCCAGCGAAGGGAGGGGCGTCCCGTCCCTGTGTGTTGAGCCGACCAGATGAACTAGTTTTTTCCAGTGCTGGCGGTCTTGGGCCAGCTGCTCTGTGTCCTCCACGGTGACTCCAAGTTGTTGGAGGTCGCCCGTGATGACGTCAAGCCATCGGGTGCGGGGCTTGCCTCCTGGTCGTTTCCAGCCTGCTGCCTTTGGATCAAACTGGAGGATGGCTCTCGTGGGATGGTCAGCAGGAAGGCGGAGGGCATGGCTGAACCAGCGGATGCGGTGTTGCACAGCCAGGCAAGATACTCTGGGCTGGCGCGTGCAAGCTCCGAGCACCTGGTTGGAAACTCGCTGGGGCCACCTGATATTACTGACTTTAACTGACTTTAGATAGTAGATACCAGTAAGTTTCATGCTATACTGTGGAACATCTGTGGAACATTCCAAGCAATAAAATCACTCAAAATAGACTCGATATTCAATACAGATTCTGGTACCACAATAACAATAAAAACACCCACATTTAGACAACAGAATGTGATTTTCAGATTTAAATGGTGTGCTTTCTTTTATATTCCTGCGTAATTCCTCAGTGGTCCAGGTAGGTTCCATAGTGAATGGGACTTGTTTATATCAATACCTGCTAGTTTCGATACTAGGTTTAGTATCATTTCGATTTTTGATACTTTTACAACCTTAATTCCTTTAAAAGATGATTTGCTTCTAAAATATAATAGAATTACAGTCTTATCTGAATATTCACTGGTGGATTTTCTTTGCACAGGTTTGATCTGATACAATGAACGGGTATTAATAAAGGACCGTTTTAATTACACTTTTAGACTCATTCACACCTCACAGCGGCAAAATCTTTGCCAGATCATTTTATATTTTATCTGGAAGTGCAGGAAGCCATGGTCGTGGATTTTGGCAGCTTATCTGAACACAGCTCTTGTATTTGAGCCAGAGATACAGGTCTGTTTATGCCCTGGGCACAAACCGTGCTACCGCTAACACCACTAACATCGCTACAACTGCTAGATCCAGCACACAGCCACAGAATGCATTTAAAATTAAACATCAATAAAATCTGGCCATGAAAAGCTGACTGTAATTGACTGTTCTTGTGCCTTAAGGTAGGATTTGGGTGCAAGGTGAAGATGTCGAAATCTCGTTAATTTGATAGAAACTGCGCAGATTAAAGGCAGTGGAGAGACAGACCCAAAGCTGTGTATTTTCTGTTGACACTTTGCAGCTGATGTCATCAACATTTTCTGGGGGCGTGATGCTAACTGAAAGCACTGACTGTTAGAAGCTTTGAAGTTGGCATGCTGCTTATTGTTAGCTTTATTGTGAAGGCAAAAAACACTCTGAGTGTTGTGAAGAGTGCTTATAAACTCATTGTGGTGAATAATGAGGACGCTCTGAATGCACAAGGTAAGTGAGGAATAACTTTTGACCAGTGCAAATCTTTTAAAATGAACTAGTTGTGTTTTTCACGTTTTTAAGACAATAAAAATCAGGTACAGCACTTTTAAGTGCTATAGAGGAATGTGACCATCTTCAAATCTCAGTACGATCATTACTGGAAAACTGTGAGAGCAGTTTTACATCTTTTTCTCCAATAATCCTCTAATGATGGTGCCATCATTACAGACATACTTCAAAGATTCAGATTTTAGAATGCATTTCATATCTTTGTCCTGGCCTTTGAGGCAGAGCAAAGGATTATTGTATATCTAGCCTGTTTTTTCTAGTGCTAAGTGTTTATTATATTTGTTTTGCACGTTCAACTAGCCCCTCAAAGCACCACCCTGGTTTATTTATTTGCTCCATGGCTACAAGACAAGCCTGAGGTTCTATGATTCACAGAGTAGGAGGATGCAGGAAATGTATAAATATAAACACACTCTTTAGTTTGTAAATATTCTCCATGAGCTTCTCTTTGTCTGGATCAAATCGAGTAAAAATACAATTTCAAAGTGAAATTGTGAAGAAGAAGAATTTGATTATTATTAGAGCTGCAAGTATTTAAAGGTGCATTGTAGGGGTGGCACGGTACGGTACGTACCTCGGTTCAGACCCCACGGTTTGGTACATTTTCGGTACATTGCAGGAAAAAAAACATAACCAGAAAGGCTGTCCTCAAAGGCAGCTTTTTATTGCCTAAATCTCCAGCTGAGATAACTGCAACTTGTAGTAAAATAAATAAAAGTAATAAAACATGTAAAACAAGTGAACACGCAAGCACCACATTGAGTATATTGATTGGTTACTGAGCTGGGTACATCAGTGAAGTTTGAACACATGGTCTTTTTAGGTACCTTCTGTGTTAGCATATTTGAAGTGTTCCCACTCACATAACCCACAGCTGTCAAACAACGACGACAGACCGTCTTCGTTTTGTCCACCACCCGCTCCCCGTTGCTGTTGTAACTCACGGGGAACCCAAAGTTGTCCCACACCCAGGGCTCTACATTAACTTTTTTTTTCAGGAGCACATGTGCCCCTAAGTCAAAAATTTTAGGAGCACAGAAAAACAAATGGGGGCACAAATAGGTTTTAGTTTTGAACGTTTATTACAGTGCAGAACTTGCGCACACCAACTTATTTGAATGAATTTTATACAAAAAACACAAAAGAATTATGACTGTACTTTTCACAATCACTGTGTTTTTAATCAGTCTATCTCCATTTTATCTGATTAATATTCATTTAGACTTAAAATAAGCCAAACAGACTGTACTGCACTGAAACACTCTGCGCCCCTTTTTGGACCTAAGCGAACATACAAGAACATTCACACAAGACAGTGGCTCCCTCTTTTCTGCATCACTCGAGGAAAAACTAAAACACAACACTACCCACAGAACCTCTTCTTTAAGAGAACTTCCACTGGCACTTTACACAAAACTGCTTCGATGTGAATAAAGTGGGTAGAATTTTTAAACCTGTATTTTCAAATTCCTGGAGTTGTGACAAACAGATTAATTTGGCATTTTCTTTGGCAAACTTCAGCCCACATATCGCCTGCTCTGTGCCGTAGCTCTGCTCTGTGCGGACACTGACATAAAATTGTTTTTTTTCACAGGGCAGATGTTTAACCTGCCCTGTGATGCACGCTGAGGGTGGAGCTGTGGACAAGCCGCGCGCTGGCGGTGCAGTGTCCACGGGCTCCAACACACAGGTCCCGCACACTGGTACAAGTTTATTGGCGACAGCAGCGGCCGTAATGAAATATGATGCACTCAGTATTCAGACATCGAGTCCGTGACGTGACCGAGTCCAAATGCGCTCGAGTCCTAGACAAGACCGAGACAAAGCTCTCGCTTTAGAGAGGGAAGTCCAGCGGCACAGGGGAATCTACTGAGTGGTGGGACAGGTGTGGGTCCTGCTGCGGTGCCGCTCCTCGTTTAAGGGGGCATGGGTGTGTTTTGAAGCGGAGTTTGTTCGTATGAGTGATATCGCCGCACACACACACGAGCTCGTATGCTGGGGTCGTGCGCGGTCGGAGGTGTCGTGCCCGGGCACGGTTCGGTTGCGCTCGCGCTGGGCGTGTCGCGCTTTAGGGGCGTTCCAGGCTTTTGCACGTTTCTGAAGTCCTAGTGTGAGTGCGCCCCAAATGTTTGATACATGTAGAACAGGGGTGTCCAAACTTTTTTCATTAAAGGCCACATATTTAAACACAGACCAGCGTGAGGGCCGATCAAGGGTCATAGACTAATGGTCAAACCAGTGAGTAATTCAAATCTGTGCATTTATAACAGGTTTGAATGACCCTCCAGACCTTTGTTCAGGCTTAGACCCTCAAAAGGACACACTACATTTGCTTGATCAAGGTAGATTTCAAAAACTTGAAATAAAAAGTACTACTTGTGGTAGTATGGGCCAATTCATCTGGAAGCCTGAGGGCCAAAACAATTGGTCTGAGGGCCACATTTGGCCCCCAGGCCATAGTTTGGACATGCCTGATGTAGAACGTTTAATTCGTCACGTTGCGTCTGTGCGCAGCTCCTTATTGTGGCTGCAGAAGCACTCGCACAAGTGCGACTGTTTTATTTTCCTCGTTCGCACGACGAAATATTTGCTCGCAAATGCGAGTGAAATGGGCGCACTGTAGAGCCCTGCCCACACCACCGACTTAAATGATGGTGGTGGGTCTTCTAACTCTGGGCTTGAATTACTCGCCATCATCTTTCACCCCTCTCGCAACGACCTAACAGCAGCAACTTTCAACAACAGCAGTTTTGTATTTGAAGGCGGAGTTTGCTAGCTAGACCAATCCAGACATGTATACATGTTCATGGACCAATCAGGGCTTGCACATGACAATGGTTAAGGAAACTGTCGCAATAGGAAAGTCCCGTGGTCAGTTCAATATTAAACTTTTGTACCGTATATTCTCCGTCAAAATGCGCGCACCGGTTCACTACGAATACATATACCGTGCCACCCCTAGTGCATTGTGTATCTTTTCTGGTTAAGGATCCATCAAATGCTTTTCTCCATGGAGATGCTATTGTTTTGTCTGGAATGTTTCACAGCATGGTATCGTCATAGAGGCTAAACCAGACCAAGTTACAAGTCAGATCTGTGGAGAGGCGACCCCACTCACTGTCAGAATGCCTGTTTTTCTTGGTATTTTTAAGCTAAAATCACCTGTAATTGAATAAATGTAAGGTCCATCCATCCATCCATCTTCTCCCGCTTAATCCGGCTGGGTCGCGGGGGCAGTTTACTGCCCAATCCTCATAGCACCTGACCCCCCCTATGAACCCCTCTGCAGGTGGTGAGCCCACAGGAGGGTGGACAACATGGTCCTTGATGTTAGTTCATAGGGGTGCGGGCATGTTTTAGGTTGATGGGGGAAACCGGAGTACCCGGAGGAAACCCATCCAGACACGGGGAGGAACATGCAAACTCCACACAGAAAGGCCCGGGCGACCCGGGGATCGAACCCGCAACCTTCTTGCTGTGAGGCCTTGCTGTTAAATGTCATACTGTGGAACATTCCGGGCAGAGCAATGGCATCTCCTTAGGAACAAGTAGGGACGGATCCCCAACCAAAAAGTTACATAGTGCATCTTTAAATATCTTGGCCAAAGACAGAACAACAGTATGCACTTGGTTTTAAGGTGGGGATTCAAACTACTGAGGGATGATCTGCTCAGTTCTCAATATGTGTGAAGTATAACGTTGGAAATGTTTATTTAAATAGTTCCTCATCTTTACATATTTCATTCCTTTAAAAACAGTTGGTCTTTGAGTCTATCCTGTGTTCTGTCGTGTAACAGACACAGACAGGCCCCACTCTGTGCTGTTATGAAATGCATTCAGACAGTTGTGTTATAATGCGAGTGTGAAGATTGGCAGCTGGGGCCCTGGAGCAGAGGACTAGGATGTGAGCTCTTAATGAGGTTTTCACACAAACTCTGTCAAGCTGAGTTAGCAGAATCCAGCCACCTGTTTAATGCACCTCTGGGTTTAATGTAATATCCACATGAACTGAGTCTTTGTCTTTATGAACAGGTTTAACTTACAGTGAAGATGGATATGAGTCAGTGACTACCATATGGAGTAGTCACATTAATCAAATTCTAATTAATCTTGAAATAAAAAAGTAATGGGAAAAGTTTTATAAGCACACACACAAAGTAAGTTTAGGGTTTAGAGACCTTAGACAGTCAGACAATGGTAAAGCTAACAACAACTAGCATGCTGACACACTTCCTGATTCACTGACAATACATTGTTTTATAATTCTACGCAGACAGCACACAGTGGACTTCTTTTGACCTTATACAATTATCTGTACTGGGGCAAGACACATTTTGCTTAAATACATGGGAAAGAAATTGGGTATGGGCTGTTTAAAATAGACTGTAACTATTGAAACTAGATATGCATATGAGCAAGTATCAATGCATTTAAAAAATGACACAAATAGGACAAACTTTGACCTTTCCTGAACAGTTTTAGAATGGTCTTACACTGCAATATCAAGATCTAATATTTTGTTGAAACTGACCATACACTGATTTATTACTGTGGTATCGAAATCTGTATCGAGCATTTTCCTGAGCATGAAAATCTGTGTTATGACAACACTAGTTTATTGTCTATAGTGAAATGTGTCCTCTGCATTTGACCCCTCCTTCCATGTCTCTGGGTTAAACCTGTCAGGAGCAGTGGGACCCATCTCTAGATCGTGAGCGAGTCTTGATCAGGACTACTGGGTTAATGGGGGAGACCAGAGGAAACCCACCCATACAAAACTCTATAACTCTAAGACTTTCTTGTGGTGCTTATTTGTTGTCTGTATTTGAATCCTCTCTCTATGTGTTTTATGTGTTTCTCTGTATGTTTTCAGTAAGAGGATAATAAACCTGGGCCCAGTGCACCCGGGTCCATCCAGTCCAGAACCTCAGCCGGCTGGGGCCAGAGTCTCCTGTGGACACTGCAGCAACACCTTCCTGGTACTGTTCACCTTGTATATATTAAAGGTGCATTGTATAACTTTTCTGGTGGGAGATGTGATTGCTTTGTCTGGAATGTTCCACAGTATGACATTAAACAACTCTACCTTACATTTATTCAGTTACAGGTGCTTTTATAGCACAAAAGTACCTAGAAAAAGAGGCATTCTGACTGTGAGCGGGGTCGCCGCTACACAGATCTGACCTGTAACTTGGTCTGGTTTGATAGAAAGGTTTAATGTCATACTGTGGAGCAGTCCAGGCAGAGCAACACCTCCATGGAGAAAAGCATTTGACGGACCCTCCATTGGAAAAGTTACACAATGCACCTATTATACGTACACATATACTGCACTTTTATTTACCACCAATACAAGCTTAACCAGTACTACTACAATTACTTTCCTAAAATCAAAGGAATACATTGTGGTACTTGATCATAAGACTGTAACTGTACATAGCTAACCTGCTAGCCCATTGCGCTCCAAATACATGGGTACACTTACGGCTCCAATTGTATTGAAAGACTGTCACCTCTCTCTGTTTTGCTGCTGTGAGCCTCATAATTTTTGCCTTAAGGTGGTCATATTAACCTGCTTTACATGATCCTGGTGTTTTTCTCTTGCTATTTTGTTTGTAAATCAAGATATTGCCTTTTATAACAGACAAACCAGGTGCTTTCTTTCTCAGAGGTCACTCCCACTAGTGGTAGCTACAGGTTGAGTTACACTCCCTGAGTCCACTTCTATACACAGTCTATGTTCATAACCATGAGCTTTACAGATTTTTGTGTATTGCTGCAACAAAAAGTGCTATGGTCACTTTTTCATTCAGTGGCCAATATTGCAAAGTTCCAGTGTTATTTGTGTGTATTTCTTTATGTAAAAGTGCAATATTAAAGCTAATATTTTCTCCTCTGCTCCTGCTGCCTAGTTTATTAGTAGTTTTATCGGCTGCAGTGAAGTGGAGACCCGACCAGGCAAAGTAAATGCAGAGTTATTGGTTTGGATCGATACGCCTTTCCTCTGGGGCTCATGTATGTGTCTGTGTGAAGAGGAGGAGATTCTAGTGTGGAAAACAGTCAAACAGCTGGACACAGTGTGGAGATATGGAAGCACTTCATAATATACTGTAGTCTCTTCACTGCCAACCAGGGATGGAACAATAACATCCTGAAGAATTGACAAAAAGACTGAAATCTGAATTGACAAAATAATACAAGAATCACGTTTCAGAACATGTTTGTACAGATCTAAACTGTAGGGTTAGAAGTTTATGCAGAATACGACAGGAGAGTTTGTTTATGGAGGAAATTACAGTACTTCAGAAATTGTAGCCTTTGCGATTTGCTAATTGCGTTTTTTCAAATTTCGATTTTGATAACACTTATGGATTCAGAGCATCCTAATTACTCACCACAATGAATATATAAGTGGTTTTCAAAACTTGGGCTTTTGCCGTCACAGTAAAGCTAACAACAACTACCATGGTAATGTGCACTTCCTGATTTTCAGACAGTAAAATTCTTTCTAATTAAATACAGCCAAATACACAGCAGACTTCTTTCAACCTCAGGAGCTGTTTATACGATATCTCTTTAGATAAATGTTGCTCAAATATAAACAAAATTAGGTAGAGGATTGTTAAATAAAATGTTTTTAATAGTCAGCTAGTCATGATTATCCCTCTAATTGCAACCTCTCTTGGTGCTTTACAGTTCCTAGAAACTAACAAACAGATTTGAACAGATTTGAATAGACATGTATCCTAAAATGGAAAAGCCCATGTTGGAGAGGAGCTCCGGGTTTTGGGCAGTGAGCCATCATCCGTCACCTCCACCTCTCTGCTGATACCTGAATAGTTTGATTGACAGCTCAGAGTGAGAGGAGGTCCTAATTACAGTCTGAGGAGCGACCAGCCTGACAGCCCAATGTTTAAGGGAAGATGATGAAGACTGTTCTGTGCCTATGGAACTCGACAGTGAACAATGGAGAAATGCCTATTTTACATCCAGATCCAACAGAGTTTGGGTTTTGGCATTTTTAATGATTTTATTACAGTGCATTTGCCAGAAAAGTGTTAAAATATTTTCCAAACTCAACAAAAATGGTTGGTTGACTAAAGACTCTGTGTATCAATTAATCAACTAAAGTGACCATGGTGTGTGGCGCTGGCAAAAGCTTTTGAAATTATAATGATCTAGTGCAAAATTATTAGTACAGAGAAGTGCTCATAAACAGCCTCTTCCGTGGAAAGTGGCAAGGCAGATTAAACTGTCCAGTAACTGTGTAATTTTCAAACTATTAAAACTATTTGCTTTGGACTACACTTCACTGTGATTGGTTAAATCCACCTGTCACTCACTCGGAGCAGGTCAGCGGCTCAACAGTGATTTTAATTAACATAACTGGCTCTAAGCACAACAGCCAACTTCCTGGCACCAAAAAACGTATGGAAGCATGGCGACGCTGACAGATGTACTTCATCCTATTTTAGTGTCAAAAAGGACTATTTAGTTTGTGAAATAAGTGCAGAAGGGAAGCGCTTTGTGCATTTGTGGACAGGGGAGATGTCTGCTTTTCTCTCAACTAGATGTATCTAAAGTATTATTTTTTGGTGTGTTCCGCTGTTGTGACGCTTTGGCCATTCAGATTCATGACGTTCCACCTTGCTTTCAGCGAGAGCCATCCCAGAATGATAATGTAAAGAACTCAATTCAGAGTGCTACATGTGAGTCAGGTTACCAAGACACAGAAACACAATTCAGTTTGATATTGTCATTTTACCCATCCCTTGTTCAGCCCTGTTGATGATACTATGTTTACAGATGGCATAATGAACCTAATTCCAGCGTTATCACAGTTTTGTGTTGTGTTTCAGTGGACAGAGTTCACAGACCGGACACTGGCCCGTTGCCCACACTGCAGGAAAGTGTGAGTGTCTCTGTATCTCATATTAGTTTGTATGATACATGTGTTTAGTGATAGATTACTCTTGTCTTCTAATGTTGTGAAACGTTTTTATTTTACAGCTCTTCAATTGGTCAGAGGTATCCCAGGAGGCGGAGCTTGTGGTGTTTTTTTCTCTGTTTGCTTTTTAGTGTCTCCACGGCCGGCCTTATGGTAAGAATACAACCTCTATGTACCAAATGTCCTCTATAATGTAATGATGCATCCTCATTAATTTAGCTCAAAATGGTGGTTATATTCATGCCATCGACAGAAAATTGGGGGTCCAGGACACAGCACCTCACATGGGCATCCCTCTAATATAAATTAATAGGAAGAGGTTCTAATTCTGGTAAAAACCATGGCTGGTTTGGTTTTGTTATTGTGTGCATTCTTTCACCTTGGTAATTGCTGAATAATCTGCCATACATATACAGGCATAACGCCCAAGCATGATGTCACTGCAAAGTATACATTTTTCATAGATGCTTTGTACTTTTTGTGTACACCTTTGGCAGCAGTACGTCTTCTCGTAACTGAGTACACTTGTAGCCATATACAATTTATACCTTAGTACAGATTGATGCTTAGCTGATGTCATCAATATTCCTTGGGGGTATGATGCTAATTTAAAGCACTGCTTTGTCTGAGGTTTTGTTAGACTTTAATTTAGGCTTTATTTGAATATACTCTGACCAGAAAGAACTGACCTAGCTGGGGCCACAATGTGTGAGCTGATTCGTGCTGTTAAACAAGTCGTTCTCAAATAATATTACAGTCACAAACTAATCTGGATTAGCCAACAGTTTTTCACTTAGTCACTCTCACCTATTTTTAGCTGAAAATCACCTCCTAATTGGGACCATAAACTCTCGTATTGATCACAGACTCCAGGAAATGTCCTGTTTTAATCCATTTTGTATTTGTTTAATGTGTGCATTGTGACACCATGGTAACTGCTGAACATTCCGCCATAGGCATACATGCAGAACACCCCCGGCATGATGTCACAACAAAGTATCAATGTTCTTTCTATCCCAAAATACTGTTCATCATTAAATAGAGACGTTATTTTTAGTTGGGCCAGTAGAGGGCAGGAGATACACATGAAAGCTTCCTGGTCCTCTCTCTTACATATGCAGCAGCCCATAGAGAATCGCACCCTCCATATTATCGACTGAGTAGAAAATTGCTCTTCCATCTCTATATTTGAAGATTGGAGTTTTTATTGAGAAAGTGTCAAACAGAGAGACGGTTTTATGCATGTCATTGGTACTCCGGTTAAGCTTTTGATAGTCTGATGGTGGTAGACTTTTAATTCCCTTTCTCTGAGTTTAATTAGTGGAAATGAAAAAGCTGAATTTTAAACAGAAAAAGTGGCGGCCATGTTGGAGCCCTGAGAGAGGAGCACTGATTGTTTTAACACTGAGTAGTGGTTTAAGATCAGCTCAGGGAATGAGACTAAGAACTGCTTTGAAGGACTAAAAGTGGTGTTAGTCCACTAAATAAGAGATTTAAATCAGGGCTAAAACAGGACTAAACCAAGGCCGAAGGGATTGAACCAGGATTAAACCACAGCTAAAACAGGACTAAACTAGTGCTAAACCAGGACTAAACCAGGACTACAACAGGTCTAAACCAGGTCTAAATCAGCACTAAACCGGGCCGGAACCAGGACAGAACCAGGACGGAACCAGGACTAAACCAGGACTAAACCAGGACTAAACTAGGGCTAAAGTAGGGGCTAAAACAGGACTGAACCAGGATTTAAACCAGGACCGAACCAGGGCTAAACCAGGGACTAAACCAGGACTAAAACAGGTCTAAATTAGGACTGAATTAGGTCTTATCCAGGACTAAACCAGGATTAAACCAGGTCTAAACCAGATCTAAACCAATTTTGAACCAGTAAAATACAACTCCACGTATGTTTTTGATAAGGATAAATTAGCATATGTCCCTTTAAAGGTCCTCTTATGCTAAACTCAACCCAGGGTTACATTACATAGACCTGACTTTGTATCTTCTAGTTTTGCTTTGTGTAAAAAATAAAAAGCCTAGACATCCAGTACATAGGCCTTTTGATGGATGAGCATAATGAAGCAATTACCAGACAATTACCAGATAATTGACAGACAATTGAATCCAATTAGTGGAATTGCTGGGTGAGAACCAGGTGGAAACAACTGCCTGGGTTCAAAATTGAGTTGTTGTTTACTTGGCAAAAATGTACCTACAGTTAACTGTAGTTTCAGTCATCTATGTTTGAGTGATCTTACTTAGAAATCACAGCACTTGGTTCAATGATGTCATCAAGTGGTAATCCATGAAGTGTTCCTCTGTGTTTTTAAAGTTCATTACCGTCACTAGACTTGTTTAGGTATTTACAGTGCTTAAATTGCCTTTTCCCCATGCAACGAACCAGCTTTGTAACTAGTAGGGCTGTAGTCCTTAAAGGGACTGTTCAAAATTTGGGACATAGGGCCTCATTTCCTGGTGATCCAGAGTGTTGGAGACTTGTGGAGACACTTTTTTAAATATTCCATCCAGTCCTTGTATTTGGAGAGGTTGCTGGTTGCTAGGCTAGCGTATGTAAATGGCCATAGTTGGTCTGCCACTAAAAACATTCTTATCCAATCCACAGATCCAAGGAAAACTATTAGAACAACAGAATGTCCATGTGAATGTCTGTGTCCATAGAATAATTTTAGAAGTAAAACCAACCTTGCATTTGAAGGATTTATGTCAGAGCAGCAGCAGCAAGTAGTACTTCCTGATAGAAAGCTTGTCAGCGGCAGACTGATATCACCTGCTGAGAAAATAGTCCCAACATGCGATGATTCATGCAAAGCAATGGAAGGTCAGCTTTATCTCAGACATTATTCTATAGACACAGACATTTGCTTCATGTGCTTTGTGGACTGGGTTTTTTGTTGCAGACCAACTATGGCCATTGACATGCACTAGCCTAGCACCAGCAACTTCTCCAACTACAAGGACTGGATGGAATATTTAAAAAGTGTCTCCACACTCTGGCTCACGAGGAAATGAGGTCCTATGTCCAAAATTCTGAACTGTCCCTTTAAAGGTGCACTGTGTAACTTTTCTAGTGGAGGATCCGTTACCTCCTCGTTTCCATGTAGATGCTTTGTCCAGAATGCTCCACACGTATCTATCTCCATGGAGACAAAAAAGTGATATCACCAAAACCAAGTTAACATTTTCAAATGAGTAAATGCTTTACAGTTTAATGCTACTGTCTAACATTCCAGGCAAAGAAATAACATCTGTAAAAATTAGATGACAGTCACTCTACCAGAAAAGTTACACAATGCAGCTTTAAATGGTAGTACTTTCTTTTTTATATATTACCATGTGGTCGGGGTAAGTTTCATAGTAGTCCATGGGTGTATTCTAGTCTATGTGCTCTTATTGTTCTGATACAGCTCAAGATCTTTCTAAAGCAATTCAGGAAAGGTTCATTTCTGTCCTGTCAATGGGGCTTTATTAGTATCGATATCTGCTTAAATGAGTATCTAATAGGGCCCGACTGATATATCAGTTGGCCAATATGGGCTCTTGGAAACATATCGGCCAAAATCTTGCTGATATGGGCTGATATTCCACGTGGACATGTTTTGTCTTGGTATAAAGCTTAGACTCTCTATATTATGCCCATTTAATGCAATTTACAGACAGATATATGTCCTAATATGTGGCGCCGCATCAGTATTTATCTGTGGAGTCATTTGTCTGTATCCATCCCGTCCCAGAACACATCACCATGTGCGCTTGTTTACACCTGCAGCTGTAGATACATGTGCGCAACACTGAGATATTCTTTTTACATGAGTTTGAGTCTGGATTAAAAGGACAGTTCTTAGTGCAGACTTGTGATCTGAGAGGAGCCTGTGTGAGTGCTGAGCGTTGGAAATGTGTCGGTTTTGAAGCTCGTTTTGGTTCTTTCTCATTGGTTAGCGATTAGCTGCTGTAGCTCACACACATAAACAGACTGTTTTCTCTTCTATTAGCAACTATAAAGTGACTATAGTGGCCGTATATATGTTACTGGACACGCACTGATATGTAAATGAACTGTGAATAGAAGTGTGAATTATCGGCATTTAGCATATCATTAATTACAGCGGCGCACACGCATTTACCACTAAAGGCGATTAGCGGTAGTTTACTTACAGTACTTTCTTTACTGGCTAGAATATCATACAAAAATGCCTGTAGGCTGACCTACTGTCTTTAAATATGACGTAAAGAGGTAGAATAACAATAAATGTCGCCTAAATAAACCCAATTGAAAATCCAATAGAGCCAAACCTAAATTTTATAAACAACTGAAGATTTACAGTGAATTTTTACATCATAAATATATTGGCGATTATATTAGCTATCGGCAGCTCCAACTCCAATTTTATCGGTATTATATCGGCTGGAAAAAAAAATCTATATCGGTTGGGCCCTATTATCTAATTTCGATACTAGTTTTAGTATCTGATTCTGGATACTTTGTACAACCCTAGCAGCTACTGTTTCAGTTTTATTATTGTATTTATGTATCAGCTTGAGGCAGGATAACAGTTTGAGGAGCATATTTGGTGTTATTTTGTTGGATAATTTGAACTATTTTCATTAACCTGGAGTTCAAGCATCAGTTATTTGTTTCTTAGCACATCTGGCCCTGTATTCTACTGGCAGCGTGTCTTATGTGTGAAATACGGTAGGAACAGAGATAGAGATGGAGAGAGGTGGAGAGGGAGGAGGAGGTGGAGGATTGTGTTTGTCAATTTTCAAAGCAAAATTATGCAGATTTGAACCAAATCTCCAGTGTTCTCACATCACACATCACATCTTTTTGCATCTGATTTGTGTTTTTCATAATTTTTATAAAATAATGATGCATCCAAATGTCTGAAACAACAGGTTTAGCGACAGAACTGGTACTTGGGTCAATATTAGAGGGCTAAACCAGGGTTAGACACGGAATAGATTAGGACTAGACCAAGGTGAGGACAACGCGAGAACAGGATTAGAACAGGATTAGAACAAGACTAGACAATTATTTAAAAAGCGCTGAACGAGTACTAAACTAAGGCTAGAGTCTAGACCAGGGGTCGGCAACCTTAAACACTCAAAGAGCCATTTGGAGCGTCTCCCACAGAAAAAACCCCCGTGGAGCCATAAAACCCTAAAATGAGGATAACACTGCATATGATTTCTTTTTTACCTGTCTGCTCTGTATAAAAGACTATAGTGTGTTGCATTTATGACATCAATGAAAATACAACACAAATAATCCACTGAGTCATGTCCTTTAGTCTGACAGAAGCTGAAGCATCAGCACCAAGCTGTTTTCAGCACAGTGTATGCAAATTAGCTATGCGGTTTAAGTTTTGTTTCTCTAAAACGGAAACAAATGTGCGCAAAGCTGCATTAAACACATTATTACTAAATGTCTATTTGAGTCCTGCTTGTAAGAAATAAAAATCCAAGATTAAGTTATCCACCCAGAACCAACCTGTGTTCCATCGTCATTTTATCACCTGTGCTGGAGCGTGAATGAATTGTAGCATTGTTTAGTTCTGTTTTCTTCAGAAACTTTTTTTTTTGTAGCAACCACCTCCTGCAAATTCTATTCTTGTTTGGTTTTAGACCTGGTTTAGTCCTGGTATAGACTTGGTTTAGATCTGATTTAGACCTGGTTTAGACCTGGTTTAGACCTGGTTTTAGTTCTGGTTTAATGCTTGTTTAGTCCTGGTTTTAGTCCTGGTTTAGACCTGGTTTTAGTCCTGGTTTAATGCTTGTTTAGTCCTGGTGTTAGTTCTGGTTTAGAGGAGCACAGGAGGAAGCGCGGTCCACGCAGTGTACTCGACAAGACGTGGTGCGTGGACGTACGGAAGGAGATGTGGTGAGCACAGCGTACGGGAGGAGATATGGTGTGCACGGCGTACGGGAGGAGATGTGGTGTGCGCAGCGTACGGGAGGAGATGTGGTGTGCGTGGCGTACGGGAGGAGATATGGTGTGCGCGGCGTACAGGAGGAGATGTGGTGTGTGCAGCGTACGGGAGGAGATGTGGTGTGCGTGGCGTACGGGAGGAGATATGGTGTGCGCGGCGTACGGGAGGAGATATGATGTGTGCGGCGTACGGGAGAAGATGTGGTGTGCGCGGCGTACGGGAGATGTGGTTTGTGTGGCGTACGGGAGGAAGTGTGGTGTGCACGGTGTACGGGAGGAGATGCGGTTTGTGCGGAGTACGGGAGGAGGTGCGGTGTGCGCGGTGTACGGGAGGAGATGCGGTGTGCGTGGTGTACGGGAGGAGGTGCGGTGTGCGCGGCTTATAGGAGGAGATGCAGTGTGCGTGGCGTACAGGAGGAGGTGCGGTGTGCGCGGTGTACGGGAGGAGGTGCGGTGTGCGCGGCTTATAGGAGGAGATGCAGTGTGCGCGGCGTACAGGAGGAGGTGAGGTGTGCACGGCGTACGGGAGGAGGTGGGGTGTGCGCGGCGTACTGGAGGAGGTGAGGTTTGCGCGGCGTATAGGAGGAGATGCTTGTTGCGGAGGTTGAGCGTTACCGGCTAGATATAGTCGGCCTCACCTCCATGCACAGCCTGGGTTCTAGAACCCAACTCCTTGAGAGGGGTTGGATTCTCAATTTCTCTGCCATTGGCCACGGGGAGTTTTCATCCTGGCCGTGGAACACTGGACCAGCTCTACACCCTCCATCATGTGCTCGAGGGTTTGTAGCACAGGTAACATAAGTTGTACATGTAATTACTTCTAAAGGGCTTTGTGGCCGCTGTGTTTTGTTATTGTTTATCTGATCAGCTGAACGCCCCATCAGCTGAGGTGCCTAATCATATATATCGGCGCACGTGTGAGTGCGCGCACGCCGCCCCAAACTCACCACTGTGCCGCTGGCTCTTGGCTGGGACCTTGGACCTTAAATGGACTAATCGAAACGAACCGATCGGGACCGAGAAAAAAGGAACTGAGGAGCAGGCAGTCTGGACCCAGCGCAGTGGGTGAGACCGGTCCAAATACTTGACCTTAACGCGCTGACAAGCTGGGCACGAGAACGTGCTCCGCCGCTGTGGCCCTGTGGATTTACTTTTTTTGTTGAGATCGCTCATTTTTGGGGATTTACGTGACTCTTTTTGTGCCGATCTAGGACGGTTTCGAACTTTTAACTTTTAATGAGGGCTTTGGATTAAAGTATACAGCCGGCGGATAAGACTACGGTGGGGCATGCGTGCAGGGACTATAGACTCTGGAGGGGTCTCTGATTAATTTGGTCATTTATGTTGAACTGTGTGGCCTAATATAATTTGCAGTTAAAACTAATCTTCACCTTTGTTTGGTTTTATTTATTACAAGCAGATTAAGCGCAGTAGCATTTAAGATTTAATCAGTTACCCAGATTATTTTTTGATTGGTAATCTCCTGCGCTCAGTGTAGGTGTTACAGGTTCATGGGAGTTTGCCCAACCAGTCCACATGTGCTTTATGTACCTGGAGAAGGCATTTGACCATGTCCCTCATGATGTCCTGTGGGGGGTGCTCCAGGAGTATGAGGTCTGGGGTCCTTTGCTAAGGGCTGTCTGGTATGACCGGAGCAGGAGCTATCAAATGACCTGAAAACAAAGATTGTTCAACATCATGGTTTAGGGGAAGGATACAAAAAGCTAGCTCAGAAATTTCAGCTGTCAGTTTCCACTGTGAGGAACATAGTGAGGAAATGGAAGACCACAGGCACAGTTCTAGTTAAGGCCCGGAGTAGCAGGCCAAGAAAAATCTCAGATAAGCAGAGGCGAAGGATGGTGAAAACAGTCAAACTCAACCCAGAGACCTACAACATGATCTTGCTGCAGATGGTGTCACGGTGCATCGATCAACTATTCAGCGCACTTTGCACAAAGAGATGCTGTATGGGAGAGTAATGCGACAGAAGCCTTTTCTAAATGCTAAAGCACATTTGGACAAGCCAGCTTCATTTTGGAATAAGGTGCTGTGGACTGATGAAACTAAAATTGAGTTATTTGGACATAACAAGGGGTGGTATGCATGGCGAAAGAAGAGCACAGCATTCCAAGACAAACAATTGCTACACACAGTAAAATTTAGTGGTGGTTCCATCAGGCTGTGGGCCTGTGTGGCCAGTGCAGGTACTGGAAATCTTGTTTAAGTTGAAGGTTGCATGGATTCCATTCAGTATCAGCGGATTCTTGCGAACAATGTTCAAGAATCAGTGACAAAGTTGAAGTTGCACCGGGGCTGGATACTTCAACAAGCAGGGCTCTACAGTGCGCCCATTTCACTCGCATTTGCGAGTAAATATTTCGTCGTGCGAACGAGGAAAATAAAACAGTCGCACCAGTGCGAGTGCTTCTGCAGCCACAGTAAGGAGAACTGCGCACAGACGTAACGTGACAAGTTAAACGTTCTAAATGTATCAAACATTAGGGGCGCACTCACACTAGGACTTCAGAATCGTGCCCAAACCTGGATCGCCCCTAAAGCGCCGCACGCTTGCCCAGCGCGAGCGCTGACCCCAGCGTATGAGCTCCGCATGTGGCCGATATCACTCATACGAACAAACTCCGCTTCAAAACACACCCACGCCCCCTTCAACGAGGAGCGCCCCGCAGCAGGACCCACACCTGCCCCACCACTCAGTAAACACCCCCACGCCGCTGAACTTCCTTCTCAGCTAAAGCGAGAGCTTTGTCTTGGTCTTGTCTCGAGCGCATTTGGACTCGGTCTTATCACGGACTCAAGGTCTGAATACTGAGTGTGATCATATTTCATTACGGCCGCTGCAATAAACTTGTACCGGTGTGCGTGACCACGCGGGACGTCTCTCTGCGGCCTGTGCACTGGAGCCCGCAGACACTGTGCGGCCCGTCAGCACAGGCTCCGCAGCGCGGCTTGTCCACAGCGCGCACCCTTGTGTACCAACGCGTGCGTCACAGGGCAGGTATCCCACCTATCCTTCCGCCTCACGCCAAATACGCCAATACTAATTTTCTGTCAGTGTCCGCACAGAGCAGACCCACAGCACAGAGCAGGTGATATGTGGGCTGAAGTTTGCCTAAGAAAATGCCAAATAACTCTGTCACAATGTGCGTTTAGTTTGGTAAATGTGCAGAGGCTAAAAACCACTGTAAAACCAGTAAGAGAAAGTAACTTCACCTAGGAATTTGAAAATACAGGTTTAAAAATCTTACCTATGTTTTTCACTTTGAAGCAGTTTTGTGTAAAGTGCCAGTGGAAGTTCTCTTAAAGAAGAGGTTCTCAAACTGTGGGTGAAGGTCCAAAAAAGGGCCACAGAGTGTTTCAGTGCAGTACAGTTTATTTGGCTTATTTTAAGTCTAAATATTAATCAGATAAAATGAAGATATATTTATAAAAACACTGCGATCATGCAGGAAAAGTACAGTCATAATAATTCTTTTGTTTTTTGTATTACATCAATTCAAATAAGTTGGTGTGCGCAAGTTCTGCACTGTAATAATCGTTCGAAATGAAAACCTATTTGTGCCCCCATTTTTTTTTCTGTGCTCCTAAAATTTTTCACTTAGGGGCACATGTGCTCCTGAAAAAAAAAGTTAGCGTAGAGCCCTGTCAACAAGACAACAACCCTAAACACTGCTCAAATTCTAGTAAGGCATCATGCAGAGGAACAAGTACAACGTTCTGGAATGGCCATCTCAGAACCCATACCTGAATATTATTGAAAATCTGTGGTGCGATTTAAAGCGGGCTGTCCATGCTTGGGCACCATCAAACTTGACTGAACTGGAGATGTTTTGTAAAGAAGAATGGTCAAAAATATCTTCAACCAGAATCCAGACCCTCATTGGAAGCTATAGGAAGCATTTAGAGGCTGTTATTTCAGCAAAAGGAGGATCTACTAAATATTGATGTAATTTTTCTGTTGGGGTGTCCAAATTTATGCACATGCCTACTTTTGTTATGTAATTATTGCACACTTTCTGTAAATCCTATAAACGTCATTTCACTTCTCAAATATCACTGTTTGTCTGCTATATGATATATTTAACTGAAATTGCTGATCCGAACAACCAATGATTTATGAAGGAAAATCTTGAAAATTATCAGGGGTGCCCAAACTTTTTCATACGACTGTACATTCCTCCCCTCACCTATGGTCATGAGTAAGTAAGTGTTTATTTATATAGCACTTTTCACAGACAGATGTCACAAAGACGCTTTACAGAGGATTATTTACAGAGCATTCTTCATTCGCTCCCCCGGTGGTGGTAAACTACTGTTGTAGCCACAGCTGCCCTGAGACAGACTGACGGAGGCGGAGTGCTAGCCACTCAGCCACCATGCCGCTGAGCTCTGAAAGGAGCGGCTGACTGAAAGAACAAGATCGCTCCCTTAGAGATAGGGTGAGAAGCTCGGACTAGAGCCGCTGCTCCTCCATGTCAAGAGGAGCCAGCTGAGGTGGCTCAGGCGTTTCGGATGCCTCCTGGATGCCTCCCTCGGGAGGTGTTCTGGGCATGTCCCACCGGAAGGAGACCTCGGGGAAGACCCAGGACACACTGGAGGGACTGTCTTTCGGTTGGCCTGGTCCCTCCAGAGGAGTTCGAGGAAGTGTCTGGGGTGAAGGAAGCCTGGGAGTCCCTGCTTAGACTACTCTCCCTGCGCTCTGGCCCCGGATAAGTGGAACAAATTGGATGGATGGATAGTTCCGGTTTAGTTCTGGTTTAGTCCATGAATCATTGATAGTCAAGATTTATTTCTTGTTTACTGGTTTTATCTTGATTAAAAGGGTGCATTCACACTTGCCCCTTTTTGGCACTTGTTTGAGCCTTTGTTGTCCTAAGGCAAAGTAGAAATTCAATTTGTTAACTGGACAAGTTTATTTTGGTTGAGTACGTTTCACACTCATTGCAGTTCAATAGACCGACCTAACTAACAGAAACTCTAAACAAGTTTGTGGATTAGTTTCAGAGTAGTTTCAGTGTAGCTCCTCCTTGCAGGCAGATATAAGGCCACCAGCATCTGACCAGACTGAAGAAGCAACTTGGATGAGCTGCAATCAAAATAAACTTTTGTCCAGTTGAGAAATTCAATTTCTCTTTTGCCATGGATTCTACCTGGACAACTGAGCGATTTTACACAATTCTTAGTCCTTAGGGTTACTAAGGCAGACTTGGTTTGGTCCTGGTCTGTTCTTGGTGAAATAGGACCTGTGGTGGATTTTTATTAAGCGAATGAAATTGCATAAGGTTTGTGAAGTTATAGTTTACAGTTTTGTATCATGTTTTTGTACATTTCTGGAGAAATGTTGTGTGGATGTGGGCGGAGCATTGGACAGTATCTTACAGCTAACTATAAGGAGCGTTTGAATAGGGCCCAGGAGAGATCACTAAATGACACAAACATGCATAGATGACATGTAAAATCTCTTCAGACATGTTTTTGATGAGAGAAGAACATTATAACTCCATATGTCTTTGCTGCAGAGGCTGGACTCCTCATCTCAAATGCGCAGGGTGTTTTATATTGAGCCCTGATTGCGGCCTTCAGTCTGATTGGACTCATTATCATTACTTTAGTCTTTAGGGTCTTAGGGTTATTAAGGCAAACTTGGTTTGGTCCTGTTCTAGTCCTGGTTTAGTTCTGGTTTAGCTCTGGTAAGACCCTGCTTTAGTTCTGGTTGGCCCTCGCCAGTAACAAAGTTAATGGCGAGGGGTATTGTTCTTTGTCTGTTTCTTACGCTCTATTATTAGGCCCGAGCGCCAGAGGCTGGCGAAGGGCCTATTAGTATCGCATAGCGATGCTCATAGGGGGCGGGAACTAAAGCGGAACATTGTTCTCGTATCATCTTCTTCTTCTTTTTCTTCTTCTCCTTCTCCTCCTCCTTCTCCTCCTCCTCCTCCTCCTTCTCCTCCTTCTCCTTCTTTTCCTAACACACTCACCCATTTTTCACCCAGTGAACAATGACGAAAAGTCACGAAATTTGGCCACGTGTTAGAGACTCCGGATGTCTAACTTTTGGCTATTTCCATTTTCAAATAATAAATAATAATAAAATTGGCTCGTCAGCACCCGCTAACGAGACAAAAATGCATTAGGGAATACGAATGACACCAAAAAAAATTTGCACGTAGAATCATGAAATTTAACACAGAAGTCGAACATGACAAGACAAGTAAAAAATATTATTATGGCCATGCCCCCTGACACACCAGGGGGCGGCCATCTTGGATTAAAGTTTGCGAAGCTGAAACGCACTCCTCCGCGGGCTCTCACCCAAACGGCCTCAGATTTGGTCCACATTATCTCAAGGATGGGAACTTCAAAAGTTATCCACAGCTCCCAAATCCGTTTGACAATCTCTGAGCAGTGAAGCGACAAATAGTGAACACAAGTTTTGGAAATTTATAAATTGCTCCCATTTGCTCAAACAAACTCTGATTTCAATTAAATTTGACACAATTCTTAAACTCTCTGCCCTAAAGCTACTGAATGTGAAAAAATTTAGTTTGTTGCGTTAGCGCCCCCTACAGATTGAAATAAATCATGACCCCCCAAACACGTTCAGAAACTCACCAAACTTTGCCAAAAGTTCAGAAATGATGAGACATTCGAGAAAATATAGGTTTCATGTGTAGGGATCAAAAAATGGCGATAATACGCCACCTCGAATATTAGGCTCCGCCCACTCCTCTGGGAGCCATCCCAGCTCAACTTTGTCATAGAGCCACGAAATTCGGTACACGCATTCGTCACGTGAAGACAAACAAAAAAATATTATTATGGCCACGCCCCCTGACAAAGCAGAAGGCGGCCATCTTGGATTGAAATCTTCAAAATGCAGAGTCCGCATTTTGGCTCATGTTGCGTTTGAATGCACTCCTCTGAAGGTGCTTCACCCACAGGGCTGAAAATCACTGTACATCATCTAGAGAAGTGCGGCTGCAAACGTTACCTAAATTTTTTTGAAAACTGTCACGGTTTACATGCAGCGAAACCACAAAGTTCAATCAAAATTTAGACAATATTCAATGTCAAGATGTGCTCCCGTTGGCACAGACTTAGTCCGATCGTGCTGAAATTTGAGTCACTGATGCTCATCTCGGCCTGAATATAATACACTATAAAGCATATGGAAAATTACACTATAGCGCCCCCTAGACATGAAACATCAACATTATCGGATTTGTACCAAGTTTGGGAATAAAATTCTATGCATCACTACGAGGAAAGAAATATATTATGGACATGGGGAATTTTTCACTATTGGCCAGGAGGGGGTGGAAAGACTTCTCAAAAATCATTTAAAGGTGCACTATGTATGTCTGATGGAGCATGTGTTGGCCTGGGAAATTTGAATCACTAATCCGTGATCTTGGCCTGAATATAACACACTGTAAAGCATATGAAAAGTGTGGTTGGGGTTTACGGTTATTAGGGTTAGTGTGGGGCATGGTGGTTGCTGAGCACGGCATTTGCTGGGAGCAGCATTTGCAGGGCGCAATGTGCTGGGCGCATCGTTTGTGGGGAATGGTGTTTGAGGGGTGCAGCGTAGGCGCACGCGAGGGCCGATCATCGGCGCTTGTGGCTATATTATTATTACTATTTTTCCTTGCAAACGATCGCGATTTTGAGGGCCTGAACATTGACGAAAAGTCTCACATGTGGGTTTCAGATTGACCGGTCCGGTGAAAACTTTGATAAAATGGGCATCGCGACAATGCCCAAAGTGACCCCACTCGACAGCGCCCCCTACAAAAGGCAAAAATTGAAAGCCTATGGGGAGCTGAAAACCATATTTTCGCGTAGGCCGACAAAATTCGGAGCAGTGATAGAGAACAAGGAGACAAACACAAAATGTCATTGTCACACCGACCTATGACCAACAGGAAGTCAGCCATATTGGATCAAAAATTTGATCAAAAATTTGACCGCGTGTTTGTAAAACTCATCTAGTCTCTGGTTTTTGGTCCAAACGAGCTCAGATTTGAAAAGTCACATCTACAGACGTGGGTCCACACGCGCATTATTTTTTTTTTTTTTACGGATCCTCTTCACGGTTTGTCCGTAACACGCCGGCGAATAACACCTTCATTTCCTGTTTCTTTGATGACCTCTCACGGTCACAGGCATTGGCCTACAGAGCTCAAACTCACATCACTATTGTGTGATCCCGGCCTGAATGTGTTGAAATATGAAATCTGATAAAAGTGAACTCTATAGTGCCACCTACCCATACGCAAAACGTCAACATTATCGGATTTGTACCAAATATGGGAATTAAATTCTATTCATGATTACAAGCAAAAAATATATATTATGGACATGGTGCATTTTTCACCATTGGCCAGCAGGGGCACAAGGACTCCCCCTATAAATAGTTCAAAAAATATTACACGCACAGACTTTGTCCGATGGTGCTGAAATTTGAATCACTAAAGCCTGATCAGGGCCTAAATATAATACACTATGAACGATATGAATAGTTACACTATAGCGCCCCCTATAATAGAGATGACATGTCAACATTATCAGATTTGTACTAAATTTGGGGATTACATTCTATGCCTGACTACAAGCAAATAAATATATTACGGCCATGGGGTATTTCCCATGGTTGGCCAGCAGGGGTGCAAAGATGCCCCCAAGAAATATGTTTAAAGGCACACTATGTAACTTTTCTGGTGGAGGGTCTGTTTTCATGCACAGACTTCATCTGACAGTGCTCTTGATTATAAAAGTCATGTGACCTGTGGCCTAGTTTCTATAGTTTGGCTCTAGATCATTCACATTTTCAAATATTAAAGGTGCACTATGTAATTTTTCTGGTGGACGAGCTGTCGAGAGGACAGAGTGGCGTGTCGGGGCGGTCGCGAGTCGCATGCACGCCGGGGCGAGGGCCATCATTGCCGGA